>MU385719.1:0-600000 GCA_022497155.1 Whalleya microplaca
CCTTTTCCCTCACATCTCCTTCACTTTTTTAACAACAGACAATACCAGATATCACTAGATAGTCACACACAGCTCTGGCAGCTATTATATACACTCATTTTTGACTTGATATCTCACTTTCGTTTCACCCTGACACCCTGTCCCAAGACAATATATTATTATTTTATTATAAATAAAGCTATTTAGATAGCCGCTAAAGCGGTATTATTAATATAGCGTATTATTAATAACGTTTTATTATATAGGGATATAAGTATGCCGCTAGCTAAAATATTATTCGAATAAATATAGCTCCGAATGTCGATATAGCTCCGGACAATTAACCTTTTATATCTTTTAATCTAATAATTAAATAATCCTTTTCGAGGGAAAAGAGATTGCCCTATTATTTAGCCTCTTTTAATAAAGCTGTTTCGGCTATAATATATAGCGGAGCTTATATTACCGGGCCTTAGGCTTAAATTTTTAATCCGGCGGTAAAAAATATAGCGGCTTTTAGTTATTTCGGGAAAAAAATAAAACCGGAATATATATTATATTTAGCTCGATATTATTTTCCCGAAATATATCGTTATATATTTAAATAAATCAAAAAATAAGGAAATAAGCTAAAGTTAGGTAATTTTTTCGTAAGCTCGTATAGTCGGTAAAATATATAGTATAATATAATAGGCAGAGGTTTTCGATATAAAGGTAAAAGTAACGCGAGAGGTAATATATTAAGCCCTAATTAAGCCTCCCGGTATATTTTATTTTTATTTAAATAATTTTGCGGTTTTATTAAATCTATTAGGTTACCTGCCGGACGGGATTTAAGTAATAGTAATAAATTTCTAAAAATTAGTAGTATAATTTTAAAAATAGTTAGTATAATAATTACCGGGTTATATAAGTATACCCGGGAACGAAAATACAGATATAAAAGCAAAGAAAGCGTAAAACCGACCCTAGAGAAACTCGACGCGGCACCGATTAAGCCTCCTACTTTAATTTATTTAAAGCGGATTAATAAAAAATAACGTAAGGAATTAAAGAAAAATTAGTAAATTATTAATATACCCGAAAAGTATCGACTATAAGGCTTATCGGTAACAGGCATTTTAAAAAAACTATAATTAATACGACCTATTTTATACCGACTTTTGGCAAAACGATTTAGTTATAAAAATTTCGTAAAATATTACAAGCGATTCGGACATTTAAAGCGAGATAAGCTATATTAATGTGGTAAGGAAAAAAGCCTTAGGCATTTTATTAAATATAAAAAAGTAAAAGGGAAACTACCGAGAATAACGTTATTTAGGGGGATTTTAAAACATTTTTTAAGCTTTTCGGGCTTTAAGAACTTTAAGTTATTTATATAGAACGCTAGATTTTATACGGACTATTTAAATATATAAGCTAATATATTACCTTATACCTAATTCCGGTTACGTTTTAGGTAAAAAAAAGGGGCTATACGAATTTTCTTACTAAATAACGGCCGCCTCGCGGCCGTATAAACTATAAGAAATATATACCTATAACTTTTTTTATATTAAGCGATAAGCTGGTTTTATAATAATATTCCAGCCGTTTTTATACGTTATATAGCGTCGACTAAAGGCGTCTCCTTTATCGGTAAATAGAGTAGATAGATCTTCGTCCTTACAGATATAAATAAATTCATTATTATCATTACCATATCAAAATGCGGACATAGCACTTTAGTAGTTACAGCATTATTTTTAAACTAAGCTGTGCTGGTTGATTTAAATAAGGCACGAGCAAACTGATATTTTCAAGTCATACTTATATTATATATTAACCCAGATCCCTACTTGTTGGTGCATATAGGAATGTGTCGCATCAACTATTCTGCCGATGCCGACAGCGTTTGAAATGTGCCAAAGTCAGCCTACGAGATAAACAACTCGCCCGATATTCTTCTTTACATGCTGAATGCTTAGGTATTTAATAAGAACTTACACGCAATTATCTACAAAACTACCTACACAACCTGGACTATCATGTTCTTGGAGATGCTACCCTTGAAATTATTTGCAATCACGGCTTGCCTACTACTGTTTCACTTTGTCCGCCGTAGCAGTAGAAAAGGGTATATAATTACAATCAGATACTGGCCAATGTTCTTTCCAGAGTTCTTCGATCGGTTGACCTATAATAGCAATGCTGCCTACCTTGTCAAAAAGGGATATCGAAAGGTACTTCGTGCTTTCTTGTCAATTATCCACCTGTGAAGTTCTAATTCGTGTACTGTAGTGCAAAGACCAGCCTTTTAGGCTGCTCAAAATGGACATTGACCTGATTGTTATTCCATTAAAATACGCCTCAGAATTACGGTCTATCACAAGTGAAAAATTAGACCCTCTAACAGCAAGTTTTGACGACAATGCTGGTAGGATCACAAGTATACTGCTTGGGAGCGAGCTGCACTCGGACGCCATCCACCGGCGACTGACTCCTAGACTTCGTAAGTGTAACTCAGGTTCCTGTCCGCGATAAATATTCTGAATATTCCAAGCACAAGTCATCCCTATAATGATAGCCGAGCTTACAGACGCCTTCGATCATTTTTTACCTTGGAAAAATGGTATGTACTCATTAACCCGGGGAGAGTTATTCTTACCCAGCACCAACTGACATAATGATATATTAAGATACCTGGGTTACAGTAAACCCGTACGACTTGGTGCTCAATCTGTCGACTCGTGCTGCAGCGAGGGTCTTCGTCGGAGAGTCTCTTTGTCGAGACAAAATCTTTCTGGATACATGCGCGTCTTACAGTCGCAATACCTTCGATACAATCAATATCGTTCGCAATCTCGGCCATATCATAGCTTCCGTAATTGGAAACCGGGTTTCTAGCGTAAGGGATGCCCGTGAGCAGTTGCGTTATATCCAGCAGCTGCTTGGATCAGAAGTGGAGAGACGACGAGCATCTCCTGACGAGGAACAAGACGACTTTCTTCAATGGTGCATGGATTTGTCCCGAACCGAGCAAGAAGCTCAACCGGAAGGTCTTGCGCATCGTACTCTTGGCATTCTAAGCATGGCTGTCGTCCATACAACTGCTATGGCAACCACTCACATACTTTTTGACCTGATTACGGACCGTGACCTACAAGAGCGTCTTAGAGCCGAGCAAAAGGATATTCTGAAACTTGGTTGGACAGGAATCTCGCAGCAGGCCATGCTTGACATGAGGCAATTAGACAGTCTAATGAGAGAGTCTCAGAGAGTTAACCCCGTGGGAGAGTGTCAGTCCCCTATACCCTTTGTTTTGTCACAGCGTAACAGTGAGCTAATAGCCATTAGTCACCTTCAGGCGTATTGTCAGGGAACATATTACACTGTCTGATGGCTACCAGCTGAAGCCAGGGCAGCAGATTGCGTTGCCAGCGAAGTGCCTTAATATGGACGATGGTGCAATGTCTGATGCACATCTCTTCCACCCACTTCGATGGGCAGAGCTGCAGCCGGGATCGGCCTCATTTTCGCACAGCAGTTTCACAAATCTACACTTTGGGCTTGGTCGATATGCCTGCCCAGGACGCTTTTTCGCTTCCGTACGTGATCCAGAGGTTCCAGATTTCTGCATTTTATGGTCGCACCACATCACTTTAAGCATTACGCTGACCTAGGAACCATTTTCGTAGTACATGATCAAGGCGATCACAAGTCAAATTCTACTTGAATATGATATTAAACTGCAAAGCGAATTTGTATCAGGGCGCCCTCCAAATATTATAAATGGTGATAAGATTTTCCCTAATCGCACCGCCGTTGTTCTCCTACGACGCCGCGATTCTTAAAGTATCTATTAAAAATCAATGAAGCGTTGGAAGATGAGATATTATCGAAAACGATCGGTTTACGGAGAACCTAGAGGAGAAGCACTCAAAGAGAAGAGCTAAGGTGGGTGGTAGGGGGTAGAGGTATATCCAAATTGCATATACTCATTTTTCTCAATATTAAATATTTCATCCTCGTGATTGTATCAATATCCAAGCTAATCATTTATCGTTTAATGCCTCATCAGTTCTCAATTATTCGATTTCATGATTTAATCTTACTCCATTAAAACATCTTAATGATTGCGAACACTGTGGTTAGCAACTAAAGCGAAACATAACAACAACAATAGCTTAATTGGTACTTTTTCTTGGAAACTTCTTTTTTTATAAAAAAAAAAGAAACATCAAGTATCATCCATCCATTGCAAAATTGACGGATGCACGTTGCTGATATAATCCTTGGGGTAATATAAGAAGCTGAAATGTGGCAAGTCGCTACGATGAAACGGCGGAATGCTACTTATCTCGCAACCTAGATAGAAATGTGGTTTACAGCTTTCCACTTTGCTGTTCCGTCTTGCAGCATGTATTGTAGCTGCATATTACACCCATTCTATAGGTCCGGACGGCAGCAGAACAAAGAAATGTACCACAGGCGGTGATATGCCCTCAATTCTGCAGACCAGACATGCAATTAGCAACCGAGCCATGCAGAGGTCCTATTTAAGTAATATCATTTTAGAGCAGATTTCATCATATTACCACGGCCAAGCAACTAAATCATTTGAAAGCACAATGCGCCTTTGTACGAGAGTACAGATGTCTCTTGGAGCCTTACACACTATTTCCTAGGTAGCCCGTGATTATGTGAAAATAATGTAATATTGCGGACTTCCCCCTTTTCATAAATCCGTTTAACTGTCTTCGACTTTTACTTCGCGACGTATTGTATCAATCCACAGTATCAACCCAAATCATGACTCTGGTTAGCCAAAATTCCAAGCTTGATCCTGTCAACTCTCGATACTGGACAAGCCACTGCGTCCCGCCCTTAATCTCGCTCATGAAATCTTCTGGATCTTACTCAGATGCGGATCAGGAGGCTCAACTACGTATCCTGGCGGAACATGTTATTCCAAATCTCGGCCCATCACCATCTATGGCTACTAGCCCATCACTTCTGACCCAGAGTGGATCCCCATTTCAGTTGAGTCTCAATACTTCCTCTTCCGGAAATCGTGTGCGGTATTGCTGGGAAATGCTGGGTTATAACGGGGGAACCGACAGTGACCCGTTGGCAATACAGGCTGCTAGAACTATAGTGGCTTCCCTTTCTATCACCTTTGGATTTACGAACAAATGGAGCGATGTTCTGTTGTCAGCCTTCGCTATATCTAGAAATGAGGCTCAAGATGTCATTGCCAGGCTCCCAGAGTGGCTAGAGAACTTTGTCCCAAGAGGAGTAAAAGCAGCTCCTCTGAGGAGAATACCTTTCGCATTAATTGCGTTTGATTTAAAGGGCGCTAGTGCGTCTGTAAAGCTTTATATTAACCCAAAAGCCAAAGAAATAGTTACTGGTGTGCCAGCTGCCAGTACAGTTTGGGGTATCCTTCGAACGCTGGCACCATCGTTTAATCGAACAGCTATTGACATGCTTGAGAAGTAAGACTAAAACCCTCCTATTATGTACATTCCTTGTCTCAATCCCTAACATATAGTGCTGATCTCTGCTGATTGAATAGGTTCCTTGCTCGCTCCCCAGTAACCTGTCCAATTGAGTTGATAGGAATTGACTGTGTGGATGAAACGCAGCTATCGGATGCTAGGGTTAAGCTTTATGTCCATACCAGAAGCAACTGCTTTAACACGGTATATAATTATGTGACTCTCGGCGGCCAACTTTGTGATGAAGAAACCAACAATGGCCTGGCAATCCTACGAAGCATTTGGCACCTCTTACTTCAAGAGCCTGGCGGCAGCATTGAAAATGACTACGAAAAGCCCGTAAACGATGCATCTATTCTATGCCAGAAGTTATATTTTAGCTTCGAACTCCAGCCAGGCAAAGAATTTCCCAAAGTGAAAACCTATCTGCCGACATGGAACTATGTGCGAAGCGACGAAGAAACTGTTCTCAACTATGAGGAGATCTTCCGAAAATGCCACCACCCGTGGGGAGATGAGGGAAGATACGGCAAGATTTTCACGGATGCTTTGTATGTAGTTCCCCTGTGCATTGTTGCGCCGTCTCGTGCTATACTCGACAAATACGCACGAATCTTACTAACCATAATCTCCCTATCTAGCGGGCCAGCAAATCATGATCGCAAAAAACCCGTTCACTGCGATGCGTCATTTCTGTTTACAGACAAGACGGGCGTATACCAAACACTGTATTATAGCCAGCCTCTTAGGAAGCTGGAATAGGATCTTGTAGAAAAGACTAAGGGTCATCACTGAATACATAGATAGTTCGCTCCGTCGACACCTTAATCTGACGATCTGGAGTTATAAGCCGAGCATTTGTATGGAGTACTTGACTATCACGGAAGTGTATTTATCTCGCCGCCATGTGACATCTCCATTGTGTATGAAAATTACTATGGGGTCCGAGTGCCCTGTTTTGGGGAGCCATGTAGCTAAGTCGCTAGTCAGCCATGAGGAGAGATGGTGTAAGTACAGAGATGTCGGCAGGAAAAGTTACGTAGTATTACACCAAAATTTCTTGCCAGGTGGGGCAGTCTATAGCGGAACCAGAAGGCCATATATGTCGGATTGAGAATGAATCGGTTTGCGGAATCTGATTCGTATAGATATTGATTCGAGTATGCCGTGAGCACCTCTTAATGTGCTAGTGTTGCACTGGCCCAATCGTTATGCTCCCTAGAAGGTAAATATATACTATACTAAATGGCGTAACCATCTTCTATCAGCATAGGGTATCTATTAACCAAGTTAAGATTTACACTTGCCCGTGCAGGAAACTTTTTCTGTGTTTTTTGTTTTACCAATAATTCATAACTGTGTCAATTATTACGAGGTCATAGGGTAATACTGCATACGGCCTTTTGGTGGGCAGCTGGGGTCGAGGTTGTGGCTGCGGCTGTATCGCCGGGAATCTTGTCAGTGGGTCGGACGGGACCCGAGATTGTGTGGAATCTGAGGGCATTCCCACTAAAGTTACATGCGTACGTACCCTTGAACCCTTATAGTGAGAGCGTGAATGTAACAAAGAGGGGTCCAGACAAAGAACTAGTTCACTATTAAATCACCCCTCCCTCAGATTAGGATTTCTCCACAATACATCATCATCCATCCCAGTTATCTATCTCTTATCATGGAGGGGTAGCTGACTAAGCACCCCACATTACCCCCGTATATCTGATTGCAGCACAACCTCACACCTCATCTCATCCTAACAGAAACAGCAACAACAAACAACCCATCGCATAGCTCACTACCACTATCGCACATAAACATACACTAGATAGCTTCTGTCTAGAGGAATACAGGCTTTTTAGCCACTATGTTTCACAAGCAGCCTAAAGCCCTTGTGACGTGTCCCCTTGTCTAACAGTCTAACTCTAATCCTAGCCTCGTAACTCTCTGCCATTGAACAGTACTGTGTCAGACGAAACAAAAGTGAGGGGTGCAGAGAATCCGGCAATGTGCCGTTCTTCAGTGATGTAGAGCACAACGTGTTGTGCTCGAGTATAGTACCAATTGCTGCACGTTGATGTGTTTCGCAGCAAGTTTCGGTCTATTGCGGCAAATCCCGCCTCCGAAGCGAAATTCTGTACGAATAAGTCGAGGGGGCTATCTTGTCTCCGGCGAGCTGCATGAGAGCACATAATGACGCGAAGGAAACTCATCATAGAGTGTCCGATGGACAGTACGTGGTCCACGCCTGTGACAAGTCAAGACACTCGGGATTGCCCGATTGTTATTCTAATACCACTAGGTTTTATTTCTTTCCAAGGGAACATACATTAGCTAGCTTGATATACCGTTCAGGTGAGGCTCTAGATTTCCACCTATAAAGTCCGACAGTTGATATGCGCATTCTCAATTTTATGCAGGCCGAGTGTGACTGACTATTGGAGATACAGTATCACACGAGGAAAGGAGGCTCCGGAAGGCCCATCTGGAACACAATTTGCGAGGAAGTCAAATTAATTTTCCATAGTACAGAGGTAGAGATACAGGTTTTTGTCAATTGATTGATATATAAATTATCTTCTGCTTGGACTCCCTGACCTAACAGACCAATACGGTTGCATGCATTGCAGTCGCCAGTCTCATCAATATGATGGCTTGGCTCAACTAAAGCTGAAAGAAATAATCTCAGACTTACATGGCCACCCGAAATCCGCTTACGATGTGTCATGTTAATGGGTTCTGTGGAAGACACCTGAAGTTGCAGTGATGCTACACTCCTTTGCGCTCTCTTCCGAGCTGAATGTTCCTTGTTATAACGTCAGGTAAGCGCCACAATGCCGGCAGGTTGACGCCAACGACAGAAATATTTTTAAACAGAGGATGTGATTAGCCAACCGGAACCAGCTCCTTGCGTTCGTCATTGGGCTGTTACTACGTTATTATCAGATAGCAAGTACTAGTGTATGGTAGGTATCCCGAAATGGTTATTATCACTGTAGTTCTGGTTATTTTCACGGTAGTATAATACACTAAACTAAACACGGTCTAATAGATGATTTTGCCGTGTACCTTTGTATACTATTGAATTAGGCTACTATTGAAATAACAATTCTCTTGATAATTTGATCCTGGTGTATTTCCTAAGGTTGAAATGAGATGCGGAATCGGCAATATCCGTAGCTATCTCCGTAGCTCATACGCTAGCTAATTGATACCATATGGTCCTGATTCTACATCATAAGTCTTTCAGTCAGTTCACCCACTATTTGGATCCCAGTATTTCCAAAACATCCTGGCGGCGCTTTACGAGCAACGTCGCTCCGATGTTAAGATATGGAAACTCGTGAATGACCCCGTTCGCCGGCCTTGTTTCTCCCTCTGGATACCGGAAATCATACCGAATTAGCAGTACTGTAAGAAGCAACTTAAGCTCATCCGATGCCAAGAAACGGCCCGGACACGACCACGTGCCGTACCCAAAATGTAGGTGAGTCTTATCTGCAGTGGCAAGCTGCAATCTGGTACTTTCACCTGCGCCCTGGAGGCGTTGTTCATAGTATCGCAACCCGTTAAAGGAGTCCGCGTTTGTCACAATAGCTGGGTCACTGGAGATAGAGTATGGTGCTACACAGAGATGTGTACCGTGTGGGATATGGGTACCATCATAGAGTACGATGCCAGCAAGAGCTGTAACAACGCGGTGAAATCCCACTGTACACTAAATATTAGAGCCTAGGCAAGGTGATATATACTATGGTCTTATGCTCCACTTACATAAACTTGGCGGGTTGCACCGTTGAGATCTAAACAGCAACGGCCAATCAGACTGGAAATGCAGGGGAAAAAAGTTATCAGGAACGCACTGACTCTTTGATGAAGCTGTCCATCTTGACTAACTGGCTCAAGGCCTGTTTTGTTAAGCACATTCCATTGCTGTACAGGACCTGTAGTGCCTCTTCGCGCAACACATCGACGTACTCAGGATTAGCGATTAGATCAAAAAGGGCGTGGGACCCTGCTGCGGCAGTGCTGTGCCCAGCAACGGCGGTCATAATGAGCATCCGATGGGCCAAATCTTCGGGTTGGCCATCCTTATCTTCTGGATTTGTCATATCAATCATGGCCTGCAGCAAGTCGTTTGGCTTCTCATAATCGTCACCATGGTAGTTCTCAAGCTGCTTCCGGCGTCGTACTTCGGGTATTAGAATCCTCTTTGCTGCACGGACAGAAGCCTTGTACTTCCATGATGACGGGAGAAAAAGGTTTAAGAGCGGTTGCATGAGCGTCGGGACAGTCCTCATGACTATCTGTGTCATCGTCACTGCTCAACATATTAGCATCATTGTGTAAGTATAGATACAGTTAATTAGTTATAAGTATACCATTGTGTGCATGCTCAAAGATCGTCTTGATCCATGTTGAATCCCGACACAAGGGCAATCCAACGAAGATACGGCTTGTCATGCGTCCTAGTGCTCTCAGAAGAAAAGGCTGGGTTGGAACCGGTGTCCAGTCTGTACTACATATGATTAGTATGAGAAGCCATGAGCTATCGGTAATGGGATGGCGAAGTAGTACCCTTGCAAGGCGAAAGATCAGCAGAAAGGGAATATTCAAGCTCATCTCTCATGACATCACATAGTTTGGACAAGTTCGGTGTGATTTTTGCCTGCACAAAAACTCAGAAATTTCTGGTGGACTTCCTCAAGCCGGGTTCATACCTGAAGTGCACGAGTGCCGACATCACTTTCCATCAGTAGGTTGATACCACTGTAGCAACCACCAAAATTCTAAGGATACGTAGTCACATTTAGTCTTGGTGAGTTTTGAACCATACCGAAAGATTTTACTCGCCTTGATTAAACCATTTATTGCGCTTAGCTGCTCTGGCGGTCTGTTTTGGAGGTCGTCCAAGTATTTTCGGGACAAGACAACTAAATCACCATCGTATCGCGAAATCTTATACATGGAGTCTTTCCACTTTTCGTTCTCATAATCAGATAATAGCGTCAAATTGAGGATAATACGAGGATTGAAAATTAATCATACCTTGGTATAGCCCTCGCTGATCATCGAAGCTGCGCTAGTTGTGTAACGTAACTGAACCAAGAGAGGCGGTTCCCATAGTGAGCGATATCCGACAAATGGTGCAGAAACACCACTGGAGGGTTTCCAGTAAATTAGAATGCATGCTGTTACGACGAGTATAGCACTAGCTATCTGTCCCCAAGAAACACGATAGATATACGAGTGTGGGAAACCTGTAAGAGCATTTCTAAGAAGTCCTGTCTGGTTGCTGTATTGCATTGTAGAAACATAAAAATGAACGAAATGGGAACTTGTACTGCTTGGGCTAGGCGACTTTGTACCACAAAAACTCAGAAAACTCTTAATAAAACTAAGTTGTCGTAAAAATGATGTTGTTATGTGGTGCAGTAATAACGCCTGATATATCCCGCGTCATGAGTATATAATGGGAGATCGATGTAGTTGGGTTACATGAGAGGCAGCTCAAGGTTGGATTTACGATTTAAATGTTACGATATCTTAAAGAAATGGGCGAAAACCCCGACCTACCCCAGCAAGGTCATTAGGTTCATCTGTACTAGCATGGTGAGCCAACTTCGTGCCGCGACTGAGTTGTACTACTCTTACTCATTATACCATCTTGAGAAAAACTTGAACAAGTGTAAATATGGTCAGCTGAAATGCATGAAAAAGTAGGAGTGAAATTTGTAAATGGCCATGGGTCTCGTTAGTGAGACGGGGCCTACGTCACCACGACTTAAACCATAGATAAAATTGTCGCCGTGCATTATGCATTGCATGGGACGTTTCCAATAGCAGCTTATGAATAAGTCAAGGTACATCTATGTAATAGCACTAGATATCCCAAAGGTAAGAGATTGGGCGGAGAAGCCGCCGTCGACTTGAAAACCTGTAACACATATACGGGCATAGGACCTTCGCGGTGCAAGCATAGAAAAGACTGAGTAGGCATTTGGAAGTACCTGCCCGTGGTGAATATTGCATGATGCAACGGGCCGTACGAAAACATGGTGGGGACTAACCATACGATTTAGTCTCGGATTCCTCCATGCCTGTCACCAAGACGCTGTCCTCTGTACATACATTTCATAAACACAGTGTCACAGTTACAGTGTGTGCAATGATCCTTTAGGTACTGTCGTGATCACTTGAGTCGTTGTCCATTAGACTTGTGCAAATGTCTAACATCTAAAGGATCCCTAATGGCTTACCTAGGAGATCAAGCAAAGGGCTCTCGGAGCAATTGTTGCTCCAAGATCCATATGACCAAGGCATTATAACTAATACCCCCTATCGTGACATAGAGCAAGTCATTTTTCGCGGTGTGGCAGAATCTCTATTCTACCTGACTAAGTATATCATAATTGTTATAGCGAGGAGATATACAAAATGACCCTTGCAAGCCCTGGGTCGGAAGCAGGAGAGGCTCTGGAAGACGCATCGCCAGGAGCCGTTCCATGATCCTACAAGAGATCTGGCAGGCAAACCTAAATACTCTATTCTCGCAGCGCCGTTCATTGAAAACCCCGAGAAGCCAGCAGGTGCGTCGCTTAAGAAGGGTATAATGTACCGCCCAAGAAACTTCCTTCCGATACCCTGGTTCGCTTGCATTCGGACCAGAAATTCTGATTGAGCGCATACGCTTTTTGTGCGAGCTTGTTGGACCGCGGTGAATTCCTGCAATAGCATGTCAATTCCCAAAAATGAAAGCTTTCCCGCAGATAGTCTCTGAGAAAGAAGACTTGCAAGTCTTGCAGCGTCCTCTATTGCCATGTTTGCACCCTGACCTATGTTGGGGGCCATCTGTAACTCGTTAGCATAGAACTGGCGGTGAATGAGTCCGAGTCAGGCAAATTACTTGCTCCTACCCGCCAGGCATCAGAGAGCGAGGATATATAACATAAGTACCTTGCGGATTGCATCGCCGATACACACTAAACGACCACAGTGCCATCGTTTGAAAATTCCTTCTTCAAGCGGCGTCATCTTAAATATTTTGCATTTCGACCATACATCTTCGAAAAACAAGTTTTTGTCAAGTTTCTTTGACTGCAGACCCTCGCAAATCCGTCTAGCTGTGTATGACGTGTGCCATTGTTTTTCAACGCACTGGCTTTGCATTGTTTTGACAATAATGAACCAGAACGCCTTCGACTGCTTCCCAGGGAAAAGGTGTATTGTGAGGTCATCATCTAGAAGACTTAGCTGCACCCCGGGTTCAATATGAGGAACGTTTAGAGAAATCCCGTATATACACGAGTACTCGAATTTGATATCTGATCGTTTCTGGTCAGAAAGGTCCCCGTGTATTGGATCTGATGGCACTATACCTGAGCTCTGTTGGTTCACCATTGTAGCTTGTGAAGTTTCGTTCGCAAGCTTCCAGATCTCAGACCGGACGAGACTATGAACCCCATCTGCTCCGACTACCAAATCTCCCACATACTCAGTACCATCCGCAGTCTTCACAACGGCTCGGGACGCGTAATTTTCGACAGCTACCACCTTTTGTGATTTATGAATCTGATTTTTCCGCTGAAGTTTGTCGTACAATATTTCTAGGAATTTGTGCCTTTCAAGGAACGACACAGGGTAGCCAAAGCTAATAACGATTTAGCATTAGTAATTTGCACAAGCATTCTATTTTATGCCATTCATGGGCCATACTTTGAGCCCAGGACTTTCGGATACTGGCTTTCGAATGAAAATCCATCCAGATAGCGTATCCTAGCGATCTCGAGAGCTTCGGTCTCATTCTCAATCGCGCTGAAGATGCCCAGCTGGTCAAAAATGCGTGCCCCATTCGGTAGAATGCCAATGGAGGCCCCAAGGTGAGGAGATATTTGATTCTGCTGCTCGAGGACCGTAAAAGATATTCCTAGTCGTTCTAAGCAATGGGCAAGTGATAGACCTGCAACAGATCCTCCTACGATTATAACTTTGAAGTCATCCAGCATAGTTGCTAGCACTATTTCTGGTACTGCACTCTTGTCCAAGACCATGAAAGAGAACAAGTCTGCTCTGGGATGGGAACTTGCGATGGCCCCGATCCCCAGTAGTGTAAGCTTCCAGACGCCAATGGTCAATTCAGGGACATGAAGACCGGGTAGATACAATCATGCAAGGATACACTAGTCCCAGTGCGTAAATCGGACACTCTCACGTCAACTGGCTATTATCTGCAGGAGAGATTTCTTATCGACTAATATAGCACAACCTCGCCACTACTGCTGTAGTAGCTGTCGTGTAGCTGATAGGGTGCAACCTAAGCTCAACGTTGCATTCCAGTTGCAACATTAAGACCGTTCAATGCAAGATAAGTCATAATTTTCCCAGCCATGTGTTTGTTATGGGCACATCTTCTACATGCATGCGTGCTCCCAGTTTCAGGAAACTCTTTATAGGCCGACTCGTCATAAAAGCCACCCTACCGCTCAAGCTTGTCACAAGGTTCTCCTCCCCCCCTTTTATTTTATTTTCTATGGATCAGGGGATAAGCTGAAAGGTGCAGATGCATATGAAGCATTAGCCAATATTTCTCTTCCGAACCAATCGCAGCGAGGGACAACAATTATTTGATCTATACCTCGCACAATGCTGCAGCCGAATGAATTAGCTTTGGTACAATGAGGTCTACCATCTTGCTAATCAGTCTGATCCAAGTTTGTTTTGCGCTTACCGGCATAATCTGGAAGTTGTTAGAAGGCTATTCCATACTAAATTCACCTTGCTTGTTGCAGCTCTTTGATTCTTATCACCATGAATCAACCTGGCTTGAAACTTGCACGAGTACATCATTGCAATCCCTGAGAGATGATTGGCCGTATTTCTCGCTTCATTTGATTCTCTATCTTGGCCAATTGGCGCCATTTATTCTGGTCCTGCTGCGTGAGTCTCTATTTCATGGTGGGATATCAAGTGCTTTCGAGTAAGTAAATTCGTTTCCTCGTGTGCTATTAACGCTAACCATGCGACACTTTGTAGAATTGCGACCGTGCTAGGCTGTCTCTCCGATTGTTGCGGATTCTCAGTCGCCATGCCTGTCGTGTCGATATGGATGCTCCACAAATGCCATGATAAAAGGTGTTTAACCATGCACTCGCTAAGTAGTGAGAGGGGTTTTCTGAGGGCTATTTTCTGGCTCTCAGGAATAACACACATTGGTGCTTTCTTAGTTGCATTCACGGCAGCTTTGGTGCCTTCGCTGCTGCCGCCGCGGGCTGTTTCTCCACTTCATGTAATGAATAGTCTACTTGGTGTACCCGACTGCTCGCAAATAAGTTGTTCAGAGCTAGGGAGGAGACACGCAAAACTACGGCAAATTAATGAGATGATTGGCACTTCAAGCGGGTTGTTCTTTGCAGTAGGGCTCCTTTGCCGAATGCTGGGGCACAACAACATGCAGATACCCCCAAGACTGCTGATACGGATATTTTTCGTCAGTTTGATCGCTGGCCCCGCCGCAGGAAGTGCCAACGTGCTCCTCCTAAGACATACGATGGCTAGATACATCATTCGCTGGAAGGGCTTGGGGAGGGAACAGAATGAAACTTAGTATGATTTGAACGCCTGGGATGAGAGAGAAGGGAAATCAACGAGTACTTATGTATATTGTGATTGGTTGGCTGATGCTGTCCAATCAATGCTTTTTATTGCTGGTCCATATGCCAAAATGGGTAGTAGGCATGCTTAGTGTCACCTGTAAAAGCGGGCCCTATTTCTTTGTGGACGCCAACCAAGTCGACTCCGGTAACATCAACTGATTGATCTAATGTAATCTCTTGACATTGCGGACTAGGTAGAGCTCATTTGCGCCCGCCCAAGTCGTGGTAATATTCTCCAAGCCACAACCTGCTTCTTCAAGCGGTCACAGACACGTTTGGGGGATTGTAGCGCGGCTTATGCTTTATTAATGTCATCGTGGCTCTACAATGCTTTTGTATCATTGGCCTACTAGAATTGTTATTGATGCGGGCGATAATAATAGGAAAGGATAATTTCCTGTTTTGTAGATTTTTTTGCTATGATGCCTCCGTCAACTGGAGCGGAAACCAGAGTTCAAATGATATAAGACAGCACGCATCCTCGATTGCGAATCTCTGGACAATTTCCGCAAATATCCCAACAAAGACAAGTCAACGTATCAGTATGGACGGATTCAGCAATGCTCTGCCGCCCCCGGCATACCAAGAAGTTCGCTGGCTAGCTGACACCTTCGTCGTGATGATGGGTGTCGGGTGGATGATCAACTATGTGGGGATGATCTGGCACTCCAGAAAGGGTGACACATACAGCATGGCTCTTATTCCGCTTTGCAACAACATTGGCTGGGAGCTCGTGTATACGCTTGTATATCCGTCCTCTAACAATGTAGAACTACTGGTCTTTGCAATAGGCGCCACTTTGAACATTTTCATCATGGCTGCCGCAGCCCGTGCTGCGAGGAGCGAGTGGAGCCATTCGCCATTGGTGAGGGATCATGCACTTTTCATTCTTCTCGGATTAACCTTGATGTGCTTTGCCGGTCACGTCGCATTGGCAATGGAAATCGGTCCCGATTTTGCCTATTCATGGGGTGCTGTCATATGTCAGTTGACGTTAAGCATCGGTGGCGTATGCCAACTATTGCAGAGAAACAGCACAAGGGGGACATCGTGGACATTGTGGTAAGTGAGTTAGTTCTGTGGCAAGTCTCGTCTTGCAATAATGTCTTATCAAGAGTGAGAGACTAACATATTTTAGGTCAAGTAGATTTCTCGGCTCGTGTTGCACCGTGGGCTTTGCTTTTCTGCGATGGAAATATTGGCCAACGGTTTATGGGTGGTTATCTAGCCCGTTAATACTCTGGAGTCTTGCAGCCTTTCTGCTAGCTGACCTGACTTATGGAGTATGTCTGAACCTGGTGTCTCGGGCGGAAAGCAAGGCTGCAAAGCTTGATTAAGCTAGACTGACCTTGGAGTTGTGCCAGTGAAGTGAATATCTAAGTTGACAGCGTGACCGTCAGCTTCTACCTTATCTTTAAACCCAGTGTAGATCTCGGCGCATAGATATTGCAACTATAACTAGCGGACCGTCAAATGTCACATTGATCGGGAATGAAGTCTGTGATTGATCAATCGGCTCTACCTCACACAACCCACTTCGTACCTTGTGCATGGGTTATTGCTAGTGAGCTTCTATTCATTTGCATGGCTAAGGAAATATATCTTCAATCGAACAGTGAGAGTTCAGGTCCAAGATTCATTGTGATCTAGGCTATTAATCCCACGTTGCAAAAGACTTCGGGACTCCGCATTGCGTATTATGGGACAGATTCCCACGCAATCCCCTAATCCAAATTTTTTTTACCACAATGATGAAATATACGCAGGTTATGAGTCGTATAGTAGTTGTTATTAGGAAGTATCACCACTGGAGTCTAGATAGGAGGGAAAGCCTCCTATATATAAGCCACAGCTTGTGGGGCGTTTACCAGCCACCTGGATTATCACAGCCACACATCCCTGTAATCCGTCACACAATAACCATGTTGTAGATCCTAGACATGAAGTCTGGAATAGAGCTATTGATAATGAAGTCCAAAAATACAATGCCCTCATTGAATCACCAGGCCAAGGCCCAAATCCGCCAACACAGAGCTAATCGTTGACTACGTATTTACAGAAGAAGTGCTGAATCAAATTAAGAGAGGGCCTCAAATCGACTATCACTATGAAGGCAAGATGAAAAGCATATATATTGTTTATAGATACCAAGTTTGATTCTCTTTAACTGGAAACAAGTGTACTTAACTTTTATAATGTTACCTGCCTATATGTGGTTTTCCGAATCTGCCACCGTGCTCTATACCGCAAGATGCTAGTCAAGCTTTAAGTACAACCGAATGGCCACCCGCCAACAATGGCCCTATATCACGTTGGGATACGTGGCTGCCGCGGGAGTGCGAAAGACCGTGGCAGCACCAACTTCGTCGTGGCAGCGCTGTCAAATGTGAAACACAGCGTCTTGGGCCCTTTTCCAAGTATTTTCAATGAGTGGCTGCTCCAAACTCTTACTCGGCACTAAGTTTCTCACAGTCGTCAATAAATTGAATTATCACGCTAATAAGTAAAGGATATCGGTAAAACGAATCGGTTGAAAGCCATTATTCAACTCACAGCAGTTCCATAATGTCCTGGACTCTCCTGACTACGCCGACAATGGCCAGTATCGTGTTATGCTGTGTTCTTTGCGGTATTCTTGGATTTGTAATAGACTACACAATTCTTCCACGGTTTCCAGACGCTATTCCCTCCGTTGGCTACGGCCGGGGGTTCTGGGGTCATATAAGAAGTAACATCGGCTATTTTACTAGCCAAAGAAGATGGATCAGGGATGGATATAATAAGGTAGGCGTTCTTCTTCAAGACGTATTCCTGGCTATACCTCTCCTCTGGCAGTAAAACTAAATTGAAGCTCCTAACTCGGTGTTGGGTCTACGAAGTATAATAAAAGGGGTCTACCATTTCTTGCCCCGGCAGGAATGTCTCGGCCACACGATGTTGTATTACCTCGATCCATGCTCTCATGGCTCATTCAGCAGCCAGAAGATGCCGTGGACGCGCGAACTGCCCATAACACCATTATTTACGGCGATTATAACTTCCTCGATGCCCGAGTTGTCCGCGATTCATTTGGAATGAGGGCTATCCATAAGTCACTGAACCGTAACTTGCCCGGCCTTCTACCCGCTATAGATGATGAAGTCCAGTACGCCGTCAACATGACGCTTAGCCATGTTTCTGATACTTGGACGAGCGTCAACCTATGGGACATGTGGCTAAAGATTGTGCCCCCTATAACGAATAGGATGCTTGTTGGTCCTTCAGCTTGCCGCGATGGGCAGTTTCTTGAAGCCATGGTCGCTTTTACTCACGCAGTTCTGCGTAATTGCGTTCTTCTACGCATGTTTCCTCTCTTCCTCCACCCTGTCCTTGGCCGAGTCCTAACTATCTCTAATTGGATTTATTGGCGACGGGCGTACCAGAGAGTAGGACCTGTCATAAAGACCCGACTCGATCACATGCAGCGCAAAGCTGAAGGCGAGTCGCAATTACGCGACTGGCTTCCTCCAGAAGATTTCATAACGTGGCTGATTCGCCTGGCTTTAGAGGAGGACCGACGAATCGAGTTAGATGCACTCATCATTTCCAAGCGCCTGCTGCCGATTGAGTTCGCGGCCATCGACACTACGGTCCTCACAGGTCTCCTCTGGATCCAGGACCTGCTTATGTCGCCGTCTGTAATTGATGCTCTTACCGCTGAGTTGCGTACCCATCAGCCTGCCCCTGGTGATACTTGGTCAAAGGAGGCGCTACTATCACTTTTTCACGTAGATTCTTCCATCAGGGAGTCTCAGCGCCTCAGCAACTTCCACTTAACACTTATAGAGCGTGTAGTTATGGTGCCTGGTGGCTTGCGTCTGCCCAATGTCGGCTGGACGCTACCTAAGGGTGCCCATCTTACAGTCAATCTTGACGGTAGCCATCACGATGAGGATTTATACAACGATGCCTGCAAGTACGACGCGTTCCGTTTCTCAAGAATCCGCGAGGGGGGTGGCGAGTGTGACAACAGCTGTAGGGATGGGGCAAAGCCTTTGGGTATGGCGGCAATGAACGACCACCATTTTCCATTTGGTCACGGAAAGCACACATGGTAAGCATAGAGCGCGCCCATTGATGTCTATACCTTTGCGAAAATGTTTTCTCACATAGATCCCTAGCCCAGGTCGCTTCTTTGTCGCACACGAGTTTAGGCTCATAGCAGCTCATCTGCTGCTTAACTTCGACCTTATGGAGGACGAGGCTCCGCGGCGAAAGTGGGTCGGCTCGGGAATGATTCCACCCTTCGGGAGCCGTATCAAAATACGCAGAAAGCAATCGTTGACTGGGTAGCGAGGTGAATTGATAATACCATAGCACTGGGAAATGAAGATACTGCTACTGTTACAATATCGAGCATGTGGAGTAAGTGTGCTACTGACTCATTGTGGCGGCGACCCATAGGATTGCCTTCCTGTCTAAGTTCCACCTACTCCGGCCCCCTTTTGTGTTTCAAGCGCCCAAGTTCAATTTGAAAGCCGGGGCAGTATAATGTCCCGGATAATCGACTCGTCTCGCTCCGCGCGATAACGTACTTGATCCGCCCATAACCCTCTTCAGCTTCATCGCCTTCTTCTCCGATCACTGGCCATAGCGCTGGCCTTGTTGTCGCCAGCGACCTACATGAAAGCGTAGACGACTACTATGACCAAATGGCAATCTATTCAGTCCTGTAGAATCTCTTACAGAGACCTTACAGGTCTCAGCACCTTGTAACCTCACACACGCGACTTACGTAAGCTTAGATAAGCCAAGGAGGCTTTCTCAGGGCAGAGTGCTGTAGCACTGCTGGCGGTCCTTTTACTCTAGTCAAAACCAATAATTTTTACAAGGACTATTCGGCGATCTTCCACAAAATTCAGTTTGGCAAGACACGACGGTATAACCATAGGCCCGGTCATATTAACACTCTCAAATCGGGCACTACGTTTCCTGCTTACCGCAGGGTTCTCACATGCCATAAGCACAATAAGAGGTATGGAAGCTCCTGATGCGGTATTGTGTGCTTACTTGGAGCGGACCCGGAAGTTCAACTGCGTTGCGGCGTATACCGACTTCTGGCCCCATAATACTTCCACATGGAGATGTCTAGGAGCACTATCTGAGAATGTGCCTCGAATCTAGAGTGACACCTAAAGGAGCTAGTCCGGAGGATCTAATCCTAGTGATGATCATTTAGAAGTTATCGTGAGCTTTAGCTAACAACAATGGAAGTTTTCCGGCCTCTAGATATACTTGTATATAGTCTACGCGCGTAGGGGGCATCAAAGGCAACGATAGATAGTAGTAACAAAATTCGTGCAACACTGTTCTAAACCTCCAACTAGACCCTAGACACTATACATGCAATTGCCCGTTCCATACATTCGTAATGCCGGCCGTCTTTCCCGTCTTCGCCGGGCTCGGCTCTCCGTCACTATTCTCAGATGAGACTGTCCACGGAGCGGCCCAGGATGCTCTTATGCCCGAATGTGCAGTCTTGTTGCAGTTATGCCATAGAACTTTTCACACACAGATATTCGAGGCCATAGGAAGGGGCATAATTGCCGCCAGTGTGATCAACCTAGACGATTTCAATGAGCCCGTCACGCTCGCTCGACCGCCGGCTCATTACAGCCGGAATGTCCTGGTCCAACACACAACCCTCTATCTTCAGCAAATGCTGAGATATATCGCGCATCCTCATGACCGTGAGGAGCTCGTTGGAGCGGCCGGCTTCTCTGCTGGGTTGCTTCCAGCTGCTGCTGTCGCAGCTGCAGGCGGCTCTTCCATCCTGACGCTGATATCCTGCGCCTATGACTTCTTCCAAGTGGCTCTCTGGCTCGGAATCCGGAGTGAGGCCTACCAGAGAGAACAATTGTCTAATTTTCTAGGCCCACGTACCTGCAGTTACGTGGTTGACGGTATTACACACGGCGAAGCAATAGAGCTAATTAATGAAGCTAAGACGGTTAGTACAAAAATCTCCCTCACAGGATAAGCGTGGATAAACTTACACAACTCATGAATCCAGGGAGGAAATGTCTTCGTCTCGGCGGTGCTTTCACCAACCCGGCTGACGCTGAGCGGAAAGCCAACAGAAATTGCTAGCTTCGTCTTGGAAAGATTACCTGCGCAGTATCGCTCAAAATCAACTGAAGTATTCAGTCTTTATCATAATCGCCATCTTCTGAAGGATGTGCGAGATCAAGTTTTTCGGGATCTTGGCCGGTGTGGCGCACTGCTGCAGACAAAGTTTCAGTTCGCCACGCCGCTATTATCCAGCGCCACTGGAGAGGTCCTGTCATTCTCCGCCCGACCGAGCTTTGAAGAGGTAGCCAGCGAGTTGTTGGACATGATTCTCCTTGAACCCATCGACTGGGTCGCTGTGCAGAATTCTATAGCAGTTCTGACGAATGAGCATGGAGGAGCCGGCATAGTCTCCATCTTGAACTACGGTCCTGGCGTTGGAGCATCCCCGACGGCTCTCCGCTACGTCGTGGGTCAGCACGTCGAAATAATCGACGCTTCAAGGCCGGGCAAGAGATCGTCTACTGAAACCAGCCGGTCGAAGCTCGACCTAGACGACATTGCCATTGTTGGCATGGCGGTAGATCTGCCGGGTGCACCCGACAAAAACATCTTGTGGGAAAGGTTGATGCAGGGCGTAAACTCATGCTCAGAGGTGGGTTGAACTTGGAGTCGCGGTTACGCTTGTATCTCTCGTGTACTAACGGAACGTTCTCTAGATACCAGCATCAAGGTTTAACGTTAACGATTATAACGAAGCCAGCGAAGCGGGAAGGAAAAAGGGAAGCCGGGTGCTAGGTACCAGATACGGGAACTTCCTTGAGAACCCATACCTCTTCGATCCGGAGTTGTTTGGTATCTCTCGGCGTGAAGCTCTCTCCATGGACCCGCAGCAACGCATCCTGCTCCAGACCGCCTACCGTGCTCTAGAAGACGCCGGATACGTCCCCGATTCGTCTCCATCATGCACTCGAGACACTTTCGGCTGCTGGATAGGTAACGCCACGCTAGACTATGTTGATAACTTACGGGATGATATTGATGTCTATTATAGCACTGGTAAGTGCAGTATCTTACAGGTTTCTAAACGCGGCCTTGCTGACACGATCCTTTTCCACCTCTAGGAACTCTTCGAACGTTCCTCAGTGCGCGGATCTCGTATGTTTTCGGATGGAGCGGGCCATCTATTACTCTAGACACTGCCTGCTCCTCGTCGACTGTGGCCTTGCATCAAGCAGCAAGATCTATACTAGCAGGTGACTGCCGAGCTGCCTTGGTCGGTGCTGCCAACACTATGACTAGCCCGAATATGTACCTTGGACTCGATCGGGCCCACTTCCTAAGCCCATCTGGCCAGTGCAAGGCCTTTGATACCTCAGCTGACGGATACTGCCGTGCAGAAGGCTGCGGCGTTTTCATCATCAAGAAACTGTCTGATGCTCTCGCCGAGGGTGATCGCGTACATGCAGTCATCAAGGCCGTTGAGATCAATCAGAGTGGAACCACACACTCTATCACGCATCCCCATGTCCCAACGCAAGAGACGCTCTTTAAGAAGATGTTTCGTGATGCTTCCATCAATCCCCACGACGTGAGTGTTGTTGAGATGCACGGCACCGGGTGAGTAGCCCCCACAGCTTTCTACTTGAAAGACAATAGACTCATCAAAAGCAGAACTCAAGCTGGTGACCCAAACGAGGTTGAAAGCGTCCGACGTGTGCTGTGCAAGGATAGGTCCGCCCAGAATCTGCTCCACCTTACGTCCATCAAGGCGAACATCGGACATGCCGAGGCTGTATCGGGCATCGCAGGGCTGGCCAAGATAGTTCTCATGATGCACCACGGGCGAATCCCGCCACAGATATCCCTCAAGAATTTGAACCCTCGCATCCGCCAACTCGGAATAGACGGGGCTGTCATCGATCGGGATGGCGCCGAGTGGACCCGGCCAGCACGCGGGATAGCCCGCATCGGCATGCTGAACAATTTTGGCGCAGGTGGGTCTAATGCTGCCGTGCTTATTGCTGAACATATTCCGCCGAGTGAGAAGCTGCCACCAGCGGCAAGTCCCACGAGCACGGTCTGTGGCTTTTCTGCTAAGACCCAACGCGCCTTGTCCAAGTTACAGGAGACATTAGTGGAATATCTAGCCGCAGCCCAAGAAGGACCCAGAGCTCCCTTGCTGGCCGACGTCTGTGCAACTCTGACGTCTCGAAGGCAATTATACGATCATCGGATTGCTGTATCGGCAGACTCACTGGGAGACCTTGCCGAAAAGATACGCAAAGCCACGGCTCGTAACATATCGGACTCTCTAGGCTCCAAGCCTGAAGCTGTCTTCGTCTTTTCTGGCCAAGGTTCTCAGGTAAGCTCCTTCGGCACTCTCAAACTACCGTGAATAAAACGAAATGCTCACTCTTGTGTCATCACCAGTACCTTGGCATGGGGCGAGAGCTCATGCATCTTTACTCGGTGTTCGCTGAAACGGTGAACAACTGTGAGAGGTGGCTTGTGGAGAATAATTATCCCAGCTGCCTTCAGGTCATCCAGGGTGATATCAACGATGCTGCAGACACCAAGACAGACGCCAAGATGTGGGAGGCTTTTCAGTCGGCTATGTTTGTTCTCGAGGTTGGGTTAGTACGGTTGCTAATGTCCTGGGGAATTACCCCTTCTGCAGTGGTTGGTCACAGGTATGTTCCTAGTCTCTCTTCCAAGGAACGCATACCTTGGGATTAACAATGTTACAGCCTAGGAGAATATGCTGCTCTCGTAACTGCCGGTGTCATCAGTATGTCCGATGGACTAAAGCTTGTTGCCCACCGGGCCCGCCTTACGATGCAGCAGTGCAAGTTGGGCGAGACGTCGATGCTCGCTGTGAATTGCGGTGCGTCCGCAATGCAAGAACTCATCGACACCAATGATGACTTCGCCGGGCTGGTCATTGCTTGCAGCAATAGCTATACGGACTGCGTTGTAGGTGGCCTCGCACCACAGCTATCGGTCCTGAAGGGTCATCTCGCCGAGGCGAAAAAAGCAAAAAGCAAGCTACTCGATGTGCCTCTTGCATTCCACACACAAGCTATGGACCCCATCCTTACCGAATTCAACGAGTTCGCTGCCCGCGAGGTTCAAGTCTCGGTACCGAAAATCCCTGTCATATCGAACGTCTTGGGACGAACTGTGCTGGCGGGAGAGCAGGCATTTTCGCCGGAATATTTCGCCAAGCAATGTCGCAATACGGTCGCCTTCAGCGACGGCATCAGAGATTTCTTGACAAATTCTGATGTTGGCGGCACGACGGTGAGGTGGATCGAAGTTGGTCCTCACCCAGTCATTCAGCCCATGCTTCGCGGAATGCTCAAAGACGCAGCCACCCCTCAAACCCTACTTCCAGTAGTTATGAAGGGTGTCTCTCCCTCCGACACTGTTGCGCGCATTTTGTGCCACTTCTACGAGACTTCCTCTGGAATGAATTGGAGAAAAGTATTATCCCAGGGTGTCAATGCGTCCCCGAAGCTCATCGACCTGCCAGGCATGCCTTTCTTCCAGGCGGAGTTCCACGTCCCTTACCGCGAGTTGGCAGCAGCAAAGAAAGAGCAACCTGACTCTAGTATGCCCATTGATATCGTTGCAAACAGCTTCGCTGTTCGACGCATCCAAAGGCTCTCACATGGTACGACTAACACCTGCGCCATCTACGACACGCCTGCGATATCGCTGAAGAAGTTCATTGAGGGCCACATCGTCTGCGGGCACGCTCTATGTCCGGCTTCGGTGTACCACGAGATGGCCCTTGCGGCACTGAGAGACGCCGAGCCCGAAGCTAGCTCTTCGGCCGTGTGGGCTCTCGCCAAGGTCAGTTACTCTGCACCATTCGTCTACGACGACGCCTTGGAACAGGTGATGAGGGCGGAAATCAGGCCGCGAACGACAGCTCCTCACGGATACGACTTTACGGTTTCATCGTACGTTAGCGGTTCTAGCCCTGGGACGCATACCACGACACACTGCCACGGCATTATCAAGCACAAGTCAGAGAGCTCAGTTAGAGCCAAATACGCTAGGCTCCAGGCCTCGGTCAACGGCAAGGTTGAGAGCCTCAGGTTGGCTGCAAAGGGGCAGCTCGACGGGACTTCACCACATTCGGTGTTGCACCAGCAAGTATTTTCGAGGAGTGCAATATACGACAAGATATTTACTCGGGTCGTTACGTACTCAGAACTGTACCAGAAAGTCCAGTCAATACGCATTGACGATCAGGCGGGAGAGGCTGTCGCCTCATGTACTTTCCTACAGCCCCACGTGGGAGGTTCTGGCACCATCCCAGCCGCCAATGCAGTCTTCATGGACGTGCTTCTGCACGTAGCTGGCTTTGTTGCTAACCTGAAGCTTGAAAGCGATGTCATGGGAATTTGCAAGGAAGTTGGTGCTGCCACGGTCTTTCGCACTCCCGCCGGCACGGAGGCATCCCACAGACCCTTTAATGTCTACTGTAGTACGTTTGATATCCAGGAAGGCCACGGCGGTACCTTAACTATAGCCGATGCGTACGCGCTAGATTCGGAAGGCGTGTTAGCTGTATACAAGGGAATGGTTTTTCAACATGTCAAGATGACGAGCATCGACCGAGCACTTGGTATGGCAAACCGCTCCAGCCGGAAGCACGTTACGCAGGCTCCGTCTAGTACCAGCCGCGGAGCGAATCACGAAGCACTCACGAGCAAAGCAGTGCCCTCATTGGCTGCCGCTGCTGCCAACGCGACGAAACCGAGCAGCTCTACAAGCTCCTCTCAAGTTCGTGTTGGGGACTTGATCGCCAAGACGTGTGGCCTCATCCCAGATGAGCTGGGACCAGAGACACGGCTCGACGCTCTAGGTGTCGACTCTCTCATGATGATTGAGCTCGAGGCAGAGATCTTGTCTGCCTTTGGTACACACCTCTCTGGGGATGCCATGGATGCCTGCACCACGGTGCGCGACATTGAACGCCTCTGCAATGTTCCGAGTCCCCGTATCGAACATCCAGCCGAAGATGCCGACACGCCAACAACAGTATCATCTTTCGTGAGCGGTACTACAAGCCCAGCGATACCTGCATCTATCTCGACGGTCGACAGCACAATTGATATTACGGAGATCATTGCAGAAATCTGCGGCGCTGAGCCTGGGACTGTCTCTCTGGACTCCGAGCTTACCTCCTTGGGAATGGATTCCCTCATGTCTCTGGAGTTTGAGGACCGTCTGAGTGATATCTATGGGAGCGAGGCGGTGTCATCTTTGCAGCTGCAGGAATGCTCTACCGTCATGGATGTTGAAAGTCTGGTACGTGACCGACTTCGGCAGGCTGACAGCAAATTACGCGCTGCCAATGAAAATAGTTATTAACGATAAGCCGCAACCAGATCGAGCAGCAATGTAAGCGTCGGATATCCCAAGCCACACAAGCTACGGATATTGCAAACCTTGTAGAGGCTCGTGTAACACCGCTTCATCAAGCACAACAGCCCCCACGTGCAAGTTCCTTGCTTCATCCTTCTGAGACAGCCATGTTTCCCGTCATCTCAAAGCTCCTCCAGCTTGACCGGCAACCGGAATTAATACAGGCTGGTCAGCATAAGCAGCAGCAGCAGCAGCACCGACGGGACAATGCCTCACCTCTATTTCTGGTCCACGATGGCAGCGGCATATGCACTCACTACCGTCGTCTCCAATCCCTACACCGCCAAGTATTTGCCATACACGATCCCAAGTTTCTATCATCATCCGAAGATGACGCCCTTTGGTCGAGCCTTCCAGCAATGGCGGCTCATTACGCAAGCATAGTCTCGTCTGCAACCGAAGCAAATGGAGATTGCATACTTGGAGGATGGTCCTTCGGCGGTGTTGTCGCATTCGAAGCCGCGCGTATCCTCATGTCCCAGGGGGAACTCCGCGTCAAGGGCGTGGTCCTCATCGACTCACCTCCTCCGGTAGGCCATATTCCGCTCTCAGACTCCATAATCCACGCTGTGACAACCAGCATCCAAGGAACAGTCAGCAGCGCTAGCAGCTCAAGAAGGTTCAGCAACGATACCAACAACACGCAGAGACTCCTAACGCCAGCCGCGGTAATCCGTAAGCTAGTGCGACAGAGCTTCCAGAAATGCGCCAATCTTCTCGGCGCCTATGGTGCAGCTCCCGAAACTAGGAATCCCGAGCGGCCAATCCCTCGAGTAATCCTGCTACGATCAGCCGCTGGATGGACTCCACCCCTAGGCTACGATGGTCCGCCGATCGGAGAGAGTGAGAATCCTTGGCTGCAAGACAGGGCTGACCGTTCCTTGGGGACGGCAGGTTGGGAGATGCTAACGGGGACTTCGCTTCCGTGCATCGATATTCCGGGAAATCACTTTCAAGTTTTCGACGCGGTCAATGTCGAGGCGGTCTCGAAGACGCTGTGGCGCGCTTGTCTCGATTTAGACTAGATACTAGAGACAAATGCCCCCCATAATGTTGACATAATATAGTGAATAGAAACTTTCTCCTCCTACTATACACCTAACAGCGCGTTCATCACTTCAATTCAGTTAATTTAAAGCTCCGTTCGGATTCACATATTAGATTAATAAGTAATCCACTACATAGCCTTCGAACTTGCCCCTGTACTTCTTGAAACCCCTGACTCTCCGGATTTCCTCCCTATAAATCTGGAATATCCTCGTCGGGAAATAACCCAACCCAGAAAGAATTATCAGAGGATACTCAACGATATAATGGTGTCCAAAGCATAATGATGATCAAGTATAAACCATAAGGTGACTAATAATAGTACCAGAAAACGCCAGAAAATTGTCGCGATATATGGCTTATAGAATGGGAAATATCCTCAAAATAAATTGAAAGGTATCAATTCTTGAAATAAATTTACACCATTAAAGTTGAACTGTTAGAAGCACTGTGTACCCCCGAAAGGAAAGAAATGCCCACGCAGCCACAATATCACCTGCCCCTAACGCAGTGACAGTTTGAGGTGACACTACATGCTGACCTGACCTAAGCTGACAGACAAGGTTGTCCTATCTGCGGATAGCCACCATCTGGTGTAGCTGGTCATTGCTTTTCCTTTTCTATTCCGTGGATATGCTTGTACCGTGATTATCGACACTCAATGGACCCGAAGTCCGAGTAGGAGCTGATAAGAGGTCGGCCCACAGTATAGCACATGACTTCTTTAGTATGTATGCACTGCAGATGAAACGGAAAAATTAGAAAAAAAGAAACACTTTCACTGCTTGGTTACTGAAATACGTTGAAGGAAGGATGTCGGCTCACTTCGCTCTCCGGCTCAGGGTACTTAGCGGCGACCTTGTAGCAAAAGTCCTCTTTGATTCTCACATAGGTGTATCTTCAAATGTTATATATTCTCTAGTATAGATATTAGTCAGAGTTGTAAACGTGTTGCTAGCGACTACTCAGCCCACAAAAAAGATATTAAATATTAAACGTGACACTTGAATGTCTTATACTAGGTTATATATTTCATAACCAGCTACACCTGCATTAGATTATGCTTATAGTTGACATTACCTTACTTCGACGCCAAGTCATCTATTTTATCACGGAGTTTGTCTACTCGTTTAGTCTCGAATAGGTAGGGCTCCTTTGCATCACATATCACGATGCCGTGGTTTAGGAGGAATGAGTCATCCCGGCATTGGCTAGCATCGCCGACCTAGCGTGCCGGCTACAGAAACGCCATCAGCACACCACCTAGGTTGAGGTCACTAGTTTGCTATCTGCCGAAACGTCGCCGGCCAATCAGTCCTTGTATTCCTCCTGAGCTATCTTCTACTGGCAAACCAGCTACATTAATAATGGCGGGGTTAAACCTTAAACCTCGGGGTTACCAACCCTCGCTGTTAGGTCTTAATACGTGGGTTAGTTTCGTCTGTTGTTTAACTCGGTGACAGTACTATTAAGTGAAGGGGGTGCGACGATAGAGTAGATAGGTAGAAACATGTAACGTGTTAATGGGGTAGTTCATGTGATTATGTAGTTTTCATGACCATGACACCCTCGAATTCCAAATCATCAAACCCATGTTTAACTGAGAGATAATATAAGGATTGTCAACTGTTAGAAGGATTCCGGCTAGTTGATGTCTGGTCTTACATGTCCTTGCCCCTTAATTCTCATGTATTATTAACGCAATTATTATAGCCTTTTCTTTTTGTCACAGCAGGGGGATATAGAGACTTGTTAAAGGTCCTTTACAAGAACCTTATATAAGGTATAACACTCTAAGGCCTCGCATATAAACGACTTCAATAAAATTATGAAAAGAAAGTTAGGTTTCCAATTAGAAAAGAGTGAGTTATTAATTGGTTTTCAACCCCGCATTTTGTTCTTTTTAATATACAATTTGCTTTATCGGTATCTTATCACAAGTGACCTGTTTTGATAGGCTGGCAAGCTGAGAAATTTTTAAAGCTCTTTATGCTATTAGCTGACTTTATGCTGTTAGCTGACCTTCTCCTCTTTAGCTTATCATTTTGTTGTAATATTCATCTATTACTCAGCATACCTCGTCCTTATATTTATGCCATCACACAAAGTGCTACATAAAGATTGTCAATGTAGCGATAAATGCACGTGATATCTCCATACTTATTGTATGGTTGTCACAGTCCTTAAGTATAAGCAGGCAGACAGGATTATGGTTATGATCAACGCCTAAGTTATTTGTCGCACATCTCTCCCCGCAGTAAGCCATATAGTCTCCCTTCTCACTTTGATGAGAAAGAGACCAGGAGGGAGAGAGAAAGAAAAAAAGAGAGAGGGCTTAGGGTAGCGAATCATGTTCCACACCTTCAATTTCTCCATGACGGATGCTGCTTCGTCCCGGAGACCCCAGGGCCGCCCAGCGGGATCGACACAGGCACAGCGAGAGCACAGCACAAGGAGATCCACAATACATTCCCAGACCTTTAGGGCCTGCAAGCGATGTCGTCTTTATCACATCAAGTGCGGGCAGAAACCCTGCGAATCCTGCCGGGTTAACAACGCCAGGTGCGTCTGGCGGCAAGCGCCAAGCACGCTTGCGTCCGATAATCCGGGATCGCCAAGGGCGCCAAGGCCGTCCGTCTCCCTCGATACTGAGGTGGCCTCGGTTGCGTCTTCCTCCACCCACGTTGCGACGAGCTACAGTCGCGGAGTCGAAAACACTGGGGTAAATATCCCGTCCTTTACCACGACTCGAGGCAATAGTACCAACACTTCTGCTGCCTCTACGCCAATCTCCTCTGGCTGGGGCGAGTTGACTACTTCGACGCCTTTGCTTGCCTCTTCACCCACCTCAAGGGCATATAGAGTCCGGCAGCTCTTCCAAGACCTGGCGCCGGTATTGGCCTCTGATGACAGCCATCCAAATCCGTTTCCAATTCTACCCCGGGCCGCATCAAATCATAGAAATGTTAGCGACGGTCTAGTTCAAGGCGCTGAGCCGCTCAATCGGGACAAGCAGGCTTACTTTGTCCGCCTGTTCTGGACCTCGTGGGGGCCCTTGTTCCCGGTCATGACCGAGGCGGAATTTGAATCTCTCTTCACTGCGAACTGGCCTAGCTGGGTTGAGCAACGGACAATTGAGGGTGCCATGATTGATGGCATGACAGCGCTAGGAATCCAATGCGGACAGGCTGCTGGTGTTGGTGGTCGCATTCTCGGTCTTGAGTCTGAGGCTGACCGCCGAAGCAGCTGGGGATATTTTCAACGTTGTCGGGATTACCTCCGTGCCGAGGGATCTCGTGTAACGGTCAGTTCTATTCGATGCTACATCCTGTTGGTCTTGTACGAGCTTCAGGCCAATAGGGTCGAAAGCGCCTATTATATGGCAGGGCTGGGGGTCCGCCGTGCGCACATGTGCAAGTTACATCTAACTCCACCAACGCACGTCAACGCAAAGGAGGCTACGGGTCGTATTCGTACCTGGTGGTTGCTGTACTGGCTCGATATCCACTGCTCCATGCAGCTTGACCGTCCAGCTGGAGTCCATCGATCATCCATCACCTGTCATCCCCCTCCGGACCGATATGGCAACACACCTTCTGGCGAAACGGCATCTGGATTGGCACTGCAGTCGGAAACCTGTCCGACCACCTACTCCTGCTTTCTTTCCAAACTCACCATCTCCATTGCTGAGGCGCTCGAAGCCATGCCAACGATACAGTCGCTCAACGAAGAAGACAACGCGTCCACGCTCGAGGAGCCAGCAGAGCGGCTCTTCTACACCATGAGACACCTTGCTGCCTTTCTCACTAGTCTGCCCAAAGAGCTTTTGAATCCTCATGAGACGACTTACTCAGGCTATAACAGCCCTCCTTTAGAGAATCCAGAAGGATCTACATTATCTCCTTTATTCGAGGACCGCCCACCGGGAGTCCCACCAGTGGCGCTGATGTTAGGCGTTCCCGACTGGCTCCAGCGGCAGCGCATTATGCTAGAGCTTTACTACTACAATGCCTGCGTCCTCTTACAGCGTCCATTCGTGATGTGGCAACAAGGCTCCGGGCCTTCCACAAGGTCGGCAAACCTTCCCCGTACGAAGTATCACGCCGACTATGCCGTCCAGCATGCCTGCTCGATCATATCAATACTCCATAGTATCTACACTAAGTCGGACATTCTGGACGGGTTGACCATGGTCTTCCAATATCTCTGGAACGCTATCACCACCCTCGTCGTTCAGAGCTTCGTCGATCCCCAAAGCCCGCAGACTGCTCGGCTATCAGAGCCCTTGTCCAGCGCCCTGGCTATCCTAGAGTCGTTATCTCGCACCAACCTAGAAGCTCTGCACATCTATCAGGTTAGTCGCTCACTAGTACACCGATTGCGAGACACCAACGAGATCAATATGAATATTCATCCAAGTGATTCGCGCCAGAGGCTAGAGCCACCATCGTGTTTCGCGTCGCAAGTCTCCCTAGCTCCATCTTCGGAGGATGTAATGGTTGCGAATCGGGCCACGCATGCCAATGAATTTGATAGCTTTATGGGAAGTGATTATATGATTCCAGAGTTTGATACAAATAACTTTAATGTGTTTAATACCTACGGATTCTAGTCTAGGCGACTTTATACGGGCAATTTGTTTCTGTCAGGGGGAGGGGGTAAGGGCTTAGACATATAGACAGGGGCCACAGAGTGCATAGAACTGGTATAGGTAGTTAGTCTAGAACCCCAAATCTGCTCCTGCCGCCTTCTACATTACGTTCCATGGTATGAACACCCACCATCCGTGCCACGCAAGACTGGTCGACTTGAAAGGCAATGCGCTTTTACGGTAGCAGGAGTTCCACCAGCTGTCCATACATAATCCTGATCTTGTCGTCTTCACCCTCCGTCTGCCACAGCTGATGCATAGCGGCCTGGGCCTTGGCCTCGGCCGTACCTTGCTGCTGCTTACCCCCTAGCTCCGGATCTTTCTCCGGCCAGACGAGCCTCAGCGCCACAGCGGGCTCCGCGACGGGGCCCATGTGCAGGCCGGCCAGAATCTGACGTAAGTGGCCGGCAGCCTTGGGGCCCCCGCGGCTCCCGTAGGTGACGATGGCGGCGGGCTTGCCGGCCCATTCGTGGTATAGCAGGTCCAGCGCGTTCTTCAAGCTAGCTGGCACGGACCAGTTGTATTGGGGTGTGACAAAAACGAAGGCATCGTGCCGGCGCACAACCGCCGACCACGCCCGCGTGCTAGCGTGCCCGTAGTGGGGCGTCGGGTCGCCGGCCGGTAGGTGGGCCGGCACCGCCGGCTCCTCGCTGAGTGGCAGGTGCTGTGCCGCGAGGTCGACTAACTCAAGCTTTAGCTTCGTCTCCGCGCCGCTTCTATTCCTTGTCGTTTCTTCGTTAGCCTGAGCCTTTGTCATCTCGTCTAGGACGTGGCGCGCCACGAAAGGGTTGATGCGCCCCGGCCGAGTGCTGCAGATGATGATGGCGATAGACTTGTGGGCCATGTCGTGAAACGGAGGGGATCTATGGTTGGCGGCTGACTGATTGAATGACTGACTGCCTGGGTAGAGTAGACAGGGGAAGGATTATGGAGGAGGATGATTGTAGTCTGCATCTGACTTTTGTCGTCCGGACCCTCCTGCTTGATTACCCCTTACAGACGGCAATCAGGGGTGAATTTTCCGATGATTACGTGCATGTAGGTACCTATTGAGAACCTTCAATGAGGATTACAGGTCCGATATCTGCCGAGCTTGGAAAAGGTGTGAAAGAGAAGAACGTGATTGGTGAGAATGCGAGATGAATTGAAGGTGTGTGTTGTGTGCTTAGTCATTTAAAAGACTCATGGAAAACCAGAATTTAGCTAGCATAAAAACAAGCTGCATGTGTCGGTAACACCTAAAAAGAGATACACGGCACCCTCCGTAGTAACGTTCAATTCCGCGGTGCAGTTGTGCAGCAGTAAACGCCTGCTACAAAGTAATGAATGTCTCAATATTGGCAAGGCCACTTGAAGTATTCTGAAGCCAGAATCGTAAGAGAAAATACATTTCTATGTATAAGACCGTGCTTGAATGACCTAGGGGTTTCCAACAGACGCAGAAATTCACTACCAGATCCGCTGAATACCATGATTACAGGAGGTAGACTGTATGTTGGATAGGCCTCAGTACATAGAGTGGATGGGCTCGCGAACCGGCGATTCGTCGATTTGGATTTCCCCATGGGGTATTACTTGAAGGGGTAAATACCACAAGGGGTAAAATCGTAACAGGCCCACTGTTCCGTCAATTCCCGGCTTACAGTTGGCCAGGGGTAAGTAGGGGCAGGCTTCAAGAAAACATCGCCATCTCGTTCTTGACCACAACTGACGGCTGGGCCTGTCTAATGTTGATCAGCTATCTACGACCACGCCGCTCAAGTGAATAGTGTATCGAGCATCTCCGCGCACTACCGGTACCTACCTGCTTCCCCACCCGAAGGCATGATGTCCCAGGAAGCGGCACCAGCTCAAGGCCCAACGCCGGTCCCGGCGCCGAAGCCAGGTCAGCACATGCACACAATCGGGGCGAGGCCCATCAGTCAGCCTGGAGGAGGAGGCGAAGAAAAGTCAAGTCGGACTAGGGACTACCTGACGTTCAACGTACCAGCGGTGGTTGGCGTAGAAGATGTGCGGCAGTATCCTAGACGCATTAAGCATATCGTCACTAGCATCGTGGCGCTATGTGGTCTAGCTACGCCATTGGGTAGCAACATATTCTTGCGTGAGTAGCCTCGTCACTTTCTCAATATATGGTTTTCTGGTCGGGCGACTGCAATGGCCGGGCTAATGTTTCACGCCAATTTACAGCCGTGCTGTCGCCGGCGGCAAAAGACCTGGGCACGAGTCCAACCGTCATGAACCTCTCCATCGCCTTTTACTGCCTTGCCGTGGCCTTCACACCTATGTGGTGGGCAACGGTATCGGAGAGCCAGGGCAAGCGTCGGACCTACATCATAACTTTCTTCTTCTTCATCGTCTTCAACGTCGTCGCGGCCGTGAGCGTCTCAGCCGGCATGTTCATTGCCATGCGCCTACTCGCGGGCGGCGCTTCAGCCCCCGTGCAGGCGCTGGGCGCCGCTACCGTGGCGGATCTGTGGGAGCTCAAGGAGCGCGGTCGTGCCATGGGCATCTTCATGCTTGGCGCCAGTAAGTAACATATCGAGTTGTTCTTACTCCATTCGTCCTGTCTCGGGAGTTTTTTTCTCTTCGTTTACCGGAGTTTATACTCTCGAGACACGACTTAGAACTCCCAACTATTCGCCCACGTATCCTGAAAGGGCTCACACTAATTCTACATGGTGCAGTGGCCGGCAACGTAGTTGGCCCCATTGTTGGCGGTGCGCTAGGCTCGCGTTGGGACTGGCGAAGCACCCAGTGGTTCATGGCTATATACGGCGGCGTGGTCTGGCTATGTGTCGTCTTCTTCCTGCCCGAAACCTCGAAACAGCGCACAGCTGGAGAAGCGCAGTCCGAAAAGTCGCACGCCAAAAAGGTAACTCTCGCTTCTGTCGGGAAATTTCTCATAGGCATTCCGAAGACAATGGTGAAGCCAATTGAACTCATCCCTTTACTTCGATTCCCGCCGATCTTGATCACCGTTCTTTATACGGCCGTCAACTTCTCCGCCTACTACTACGTCTTGATCGTCATCCAGGCCGTGTTCTCTTCACCTCCGTATTCCTACTCGGTCATCATCGTCGGTGTTCTGTATTTACCTAACGCAGCCGGCAACATACTGGCGGCGACCCTCGGTGGACGCTGGACCGACCGCGTGATGGTGCGGAAGGCCAGGGCCGCCGGGCGCTTAGGAGAAGGCCAGAAACCCAAGCCGCAGGACGCGCTCGGACTCAACATATGGTCCGCCGCCCTCTTGTACCCGGCAGCGATCCTCGTGTCCGGCTGGACGAGTGACAAGCACGTTGTGGCCGTACCGCTGATTGCCAACTTCTTCTTCGCCCTTGGCAACATGATGTTACAGAACGTCACTACCGTCACGCTCACTGAATTTGTCCCGGGCCGTGCGGCGGTGGGAGTCGCACTAGCAAACCTCGTCCGCAATGTGCTCGGCGCTGTTGTCGTCATCGTTGCACAACCTATAATCGATGCGATTGGCGTTGGCTGGTTGTCTACCATCATATCGATCATCTGCTTCATCAGCGCGAGCAGCATATGGCTTCTGCAGAGGAATGCGGACAGATGGGCTAAAGAGATGGCAGAGAAGCTTCCCCAGGTGTCCTAGCATTGATCGACCTTCGGGCTTTCAACGTAGAGATTACATATACTTGGTAGGGTAATGATGCTGAAAATATGAAGATTAAATAACATGGTAGGCGGGAAGTGGAAGCTGGAGGCACACAGGACTTCTGATTGTGATTTGTAAATACTCTTATCAGAACTGTATACCTATAGAGGTGGTCTTAATCACAGTTGTGGAAATTTCCAATACATTCGAAATTGGAAGATGAAATTATGCTCGCGCATTCTGGCGTTGGATATACATTCTACCTACCTGGACTAAAAGTTGCCTACTATCTCTCTCGGTATCTTTGTATTAAGGCTCGTCCACTATCAAGCCGAGGCCATGGCATCATACCCAAACAGCCACGGCTGTACCTTGGGGCAGGTCCTTTGCAATTGAGTTAGCTGCGGTCACCTCGAAAGGAGGCAGAATTTTCGGGGGCTTACCATCTACTCGGATACTCGCTAATTGAGGGCTGCTCCCGGGCCATGATCTTATCCCTAGCCTCCTGTTGAGGCCCGTCTGGGAGATGGAAATCCCATCTCTACACAAGCTTGGTCAGCCAGATTACACGATGACATCTCACGTCAAGCTAGGACGTGCGTATGTGAGGATGCCTTACTTGCTTGAGTGCCTGCTTAGCCACTTCCTCGACCCTCTCTTTCCGGAGCTTCTCGTATACTCCCAAGACGCGGGGGATATCCGCGGCCTGTCGAACCGAGCCCAGCAGCCGGCCGAGCACTGCACCGTCTTCCATGGCAGAGTTAGCGCCCTGCGCTAGGTAGGGGAGCATTGGGTGGCAAGAATCGCCCCTGAAATCCATTATTCAGCAAGAAGCTCTAAAAATGAGCAAGGCGAAGCTTACGCCATAGTGAACCGGCCACTCTCGTGATTCCACGTCTGCAGCGAGGGGACTTCCTTTGATGTTAGCCTTGAATTATGTTATAAGACAGAATGTCATTCAAGAAGTTCTACCCACAATGCATCAACCTCCACTTGTCTACGGCTTTCACGCAATTGAGGAATCTCGTCAGGCTGTGGGACGATCAATACTGCTTGCCGAAAGGTGGCACGGGTACATCGGACTCACATAGGATCCCACCCCTTAAACAGCTCCCGCATCTCGTCGATGTCCGCACTGGCCCTGGAGCAGCCCTCCGGTAAGCTATCGGGACAGAGCAGCACCAGATTGAACTCCTTGCCGGCCCGGACTGAGTAGCCCACCACGTGAGACTGGGGGCCGACCCAGAAGTTCACGGTCGGTCTCTCAACCCACTGCGCCAGTTCTGGGTCGTGCTGCAGGTCCTCGATCTTGAGGATGATGCGATAGGCAAGGTCGCCCGTCGGTGCGGGCGGTACGGGCCTGCTGAAGAGGAGGCCGCGGGCTCGCGACCACAGACCATCGGCGGCGAGCACTACGTCACCAACCACCCTCTCCTGAGAGCCCGAGAGCGTCACCGAGGCGGCGGTGAAGTCGATATCCTCAACCTCGGCGCCGGTGCGGATCAGCACTCCCAGCTCTCGCGCGCGCTCCAGCATGGCCGCGTGGAGATCGACGCGGTGGACGTCCCAGAAGGGTGCGGCGTAGAGTCGTACCATATTTTCCTGCCAGCGCTCGTCGCGTGACAGTACTCGGGTCCCATCGAAGCGGCGCACGCTTAAGCTCGTCGGGGCCACGGCCACCGGCGCCAGCGCGTCCAGGATCCCCCAGCGCCGCAGGAGCCGCGTCGAATTCGGTGTCAACTGGAGGCCCGCGCCGACCTCGTGGAACGAGGCCGCCTTCTCGAGCACCGTGCAGCGGTGGCCCGCGAGCGACGTCGCGATGGCCGCCGATAGGCCCGCCAGACCCCCTCCGATGACGATGAGGTGCAGTTGGTGCTCTGTACTTTTGCTCATTGCGAGATCGGTGCAGTCAGATACGAATGGGATGCTGCGGGTCTGCGATGTACAGGTAAACGTCTTTAGTGGGCATTGGAACTCTGACTACGGATGTACTCTCGCTAGCTCTTTTATGATCTGCATTTCTCTTGTCCACTCTGGCGAGTTTCCGTGAGACATAGAGCCGCGGATGATTATGGATCACCAGTAGCTGGAGTTGCAATGAACGAGGATCACATGTGACTACGCGGGGCATCTTCCGTATGCCACATGGAGCAGCAGGGTTCCCCCTTGGGGTTTGTTAGTAAGTGGTTATGTAAGACTTCCCCATCCGGTAGTTTGAGTTTCGGCAGGTGTGCTAGTGTAAGACGTCAATTCTGCCTCGCAGATGGACGGGTCCGCCAGTCAACGATGGTGTCGAGCCCCAGCCAGGGATTGCGAGAGCCAATAAAATCCCGAACGAGATCATGTGAGAACTCGGTGTCGGGAGCCGCGCTCCTCCTTCAACCGTTGCTCCGGCCCGGGGCCGACCATGATCTCCACCAGGTACCTGACAAGGCCACGGTTTGGTCTGTGGCGCTTAGTGAGTAGTGTGGTACATTATCACCTCGTGCCACCCTTCCCCCTTGGGGATGAGAGTAAGCATAGAAGTTTCGCTGCTTTCCTGTCCTTTATAGAGAAAGTCTTGGCGTTACATCCATCATGCATGAGCATGAGCAGCCTTATGCTTTCTCCGAGCCTTCGTCTCTCTCGCGATCATGTTCTCAATCGGAGGCTTCGCATTGTTTGCCTTACTTCGCCTTGCGTCTGGATCGCAATATGACGCCAGCACGGGCAATTCATCCTGCGAGCATGGAGTCAACTCTCGACAATGCTGGGGAAACTATTCAATTGATACCAACTACTATGATGAGGTTCCCTACACCGGTGTAACCAGAGAATACTGGCTGATCGTCGAGAACGTAACAATGGCACCGGATGTCTGTACTCAGGGCTATCTTGTGAGACGGAGAAACAAAAGGGCTGACCGCTTGTTGTTTGAACAGGGTTACGAGCAATCGGTCATTGCTGTGAATAATTCTATTCCAGGCCCCCTTATTGAAGCCAACTGGGGCGACGAAGGTACGTAGTCATATTCCGACGACATTCGTATGAATGCTCACGACGATAAGTCGTTATCCATGTGACCAATATGCTTGAGGATAATGGCACGACCATTCATTGGCATGGAGTTAGGCAGTACCAGAACAGTCCAATGGACGGTGTCCCAGGAACTACAGAATGTCCCATTGTACGTCCATAGACCAAATGAGTATACGAAAATAGCCACCACTCTGACAAAAGGCTAAGCCTCCAGGAGGAAGCTTCACGTATAGATGGAGAGCCGAGCAATACGGGACGGTTTGTGCCTACCTCCTCCGTCAAGGACGCTGTGAGCCAGGGAGCTAATAAGGCTTGTTAGTCATGGTATCATTCTCACTTCAGCCTGCAGTATTCGGTGGGCCTACAGGGTCCCATCGTCATCCACGGACCTGCAACAGCCAACTACGATGAAGATCTGGGAACTGTGATCCTTCAGGACTGGAGTCATGTATCCCCGTTTGCGATGTGGTGGTATTCGCGTCTCCCGTCAGGGCCGCCATCACTCGCTAGCAGTCTGATCAATGGGAAGAACGTTTTCGAGTGTACTGATAGCAGCGATCCGAGCTGTATCGGGAATGGGACGCGGTCGGAATGGCACTTCGAGAAGGGCAAGAGGTACCTCATGAGGATCATCAACACAGGCCTCTACTCCAGCTTCCGGTTTGCCATAGACGGGCACAACCTCACTCTCATTGCTAGTGACTTTGTGCCAATCGAACCCTTCGTAACGGACAATGTAAGTCGGGAGAAGCGCCTTTTCGTCAACGGCCGGGAGTCGAGAGCTCGAGTTGACAAGATATGTTGGTCTAGGTTGTCATCACGAATGGTCAGCGATACGATGTCATTGTCGAGGCTAATGCCGCTGAGGACAATTATTGGCTGAGGTGAGTGCAGTTTCCACCCCATTTTCTCTCCTTTTTCTCTTTCGGGTCGAATTCAAACGGGATAGACTGCTGATATGGCACGTTCGTGTCCATTCAGAGCAATATGGCAAACCACGTGCTGTCCTAACGACTATGCCAACGACACACTAGGCATTATCCGCTACGACAGCACGTCCACCGCTCTTCCCAACACGACGAGCCCAGCACTTGACTACCCAGACAACTGCGAAGATGAGCCATCGGAGCATCTCGTCCCCCATCTCAAGCTCAACGCCGGGCCTCCGTCGCGGACCGACATCTTCAACCTCTACTACCACACATACGACTACCCGCGGGGCTTTATGTGGACGCTGAACGACACCTACCTGTGGGTGAACTGGTCAGCGCCAACGAGTCTGCTAGTGGCAGATAGCAACAGTACTGACAATACGTCCTGGAGCTTCCCGCCGGACTACATGGTGTACGAGACGCCCGACGTAGCCGACAGCTGGGTGTATCTGGTGTTCAACGACGCGTCGACGCGCAACCGATCGCACCCGATGCACCTGCACGGGCATGACCTTTACGTGCTGGGCACGGGGCCGGGCAACTTCACGGCAGACTCGCCGCTGCAGCTCGACAACCCGCCGCGCCGCGACACGGCTTCCTGGCCCAAGCGCGGCTACATGGTCTTCGCCTACAAGACCGACAACCCGGGAGCCTGGCTCGTCCACTGCCACATCGCCTGGCACTCGAGTCAGGGGCTGGGACTGCAGATGCTGGAGCGGCCGCGCGACATGGTGTACCCGGACGCGGTAAAAGCGACCACTGAGACCATGTGCACGGCGTGGCGTGATTACTGGGACGCTGGGGCGGACTATATACAGGAGGATGCCGGTATCTAATCAATGGCCTGCCTACCTAGCTTAAGTACCCATCGCCATTGGGAGTCCTACTTGAGGATACACGGGATGCCATCCGCGCCCTAGTAGAGTGTACCTATATTGTTGTATAGCACACCATAGTATAATTAATCTGCCTGTCTCGTCTGAACGCTGATGTTCTCGTACGTCGTAACCCAGTATGTGTGAAATAAGGTTGGAATTCACTCCTAGCAGGACATTTTTAGCAAGACAGGGTTAAGAATACTATTCGAGGTAGAATAAACGAAGAGAATGGAAACGCGTCTAAGAGTCGAAACATGCCCGACTTTAATCGGAACGCTCAACTTCATCGCCAGTGATTGCCTAGCCGCGCTGTATACACAGGCTACTCAGCATGAATACTTATAGACATTCTGTTTAATTCATGTCACAAATGGACTTCCGACCAGAGGCGAGGCTCCAATATGTGATCCCAAATGTATATTGGTCGTGAGATAGGGGCGTGAAGTTCGAGTTACAAAGTGGAAAGGGTTTACGTTATGAACACAAAGTGGATCTTCGTTGATCACACCGCCTTGGCCACCGCCTTATTCTGCCAGACCTATTCCGCAGCCACGACTCGGAAGTACTTATGTACCTATTGTAGCACTTTCATCAATGTTTACAGTGAGCACCCACTTTCATAATAACTAATAAGACAAAGACAACAGTGTAATGGAATAGGCGGCCCAATGCCAAAGTAAGGTGATATCAGTCGTCGACTAATTGTGCAATTAACTCTGAAACTTCTATCTGAGGAATCATTTTTTGAGGTAAATAAGAGCTTTCAAGTAATTGGCTCTTTTGGCTGAGACTTGGCTTTCGTGTGCCACTCATCAATTCCTTGCATACTCCGGCTTACTCTCATTTCGTCTCATCTCATCTCATCTCAACCCATATCACCTACTCATGCACTCACTCACTCACTCACTTACTCAGCCTTCTTGACCATCTTATCGGTCCCCATCAGGGCAGCGCCCTCGTCACTCCACGGCTCCATCTGCTGTAGCTTGGCCCAGGGTGTGGCGGCACGATACGTCGTCTGCACGTTGCGGCGGTAGAACCAAGTGCTCTGCATCTTGGCCACAGCCAGCTCCCAGTCGGTCGTGTACTCACGGTAGAACGGCTGGTACCCCAGCAGGCCGCCGATGTACCGCCCCACCAGCACCGTCAGCCAGAATCCCAGAAAGGTGCGGATCCACACCGACCACGGTTTCGGTACCCACGACGGTAGCGTCGCCGGGAACGGGAGGTAGTGGTCCCCGCCGTCGAAGGTCTGCGGATAGCATCAGGCGTGAGCAGTATGGACTAGACCGAGCTCAGACGTTGGGAGAGGGGAGAGAAGGGCAGAGAGGGGAAGGAGTTGTCGCGCGCGGAACATTGATAAACACAAGGTGATCGATTGATCAATTCACTTACCGCACACTGTTGTATGAAGTCGATGCTGTTCCCGTACTTGAAGCTGTCGACGCGCACGCCATACCAGTTCTCGAGGAAGATTCGATCGAGCACAAAATCCTTGCCGCTATCCGTCGCATTGACCATGAGGATGCTCTCGCCGTCCCACTCTTCTTCGTTCTCGCCCTCCCCTTGCTCGTGTTGCGGTAACGCTCCGTTCGTTCCGTTCGCGCCGTTTGTGCCGTTCGTGCCGCGGTGGTCCGTATCATGCTCGGGCGGCACGTCGACGATGAAGCGGTGGATGTTGCCCGCGGGGCAGATAGCGACGTCGTCGCCGGCGCGCAGCACCGTTATCTCCTCATTGACCTCGATGCCGATGCGGCCCTTGAGCACGCGGAAGCGCTCGGTCTGGTGCGCGTGGAAGTGGGGTGGCGGCCCCCGGTACGCGCCCGTGGTGTCGCCCTTGGGCAGCGGCTTGTACACTTGCATGATCTGGAACGCGGTGCCGGCCGGCGGCTTGAGGAAGTGCGTCTGGATCTTGCCGTCAAATCTGGCGAGGGGTCTTGTCAGGAGATGTGTAGTTCCTAAGCATCATCCGCAGGGCACGGGCGCAAACGTACTGTGTCAGCGGGTTCTGGCCCGCTGAGATGGTTATCGGTACAAATCCCATCTTGGTAACGATATATCACGCTATCTAGTAACGAGGGTCGGATTGAATGTAGTGGCTAGTGTTAGTTCGCTAGCTTAAGCTTTCGCCACGGTAATGCGACGTCGACCTTCAGCTACATTGGTCGTGTTGCTGTATGTATACTCCGCCATTTCAACCAATCTTTATCCGCTACGGAGTATCACAGCGGAGAAATTGATTACCGTCCATGGCTTGTGCTGACTTGTAGGCGGTTTCAGTGTTATCCCTCTGTGTAACGCAGCTTGCATAGCTCAGTAGTCCCCAAGGAGTAATCACATACCTTGCCAAAAGGGGTAACTACCAATGAGAGTCGTGTCAGCCAATGAGGAGCAACATTGCTGTCAACCTTGTTGTTATACATCGCTACCTACTTATGACTCAGCTCGGCTTTGGAAGAATTATATCATGACCGGCTGAATATTATTCAGTCAAAACGGACCTCGTACGGTTTATTCCGGGCTTGCTCAAAGCTGGAACTTCAGATGCTCACGCGTCAACACTGAACATTCTCCAGATAGTGGTCTTTCCAAAAACAAGAAAAGATGGAAAAGCTTGCGAATGGTGTGTCGGGCTCCATCCAGCCGATAATCCTCTATTCCCACACACGAGGCCCAAACCCGTGGAAAGTCACCCTCGTCCTCGAGGAGCTCGGCCTGCCGTACGAGACGAAGTATCTCGAGTTTCCCGAAGCCAAAGTAGAGCCATACTTATCTTTAAATCCCAACGGCAAACTCCCAACGATTCAGGACCCCAACCAGAACGTCGTTCTCTTCGAGGTGTGTTGTCCGCCTTTTTTGCCCACTGTCTACTGACGGATACCGTACCGATATGAGGCATGGTGCAAGATTACTGACATATCCCGGTCTTCTGCTCGCGCAGAGCGGCGCAATCATCGAGTACCTAGTGGAGCAGTACGATAAGGACTCAAAGCTCAGCCACAGCTCCGTGCAGGAGCGATTCCTCGCGCGCTCCTGGCTACACCTGCATGCGTCGTCCCCGGGTCCCGCGTGTGGCTACAAGGTGTGGATGGGCCGGCTCTACAAGGCAGACCAGATCGGCGCTGCGAATGAGTATTTGGGCAATGAGATCAAGCGAGTCCTGGGAGTTATCAACAACCATCTCGCCAAGACTGGAGGGCCGTATCTCCTTGGGTCCAAATGCTCCTACGCGGACTTGGTCTTCGTGCCCCATTACTCCATGCTGACGGTGTTCCTGCCGGATTACGATCCGGCTAGTGAATTTCCCCACTTTGCTTCCTGGCTGGGTACTTTGAAAGAGCGGCCGGTGGTCAAGAAGGTCCTGGCGGCCAGGGCGGCGGCCTCTAGTTGATGTAGAGCGCATTCATAGAAAGAATCAAATATCTTGTTGCACCCTGGAAAGTCGTCTATTCCCGAGAGCAGCTTTCTATGTGAATAACTTCATCATTCGATCGTCCCTTCAAAGAGTGTCTAAAATCCGGGATGTCTGGCGCAAGCTGTTTATGTTAAAGTGGCGAGCTGGCAAGTCCCACACCTGCTTATAAATCAGATTCATAGAGAAATATTACAAATCAGCTTTATCAATAATTCACAGTGAATCATAGTAGAGAAGGATTATAATTTTGTGATTCCTATTAAATTGTACCAATTTGTCGTTTGGTGTACCGTTTTTACCAACAGCAGCAACCGAATAATAGCAACAGAGCGTTCGACAATACCTATATTTTTGCGATGGCCATTTCGATTCCAAAAACCGCGATGCAGTGGAACGTTGTAGGTCAAGACGGCCTTTATTCCCTCCAATTTACGGAGAAGGCCGTACCTCAGCTTGGTGATAACCAGGTGTTGGTCAAAAGTACGCCCCTGAATGTTTCTTCAGACAATGCTTTTAATCCTAGTCTCTACTGACCATCGGCTATAGTTCATGGCGCCTCGCTTAACGTACGCTCTGTGTTCATTTCTACTTTTACTTTTGATCAATTGTCTGTTTAGTACCGCGACATCCTCATTCCTCAAGGACGATACCCGTTCACCACCAAGCCGGACGTGATACCCGGGTCCGACGGTGCCGGCGTCGTCCTGGCTGTTGGAAAGCACGTAACGCGGTTTAAGCCAGGCGACAAGGTCATCACGACGCTCCAACCGCAGCACATCGGTGGATCAGTCACTAAGCAGATAGCACGATTCGGTCTCGGGGCGTCAGTCGATGGCACTCTGCGCTCCGTGGGCGCTTTCGACGAGCACGGGCTCGTGGCGATGCCAGAGGGTTTGAGCTTCACGGAGGCCGCGACGCTGACCTGCGCCGGGGTGACGGCATGGAATGCGCTTTTCGGTGTAGCCGGCAGGCATCTCTCTGCGGGGCAATGGGTTCTCACTCAGGGCACTGGTGGAGTGAGCACCTTCGCCATCCAGTTTGCCAAGGCTGTCGGCGCTAGGGTCATTGCTACGACTAGCTCTAGCGAGAAGGCAAAGCTTCTCGAGAAGCTGGGCGTCGACCATATTATCAACTATCGCGAGACCCCGGAGTGGGGTTCCGTCGCAAAAGAGTTGACAGGAGGAGTTGGCGTCAACTACGTCATTGAAGTTTCGGGTATCTCGATGAAACAAAGCGTCGATAGTGTCAAACTTGACGGCATAATAACCGTCATTGGGTCCGTAGGTGGTCAGGCCAAAGACATGCCTGGTTTGTTGGACTGCTGGACCAACCTTTTCACTGCTCGCGGCGTATGGGTAGGGAGTAGACTCCAGATGGAAGATATGTGCCGGGCAATTGAGGCAAACCCCGAGAAACTACGCCCAGTCGTTGATCCAAAGGTCTTTACTTTAGACCAAGTTAAGGAGGCTTACGAGTACATTGCTTCTGGCAAACACCAAGGAAAAGTTTGTATCGAAATTGATTGAAGCTGAGTAATGAAACAGAGAAGTCTGCGTTCGAAAAACAAAACTACGCATATATAAAATCAATGCTGTAATTTGCTATTTGACTAAGGCTTAGTGGGTACATTGACTCTATGTCTTGTAGTACCTAGGTAGACATTAACCCCAGGAGTTCAGATCATAGTAGCTTCGTCTCTAGCAGTCTAACTAGCTCTACTCATTGTACTATAAAATATCTGTTAAGATACACCACATAAGGCTGATAGGGTACGGGTCCACCCATGGTCATCCCCTATATATATGTAAAGGGGCCTTCGCCCCCATAGCTTCACCTTGCGCTAATCAAGCCCCTGTGCTCGTTGCTTTGTTAAATACTGATAATTGGAGCCATGCAGATAGATAAAGGACGGAAACAACAATCTGCAACTTAAAGTCAAGTGTATATAACGAAGAGGAGTATGCGAAGGAAGCGCTGATATGCCAGCAATTTATGGTTTAGGCTCGGCCGCTGGATCGATTATTTTAGTGAAGCGAATACTAACTTTAGGTCAGGAAGGTTGACATAGAGAAGCTAGGGGTATAGCAGCACCCTTAATCCTGATGTGCTTAAAATTGTTCTTTATGCTCACATGTATTTCCTATGCTAGACTTGATCGTGGACGGGGCTGCTCGTGGGTCTATAGAAAAAGCTATACGACTACCTCGTTCTCGCTAGTCGAGTCTGTTTCCATTCTCCCTAGGTCGAAAGATATCAGCTTCAAGATCTTGTGATATATGACGGTCGCAACGGTAAACACACTCGCTATGGTCGAAGCCGCAGACGCAGGAACTCTGAGCCGTCATCGCGTGTAGAGCCAAACTTGGCGATATCTCAGCAGGAAATTGAAACTCCGTGAAGGTGACGTCAAGGTTGTCGGCGCTCTCGAACTAGTAGAGGCGTCGTTCGCAGCCCTCCTGTGCCAAGCTGAGAAGGTCGGCACAATCAGCCGAGCTCGAGTCAACGCGCCTCCATTCTAACTGCCAAACTCAGATGTTTAGCCGTCGTAAGCATTCAAAAAGCCCTGGGGATAAGGAGAGCGGGTTATCTGGAGCCCAGATCGTCACCGGTGGTCGCTCATTATAACGCTTTACGTATGTACTATAGCGAGGATGTTAGCCCTCTCCGTATGCAGGCTGAGCTGTAAGTTAGAACCAACAGAACCAACACCTTCTTGGCAGCTTCATACATATAAGTGTGATTCCACATCACTCGTCCTCATTCGACACCCGCAGTCACTTGTCATTTTGAAGAAGCGTGCAAAAACCAATTACGCTTTATCATTGACATTCATCGCGTCGAAGCTCTGTACCCCCCAGTCCTCTCCATTCTTGTCCATAGTGAAAATCCAGAAAAGGCGCAAACATGAGCGCTAAAGTCCCATCGCCATATGGGCGAAGATTGATGCCTGTTGTTCTTGATGAGCTTGCCACGAAGACTCCCGATAAACTATATGCCTCGATTCCGGTATCAGCAGACATCACCCAGGGGTTCCGGGACATCACAGTCGCCGACATGGCACGTAGTGTCGACTTCATGGCCGAGTGGATCAAGAGCCGATTTGGAATATCTGACAGGTTTGAGACCGTCAGCTATATTGGCATTTCAGACCTCCGCGGCGTTGTCGTATGGCATGCAGCCGTCAAGTGTGGCTTCAAGGTTCGCTCTATCAACGTCGACGTCAGAGATAGAAATACAATGACATTCTAACTTTCCGCAGCTACTCGTGCCATCACCTCGCAATCCACCTGCGACTAATATGTCGTTGATGAACCAGACGGGCAGCAAGCTGTTGCTTCACGCAGCTGAGATTGGTCCTGTGGTGACGCCGGTTCAATCTTTGGATCAAACGATTCGCCTGGAGGCGATACCCTCATTCCAGGACATGCTGGAGAGTAAACCGCGTCACTTTCCCTTCCATAAAACATTCGAGCAAGCCAAGGACGACCCTGTCTTGATTATGCACTCATCTGGATCCACCGGTAAGCTCTCAGATCGCAGAGATGGTGTGTTGAGATTGACTGATAATCAAACAGGACTTCCGAAACCCATTATAACAACAAACATGTCATATGCAGTTTTGGACAACGAGAAGAACCTACCTGATATTCCGGGACGCAAGAGGCAAGACTGGTCTCTTTGGAACTTTCCCGGAGAAGAAGCACGAGTTTACAGTGTCTATCCCTTTTTTCATGTACGTATATCTGCCTCGTGTGTGTAAAGTGCTTTTGCGGACGCAGGTTCTAACTATCGATGCAGTTTGGAGGTATTGTATCATTTGCACGTGAGTTACACTACCACCTTCTCGACGACAGCATGCAAAGGGTCACAGCTGAAATTTTCAAGTCAATCCCGTATTCAACAACGCCTCACCAGTCTTGGGTCCCCCGCACATGATGCCGGATGGCAGTCTGGTTAAACACATCCTGTCGCATTGCAAACTCCGAGCTCTCATTCTCGTCCCTGCCATAGTTGAGCAGATCCTTCACGAGCCCAACGGGATCGAGCTCTTCAAGCCAGTGGAGTTCCTCTGTTACGCCGGCGCCCCGTTCAACCCCGTAAGCGGGAACCGGATCGCCAAGTTCGTCGACCTCATCTCCCCGTACGGCGCGACTGAGATCTTCCCCTTGCCGGAGCTCATGACGGACCGCGAGGATTGGGAGTACCACGAGTTCAACCCGTCACTGAAGCATGAGATGCAGGAATATGACGCCAAGGAGGGTACCTACGAATTAGTCGTCTTTGCAGACGAGACCAACAGGGAGACGGCGGCAATACATCATAATTTGCCCGGCGTTTCCGAGTATCGGACGAAAGATCTGTGGACGCGACACCCAGACCCAGCTAAACCTACCTTATGGAGGTTCTACGGGCGCAAGGACGACATCATCGTCCTCTCGAACGGGGAAAAGTTCAACCCGGTCCCGTTCGAGATGAACATCTCGAACCACCCCGGCATCACCGCCGCCATCGTGGTAGGAAACAACAGGAACCAAGCAGCCTTACTTGTCGAGCCGAGCCAACTCTTAGACCAGACGGGCCAGTCGCAATTGCTGGACAAGCTTTGGCCCGATGTGGAAAAGTCCAACGCTCTCGTTCCCGGCCAAGGCCGCATCCGTAACCCGGCGATGATTCTGTTCGCCTCGCCGGAGAAGCCGCTGCCCAGAACGGGGAAAAACACCGTCATGCGCCAACGATCGGAGCAGTTATACGCCGACGAGCTCTCGCGAGCGTACTCGGCCTCGTCAGCCGGTACTGCGAGCAGCCACACCGTCCATCTCGAGGGCACACTCAAGACCACGTACTCGCTACCGGCCATCACCGCCTTTGTGCGGCGTATCCTCATCCCATCGCTCCCCGAGGCAGCGACGCTCGGGGAGGACGAGGACCTCTTCGCGTACGGGCTGGACTCCCTGCAGACGCTGGAGGTGACGGCGAACCTGAGGCACAACCTCGGGCCCAAGACAGCGCAACCCGTCTCGTGGATCCGGCCGCGCACCGTCTTCGACAACCCCAGCATTGCGGACTTGGCACGCGTGCTCCACGCCTTTCTGAACGAGGGCGGGGTCCCCGACCAGGACTCGGACTTCGCCCGCGCCCGCGCCGTCGAGGACGCGGCTGAGAGATACAGCAGGGATCTTCCCTCGATAGCTCGCCCGACAACAGCGACATCGACGGCGACAGTAGAGGTAACCACAATCGCCGTCCTCGGATCCACGGGCTACCTCGGGACACACCTGCTCATCTGCCTCCTCCGCAACCCGCAAATCACGCACATCTACTGTCTCAACCGCAGCGCCGACGCGCAGCAAAAACAAGAAGCGGCGCTCCAGAACCTCGTAGGCGACGAGGCGACCCCGCTGCTAAGCAAGCTGCGCTACACGACCATCACCTTCGGACAGCCGTCCCTCGGACTCTCAGAGACCGAGTACGCGACCCTAGCCGCCTCCGTCGACGCCATCGTCTACAACGCGTGGCGTCTGGCCTTCGGACTGGCGTTGAAGTCCTTTGACCCCTTCCTGCGCGCGACGGTGGAGCTGATCCGGCTCTCCGCATCCGGCACCAAAACCCCGCGCATCGTCTTCATCAGCTCGCAATCCGCCGTCGCGCAGCTAGCCCACGACAGCAGAGCTCCGGAGGCGCCGGTGCAGGACCCGCTCGCGGCGCTGGACGTCGGCTACGCGCAGTCCAAACTCGTAGCGGAGCAGGTCCTCGCGCGCGCGGGCGTACCCGCGGCCGTGATCCGCGTGTGCCAGGTGGGCGGGCCCACAAGTGCGTATCCGGGGCAGAAGTGGGCGGAGCAGCACTGGCTGTCCGACATGATCCGGACGTCGAGGACACTGGACTGCGCGCCGGCGGGCGTGGGGCTGATCGACTGGGTTCCCGTCGATGTGGCGGCGTCCGCGATCCACGATGTCGTTGTCTGCCCCTCCCCCTCCCCCACTAGCAATACCGACCAGCAGGAGGAACCGGGGATACAGTTCTTCAACCTCAGCGCGCCGGAGCCTAAGCCCTGGGCCGTTTTTCTACAGATCTTCCAGGAGAAGTTTGGGATCCGGGACTCCGTGCCGCTGCGGGATTGGGTCGCGAGGTTGAGGCACGTGCGGGAGAACCCGACGGCTGATGATTTGGCCGGTCTGCCATCCCTGAAGATCCTTAATTACTGGGAAGCCGCGGGCGATGGGCTAGAAGCGTTTGAGTGGGAGACGGAGAATATGTCCCGCGTTTCGAGGGTAGAAATCCCGAGCGTAAGTTCGGAGATGATAGAGGGCTGGCTGAGTGGGTGGGATCTTTAGGTGAATATATTTCGCCAGTACTACAATTTGCAAGCTGATAGAACCCCTTTACATACTTAATATAAGCGGCAGCCATAAATATGCCCCTTTTCAGTCCCATAGTTCAATCTCAACAGCATCCAAGAACGAGCAGACACTCATCCATTTCCATGAATAACACTAAGCAACCGCATAAACAGCACCCTTTTCTATTCCACTGACGCCAAAATAATTCACACATATCACACATATCACATTCTCTGTATTCACAAAAGAACTCCAAGCTTTAGGTAGATGGACAACATCGCAATCATATAGTATCCCTATTTCGAGGAAAATCGACGTAACATAACCGCCCCTCCCAACAACCAATCAATCCCAGTCGGCCTGCTTAAACACAATATCGGGCCACGGCCACTTTATTGTATCGACGAAGCAGCAGCAACAGTTAAAATATCAAAAACTCCGAAACGACCCAAACCACGCCCGCATTCAATCAATTCAAGCCTTGTTACCCAAAGTCAACCCCACCCCGCCATTGCATTGTCGTAATCCTACCCTATCGTACATGGACATTTGAGATTTTGACCTGACTATACCCAAAGAGAGAGCCGAACTCAAGCTGGCTCTTTCTGGGTAAGAATATTAATTACGCCCTGGGGGTGAGCTGCCTGAGTTACCCGACTCGGCCTGCGTGCGTGCCTTGCTGCTTTCTTATTCTTCTAGTCGAACACGGGAAATAAACGAACGTAATTATCGCCCCAAATCAAAACGCATATGAGAACAATCAAACTATCATATAACTCGGACATCATGAAAGTCAGATAAAAGTTTCTCAGGCGCTGCCGAAGAACATATCGTCGTGGCTGCTGAACATATCGTCGAACGACTCGTCAAATTTACCGTCAGAACTCAGCATTAACATGCTTGAGTCGCTGTTCGTAAATTGCACCATGATGTCATCGTTGTTCACGTTCAACCCTTCGTAGCTTGGGAGGTTGACCGTCTCGCCCGCATTACTTATCATAACCTCGCCGCCGCTCGAATGCGGCTCAACGTCGAAGAAACGGTTGCAGGGCGGGGGAGAAGACGACTGGGATAGTTCGGGAAGCTCGTTGATTTGGCTAGAAACGCTCTTAGCCGGGGATACCGGATGTGATTGGAGCGCTTCCATGCCCTGTTCTGCATGAAGAGACATATGTGACAACTGGGAGACGTATGAATGTACGCTCGTAGCCGAGGGCGAGTGTGTGCTCATCGATGGGTCGTTCGCAAGACTCGGCATGGGTGCGGAGGAAGAATTCGAGCCTTGCAGGCCACTGGGATTCATCGTTGTCCCACCCATGGATACATCGATCATTTCTTCTAGATCGAAGTCGGGTTCCGTGTTCGAAGGCGAGTTGGCGGCTGAGCTGTCGGAATAGCCAGATTGAGAGGAAGCCGAAGACGTTGACTTGATCTTCTTACGAGTGCGCGTCGCCTTGTCTTTGCGCTCATCCATATCTGGTCGGTGCTTGCGCGGGCGTCCGCGCTTGACCACTTTCCTGACGACCCCATCAAACGCGCCAATGCACATACCGCGTTGTCGGTGTCGTGTAAGCGCATCATGTCGAGCAAAGCTGTTGCCACATTCGCAAGGGTACGGCTTGATACCAGTATGTATCTTGGCGTGTCGTTTCAGATCGTGCTGTCGAACGAAGCACTTGTCGCAAGTGGGGCACTTATACTGACGATCATTGAGATGAGTCTGCACATGCGATTTGATGTTCTCCTTGCGTCCAAATCGTTTGTTACAGTCGTCAAAAGTGCAAACCCACTTGTTGTCTCTCGGGTCTGGTCCCTCGATATACTTGTGTATATCATCAATGGTGATCCCCGTTTCCGTCTTCGTCTTCTCAATGTCGATATTGGCAATGCTTGCAGCGCTGGTAATGCTCGCAACAGACTCGTTTCGGCGATGATGATGTGGAGACCCTCGGCGAGAGAACGTCTCCGTCGAAGGTGATCCTCCAGCAGAAAGTATGTCGGACCCCGCGTCAAGTCGCGCCAGATCTGGCTTGTAGTCGAAAGGACCACTGAACTCGGCCATATGCGGAGTAGCCGGGGAGGTGTGCTGAGACAAATCGGAAGCGGCACTCATAGGGTAGGAAGGGTCAGGAAGACTATGGCAGTTCGTCTCGATTTTCAGGCCGTCGCCGCTTGTATGGTCCATAGTCACAAAGCCTGGCGTCGGGTCTGATGGTGGGTTAAATGCCCCTGGGAGAGGCATTGTATTTGGTCGGTGTGCGGTGGGCACGGCGGACTGAGCTTCGGCAGCTTGTCGCATCTCGTCGAAGGTAGTTTGTGGCCGCCGATTTCTTGTAGGCTTGACGGTTTCTTCCATCGACTCGTCGTAGCCCTCCGCAAATCGTTGGGGCTGTCGACTATGCTTGATGGTCCTATCATGCGGTGTGTCCATAGGGGTAAGAGGGAAGTATCCTTGTCTTGTCAGATGTATGCCTTTGTATTGTTTTGCTGTGGAAGATCTTACCTGTATCATTCTGTCGTGGAGGTGTCAATGGTCTCTGCGGAACCTCGGCTCCCATATTATTCTCGAACTTGCTAACTCTATCCATGATACCATTGCTAATTCGTCGGGAATTCCTCCTTGTGCTGGCCGTCTCTCCTTCAGAGATCCAGCCTTGGCCAGCGATGGGGCTCTCTTGGAAGTTCACGAAGTTCGGCGTGGATAGAGTGCTGGATGGGAGCAGGTCGAAGTCCGAGGACGCGGTCATGTTTGTGGAGAAGCTCTCCTGATTCTTGGCCATGGCATTCATCGACCCGTTGTATATGCCAAAGCCCAACTCCATCTCCTGCTGGCTCGGGAGGCCATCGAAACACGGCATCTCGAAATTTTGCATCTGCGGCGTCCCGTGGGGGGACAGCAGATAGTTCTCGTCGCTTGCCAAGTTCGCGTATGCCTGCTGGGGGCCCGGGCGTGCTATGCGTTGCTGCTGCGCTTCTCGCGGCACATGCTGTGGTGTGGTTAGTCCTATGTTAGTATTGTTACTTACCGTGGTAAACTCCTGCCGTAACGGGGTCGTCGGAGACTGCATCTGTCGGATATCCAGGGACATGCCCCGGCGATGGGATATTCTCGACCGCTGTTGTTGGTGCGGATGCATATTGGGCAGGTTGGTGGCGATCTTCATGGTTTCAAAGGCTGTCGGGGTGGAATTCTGTCGTCGGTGTTGACGATTCCGGGCCTGAAGACCGCTCGGCGTAGTGGACAGCATCGTGATGTTGAGAGTCGAGTTCGGAATGAGGGTCCGTTGTCGATAGTTCTGTATTAGTTGCCAAAATGGGCTATCTATTGGTTCCGAGACTGCAAGCATACATCCATCGTCAGCTTGAATTCTTGATACATTGTAGATATACCACTCGATATATCATATATAAAAAGGACGAGGAGAGGAAGAGACGGCTCACCTCACGCAGCGCAAGCCAGTCTGGCCGGGCAATTCGGCTTCTGAGGTTGTCCTCAGCAGCGGCAGACGAACTTGGCGGACGAGAACTAGAAACTTGTAAGTGCCCTGTTCAGGCGGAGGTCAGTTTTCTCTCAGTCTGTCTATATAGACTATCAGACTATGCTGTCAGTACAGAAGTACAGAGTGGAAAGGTTGAGGTTTTCTTGTGATGGAAGATGGAAGATGGATGGATTTGGTAGGTGACAAGGTAGTTGCAGATAGTTGCAGGTAGTTGCAGGTAGTTGTAGGTGGTGAAGTGAGAAACAGACAGGCAAGGTGAAAGCTCAGGTAAGGCAGGTAAGGTTGTTGCGATGTGCAATGCAGCTTCCCAAGGTCTAGGTGAAAATCGCCAGGGTAGGCACAGTCCGCTTGTTGACTAGAGATGCGACGCGTTGCTACAGCGACATCCAGCGACACCACTAGCGCTGGTTTGAATGCTGGTTTGAATGCTGGTTGGTCGCTGCTTCCAGGTTGGTACGGAATACCAACCAATGCCAATCAGTCCGACTTACCATAATGGGGTGATGCACGGCCCTTTTCGGTTAGCGCATCACCAAGTCCAGATGCCGAGGCCCGCAGAAAAGGCGGACAGCCCAGAACAGCCACCCTGCCAACAACCCGGACAGCAACACCCTGACCAAGCGCTAATACATAATAATAAACCCGGCCTGAATGGCAGCATGGCCAGATCTCCGATTCCTCCAAGTCCCACCCTGAAACATGAACGTCATCCAATTTTCCCCGAACAACAAATCAATCCAATTCACCATACCGCCAGTCTGTCTCCCAGACAATCATCCCAGACAATCATCCCAGACAATCGGATCAAGTCTTATTATTACAGATTATCTGTACGAGGACCGCCAGCTGGTCTTTTTGTGCCCACTCTACCAAGTATCGTCTTACCTTTTCCCCGATGCGCACACCGTGCTATTACCTAGTATCATTGGTATTCCACATTTCTTGAGCAAAGTGTCTTTCTTCTATTGATCTTCTATTGAGTAAGATACCACAGCTCGCTACATTTTCTTTCCCATTTATAATTCTCGATATAAATCGTTTTGAAGTCTTGCAGATGTGATGTTGTCGTTATCTGCTCAACATCTCTAAACTACACTATGATGATACAACTCTTGCTGTAAGCGGAGTACCACTTGATACATTTAGACATATAATTTCTCTTCGACTCTGATGATCCGAAGACACTTCATATAACAAACCAGGTACACAATAATATACTATACATAGCATTATTCCTTCACTGTCTATCTCCTAGAGTATACTGTCGGTGAGAGGCGAGAGTTATACGTAACTACTGTTATTCAGCCTTTCCGAATTTGCCTTCCCGTCATCTACTAACTCACAGACTTAGCTTCTCAACCAGACACAGTCTTCGGTAATTTCTGTCTGCAAATATGAAACTACGTAATGCAGTTTAGTTATTTCCATCATTGATATCGTTAAGGCATCTATTCATGAATATTGGCGAAAGATATTTACTTTAGTGTGAATTATCCCGCACCATTTCCTTATGGCATGTGATACTTATGTAAGATACACAGGCTTGTTAGTGGCACAGTCAACTCTTGAAATGACAACGAATTGCACTACCTAGGGCTCAAGGTGAGGCTCAATAATGACCCATCTACGCCACGTGGTATTTCAAATCCACTATGTAAGATAACTCGGAATTAATTATACGAAAGGCTCGTTGGCCAACGCACCTACCAGCATGCCTTCCACACACGCTCCAACGATACAATACCTACTTGTCATTTCACAAGAGTGAGAGAAGGACTAAGTACATGTCCCCAGTTTCCACCCCGAATTCGTAAACTTGCGTTTCGATATCCACATTGATGATTGCTACACTTCAGTCGCCTCTGGGGACAGGAATGGGCTTCTCCGCCATAGCAGCAAGCCGGAACAAGTGCCGCAACTTGACAGACTGGTCATCGTTGACATAGTCCACGACGGCGGTATCTGTATCAACCCCCCCATAACCAATTAGCACACGCACACAATCACAACTCATCTCACCTCACCACACCAAACCACACCAAACCACACCACACCACAACCCAGGGGCACATGAACTCACGCAAAGTACTCCGATTATCAAACAACACCACCGCCCTCGGCGCCCACCTCACGCGCGCCTGAAAATCATGGCCGCCGACCACGTGCGCCATGAGGAAATCCAGCAGCATGCGCTGCTCGCCCTCCTTGAGGCCGACGACGCGGCTCACGAACTCGGCGTTCACGAACAGGCACCGCGCCCCCGTTACGGGATGCACGCGCACGAGCGGGTGCGCCGTGTCGACGGCGTCCTTGCGCACGAGCCCGCCCGCCGCGCGCGTGTGCGCGATCATCTTCGCTGATGTGTGGATTGCCCAGAGCTGGTCTACTAGGGATTGGAGGGTGGGGGATAGGCGTCTGGGGGGGGGGGCTGGGCTTAGCTTGTGCGTGTGCTTGCGTGTAGGTAGGTAGGTAGGTAGGTATATAGGGGCATGGGGACGGGATGGGGGTGTGCGTGGCTCACTTATACGCCATGTCCGTGGATGCGAAGACGGTGTCCCCGCCTACTTCGGGACCCTGGAGGTAGCCGAGCATGACGTAGCCCGGAGGCTGGATCTCGTAGCTCACGTCCTGATGCCAGAGCGTTGTCGAGGGCTTCTGGTCTAGGAACCTCGCGAGGTCCTCCTTGTTTCCGTCCTTTTGGATGACTGCGAGATTCGAGTCAGTTTGTTTCCTTTCGAGGTATCTGATATATCTCAAAAGTAGGTTTCAAAAATCTGTCTTGGGCACTACCGATTTTCGAACATGCGCCAATAGGATGTTTATACTAAGGTATTGCTCTGGATAAAAAGGGTCAAGGGATGATTTAGATATTTCTTACTGTGAAATCCAGGATAGCCTTTAAGACTTCCAGAAACAGGCTGGTAGTTCGGCTTCCCGTAGTATTTCATAAACTCCTGCTGAGCAGCAGGCCCATCATCCAGGAGGTCCTGGTCGTGGAACGCCAGGACCTTGCGCTGTGAAATAAGCCAGGCGAGCTCGTCTTTGGCGGCATTGTTGAGCTGGTTAAGTTGGATTCCGGTGACATAGCTTCCCAGCCCTGGCGTGATGTCGGTGACCTTGATTCCGGCTTTGTGAAGCTCGGGAAGTGAAGTGTCTTTCATTCGCAACGCAGGGTCATGGAACTCGAACGGCGGCAGAGGGTCAAACCAGATCTTGTCCCAGCTGGGCATGTACTCGGTGTATTTGACCTTGGACCAGGTATCGCCGTTGGCATTGTATGGGACATTGATGTCGTAGGCAATGGGCTGCTCCTTCGTATCACCCGGCATAGTGATTGGTATTGGGTATGGAAAGATTTCTGTGATGTGATTTAAAAGTTCAAGGCCGCATGAGACTTAGTGTACAGACGCCCTTCGTTCTCTGCCATGATTTCCGCAACTTCTATTATTTATACTTTTATATACGCAGCATTACTGGGTTCCGATGTTTGAACTGGTCGTCACTTCCTAGGCCTTGAACCACATTCACTATAGATAATCTGCATGATCATCGTTTATGACTGCTCCTTGAAGCAACCGACAGTGTACCATCTGTTCGTATAGCGAGGGGATTGATATCAAGGTCTAGTATAGAACAACTGAAGAAGCAGACTGGTGGAATTGACGAAGACAGCTCTTAGCGTGGATCTACTTCAGCGTATACCGATGTAGGTAGAGTTATTTGGGTAAGTCACCCGGCATAGCCGATCACATTACTTCGATCCTGTGGGATTTCCCTTACGTGTATGGGAGCCTAGTCGGAACCCAGTCAGTTATGACACTGCTTCCGAATCCTGAATCTGTATCTGTAATAGTAAAGCAGTTTCGGTTGTATAGACATACAAGCAGCTAAGATATAGGAGCTTTACATAGAATATAAGTGAGAGATCAATTGAGACTGATCAGTTAGGGAAGTTTAAATAAAGTTTCTCTCCCCGAAATAAGTCCAGCTCCAATTCCGATATCTCCTTATAAACTATTTCTTAGAAGACTGTTAACAGAATCAATACTATATTCTGTATTACTTTATAAACTTCGCTTGCGGGGTAGTAGATGGTGTACTACTGCCCTTGTGTCCTGGGGCTCGATGTACGTCGACGTTGATTGGCCACCTCGCATTGATAATTATAGTTCTTTCGCGGGAATCGACCACGGTATGTAAGTGTGGCCCCTTTTCCGTATAGTCTTCCGACACCCCTGTCCGAAGCTATGTATGCAGTAAGATATAAGACGTAAGTGTTCCGGCTCCTCCATGTCTAGACTCTAGGCCTTTTTGATCCTATTCAAAGTCTTATATTGACCCCAGGTTTCCACTATAACTGCATCGAATACGCCCAGATCCTTGCAGCTACCAATGGCTAGTATACAGACAATCTTCATCATTGGTAAGTCGCGAAGACTTTCATCCAGTTCAATACCAGACCTAGTATGACCGAAGATTCCAAGATTCCAAGATGCCAAGACTCGAGGTGACCTAAGGTGGGTGTTACATTTGACTATGTCATTTGCGGCGGCCCTGTGGGCCTACGTCTTGCTGTTGCCTTCAGCTCAAATAACCTCCTAATCTTATACCCATAGTCACTACTGGGATTCTTGCAGTCGTCCCGTATGTGATGGCCCCCGACAGTACCATAGATCCCGAGGTCACGGGCCACCCCTAGTGGCGGGACCGCAAAAATCAACGGTTTATATATAAAAGTCACCATTTTTAACAATTTATTATAAGCTATATATATAATTTAAAATTAAGCGGCCATTTATTTTATATATTTTAACAGTTAATATATATTATGAAAAATATAAAAAAATAATCAATAGATTATATTAAGTTTATATAATTAAATAAAGTTAACGAAATCTATAAAAAAATAAAAATAAAAGTTTAATTGTAAATAATAAATTAAGGAAAAATCGTAAAATTATAAGGGTTTTTTATTAATATAAAATAAAGTTATAATTATAATAAAAGAATTTTTTAAAACTTTTAAATATTTTATTTTACTATATAATTTTAAATATTATAAATAATATTTATTATATAAAATGTTTATATTTAACGTTAATTTTAAAAATAAAAAAAAATCGGGAAAAATAATTTTAAAATTATATTAAGCTATATAAATATAAAATAATATTATTTTTTAAACAAATTTTAAATCCGAGTTATATTAAAACGTATATAAAAAATGTCTTAAAAGTGGAGTAAAAGTGGAGACTTTTTACTATGGGAAAAATACCGAGAAAATTTAAACTTTAATATAAAATTACCTACATTAAAATTTTAACTTTTTCTTTTTAATTTATATTATTTTAACTATAATACATTTAATATAAATTACCTTTTATTAAACATTATTTTATTTTACTTTTAAATTTTAATATTAAAGTCGATTTATTTAATATATTTATAATATTATATTTTATTATAAATATTATAAATATATAAAATTATTTTATATTTTTATTAAATATATATATAAATATATTTAAAAATATTTTTTATTATTTTTTAAATTTTATTTTCGATTTAATATATATTATTTAATATAATAATTTTTATATATTAAACTTCATTATTTTTAAGTATATTTAAACTATATATATAATTTTTTAAAATTTCCAATCCTATTTTTAAATTACTATTTTACTATTAAAATATTTATATTTGAAGTATCAGATTTATATCTATTAAAGTGAAGTTATAATAGCTTGTAAAAAACAGTAAGTTTTGTATAGAAATGGCTGATTTTTGCGGTCCCGGCACTAGGGATGGCCCGTGACCTCGGGACCCATGGTAGCGTCTTCATCACTTTGGGTCTGAGCTGATCCAAGACCAGGCGCTAATCGCGGCATCGGCTTCCAGCTTGCAAGTCGATTCCAAGCCTTAGGCCACAGAGTCTGCGGAACATATCGACCGCAGACCAAAGATGATCCTTCTATCGCAGAGGTGAGGTTACATCGTGGTATCTTCTGTTCAGCCTTGACCGCCTTCTATCTGGCCTATGTGAGACGTGTTCGCTAACTTGAGTGGTGGTGGGACAGCTTTGGGCTAAGGGTATCAAGGCTTTTGAGGTTGATGTTACGGACGAGGGGTCCGTCATCCAGGCAGCAGAGAATTTTGGCAATCATCCGTTGGACGTACTCATCAATGTTGCTGGGGTCTACCACCTCTGGGATGACAAACCATTCACGGACCTATCAACTCATGACTACTTGGAACATTTCCAAGTTAATCTCTTGGTAGGTGATCGATCCCTAGGTTCAGGGCTCCTGGCGTGATCTCTGATCGGCAATTCACCATAGGGTCCATTAATAACTTCAAAGGCATTCCTCCCCGCTTTGAGCCAAGCAGATGCCCCGAAGATTATTAATATCTCCTCGGACATGGCTAGCATCCAAGGTAAGTCTCATGACAAGCAGCGTCACATGAGGATTTCCCAGTTCTGAAGGATTGTATTAGATAATACAGGTGGTAACGCACCGTATCGAGTTTCGAAAACTGGGGTTAACCAGTTGACTAAAACAATGTCCATTGATCTGGCCAAATTCTTGAACTCCAAAGCGCAGACCTTGGCTATACATCCCGGATATGTCGCTACGAAGATGACAGGCTACTATGGTGAAGATGATATGGATACTTGCATGAGTTCATTAGTTGACACTATCCAGAGATTTGGAACTCCCGCAGGACATGATATCCCAAATGGAAGTTATGTTAAGTGGAACGGGGAGAAGATGTCCTACTGATAAGAAATTTCTGATGTTATGCAAAATAGAACATCGGCTTTTGTATTCTAGTAGTGCGGCCGGACGACTGTCTACTGCAAACGGAGCTGCTGAGGACCTTAGCCATTAACAGCTAGATGTGATAGCACAGGTAAGGCGAATATATTGAACTGGAGAAAGGGAAGTACACTTTGGGAAGAGAGAGGTCCATGGCGGGAATCCTCATTCGGTATGGGCTTTCAGATGTTTTGTCATGCAACCACCTCCTACGGCAACAACCTCATCTCCAGGGAGATTTCATACATACAACCATCTCCTAATTACCACCTTAGCATTAGATCAAGTGTATGCAGCAGCACTTCCGCTTACTATTGCAGAACACTGGTTTCTCATCGGGATTTTAAAGCCTGCCTTAGCATACAGTCTTGTGATATGATTGGATATTGCTATCCTACGGTTTGTTCATGTACTTATTCTTTCGCCTTAGATCCTGTGGGCTGATAATGGTCGAACAAGATCTTATTCTCCTCGGTTCGACAAGCTGAGCATTCTCGAAGGTCGTAATTTCCCTTCCGTAAGGCTTCGCGGATCTGGCGTTCATGTCTCGTAAATGGAATCGACCATAATGCTAATTGACCTGATAGACAGTCGAGATGAAATTGACGATGAACTGGATTCATACGCTCCGCGAATGCTTTGTCCTTCAATGCGCGCACGTGACCGTAGACATAAGCCAGCATGACCGAAATTTGATCCCATAAGCCGCCTCCATCCGGCGAATCCAATAGACCATCAATCAAGGAATCAACCAATAGGGGTAGTGATGGAAAGAAGCCGATCTTGGTGGCATCAACGAGGTTATCCGTTGTAACACCCCAATCAGAAGCGGAGTAGAGGACAGTGGCGACACGCCCATGCCGAAGTCGATCTGGTGGAGGCGGCAGCGGTGGGGGCCAGACGTCTGCACTGCTTATAGGGCCTGTGTCTTCATCTATCGGGGGCTACATCAAGCGTTGAAACGGTATCGAAGAAGTGGAATGGAGGAAAAAATAGACACTTGGGGGTTGTGGTGACCATCCTTGTTGGCGTAGTATGGCAGATGCCTGTTCAATATCTGGCACGAGGAGGTGAAGGTCGAAGACAACAGTAGGCACACCATATCTGCCAATCGCATCCTCAAACCAGAGCGATGTTGGGATTGAGTGCTGAAGTAGGATTCTGCACGGCGCTAGCCTAGGTAACTCCATGAGAGGGAAATGGTACGCACGGGAGAAAGCGTTGGTGCCGGTAAATAATAATAATAATAATAATAACCGATACTCGTCATTAAACATTACAAGTTAAAGAGGCTTTGCAGCTAACATTTATGTTGCAGTCCTGTCTTTTTAAATGTTGTAACAAAGATGGCCAGCGCATCTGGTATGGATGAACCCCGCCTAAGTACATATAAAAGTGAGGTATTATTAAAATAACAAATGTCTTATTAATACTTTTTTTTCGTTTCGAGATACGCTAACTAAACGTTTGAAAATAAAAGGATAAAAGTAGTCTACTTCCTGGGTGACAATAGCACGGAATATTTGCGGATATGGCTTAAGAGGTAAACCGCGTTTCGGGTTTTCCTCCTTCCTATACAGCTAACATAGCCAATCTCTCATTCAGTTATTCCCAGAGTCGCGTTCTCTGAACCTACGGAACCGCACCTCTCGTTGCTTCGCTTCCGACTCCATCTGACGAAGATTGAGAGGCCTCCCTTCCGCAGGCGAGGAATCGATTGAGCTAGCAGATACGTCTTCGTCATTTTGAACGACGAACCGTTCACCATACAGTAAGAAAGGCAGAACTGAACTCTTCCATAACAACTCGTGGCCTCGGTGCCTCCAAGTCCGCATCACGCTCCACGAGAGTAGCCCAGCAGTAACAGCGATATGCACTGTGGGAAATAATAGCCACCTACGGTCAGTAGTCGTGCATACGGTTGTAGACCAGACCTGACCTAGCACTTCGCTGGGATTATTAATGAGTCCCATCCGTAGCTTGTTCGACAGACGGTCAGTAAAAGCCTCCACTATCTCAACGACACCAGAAACCGTTATGCCGTCATCACTGTAGAGTTTCGCGAGCCAGAACTCGTCGTGGCAATCGAGCTTCTTTCTCCCACTCGAGTATGAATAGGCGGAGCAGGTTCCATTGAAGGTTGTATCAATAAGAAAACTTGAGAAATCGGACCATGCGACTATATCCATGTCGTATATACATCCTCTAGGTGCCGCAGTGTTCTCAATAAAAAAATTGCGGCCTTTGGTGGGATCGGCTTGAAGTAATAGCAAACGGTCTTTGTCAGTAACGGACGACATGTTTGTGTCGGTCCAGACTGTATCGTCGACGAGACAAGGGGACTGAATCGCCTGGAAGCGAGTACCGCCGCTAGTGCCCCATATCATTGCATTGAAATCAAGTGAATCGGTATTATAAATGTCTTCTGTAGTAGCGTTCTGCGGGAATGACCCAATCACATTCGGGACGACAGGCATCGTGCTAATGAGTGATTCGTTGAGCATGCCGTTTGTTACCGACCCGGTGTAGGAACGAAGGCAGGGATACAGAGTACACGTCACTGAGATATAGTCTGCAAACCCACCACTTTTTGGGTCCCAGTTTGGTGTGAAGATGGTAACATTCGCGAATGCCCATTGCGACAGGGCTCTCATTTTAGGGGTGACGCGACTGCTAGCCCAGTCAAGATCATTCCGTGAGGCCGTTACTACTAGTTCTGTGGTATTCGATGAATCTCCAAATTGGGCTTGAATTGTCATTCCGTTGGGTAGGGTGTAGTTTGTCATTGAATATAGGCGGGGATCGACATTCCAAACTGATCCGTTTTTTGAGTAGGCCTGAGACCAGACTGTTGCTGTCCAGTTGATAGATGAGATGAAGGAGGTAGTATTAATACAGTAACTGCACATCCCGAGAGTGCTATATATACCACCTATGGAGTTAGAAAACGTACAATTTCCTGTCGGGCAATATATTGCCATAGGCAAGACTCCCTGGTCATCTTCACTTGGAGCGAAGGAATACGCTAGGGTGGCTTGCAAACTGGGGCCATCTAAGGGGCCCCAAATACTATTGCCATTGCCTGGCTGGCCAGCCGTGATGTTACGCGATATTGTAAGACGTGAACTGATACCATCCAGTGGAAACTGACAAGTACGAGTCTGGATAGCCTGTTGCACTAAGGGACCAATGCCCAGCAAGCCGATCATCACTAATACCGCCAGTAGAGTCGCTATGTCGGTCAAGATGGTGGGTAGAAGCCGAATAGAGCCAAACAAGCCCCGGCTGGCCAAGTCGAAGTGTTCTGTTTTGATTAATCGCCGTATCGGTCCATAGCCAGTGGTCGGTCTATCACCAGTAAAATAGCTCCATTTTGCTTGTCCAATAATCTCGGCTATCACGAAACCCAAAGACACTCGGAGCACGGTGGCCAGAATTGCCGTTAAGGTGGTGAGATTGATAGAAGGTCCCCAGTCAGGTACACGTCGGTCTTCGTAATGTTGAAGGACACCATATATACCCCCAAGCATCGCTATAGCAAGAAACAGGTTGAGTATCTCCCACTTCCAGAAGTATAAGATGCACGTGTCGTCTTCAGGCTTTTTATAAGGCCTCTGTGTAGGCTGGGTGGAGTCGGATTGGTCGAGAAGCTTCCGAGTAGGGTCTCGGCGTTTCAATACCGTCATGGTGATATGGAATGGCTGGTGCGCACGATAGGAATTGAGGTAATCAACCATGAGTCTATATTCATGACAGACTAAAGTAGCAAAGGGGAAGTTATTCTTAGATCTTCAATCTTCCAGTCCTAGAAGCGTCCATGCCGTATAGGCATTGTTTGTACGCACAACGCCTAGTAATATAGGTGGTCCGGTTTGTCTTTTATCCCTTGAATGTGCCTTACAGTCTCACAAAATTGCTTATTGGAACAATTTATAAATATGTGTGACCTCGATGGGATTGGCGTTAGTGAGGCGTTAGGCAGAATCTTTAAAATGCCACACTACGCGGGATTTAAAGCAGGCTGTAAGGCATGTTGCAAAATAAGGCCAAGTCATGAAACGGATCTCACCCTGTCGCGGGATTTAAAGCAGGCTGTAAGGCATGTTGCAAAATAAGGCCAAGTCATGAAACGGATCTCACCCTGTCACGGCCTTTGGCCGCTGGTGGTTCCAGAAATGACTTTTGATATTGCACAAGGAGGAAAGAGAAGGCTATCTACAAAGTTCGCAACCTTATATAGCGCATAGTGCTATGACCACGCTATCTTGGTGCTGTGACACACCCCCTAAGTAACATCTGCCACGCAATTGCAACGCTGAAATTTCTGATAACGGTCGACCAATTACGATTGCTATATGTAGCTTCTTAATATATTGTGATAGGATTACATGGTTCGTTGCTTTAGGTGGTCTGTGCGTAGGATTCTTCAGCTATTAGATGTCACCTTAAATTTTAGACCTTTCGGTCTCGAAGTCAGTTATCTAGTCAGCTTCACACACTCAGCAATTAGCTGTATCAATATATCGCCGTTTTATTCACTTTGATTAAACCATCCTTTTAGTATTGAAAGCCTCTTTATCACAGTTACAGTGTGTGCAAAGATCATTTAGGTGCTGCCGTGATCACTCTAGTAAAATTGTGTAAAGATCTAAGATCCGAAGGATCTTCTAGTTACAGAAGATCTTTGATACCCCTATTATCGTGACACTCTTTTAGTGATCCAGCTGTAAGCTGGAGGCTTTGACTAGTTGACGTTATTCACTCGTTTGCGAGTATTACGGTTGCTGGCTCCCCCATATATCTTGACCAACACCTGTTCACTGTAGCTTATACAAGTCTTACGTAAATAAAGACTGGACTTTAACACCCTCGCGTGTTCAAACTTTAATTACAGTTGGCGATAACCTTCGTATTGCATCGTATGAATGATTATAATCTCTAAACACGTGATAAAGGTGTATGCCCTTACAGTAGATAGCCTCTTTAGTTGTTGAGTGACAGAAAGCTTCACTTCCGCACTTGCTGCTATATCAAGTATGTATTACTGTTATAAAACTGGCTTAAGTATAATGATTATGCTTCTTACTAATAAGGCAGTAGCTCTTGTCAAAACAGTCAATGTTAATCGAATAATTCCGTCTGGGAAACGCATAGACCATAACTTGCTAACAGCCCTAGAGCTTAAGTGCCGATATCATACGATCCGGATCGCCCTAATCCGCGACGCTGGGAGCCAAATTTGAATGCTGTAATAAAATCTTGGTTGTACCTTACCAATGACTTATAAGTAACCTTAGTTCCAAGTTGTCCAATTGGATATGTTAGTCAATTGAAACACCTCTATTACTGGCTTGTATAAGCCCAAACTTCACCTGTGTAACGTCATTGTTGGAAGATGGCTTCTCATAGCAAAACTCAGTATGAGTTCGGTGGACCGTAAGCATCCCTTGTAATCAAATCAAGAAATGTCTTGTTCAAACACTGACTTCAGGCAATATACTTTAGCTTCGGTGCTGCTGCTATTATCACTGGCTTGCCTGTACTTCTGTACTTCTTCTCATCAGCGCTTCCATCAAGTCAATTCAAGTTAAGTAAACCACTTTAATTAACTTGAATCAAATCAAATCAAGTAATCGACTTTTCGAGTTGACTTAAGGCTATTTGTAACTTGACTTGATTAGTAATATACTAATTACGAATTTTACTCCTGAACCCCTGAATTACATATTAGAGTTAACCTAAAGGGTAGTTTTAAGGAGGTACGTTTATCCGAAGGAAAAATTCTCTCCAGGAAATAACCTAATACAGTAAAATTGTTATACAAAAGGCACAGACGTAATAGTGGTTAACTCTTAATAAGGATAATTAGCACAAGCAGGTGGCTGATAATATTAACTAATAACGCCAGAAAATCTCCCGATATGTGGCTTATAGTAGCTTATACTGTGGCTTATATAACTAATAAAATAATTAACTAGTATTAAGTAAATCAAGTCAAAAATAAACTTCTAGTTAATTTGATCAATTATCGAAAAAAAAAACAATTGTATCAAGTCAAATCAAGTCAATTCAAGTCAAGTCAAGTAATTAGTTGATTTGATGGAAGCGCTGCTTCTCATTCGCTTGTAACGATGTCACAGGCTGTCCTGTACCATCTCTTTTAGAGCCTCGCACCCTCACTTGGGATAATCTGAGAGCAGATATGGGATGGCCTAATGGCGGTATCCGTGATCTTGGAAGTTGGCAGGTGACTGGAGTCGTCCTAGCTTACTATCTCTTGAGCTTAATTCTCTGGAGGATTCTCCCTGCCCATGAAGTTTATGGCACGAAGTTACTACGATATGAACGTCCACTCACATATCATTTAAACTATATGCATGTCCCTAGTAGCCAAACCATATAAAAGCTAACATATTCGAAAGCATTCCTAGCATCAATCGTTCAATTAGCTATTTGTGCGATTGGGAGATACTTACAAGGTGCTGAATTCGTCACATGGACCTACATCACAGATAAATACGTGCAACTCTGGACTTCAAATATCACCATCTCTATAGCACTGTCCATCTTAGTCTACATCATCAGGAGCTTTGGCGTGGATACGAACTATCCGAATGGGGGCCTTCGCGAATTGGCTGCAGGTGGCAACACCGGTAACTTCATATACGATTTCTACATTGGGCGCGAGCTAAATCCGCCCATCACTCTTCCAGTCTTTGGCCAGGTCGACATTAAGACTTGGTGCGAGATGCGTCCAGGGTTGACTGGCTGGATGCTACTCGACTTGGCATTCGTTGCCAAGCAGTACCGTACTTATGGTTACGTGTCCGACAGCATTATCTTTACCGCCCTTGTGCAAATTTTTTATGCACTCGATGGCCAGTTCATGGAGACGGGAATTTTGACTATGATGGACATCACCACAGATGGCTTCGGTTTCATGCTTTCTTTCGGCGATCTCGTCTGGGTTCCATTTCTCTATTCGACCCAGTGTCGATATCTCTCGGTTTACCCCCTGAAGCTTGGATGGGCTGGCATCGCAGCAGTGGCCGTTATATTCTTCTTGGGGCTGTATATATTTCGCGCCGCTAACATCCAGAAAAATCTCTTTCGTACGCGACCCAATGACCCTAGTGTATCAGGCTTTTCATACATTCAGACGAAGCGCGGAACGAAGCTGTTGACGGCCGGATGGTGGGGTATGTCACGCCACATCAATTACTTTGGCGACTGGTTACAGGCGACACCCTTCAGTATTCCCACCGGTCTTGCTGGATACACGATTCTACCGGCCAGTGGTGCTGCTACAGCCATTCAATCTTTCAAGATGGTAGATGGCCGTGCAGTTGTGCAAGGCCAAGCAAAGGGCTGGGGGATCTTCTTCACGTACTTCTACGTGCTGTACTTTGCCATCCTTCTTATGCACCAAGAGCGCCGAGACGACGCAATGTGCTTGAAGAAATACGGTGAGGACTGGGAGAAGTACAGAAAAATTGTGAGGTGGAGGATCGTGCCTGGGCTTTATTAGTGTCAGTGAGGTGGCTGTTACGGCGCACACTGATGGTCTATATGTAGTTGAGCCTCCCCAAGGTACCTGAGACCTGATACCTAGATAATACAAATAATTGTTACCCTTCTATTCTTACAGGTAGGTTACAAGAGAATGGTATGGGCTCCACTAATTATCTACTGATACTAGGCTCAACGTTAAATGTGCAAGCTGGACCAATTCAGCTCATGGAGTTATCGCGACTGGGTACTATATCCTGAACTTTAAGCTATCAATTAAATCTTCATGATACAGCCCCCTACTACCAAAAGGCTTGAAGTCTTTTCATGTATCAAGAAATTAAAAGTTTTCAAAGTAGAATACCTTGTTGGAAACTTATACATTGTCCATGTCTCTAGTTTCGTTTCCACCGTCAATAGATATGGGAGTATCATAATTTTTGAGTAATCGCCAGACAACATCCCGATTGTCAGATAATCTAGGATGCTAGTTCCTCTTACAATGACCCCAGCATAAAGTCACTGCCTAAGGGAGCATTGAGGTGCATTTGCCTGGCCTTTGGTCACGCTAGCCCCTTTAAGAATCCTGGCTCGCTTCCAAGGCTTGATCTGAGTGAGCACGTAGTTTGTGTATCTCAATCTATCCAAGTACATGATTTGCCAAGGTTACGATACTGGTTAATTTGTCACGATAGCCTGACAAGAGGCCTGTGATCATTAGCATACGTCTTAGTCACCAAGGTCAGAGTGAAGTCCTGTAGCCTATAACATAGTGTATATGAATTAGTAAGGCAAATTGGCGGGGTCTCCAGGATAAGACGCATATGCAAGTTCTCGCCGGAAACTACCCGGGCGAAACAGATCGCCTATATTTATTGCTTACACTCTCCTGATCCCTAGGTCTTCGCGTGTATCGCCTTATCTCTCTACGTTGATCCAAAAAGGTTTCTCCGAAGTGCTGTCAAAATGACGCAGAACTGTCAGTTGTGAATCCGCCATGTACGAATACATCTTGGCAGTTGATCATTGAGTTATAGTACCGTTCAATAATAGTGTATCTATCAACCGCGCAATGAAGAATATGTCACAGATGGTTCATGATAAGGACATGAATAGAGCCTTATAGCTAAGCCAAGTGGCAGCATGGCGAAAGTAGAGTATACCGTTGGGTAAAGTTGAAGACGAGGATGAATACTACCCCTAGAACTGTTAGTCCAATCACAGAACTGCCATTATGCAAGCAGGTCACGCAGGGTTTTGTTTACAATACCTACGTACAATAACTTCTATGTGTGTGCAATGTATCAACCCTTCGTCGAATCAGAGCCACTGTCCAGAACGCCACATACAAAAGGTGACAGCGACCCCTCTCCTATAACCGAGTAATAACTCTCAGGTATCCTGCTACGAACATCTAAGAACTCATTCAACTCTGTTTTTGTGCTACTGGACTATGCTATAAAGCTACTCAGCTATCATGTCTTTCGAAACGCAATACCTGTATCTTGTGATTGCAGCACTTATATTTCTTAATCGTATAATCGCATACACTCGACGCTCCCCTCTTAGACTACCTCCCGGTCCATCTCCTCTACCTCTCATTGGGAACACTCATCAGATCCAGAAGACTCAGACATGGCTTCAGTATTAGTATGGATTCCAGTCTTTTCTATTCTGTTTTGGCCCACTTCATGAACCATTTCTATCTGATCAAACCATTTTCAGAAATGAAACCCCAGATATGACTCATAATCTCCATGTTCATTTAACCAGTGTGGGTGCTAACTCCACGTTGTGTATAGTGCCTGGAGCAAGAAGTATGGCCCTGTCATGCATCTGAATATACTCGGACAGTCCGTGATCGTCCTTTCATCGATGAAGGCGGCTCAGGATCTTCTCGCAAAGAAGGGTTCGGCCTATGCTGAACGCCCTCGTCTTGTCGTAAGTCTAGGGTTGAGTATTTGGTACCCCTCTTGTCGAGCTAGGGATACATAGCTATCGAAATTGGTACTGCGGCGTTAAAAGTAACGAGCTGACACCAGAATACAAAGTACGCAGCTGAATTAGTAATGAAGGGTCTGCATATAACCCTCAGGCCATACAATGCGCGATATCGCCTACATCAAAGGATGGAAGCACCGCTTCTCAACCCAGGGGCCTCAAACTCTTACAACAAATTGCAGGAGCTGGAATCAAAACAGCTTCTGTATGACCTCTTAAATAGCGGCGGCGATGACGTAGGGGTCGACTTTCACGACCCGTTCGAGCGTATGACCGCCAGCACAATCTATGCACTGGCATATGGGTACCGCCTGAAAACGGGCTCCGAAGCAGAGCTTGCCCATTCTCGCAACGTGCAAGGCGAGTTCGTGAAGATAGCACGTACGGGCGTGTTCCTCGTCGATACCTTCCCGGTGCTCAATTACTTACCTGAGTTCCTTGCTCCTTGGAAGAAGGAGGCCGAGATCCTGTTTGGACGGTTCCGCGACCTTCACGTGGGGAACCTCCAGCGCGCTTTTAACAATCCTGGATGGAATTTTAGCAAGCGTATGCGGGATAGTACCGAGTACAAGAATAGCGAGATGTCGATCGAAGAGCTTGCCTTCGACGTAGGTGAATTGGCATTAGCGGCACTGGACACCACAACAATGACGATGGACTGGTTCGTAGTAGCGTGGCTCACGCAAGCTCAAGCCTCTGGATTTGTTAGTGAAGCCCAAGCCTATCTTGACGAAATAGTAGGACGAGAACGCCCTCCTACATATGAAGATCGGCCGAATTTGCCGTACATTGACGCTATTATTGAAGAGCTACTTCGTTGGCGGCCCATTCTACCGAATGGATTAGCTCACTCGATCAGTTCTGAAGACACCTATGAGGGGTACAGGATCCCTCCAGGATCTGTTGTTGTTCCAAACTACTGGGCACTCACACGAGATAAGGATGTGTTTGGTGAAGATGTGGAAGTGTTCCGCCCTGAGCGGTGGCTCATCGATGATGAGCAGACCGGCACTCAGAAAATCAACGATCTTCCAACAGTTGGTTTTGGCTTCGGGAGAAGAATATGTACCGGGAGACATATCGCACGCAACAGTCTGTGGATACAAATGGCTCGGTTGCTGTGGGCCTTCAACATTGAGCCTGGAGTGTTGGAGACAGGAGAGAAGGTTCGCATTGATCCTAATGAATCGACAGATGAAGCGCTTGTCGCAAGGCCTTTACCATTCAACGCCGTGTTCCGGCCTAGAGGGCAATGGGTGCAAGACTTCATCATGAAGGACTGCGATACTTCAAACGTGGACAATGTAGACTTGGGACTATGAAAAGTTTGATGGACAGAAGGCTTAAAGACTGCACAGTAATGAGTGATTGAGGTACAAGTTAGGACCGTATTCAACATCGTTCTACAGATCGATATCAAACTGAATGCCGTTACTGAAGTCTTCACAATACTTGAAAAGCCCTTTTATCAAGAATGGAATTGACTATCTTCCAATTCAGGGAGATTTTCAGCACTGTTCATAACTCATTTGTAATTTTTCACATACGAGTATTAGATCTGCAAGTGTATACTTCTATATGAAGTAGATACAGTATATATCCACCGACGACAAAACCCAAGATGTCATCTAAGGCATATATAATTAGTGTGCGAATCTGAAATCCAGCCGTCTAGAACCCTGTAGTCTAGTGGTCCGCCTGTACTCAACCTGCTGCTCCTCAGTAAGTGTGTTCCACTCGCGTTCTTTCTGCTTGTTCCTCCAGACGTAGTAAAGCTTCGTTAGCAAGAACACGAGAATAGACAGTAGATTGATGAAGAGCAACACAGTGTTTCCACGACGATACGTCGGCTTATCATCATCGCGATAGATGTAGGCCGAGTATACACCTCCAGTCTGAACGCTCATCTGTGGATATATGGTCAGCATTACTTCCGGAAAGTTTCTTTGTATTAGAGGCGATGGGGTAAGGGGCTACGTGCATTGTAAAGGGCAGCAGAGACGGTCCGTGTGCCAACATTATTGGAATTTTTCGAGCACCAGCCAACAAGGATAGCATCTGAAAATATGTCAACAGGGAAGTATGCAATTTGAAGGGATCAGAGTCGCGTACGGCAGTATGGGTACGAGAGCAAAGTCATGATAATTGCATAAGTACCCCACGTGTCTTCAACCACCCCTCCCCAGAACCTGAGAGCGAAAATACATGGCAAGGTCCAAAGAGGTTGGAGAATGGCTATCAATGATCGTTCATTAAGCCACTCGGATAGCCTAGTGATCAGAATCAAGTTGATGATATGGCAGATATCCTAATAGCAATCAGCGACTTTCCAAGAAATCACTATAAGCAGGTCATGCTTACCGCAGGGATGGTCAACAGGTTAGTGTTGAAAGTGCTGAATCCAAGAGATCGAAGAATAAGGGTAAGATAGTTCTTTGGGGGTGATTGCGGCACGTAAGCGCAAAGTCCGATGATATATAATGGCCATAGATCATAGTCTTTCAATGCCTCCCATAGGCGCTTTGGCGTAAGTGCTTGACGGTTGTGCATGTCTCCCTTGGATGGGTCATCGCGAAGAACACGGTTGACAACTATCGCCTCCTCCCGTTCTGTGAACCAGCCTGTTGGTCGAAACCAGGTCTTCGTCTGCACTGCAGATGCAGGCATCATGAAGAATGATGCTATCCCCACACATAGCGTTATGGATCCTTCAACCAGGAAGAGCCAACGCCAGCCCTCAAAGCCCAAGAAACCTCTGAGGTGTAGCAAAGCAAAGGCTAGGAGAGAGGTGACAATGCCAGTCACAGACAGCGTTGTCCAGAAGTAACTGAGGCGAATTGGGAGCTCCCGAGAGGTATAGAAGTACGAAAGCCAGAGCACGAGATCGGGAATAAAACCACCCTGGAACGAATTAGGATGTTGATAATCACAGGGCTTCAAGTGAGGCACGTTACCTCGAGAAAGCCAAGCAAACTTCTAGTGATCATGAACGATGTGCGGCCGGTAAGACTGCATTGGGAAATAGCGACCAAAGACCAGAAAACCATTTGCATCGGGATCCAACGATCTGGGCCTATGGCCTTGGAAATCAATTGCGAGGGCAGTTCAGAGAGTAGGAAAGACACCAAGAAGAGAGAATGCCCATAGTTGTAGTCTGCGTGTTGTTAGTGGGGTTACTGTGTTATTTGATAGAACAAGATCCCCCATATACTCAAGCACCTCGAGACATACACCCACAAGCCTAACCATGAAACAATAAGGTAAGATTAGAAATGAATTGACTCATACCATTAGTATCCAGGCCCAAGTCATCCAACATGTTGTCTGAAACTGCCTGCGAGAGATTGCCGCGATCTACTTGTAAGCCGAAGAACATGACACACTAGACTAGGCATTAGACACCATCGCGAAAAACAGGTACACTATTGCCTACCGCCCATAAACAAACTTTCCAGTCAAGCTTTCGGATTAGTTCCTTTTCTTCTCTAACCGACCAAGTAAGCTTCGGATTGAAGACATGTCGGCACTCATATTGGCAGCTCTCGTAGACTTGTCGCCAGTGCGATGCAGTATCAGGGTCTAGAAAGGGGTTGTCTTCGAATGTAACTTCATTATCAGACCCTGAATCGACCGTAAGCAGAGACTCAGAGCCTCGACTGGGGATCGAGTCCAAGGAACCATAGCTCTTCTGGTCTTCAGGATCATCTGGGGCAAGAGGTTGATAGGACATCTTGGTTGAAAGTCTCGGAAGTCTGGATTCAGCAGGGGTAAACTCCGCTAATTCAAACTCCGAAGCGCCGTTAATTTCGTCACCAGTTACAGTGTCTGGTAAGACGTGGATATCCGACGTTGAAGATGCCCCTCCTGTGCGCACTGAAGAGCTAGGAGGGGACATTGTCCCATGCCACTGAAGGATCTACGACAATACTTAACAGCCATTTCGGCTCATATTGAAGTATTACTATGAGAAGGGAAATGTGAAGATAGGTGGGACCGATTGCGTGCTCCTGCTCACGCGGGATGTTGTAGATGCGCGGGCGCGATCTAGTTATCTTCGGGTGGTTAAACGTTGATCAAGTGAGGATGTCACCCACACAGCTGCAAGACAAAACAACCAACATGGCATTTCTAGATGGGGATTTGCACGGTACAGCAAGATGTCCATCCCAATCAGATATGTGAGCAAATACGCGTTTTAGTCCTACCATCACGAATAAGCGGGGGTTGCTGAAAATAAACGAATGATATTCCATCATGGACAATTTGGTGATTAAGGGTTAGATTTCATCATTTCCCCCAAGGCGTTGGTCACTAGCCACATGACTTATCCAATAAGCCACAGCTTTGACTTAATGTGAGGTATCCTGAACTTCGTCTTTTAAAGCTCCAACCACTGCATACACGATGACTGCGTTTAGTTGATCTTATTACGAAAGTGTTGCGAAAAAGTTACTGTTTATTTAAAACTACCTACACCCTTTGTCAGTCATCTATCATGCTACCATATCTGATGATCGGATATGAGGATACTTACGAACATCCACGACTTGGGTACCCAAATCAAGTCCTCCAAATGAATCCTTTTTGACGTCTTATCTTGTACCATCACGAAAAAATTCCTGGCAACTGGAATTAGGACATGGCGCTATCTACGGCCTGGCGCCGGAAATGTCGCTTTGATCAACCACTGTGCGTCTTCGTCGCATAACATACATCGATGTCGTTCGGGCGGTGGTTCCATTTCCGATCTTTCCATCTCGATCAGCACTTCCATGTCGTCCCCCCACTGAGCTGAAAACGGGGATAGTTCTCTAACGACGTCTGTGTTAAGGTTCACAGGTGTATTGATGACCGGCTTCTTCCTGCGTTCCACAATCATGCGTTCCTCCTTCAATCTAAGCCAAGTTTCCCATGCTCTCCGTCTCTCACGTGTGATAGCCCGAGCCATTACTGGCCTACAAACGTGCCAGACTGTGACTTTGGGTATATTCCAGGAAATTGCTGACTGGTCTCGCCCTAGAATCTGTTCTTTCGACTCCTTCAGTCTCTCCTCCGCTAGACGTGAGTAATGCTCGTAGAATCCATCAGCGGACCCTCCATTGTCTTCCACGAACGATCTTACGGCGTCCTCGCGAATACCGTCGGCAGTTAAATAATTTTCGAATTGGCTTTCAGTAAATTTTGGACAAAACAGGACATCGATATCCTCGGCTGGGACGGCCTGCCAAGGCTCCCTAATTTTGCGCGCTTTAGCTTGGTCTTGGGCTAGGTGTATGTCCCCGGGCGCTGGTGTGGCGTGTGAGATTCGAAACGACGCTTCGGTATCTATAAAGTCGTACGGGTTCCATTCCACGGCTATCCACTCCTCAATAGCCGGCATCAGCCTCAGAACTGCTGTCACATGTTCTATCGTACCCTGATATGTATAAGGAAAAGTTGCCCTCGCTAGTGCCACCCGCTTCACTTTCCTCATATCTGATGGCTCGAACTGGCCCATGTAGCTTGCGGCAGAACAGAGGAATCCTGGTTCATCAGGGGGCCATTGTCGACCATATTCGAGATAAAGAATGTCTTTTCCAAAGTGAAACCACGTCCGCGGTCCATTCGTTCTAGTCTGGAACGCAAGCTGATATCCATGGCCTATGAGAACCGATCGAGATTCTATACAAGTATGCAACAGGGGCGGGATTGGTGCGTTGCTGTATAAGTAGCTATCTCGAAGGAGCTCCCATGCCAGAGACATATTCTTGACCAGGCCAAAAATCGGTATTTCTGGGGTTGCGCTTGACGGCGTCCATGGCCGATAAGGCGGCTTGTTGCTCGTGAATCCATATGCATCCAGTCTCATCTGATTAGGTGGACGATAAACTTCGTAAAGCCGTGATCTCCAGTTGTGGGCGAAGTAGGTAAGAGATGGTGACAGTCTAAGCTGTGGCCAGTCGCGTGAAAATCTATCTTCGAACTCATCACCGTCCTCTTCAGCTTCTTCCTGTATATCGACGATACGTGGTGGCGTCGCCAATATATAGATCTCACGACGAATCTCGGGTGGGAGAGAAAGGAATGGAAACATGGCAGGCGGTATTCCGTATGATGAGTTCTATTCTCTTGTATCACGTGCAATCGCTGTCGGGTAGAGATTTGGCAGTCTCGAAATATCGGTCTGTCGCACGAAATAGCGAAGCTCAAGGCCTGTGCATGCAGCCCGACGGCGAAGCACCACCCCGGTAGTCAGCTGTGATAGGACTCGTCATTTCAGCCTGCTCCACTCATAGACTAGGCGACCCCAGATCGCTTAATGTCGTGTCCTGGCCTACAAATTCAGCAGCGATAGTATTAATGACTTTGATGGATTCCTAGCGTGGTTGATCTCAGGTTCAGATTCATTGAAAGCTGAACTCAAACTACTACATCTTGTTACAGCTGCACGGAAATCTTGAGCAACGTGACCGAGTAGTCAGCGTTCTGCTGTAGCTGTATGACCGCCACCTTGGCAGTAATACACTATCTCCGAATATCCAAGCCCTGGATAGTGTGTAAGTCTTCACTCACGAAATCCTCGGCACAGTGTAACAGCCACAAGATAAGTCGTACAAGCGCCGGCGTTGCCGCTGGCCTGTATTATGTCGGCTGCTTTTTTAGTCAGAAAGCCCCAATGAACTTGTGGGTGATGTTGTCGCATTCAGTTGCAGCTAATGCAGAAGAGTCAGTGTTGGTGACCATTAATTCTGACATTTGCCGGCCAGCACTAGTGGTATTAATACGGCGTAAGGAGTCGGAGGGCTAAAATTATGGATACAAGCATAGCCTTTCTCTTCAAGTGGCCAAGTAGTATTCGTTTATCAACGAGTATTGATATAAGGAACTACAGTGGATGCAATTTCTCCCTTTGTCCTCTCATTGCGTGCGACTTGTCCCGCATTATTCCAGCCCGAGATGCCGGCAACATCAACGTCAGATGTTAACCGTCGTACACGATGGAAGGCGATTCTCAACAATTGGGCTTAAACCGGCCAGGCCGGGATTACTATGACCTCGGGTCTTATCGCCGTAAAGTGAGCTCTAAGAGTGATGATGCCCGCGAATGGGTCAATCGCGGCCTGATTTGGAGCTACGGTTTCAACCACGAGGAATCTGCTAAATGCTTTGAGCGCGCGATCATCTCTGACAGCGCCTGTACATTGGCTTATTGGGGCTTAGCCTACGCCTTAGGTCCGAACTATAACAAGCCATGGGAAGTCTTTGATCGGGTCGAGCTCGAAAACACCTTGCAACGCACTCATCGTGTCGTTGAGCAGGCCAAAGCAAGCACGGAGAATGCGCTACCTGTTGAAAAGGCACTTGTCGGTGCCCTCGACTTCCGTTACCCACACGAGCATGCGGATCAGGACTGGTCGGGCTGGAATGAAGGCTACGCGAATGCTATGGGGGAGGTCTATAAAGAATTCCCAGATGATCTCGACGTCGCAGCTCTTTATATTGATGCCTTGATGAATCTCACCCCGTGGCAGCTGTGGGATCTTGATACGGGGAAGCCCGCCGCCGGAGCTCGAACAATTGAAGCGAAGAGCATACTTGAGCGTTCAATGGCTCAAGAGGGCGGGTCCCGACATCCAGGTCTGCTTCACTTGTATATACATCTCATGGAGATGTCGGCCACTCCTGAGGCTGCATTGGATGCAGCGAACACGCTCCGAGATCTCGTTCCAGATTCAGGCCACCTCGACCACATGCCCACACACATCGACGTCCTCGTTGGCGATTACCAGAGCGCCATAGAATCAAACCAGAAGGCGATCCTTGCCGATGAGATCTTCTTTGCGCGGGAAGACCCTCTCCAGTTCTACACGCTGTATCGGGTACACGACTATCATTTTCGCATCTACGCCGCTATGTTCGCGGGGCAATCTGAGGTCGCTCTTGATACAATTGGTCGACTCGAGAAGGCCATAACAGAGCCAATCCTCCGTGTCGAGTCTCCGCCCATGGCGGATTGGCTTGAGGGCTTCATCGCCATGCGCGTCCATATTCTGATCCGATTTGGTCGATGGCAAGAGATCATTGACCTTCCGTTTCCGGACGACCGCGAGTTTTATTGCGTCACAACTGCGCTGACTCACTACGCGAAGGGAATTGCTTTCGCGGGGGTGAGCAATGTTGAAGAGGCCCTAAAACAACGCGCACAATTCACCGAGGCCGCGAAAGCTGTCCCGTCTTCTCGCATGATGTTCAATAATAAGTGTTCCGAAATCCTGCAAGTCGCAGAGGCGATGCTAGATGGCGAGATTGAATACAGACGAAGGAACTATGAGTCTGCTTTTTCACACTTACGGACATCCATAGAACGGAGCGCTGCTCTCCCTTACGACGAACCATGGGGGTGGATGCAGCCACCAAGTCACGCTTACGGCGCCCTTCTCATGGAGCAAGGCCATTTCGAGCAAGCACTCGAAGTCTATGCGGAGGACCTCGGGATCAGTGGAAGGCTACCACGTGCTTTACAGCATCGCAACAATGTGTGGGCGCTGCACGGATATCACGAATGTTTGGTGAAATTAGGACGTAGTAAGGAGGCTAAAGATATAAGGCCACAACTTGACGTGGCGATATCAATTGCGGACATACCCATCAAAGCATCTTGTTTCTGCCGTCTTGAGGTATTCTAGTTAGCTAGGGGGGCTTTTGGTCCTATTGCTCAACATCAACTAGCTCTCAAATTATTTCCAAAGCCCAGAATAGCTACTATCCCATATATACACCTTGCATACCGAGATATGCATTCCTCGACATAGCGACATGAATGAACTCACCCAGTGTCATCAGCTGTTCGATTTTCCCACTCGCATTACATGATCTAGTAATCTTAGGCATTCACTGGTTCTACTACATGTACTCTTTGCTAACAAGTCCAATTTTGAAAGAGGACTTGGCTAACTTGAGTTTCAGCCATTTGCAGTGGCGGATGGCCTGGGTATATTTATTCAACTGTGAACGAGGTTCCTTGGGCTATGAACCAGTCCCTGGTCCTCAAATCAATGCCACCTTACACGCCAATAGCCTTGGCGATCGCCTCGCCCACGCCCTTCGAACTAGACGGGTTCTGCCCTGTGATCAACTTACCCCCATCCTGCACAACCGTCAACTCGCCCCACGGCTCAGCCGCCTTCTTGTACACGCCACCGACCTCCTTGATCTTATCCTCGAGCGAGAACGGCATCAGCGCCGTCATGCCGACCTGGTCCTCCTCCAGATTACTAAAGCCCGTGGCCTCCTTACCAGCCAGCAGGTACTTGCCGCTGGGCAATTTGACGTTGGTAAAGACGGCGGGCCCGTGGCACACGGCCGCGACCGGCTTACCCGCCGCGACGAACTCGTTGATCAGTGCGATCGAGTTCGCGTCCGTGGCTAGGTCAAACATGGGGCCGTGGCCGCCCGGGTAGAAGAGCGCCGCGTACTCGCCCGAGTGGCCCAGCACCGAGGCTATCGTGGTTGTATTCTCCCAGACCGCCGACTTCGTCTTGTAGAAGTTTGATGACGATGGGTCAGCCTTGAACATCTCTACCGATCCCTGGTCTAGCGGGGCTACGCCGCCCTTGGGCGACGCGACTACGATCTCCACGCCCTTGTTGTCCAGGACCTCGTAGGGATGCGCGAACTCCGGCTAGGGGGTGGGTGTTAGTGATTTGAGCCTGGAGGGTTAAGGAGAAGAAGACGTTGAAACAGGGTGTCGGGGCTAAGAACATACCAAGTACCATCCTGTCTTGTGGTCGGTGCCCTCAATTTGGCCATAGGAGGTGAGAACGACGAGGACTTTGGGTGCCATTTTGATTTTTTCTGTTTCGAATTCAAGTTTGAGTTATATGTATGTATATTAGATTTTCAGATTACTGTTTTCGTATGGCAGCTCTTATGCTCAATGGTATCAACAAGCGAGGCTACGTCTCTTTATAAATACCACTTGAGGTGAAATTTCTCTAGTTACTATTCTCCACTGCGTCCACCCCGATCGCCCGGTAGTGAGCTTCCAATCAGTTGCTCTGGTTAATGACACAAGCTTTGTGGAAGCTCGCAGAAACCTGCAAATACAGCTGATAATGGGATGGTTACCCCGCCACTGACACGAGCTTGATGCAATCCTTGATTATCTCAGAGTTCTCCATCAGTATTATAAAGTAGGCTTAGCCCCCGCGCCCAGCAACAAGGCGATCGGCGTGTTATTAAAGCTGCAATCGAATCTACATCGATTATCGCCGATATATCACCTCATTGATAAGTAACACGGCCCAACATAGTGACATCACAAGTATTAGAGATTTGGTGTGAAGAGCAGTACCGCTTGTTAGACTGAGGGAGCGTGGGGTAGTTATTCTGGGGCTTTGCTTAGTAGCTCTTATTTCTGAAAGGAGATACGGAGTTGAGAGCCTGGAGGGGTCTTTTCGATTTCTTACGTTGCTACCCTGCGGACTTCGCTGACGTCACTTTAGGGGGTATGTACCATTAAGTCCGACGTTCACAAGCGCAAGGTAACTCTGGGCGCTCGGTGATAGCTCCTGTATTGGAAACGTAAGATATAAAATTTCTTCTCGAGACCATAAATAGGGGCAACTTCAGACTAAATACAGAGATAGTGTATCGTAATTTATTTATGGTAATTACTCAGCACGGGTCAATGGCTTGGCCTAAGATATAGATCGGAGACTAATCCGTAGAAACCATTGAGAAGTTTCCAGCTCATCAGTGACGATGAGCATACGATGAAATCCTCTCGCAGAAGCAAACTTGCTATGATTTCAATTAGTAAAGAATACCTGAAAACCAGCATGCATATGATATGCGGGATTACCAAAAATAACATTTCAATATCACCAGTGTAGACTCACCGACACGACTCGAAAAGCTTCATGACCATAGAAATTTTCATGGGACTCTACAGTAGTAAGACCACAATGTATATAGACAATCATTGACAAGCTCAAGGTAAGGTATTCGTGCATTACATAATTGCACGTCTGATATATACATCTATATTCCCTAAGAATACCTATTCATTCCTACTATATACACACATAATATCATCATCAAGCCTCCACGTATCTCAAGCTTTCATAGTCTTCTCGACATTCTCCACCACGCCCTTCCACCGCGTCCTCGCCAGCCGCAGCAAGACCCACGCCACAAGTCGGTACACGACGACGGTGGCAGCCAGCGCGCCTATATTGACCACGGGGTCGACATTGAGCTTATACAGATCGAGGACCTGTACACCCGTCTCGATGGTGCAACTCCCATCCGGCAAGCGCTGGGCGTCGTCGCAGGTGAACTCGACATCGCGCAGACTAAAGGGCGCGAGCGCGGCGACGGCGTACTTGAGGGGACTGATGTAATTAAAGATCTTGAACAGGCGCGGCATATCGATGCTCATGATACCCGACATGATCTGCGCGACGGACAGCAGCAGCGAGACGATGTTGACGGCGAAGCCGGTGTGGTTGAAGAGCGTGTTGAACATGATGCCCAGGCTCTCGCCGCACGAGACGATGCCGAAGCAGCAGAAGACGCAGGTGAAGTACATCTCGGCGGTGCGCGGGAAGCCGACGGCGAAGTCGGCGAGCACGCCGAAGACGAGGCAGGCGAGGATCTCGAAGGGCACCTCGAGCACCGTGTACGTGGCGAGGAAGGCCTCGACGCGGTAGACGGCGTCGTCGTCCTCGCGATAGAAGACCTCGCGCTCGGCCGGGTAGACGGCGACGTTCTGCAGCATGCCGACGAAGTAGAACGCGCACACCTCCTGCACGAACCCCACGCGGTTCTGCACGCTGTAGTAGTCCGTGTGCAGCGGCGCGAAGAACAGCGTCAGCACGATCGCCAGCCCCACCACCTGCATCGTGCGTGCGAGCAGGAGCGGCGGCTGCCGCCGGAAGTTGATCGTGGCGCGGTGCAGGAGGAGAGGGAAGGCTGTCACGAAGGAGGCGCGCTTGTGCACGAGTGCGCCGAGTTCTGCGGGCGTTGCCAAGGTGGACTTGTTGAATGATTGCCGTGGAGCAGGGATGGAACGCTGTCTTTCAATGACGGCGCCATCTGACGATGGTGCGGGTTCCTTTTCTGTTTCGCTCTTCTCTCCCGTCGAATCTGTTGGTTCACCAGTTGAGCCTTCTTTCAACTCCTCCGCCTCATCGATATTCGACAGCCTCGGGCCGGTGGACGACGGTGGTTGACTCATTACCTTTTCCCACGACTCAATTAGTCGCTTGACCTTTTCCCGGCTTTCCGCCTCTCGCTGTTCCTCTTGAAGATCTATGGTGATGAGATCTAAGGCATAGTCGGCTGGATTGGTATGCTGTGGGCACTGATATCCATGGCTGCTGAAGTAACCAAGCATGTCTTTAGCCTGGCCGGAATACGCAGGAGAGCCCCCTCTAGCAAGTAGGAGGACATTGCCGAAGTGCCTGAACACATCGGATCTAGCTTGATGAATTGTGAGTATCAATGTGCGCCCCTCGTTGGCTAACCCTTGAAGCACTTCCAAGATACTGTTTGCTGTGAACGCATCTAATCCACTAGTCGGCTCATCAAGTAACAGAACGCGTGGATCCGTAAGGATCTGGACCGCGATACTAACGCGGCGTTTTTCTCCCCCAGAGATACCTTTTACAAGGTCGCTGCCAACCAGGTTATCGGCACAGTCCTTGAGACCCATTTTAAGTAGAACCTCCTCGGCTCGTTGATATTTCTCACGCCTGCTCATCCAGGAGGGCAGCCGAAGACCAGCCGCGAAGCGTAAAGTTTCACGGACAGTCAAAGACGGAAGCAATGCGTCGTCATCTTGGCAGACATAAGAGACGACTGAGCGAATGACGGAGTCAGACGGGACAGCGTTATTGAAAGTTAGCTTGCCGGATGGTCTGTACTTGGTACCGAGTGTGCTATGCAGACGCTGTGCCATTGCATTGAGCAAGCTCGTCTTTCCTGACCCGGAAGGCCCCATGATTACGTTGAGCATACCGGCCTGAAATGTCGCCGTAACGGGGTGCAGAATCGTCTTGGTGGGCAGCTTTTTGCCGGCCAGAGACCGCTTGTCTAGGGCCAGGGAGAACCTATCTAAGCCAACGTCGATCGCCCTGACTTCCTGAAAAGATCTCGCAGTCATCTTTTCCTTGCCAGCTGACAGATCTGTATCGGATGCGCGAGCTCGCGCAATTGTCATCTCGACTTTCAAGAATGCGAGACCAATCCAAGATGTTAGAAAGAAGAGAAGGACGAACCCCAGCATGGCGATGATGGGTCGAGCGACCCAATTTCTCGGAAACCCGAGATTGTCCATGATATACTGCCCGGTGTATGGCCTGCAAGCGGGATTCGACTCGCCGCCCTCTAATGGGCAATCGTAGAAGCTGCCCTGGAACTCATTCCCAGAAAGAGCTCCGAACGCATAGTACTACAGTACAAATTAGTCATAAGTATAAAGGGGCGATAACTGTGACGTACAGTATAAGTGCAATACTTAAGCCACCTAACGTAGACAGGGATGGTGTTACTTTGAATGAAGTAACCACAAGCCATGCTCTGCAACGTGTAGGCAAGATTGGCGATTAGACTCGCGCCAGGGAAGTGTCTGACAGCCGCAACGGACGTCATCGCCAGCGTGACAGCAATGTAATGGTTCAGCAGATTGATGCCGAAGAATGTAAAGAATTTGGTGACGCTTAGGTCGAACCCTACCATGAAATAAAAGATGACGCTGTATAAAAAGGGGACGGGTATATCTTCGGTAAATAATCGCGCTATTCGGCGGGATAATATGAAAGGAAGCGCAGTCACGCAGCCCTCGCTGTTCTCCCGGTCGAAGGTTGGGATGTCCATCGTCAGACGGTAGATCTCAAAAGTTAAGAATAGGTAGCCCTGCAATCCTACGGAGATATACAGAGCACCCTGCCTTGACCGGATACCAGGCTGGTCCCGGGGAAGGTTGTAGAATATGTACCCGGTGATTATGGCCATGAGGATGGCCTCCATTATGGACCCCGCCATGCCCATTGGGTCTCTGTAAGTAGTTTTCAGCGTCCTATCAGTTAGGACCTTGAGCTGGCGGAAGACACTTGTGTGCTGTTCCATTTTGGGTCGCTTGCGATCGCTCTTGGCTTCACCTGCCTTCTCGGAGGCCGATAGAGAAAACAACGTCTTTGATTCTTCATTCCAAGCTGCTTTTAATTGATCGACTCGGGTTGTCGATTCCTCCTCGAGTTCAGGGGTACGGTTGTCAATCGCAGCTAGGTCAATGAAGAACTCGGCAGGGTTGACAAAAGGGGGTAATTCAAACCCCTTATCCGAGAACCATGGTACACATTTCTCGATCGATCCGGAGTAAACAGGCCCTCCTCTAGACAGGATTATTAGGTTGTCGAATAGGTCCCAGATCTCGGATCGCGGTTGGTGGATGGTCGTAATGATCGTGCGCCCCTTTTTGGCCAGAGCCTTCAGAGTCCTGACTAGCTGATAGGCACTGGTCGCATCCAAGCCGGTAGTTGGCTCGTCCAGGAAGAGGATAGATGGGTTCGCTAAGAGCTGAACGCCAATGCTTGTTCTTCGCTTTTCTCCACCACTGCATCCTCGATGTTGACTATTCCCAATTTTCGTATTGGCACAGTCTTTTAACCCGAGTTCAAGGATGACTTCTTCGACAATGCGCATGCGTTCCTCTTCGGTGGTATGCGAAGGTAGTCTTAAATTCGCCGAGTATCTCAAGGTCTCTCGTACTGTAAGTGTGGGAAGCAAAATGTCTTGTTGCATTACATATGCATGCCGAACAGAGTGTACACCCTCCAACCCGTTGAAAGTCGTGGTGCCGGCCTGGGAAAGCCTCGAGCTGAACATGCGCTCTGCGATCGTGTTCAGTAAAGTCGTCTTCCCAGAGCCGCTACCGCCGAGGATTGCCGTCAGGGTGCCAGACGGCATAGATGCATTGACGGAACGGAGGAGAGTCTTAGTTGTCGGTCCGTCAGGCCCCTTCCCGAGCTTTTCATAGAAAAGATCCGAGTAAGTTTCAGGTGCCCAAATCGAAGGCGAAGTATCGACCGTCACTGAAAGATTTCGAATCTGGACATCGACAGCTTCGACTTTACCCAACGATAGATGGCCGGCCGCTGATACGGAGAGCCGCCTCCCCAGCTCAGGACGCGCTATATCCATTGATGTGGAAACGGAGCTCGCAGGCTCGATTTTGTCGACGTCGATGACCACAGGTCTCTCGCCATTTTGTTCGTCGCGATGTGACGCGGGGTGGTCTGAGTTCGGTACTGTCATATCGGCAGCGGCTATGTCGCATTCGGCATCACCACCAGCAGCAAAACGATATATATATATGCCGGTCCTATTGGCGCGACGAAAGCTCGAACAGATGACCCGGTGGCGCTATGGCATTCCCTGGTGTTGATCAGCCCTTACATCTGCGTGGCGCTTGCCAATCGCCTATGCCGCAGATGTTTGCTGGGAGCTGAGAGCTTATATTGACGCATCGCAAAGAATTAAGAAACCAACTTTAAACGAAAACCCCAGGTCTAAAATCCTTGAAGAGAAACGCATACCGGTACGATGCAACGTCAAGCTGACCAGGATCTACCTATGTCAACCGCCAACCCACCTGGACTAGACCCTGGCTGAGATCTTTAATTGGAAGGGTATGGGCTAGGCGCATTCATAAGAGGATATGATGTGCTCCGCAGCTGTAGATATCAGACTCCCACCGAGGCAGGCTAGGTCCCCACACGGGCGTCCTGGAACATGGCAATATATCACCCCATACCTAGGCACTTGCAATGTAAGACAATGTAAGGTATGAGAGCGCTGCAGTTGACGCATAGCTACTAGCAATCACGCCATCAAGAGAAAAGGCTCACCAAAAGACCATTGGCTATGCCGCGTGTATACGTACAAGACTTCGTACTATCACGGCAGAAGAGCCTATTACCGTTGGAACAGCCCTAAGCGATGGTGGGTCGGCTGGGAGTTGACGGTAAGACGATTAGGTTGGATTAGGTTGGTTTCGAGAAGCTCATAGCATCGGCTGTGTAAGTGGGCCGGTCCAATAAATACCACCTACCTAGCCGTCCTGACCGTAACTCAACTCACATCGCTTAGACTTATTAATAATATTATCTAAGCGAGCCAACTTACTACTATACCCAGTAGTCGACGTTGGTCCGTGATACATGATAGTATCGAGAACGAAGATCAGCCCAAGGCAATTCGCAACCGTTACTGCATATAACGTAGAGCTAAGGGCTCGGAAAGGCCTCGCTCCGGCGCCTCGCTTGCGCAACCCGGGGATGACTGCTCTTTGGAGAATCCAAGTCGCGGTCTGATTGAGCTGAAAAGGCTCTTCGTATTGGGGGCTCAGAATCATCATCATGTGAAGATGTGCAAGATGCATGCCCTGGGTCTGTCTGCAGCAAGACATACATGTACATACATACCTGTCAAGCCTGTTCTCAGCCTACTACGCAAGATTGCGCAAGTCTACCATGTCGTAGGATCTTATCTGATCAAGCTGCGAATGAGGTAACTGATCGTGATCGCACAGCATTCTCTCAAAGCGGAAGGAGAAGAGTCTAGGTAGTGGATAAAATCAAGAGTAACGGTCGCACAGATAATCTATATATATATGAACCTCCTCAGCTGCAACTGCGACGTGGGCTCGGAGGTTATCAGCACTGACAGCAGTGCCACAGCATTTGTGCCACGACATTGTGCCACGACATTGTGCCATAACATTTCTCGGTGAAATACATGATATACATAATTTGATCACCGTAATCTGTAATCAGTAGTATCGATCGGCGATGATCTCTAGAAAAAGTGTCGAGGCCATCCACGACGACCACGTGGGATCTTCTTCCAGGAGTCAAAAAAAACGCCGCAAACCGACAATAGGAGTGAGATCGCTAACGAACCGAGACGGAACAACAACATAACTTGCAAGCATGAAACTTCTTCATGATGAACCGATGCTTGTAGGTTGGTCAATCCTTGATGCTGGAATTTCCAGGTCCTGCGTGCGCCTTGGCGATAGGGCGAGTCGGTTAGCTAACCGAGCACCGAGCTGCGGAGACGCTGGTGTCTCGCTTCGTAGCGCGGTGGGGAATAGGAATCACTGGAAGTCTGGAAACTTGTGGGAAGAGGACTATGTACATGTACAGCGGGCATGCCGCATGGACAGGGAGTGCAAGCGGGCTGGCGGGGTACCTATAGCACATCTGTACTATTACGGTATCCTCCTCGCGACGCTCCCTCCTATAAGAGTTAGCCCGGAGTCTATTGTCTTCGAAAGTTTCATTGCGATCAAGATAGAAATATTGACAATGTTTCACACCCTGGGAGTAGGCTATCGATTGTGCCAGTATGTATGTAGGGTGTCAATGAACTGTTACATAAGACATGTTTTACCCGAGAAAGCTGGTTTGACAACAGGTTGTGTGAATGTGTAGGTATTCCGTATGTCCGAAGCACATACCTTTCGCAGACCTACGTCCGCTGAGTCGAGATATATCACTTTTATACAACTTTTTACTGCAACCTCGATGTGATATGCTACTGTGCCTAACTGATAATTGGAAGTGTAACAATGCATAGTACAGCTATTCCACAGGTGCCCAATAGCACTCTACTGATGAGATATAGTCGTATGATGAGATATAGTCGTAACACAACCAGCACAACCAGAGTAACTACAACAAAGTAGTCATAAAAAAATAAGGGCTTGCTATTAAACAAAACCTTGAATTCTCTGTTCAATTATCTCATGGACCACTTATCTCTGTCGTTTCTGTCGAGACTATGAAAGGCTGCAAGGAAAGACTGAAGGCCAAGCCTACCTGTACACGACACCTCCAATAGAACTATATATACCATTATACACATATGACATGTCAGAAACCCTTCACACAGCAGTAGCAGCGGCAGGTTACAATCCCACGCGCCCATTACATACCTAAAAAATGCGGGCGCGAAGCTCGGGAAGCACGTCAGCCCCGGCTACGATCACGATGCGGGCTCAGAATGTAATACCTAATAATAATAAAAATCGGTCGTGTTCATTATTAAAGAGGCAAGCAAACCACTGTCTACTATAAAAACAACCTTGCCCTTGCAGCCTTGATATAATGATAATGCAATTCCTCTAAACTCCAGCGCAAGGCCATGCAAATCATCCATGGATCATGATCATCCCGAGCACCCGCTATCATTGGCCGACCAGCCGCAGTAGCACACAGCTGGAGGCACATCATCTCATCTGCAACCCGAAGCTTGTCATAACCCCTCCTCATAGGCAACGCAGGCAATCGTGCAGTAACTATCATCATCATCATCATCATCGTCAATCTCAGAGCCTCACATCTAAGCTAAACCGTCCTCTTCTCGACAATAGCCTCGCCGACCGGCGCCCCGCCCACGAACCCGCCGTCCGCGCCGCCGTACTCGAAGACCTTGCGCCCGCGGACCCAGGTCTCGCGCACGCGGCCCGTGAAGCGGTGGCCCTCCCACGGCGAGCAGCGGTTCTTCCAGTGCATGCCGGCCGCGCGCAGCACCCACTCCTCCGCCTCGTCGAACACGCACACGTCGGCGTCCATGCCGACCTTCAGCGCGCCCTTGCGGTGCGACAGCCCCACCTGCTTCGCCGTCGCCGCGCAGCACAGGCGCACCATGTCCACGATGCTCGGCGCTGTTGCTGTGGCGTCGGCGGCTGCACGCTTCTTGGCCGCCGTGTGCAGGATCGGTAGGCCGAGGCCGACGGACGAGATGCCGCCCCAGGCCGCGAAGAAGTCGCCCACGGCTTGTTTCGGTGCTTCCGCGTCGCCACCCTCGAGATCGGCCGTCATGTCGACACCGGAGTCGGAGTGGTGCATGAATGGCGCGGGGTCGACGGTCTGGAGGTGCGGCGGGAGGAGCTTGAGCTCGGGCGTGCATGGTGAGTGATCGGAGACGACAGTTTTAATACACGAATCGGGCGCCATCAGCTCCTCCCACAGGCCATCTTGGTTAAGCTGCTCTCGGATAGGTGGACAGCACTTGTATCTGCAATCGCCGTCCTCGACGCCCTCCGATGCCAACCCCAGGTAGTGGAAACATGTTTCAGCGGTAATGTCGACGCCGGATTTCCGCGCCGCCTTCAGGATCGGGATCGCTTGGGTGGCGGATAGGTGCACGATGTGCAACTGCAGATTCGGCGCCAGGTGTGCAAGTGAAACGATCTGGTCCACGGCGTATGTTTCAAATGACGGCGGGCGCGACTCGAGGAAGGTTTTATACGCGTTTAGGGAACCGTGCGGTGCCAGGGGCGCTTCGGAGGCTTGGACTGCGTCGCCAACGGAGTCTGTAATGGGCGGAATCATCTCCGCGTGGAACATGAGGGTCGTTGGCGTGCCGTTCAGTGTTGTCATCGCTAGTGCAATGTCGGTGGAAGAGACCGCGGGAAACTCGTCAACCTATATCCTTGTCAGCAACTCGCACTCACACGGTCATGACCTCTCCCAGTCATACGTACACCTGACTCGATGAGGAAGCCTTTGAAGCCGCGGACGCCAGCATCTACCAAGGGGAGCAGCTCATCGGCGTTCCCGGGGATGATACCGCCGTAGAATCCAACGTCGACCCAGCACTGGCCTTGGCTTGCCGCTATCTTCTCCTTGAAGCCCGCTAGCGTTGTCGTGGGCGGGATGGCATTGAGCGGCATGTCAATGACGGTGGTCACACCACCCGAGGCCGCGGCCCGCGTGCCAGTGCGGAAACCTTCCCATTCTGTCCGGCCAGGCTCGTTGAGATGGACATGTGCATCCACCAACCCCGGGATCAAGAGTTTAGAGCCGTAGTTGACATAGGTTGTCGAGGCAGGAAATGATGTCCTGGGAAGGACGGCGGGGACAATAGCGACTATCTTACCGGTGACAGGTGAGATGGATATTGTGGCCGGAGTAAGCAAGAGGCTGTCATCCGGCAGAGTGAGGACCGCCCTCGTAGAGACGAGAACGGTCAAGGGTCCCGGGTTGATTGTGGCCGGAGCGGTCATTGTCAAAGAGTGGGAACTCCGGTTCGCAAAGAGAAGAAGCAGGCCGACGTCCTAGTTCACTACTGTATGTGGGCTTACCGACAAACGCAACAACAACAACAACGGCAACGATAACAATGGCAAGCTAGCTTATCGCGGAGTGCGTGGATTGGATGGTGGGGTGGTGAAAGATAAGACTCTAGAAAGAGGTGTGTGAGACAAAGAGTAGGTATGCGGCAGGTAGCCAAGAGAACAGACAACGCAGTTGGCAGTGAGTGGAATGGAGGCGAGACCTCAAGAATTCGATACCTACTAGTGATGGTGGATTTTAGGAGGAAGTACGGAAATAGGAAGAGAAATCAGAAACGAAGAGAGAAAGGAGGGAGAGAGAAAAAGGACGGTGACAAGCATGGAGACACAAAGATGATCGAGTAAGCCAGCAAGCAATCTAGGCTAACCTAGACGACTATTCACAACTCGGCCAGCAGAGCCAGCGATTCCCGACACCCGATACCGCAGCACCCACTTTCGTCTCTACACGACTCTTCACGGTCGTGCGAGGTGAGCAGCCCCAGTGGCGGTGGAGTGCATCATCAAAGCTGTGGAGAGGAAAGGACAGCGGCAGAGCCGTATTCCAGTAGGTAGCGTTTACGCACGCAGCTTTCCAGCGTGACCTACGCAGTACATACCGACTTACCTTGGTGGACGCCTCCAATTTGCCAATTAGAAAACTGAAAACTGGAATTCGGCAAATGCGATTGGAAGCATGTATGCGTAGGTCGAGAATCAGACGGAAGAGAGGTTACCTGAGATAAGGAGATAGATAAGTAGGCAGATATGTAGGTAAGTGGGAGTGGGTGACAACATGAAAGTGGCAGGAATTGGCTCAAAGAAAGAAAAAAAAAGGGCGAGACCCTGAATTGGAACGGTGGTTGTTATCGGCTGGTGCTGATTCGCTGGGATGAATCGGGAGGCTGTGACTTGCATCGTACATTCTGTACTAAAGTCTAGGGCATGCCTGCCATGCTATGTACGTAGAACATGTGTAAGCTGCCAGCCTAGCCTAGCCTAACAGCCACCTGACCCCCATTGAAGCCCGTACCTCGCAGCTTTTCGCTGTAATCCGCACATACATATACATATATATACATACACCTGCAGGTATTATCACATGTAATGCTAGGTATTATCGGATCTCACCGACTTTCAGCATGACAATCCAAATGCCTAATTTATTTAAGGATACCCTATTTTCTCTTTTCCGTCTGATATAAGGGATTTGGTGAATCATTTCTGTTTGCATCGTTTCTATGCATCCTCCTTCATCTCTGACGACCATCTTACGTCGTCATAAGCCTCTAACCACAGCACTAACAGCTCGTGATGCTCGTGATGCTCGTGATGCTAGTCGCGAGTGACCCAACCTGATGGGCATTGTGGGTCGCCGGCAAAACCCTATCTGGCAGATCCGCATTCGTTTTATTATGGGCAGCCAATAATTCATTTGTCGATTCTATCGAGCAATGTTTCGAGTAATCCTCGAGTAATCCTCGAATAATGTTTCCAGGCAGGCATTGTTCGCTATGCATCAATGGCTTCACGTTCTGACCGCATTAGGCAACCCCACTGCTATCGGTCGATTCTCAAATAATTATCGAGTAATGAATTCAAATTCGCCTCCACGGCCATGCTGTCTCGATCATGGCCAGCTCCACTCCTGCTGTCGACTCCTTAGGTTCCAAACCTCTCAATTACCCGGTTTCCGGTCATGTGGCCATGTGCAGAGGATGGTGGCCTTTCCCGCTCCCATGCGCCGCCAGTGCTTGAATCCCTGGGGAATCGATTTGTCAGAATCAGATTTTGAATACGTGATGTGATGTCTGCACACCATGCTAGGAAAAAAATTCTACACGCGTAAGAATCGTTTGTACTTGTCAATCGACTTGAACAGGCTGTTGTGACGGCTCGGACTCCCAATCGAAATCTGTACGGATTCATGTCACTCAGCAGTGGCGCCATCCCATGGCTAGTCTCGTACATACTTTCGGTAAGTAACGGTATTTTGATCTAGCACGCATTGCGATGTGGGTAACACAGGCGGTGTTCCTATTGATGCAGAGTGGATTTCTACCATGCAGTTAACTCATGGAGTAAAGTAACCTGACAAGAGTATGAATCTACCTATTATATTCGTTCAATTAATAAACTAAGCACCAATATGTGTTGGAATACTGTAATATATACAATTGACTACCTAGGCTAAGCCCACTGGAAGCAACCTTTATCTACCTAGCATTCAAGAGGTAGGCCGGTTGGGTCATATGGATCATAATACTGCATTGCATCAACACACTAATACCACAAGTTTATGTCCCCAGACCACAAAATATTGTCATAATAGAGGTAGTAGTCATAGAACCTCTATACTAGGTAGCATAACAAGAAAAGTGTTCATACATAAATATATTCCAATGGTGATAATAGTTTCTTATCACAGCCCTCACAGGTAATATACTGGAGGGCGTTGCTGTTAGCATACGCTCTATAGGGCTGAGGGTGGTGCGGACCTACGTATGGCCGACCGCCTATACATACATATATATATATATATATATATATATATATATATAAGGGGCTCTGCCACCTTCCGATAACTTCACCTTGCGCCACACTAATCAAGTAACTATACTCCTCATTGCTTTGTCCCATAGAAGGTTATATAGCACGAGAAGGCAGCGAATCGCTAGTACGCCAGTCAATATAACATGCAAACAAGGGTTTCTGTATATTCGTGGTGACGTTTACCACAACTAGCAGTCTAATGATATATTGAAGCAACTGAGATTGCTAAAGAAACAAAGAACCGCCGTCAGTCCCTGGAAGATTTGAACTCGAAATCGAGCCTCTGTAGGATAGTAATCCCGTTGCAAAGAAAAAATAACCCACTCAACCATGATTGATATAGCAATTTGTTAGCAATTTCTCTGTTCCAAGTACTCGCTCTTGTCCCTTTCCCCATTAGTTGAGCTTTCCTCCTGAACCCCAAAAACACCTGATGAAGTCTTTGTCGTTTTCATTTATCATTTTCTTTGTAAACAACCAAAGGCATATAACGGACCTCGGGGGCAACCCAAGTCCCATGCCAGTCTATGTTGTGCTTCTTCCGCGGGTCGAAATAACGAAGGGTATCTTTATCACATCTTTGTCTCTGTACATGTTCGGTCAGCTCTTTCCTCCGTTGGAGAAAGCCTGGAAGGAGCACTTACCCGCCAGTGCCCGCCACATATACGCCGTATCCCGATATGAGCCCAGGTTTCGTGGCTGTGGCTCGGGGGCTGTGAGCTTCGTTTTGACTCTCTTCATGGCATTGTTCACTCTCTTAGGCAGTGACGTTCTGAGGCTTTCCGATGTGGAGCTGGCGCCGGAAATGGTGATTTCATCTATATCCGAGGGCAAGTCAGCAGGCAATGCCCTGAGAAGTTGGCAACGCTGGGCTATTGGGGTACAAACCGTCATCGACCTTTCCATCGATCTTCTTGATGGTATTTGAGGCTGGATGCTTCAGTGTAGTGGCATCTACTAAGGTCTTTTCGGATCCGGCTGAAGATGATCTTGGCCTTGGACTGGGAGATTGCTGGGAAAGAGCAACTTGCTCCGAGGTCGGAATAGCAGTCGCTGTGACGGGGGGCTTGTCGGACATGTTGGCTGTTGGTTTGATCGTGGCAGAGGTAATGGGGGAGTCTAGACAGGCAAGTATATATCAAATTATTGTATTGGCTTGAGTTATACGGGAGGTCGTGAGTCTCTGACCTGGTAGGTTATCTGCTTACGAGTTTTCCGAGGGACTCCCTTTTCATATACTCAACTCACCCATATTTGTCTTCTCCTTTCCGTTTGTAAGCTCCAATGCCCTGCGGTGACACAATTCTCAACTTACCAATAGCTCTCATTCGGCTTCGGCGAGAACAGTCACACTTATACCAGGATGGTGATACTTGGTAGGGATTGCAGCGAATCAGCTATCTTGTTATTGGTGGGGCCTTCCTGTTGGTTGTTAGTGGTCCGAAGCCGAAGCCGAAGCCGAAGCCGAAGCCACGCAATTTTGATGTCCTTTTCAGCTTTACACCTTCCAGGCAAGCCGGCAAGCCTACATAAGAGTAACGGTTTGCGGAGATTGAAGCCGCATCGAAGTTACATGCAAACTACTCTCATAGGAAGCAGGGCTAGCTGCAATTATGGATCGCTCAAACGCACGAGTCCTTCGCCGACCGAACGGTCGGCTTCAAGCTTGTAATGTGAGTAGCTTCGCTACGATAATTGCTCTATTTACTATGTTATTAATCGATCAAAAAGCCTTGCCACAAGCGTAAACTTGCATGCGATCATACACAGCCGATCTGTAACCGGTGTAGGAAGCGGAAGCAGGGTGGAGAATGTGTGTATCTTGTCGGTCCCGTGTCACCGGCATCGAAAAGATCAACACCTGGATTGGCATCTCCGTCTTCACCGGCCCCGGTTGAAAGTCAGGAACCTTCTCGGACCGTTCAACTAACAGCGCCTGAGGTACCGACACCGAACTCTACAAAAACGGGAACTGGATATCTTGGCTTCACCAGTTATTGTGGCGTCTTCGAGGAGACTGAGAACAGCTTATATCTCCTTCGGGGATCTGAGCGAGTGTCTAATCAACACTCGAATGACAATCAGAACTCACATGATACTAGTGCGCCAGGCTCCATGTCTAACAGAATCCTCGATATGTGTCTCACTGTATTACGCAGCATCCCCGATCCGACGAAGCCGGAAGCACTTACATACATCGGTCCGTCGGGATTATCCTTTATGTATTCAGTCGCGCGGGTGATTCTCTTGTCACTCCATGAAACGTTTGGTCAATATTTTGGGGCCACTCATCATACCCATAACTTAGAAGACCTTGCCCGGACTCTATGCATCAATACCGCTCGGCCGCTCTCTGACAATGAATTAGACTCGGATAGCTGGATGAATCAGTTCACGGGACCAAATACACGATGGGAGTCTCTAGGCGTATTATTTACGTTCTGGGACTTTGCTGGCGGTCCAAAATGCCTCCAGAGAGGCGGAAGTCCTGCAAACCGTGGTCGGGGCTCTTGGGCATCAAAAGAATCACTTAAATTATGTCTTGATTTGTGCAAGGAGTTGTCTCCTGGTAATTCTTTGATGCTCTACTTAAATCAGAGATACACGATTGTCGAGTCTATGTCCGTTGGGGATGCCAGTAAGTTAACCTACGTTTCAATTCACCTGCATATCGCCTCGTACAAGGTTTCCACGAATAAACACTTCAAATTGTCCATCACTGATACTACTCGCTGCAGATTTATCGACTTGGCGATATCATGCAGAAACGGTAGCGCTGCTGACCTTCCTCGGATTCCATGTCCCCGAAGAAGGAAGCACATATCAACCAACTTTCTCTTCCGAGCTCAAGAGGAGATTTTTCTACCATATGTATACCATGGGCATGGTGATTGTATCTTTCACCGGAAGGCCGCCACTCATTAGCCGCCGCTTCATCTCGCCGCCGCTCCCTCTTGATATTAGCGATGAAGATTTGCTCTCTAGCAGCGAAACTTTCAAGAAGGCCATCAAAAGGCTCGACGACAAGGGGTGGAATACCGATGGGGTTGTTCACTCCTGTACACATCTGCGCGCGCGCGCGATGATTGCATCCATTCGAGAAGAAATATTCGAGATTGCTCTCAGCAGTGCGCAAATCGCGTCCGTCGGAACTCTCCTGTAAGTGAATCGTCCCATGACTCCTGCCATTACTACGATTTACTGATTGAACAAGGGGACTTCGGGCTCGAGAACTTCAAGCAAAATCCGAGTTTCCAGCTATCTTAAGGTATAATCCTCAAGATTTTGAGAATCCCAGAGTTGATGCAAAAATGCTCTTCATGAGGCTATTGGTAGAGCTCGAGCACCTCCAGAACATGTTTTTCATCGAGAGGCTCCTGCTTCGCCATAACAACGAAGACAAAGGCAATCTCTTGGCAGTCAGCTACGAGATGGTTACTTTGACGCTGCCATTTTGGACACAATTAGATCGGCTCTCTTCATGGCGAGTCGATTGTGAATGGCTGGTATGTACCAAGTCCTGTTCTGTTTTCAAGCTTTCGGACCCCTTTGTTTATAATTGCTAACCTTGAGTAGTAAGTATAACTCTTTATTCACTTGCACGAAGTTTTCCCGACCCGCGCCCGGGGCAATTATGTGAGCTTGCTACAAAATGAGAATCCAGAAATTAATAATATGATTTTTATTAGTGTCATGGCATACGGAGTACCTGCCGGCGGAATTCTTTGCCTGGAACTGCTCAAGCCGACCCTTCACAACAAGCCTCACAGCGACCCTAATATCACCCGTTCCAGTATCATTCAGAAGCTTAGTCTTCTCGTCGGGTTCCTTGATTGGATAGGCCCGTCAGCGCCGAATGGAGATATGTGTGTTGATTCCAAGTCGGTCATCCAACGGGTCCTCGACCAGACCTTGAATGCAACATCGAGCGTATATGAAGCCCCGGCGCAGTTTGACTGGGACACCTCGACACAGCTGGACTTCAACTTTGATCTTCTGGATACCTTCGACTGGAACAGGCCTGCTTTTACCTTGGGTCAGCAGTCGAATCAATGAAATGTAGCGCCTTCTTACCTACAGCTGAATGGTGGGTTTGTTTCCATTGTTCATTGCCAGTGCTCTATACCAAGCTAAGATCATTTAGATAGTGTACAAGATGGGAAGACTAAATGGCGCATGTTATAGAGTATGTATGGTTCAACCTATTGCTGACATTGCAATGGGAGCATCGCACTAACGACAACGCGCTATGAAGGGTATAGTAAAGGACTACATATGTACTTATTTTTCGCTACGTTTTAAACCGGATATAGCAACTCATATATTCATTCACTTATTTTCCAAAGCACAAGTAAGTGGTAAGTAATATTTATTAATGCTATCTACTAGATCTACTATTCTTTGTATGAGATTATTCTGAAATGAAACGGGTTAAAGGGTGGTAACAGCTGACTGGAGACATTGGAATGTCCCATACTCAGGATTACGTGGGCTGAATTACATGCTTTCTTTGTTATGGGGCCATTAATGATGGCGATCTCGGTGAATATTATGCAACTCACATAGGTCGGGGTAAAATATGCACCAGGGGCATTCATTTTGCCGCCATAAGACAACAGGAGCCAGTTGACGTTGGGGGGCGATATCACGGGCGATCAATCTTACCCAATTCTGTATAAGTGGCTGTAGACGGCCCCTGAGTAAAGAATCTATAGATCCCCCTTGCGCGGATGCTGTAGCAGCATTTACCTCGTCATCCCATAACCTCATCGCCACCATCAAGCACCAAGTGCGTGAATTGAGCTGTCGGGTGGCGTTAAGACAATGCATGGAATCTCTGCAGAAACGCCATAGACGGTTAGTGACATCGCCAATACGCGTTACATTTCTCATGTATCCCCGTGGAATCTGATTTATTTGCACCAAGCCGAGAGCGCGGGGGTCCTCCAAGATTCCATGTACGTACGGGTTAACTATCTCAAACGTGGTAGGGATAGAGGCACGAATGAGATACCGCACGCCCCTGTTCTCGCCTACGTGGAAGTATAAATCCCAGTATGAGTATGGCTCATGCTCTATCGTTCCCCTATTGCGCAACGCAGCAGCATACTGTTCGTCAGTCTGTGAGGGTCTGCGTTGCAAGCCCCGGGAATTCACCACGATATACAGGCCACCTATACTGAGAGTCTGTATATTGATGCGATGCGGATTCTGCGGGTTGGCATTGCTAGAGCCAGGCTGCTGAGACTGGCGATCTTGTGCCGGACTGTCCGCAGAGTCTCTTTGTTGATTGGTTGGATTCATGTTTTTCTTTGTTACACTTGTGCAGGTTATTAATAGACTGATTGGTCGGTGGTTTCGTGTGCCGAATTGGAGTCTTAGGATTGTTAGGATATGATATGATTTGTGTGGTGGGTGGTTCTGATGGTATGGACAATAGGGCTTAGGAAAGTTGGATGGGACTATTGGTATATATAAGTTGGTATAACAATTGTGACAATTGCGACGTTCGGCAACAACCTTAATTTCTACCAATGATTCTGAACGTAACAATGCTATTGTTTCCTTGTGTGACCAAGGGTAATATGACTGCTGGTATAGGCTGTTGACAAACACCTAATTGACTGGGCCTTGTTCACATAAAAACTGTCCAGTATGCGAGGAATACCTCCAATGTGTTAAGTCTTAATATTTTACATTTTATAATATGAAATTCGATCCTTCTTCAAGCGGAATATTTATTCATAACAATATCCTCCCGAAAGCTCCTCCTTGACTCACACGCTCTGCGACTTTGCCCTTGTTCATGTTGAATATGCAGGTTTAGCTCATAACTGATCATGTCTTCAAGCTTTAATTCAGTATCATGATTTTATTCCCGTGATTCCTGGGTGATTTGGCGCCCTACTCGCAACGAATACTAGTCGCTGGATTCGAGGCACTGATTACGCTCCCACTTTTTGCTGACAATCTTGGAGGGTTGTTTCTTTCCCAAATTGGTGTTCAATTCATGACAGACACTTATTGTTCTAGTTATAAGTATATGAGGAACCTGTCGGCTTATTATAGTGGCTAGTAGTACCATGTATTGTCTACTATGGGTTATCTAGTCTCTGAGAACTATTGAAGTATTCGTTAACTAGTGTTTCGTACCAACTGCGGGTACCATGTTTTCTACCAACTAAGAAATATATATAATAACCAGTAAGGATTGCTTTCAAGCACTTATCTAACCTCTTGTGCATTCACAGGCTATCGCTCCCTCTCCGTTATAATGGTATGATTTTGGTTAGTAGGAGGTTAACTCTAGGGAGCCCTTTACTCTCCTCAAAATATGTGTAGAATTTCAATTGCCTGGTCAGACTCTGAAGTTGATATTCAAATCCACAGAGGCCAGTTCACCATACGCAAGATGCGACTGCCTTGGCGGACTCTATTAATGACAAGGCATTGCCGGAAGGACATGGCGAGAATAGCTGATCTCTATCTCTCAATCGTCAGAGTCGTAGAATGAATTGGTGACCTCCCTTAGTTATGGTTGCGCCCCGGAGAGACAAGCATTGGCAGAATCTAGAGGAGACTGCTTACCAAATGTCAAGTTTCTTCATTTGGATTATGTGTATAGAGGTTGTTGGGAGACCCCTCTTTAGGTAGATCTTCGTGCATCAACTGTGATGTTTTGCTAACTCATAGTTGCACCTCGTGCTACCAGAGGATGCTGCCCTTTAGTAAACCTCTACCGCAATGTTCTTACGGGATTCTAGTCTGAATAACTTCTTAGCATTCCATATCTCGTATACGGAGTCTGGAGTCAGCCGGTGGGATGCGGGACTACAGCGCCGTGAATATCGGCACCATAAGGACCGTCCTCAATGTGAATAGCAACCTTACATTGATAGCAATGCAGGATGCAGGTACTCCTAAAGCTTGTCCTTATGATCCTGGGCTGGAATAGTGTCCAGATTACTGGGACGTGATGTTCTTGAAACACATCGTCACTAGGAGTTCGGCCGAAGTGCATCAAACTCCCGGACAGCAATTTTCCTCTCCATTTCAGAATCAGCCTCCGCTGGCTTTACGATGTTGATATTACCTCGGTATAGTCCGAGGTACACTGATGAACAGCGATTATATCCATTGAAACTACCGGTAGACATCACCTATGGGTCGTACAGGCAGACGATCCTCAGCAGCCTCGAGGTTTGAAGCAGCGACGACAAGGCCCTTGCTAATCCACCGTACCGGCTGTTTGCCCAAATTTCTCTTCTCACGTAAGGGATATGGCTAATTAGCATGCAATGTCCTTTATACGAGCCAAGCAAAACTCTAATTATTGTTAATACTCACATAGTCCACAACCGAGACTCGATAGCCCCTATCCATGTCTCTCGTCAGCAATTATCACCCCGGCTGTACTCTAAGGAGTCGGTCGACTGTAGGTCACATATTTCATGGTGGCCTGAATAGAAAGAAAGCTATATATCAGACTTAGTCATCGAAATATATGCCACTGGCTCGTTACTCAAACGGGCTGGCAGATATTCAAGTACGGTAAAGGCGTACAATATGTAGATGGCATATGCTTCGTAATACAAAACTCAGCAGAATTATGAATTAAGTTGACATACCTCTTCGCTGCTCTTATCTAGCATGTATTGAATAATGTAAGAAGTGATGCAGTAAGACGAAGCAATTGCCGCTGTCGCCGCACTGGCACCAATTTTAGACGAGGTCAATTAAAAGTTCGGTGCCTCTGGCAATAAATGTTTGACCGAGGGTTTTGGAACGGCTTCTCTTTCTTTGATAACCGAAAACCCAGAACTGCGCAAAACTTCTCCCAAAGGCACTGACAACTCAGTAGATGTCGTAGATTAATGATATTGTAATAGCGGCACGGCTTTTGCAGCAGTGGATATTAGCAGAGGCTAAGGGATCCGGGCAGCCGGGGTGTATCGGGCAGCTGCCGCGGCATCCGGGAATCCACTGTTTTATTTCGCTTCAGTTCAGTTCCAGCGGTCTGGCCTGCTGTAAGTGTCCGTATTCAAAGCCTAAACCACGGAGAAATTCAATAACACCCAACATCCGTCATATCTAAAATTGAAGCCGACGATGTGTGCGACATCACACGTACCATCGAGGGTTCACAAGCTTCCCTATATACTTTATTTCAAGGAAGAAACGTAACACAAGAGATATCTATATGAAGAGGGATAGATCTCTAGGCATATCAACCTTCCTGTTTTGCATACTGCGAGTAGAGCTGTGAGATTATTGTTGGTTGCCCGTATGCAGGAACAGGCACGAGGATCTGCCCATAAACAAATCAGAGAGGGCTAAGGCCATTATCAATCTAAACCCATGACCGGACCGGCTTTCATAGCCTATCACGCACCCTGGCCGGAACTTTAAGTTTAGATAGTCGACTGTCATCCGGCATCTCGCTCTCCTATTCTATCCCATGTTCGACTCCTAATGGCTGCTAACAGTTGCGAATACGGGCACAATTTTGCTATGTTAGAGGCAGTTTGATTGTAATTAAATGATCCTCCATATGCAAGTCATGTAAGTCATCAGCTTCAATACCCCACGTTCGGTGATAAGGTATGTACCTAGTTAGTAAGGATACGCAGCGCAATTTAACAACACTACTCAATGTAACGGTGGGACAAAGATATTAACACCTGCCCAGGTCACTTATGTACCCAAGGAAGCAAGGCGCTGCTGCGGCTTGCATAATGCACTGGGACAATACATGTATCTATGGACCTAGGTAAGGAACACTTAGGGTCGCCAGGAATGGAAGGTTCATACCCGATAATGACCACGCGAGCTGGCGAGGAGGTCACGGCCACGGTCACTCGGTCAGACCCGGATATGTTTCTCCATCGTTCTTTACTTCCTCGAGATGAAGAGGGTGCCTTATCGCAATCGACAGGCCCTTATCCCGACCGTCTATCCCTAGATAGCCAAAGTCCAGGCTAGCACATGCATCCATCACCTCATCGAGGTATAATGCATTAAATAGGTATTCATTAAGGTGTCTAACATAGATTTCATGAATAACACTCGCCTGCCCGCCCAAACCTCCCTTTCCTGTACAGCTGCGGCAAGGAGCCTGTCGCAATGCGTTCATCCGGTTTTTGTCTCGCTTCAATCCTACTGTTAGGCGCGGGGACGGTCTATGGGGATGAAGAGGCCTTTGATCCGCTTGCGTACGTGGATCAACTGATCGGAAGCCGAAATGGGGGGAACATCTTCCCCGGGGCGACCGTTCCCTACGGCATGGCAAAAGCCGTGGCCGACACCAACAGCTCAAGCAACCAAGGTGGTTTCACCCTCGACGACAGTCCTGTCTCCGGCTTCTCGGCCATGCATGATTCTGGGACTGGGGGCTCACCGTCCCTGGGGAACTTCCCGCTCTTTCCGTATGCAAGCTGCCCCGGGGACGACATCGACCGATGCGACTTTCCCAAGAAGGCTCGGGTCAACCATGGGTACTTCAGCAACCGCAGCGTTGGGGCGCGTCCGGGCTATTTCGCTATCACCCTGAACTCGGGCGTGGAAGCCGAGATGACTGCGTCTCAGCACGCTGCTCTCTTCCGCTTTACCTTCCCGGCGACAAACGCTGATGGTAATGTTTCACATCCGCTCATTCTACAGGATCTTTCGGATCTATCCGATTCCCGTCAAGATAATGGCAGTATTTCTATCGATGCCAAGACCGGCCGGATTACTGGCGATGGTCGCTTTCAAGCAAGCTTCAGCGCTGGGCAATATGTTGTTTATTTCTGTACAGATTTCTCAGGTCCCCAGATGCTGGATAATGGCATCTTCGTAAACAGCAGGGCCAGTACAGACGTGAAGAACTTGACCATCTCTAGATCCATCAACGGGTACCCGCTCCCTGGAGGCGCTTTTGTTCGGTTTGAGTCCGCCGATATGCCCGTTCTCGCCCGCGTTGGATTGAGCTTCTTAAGCACTAAGCAAGCATGCACCAATGCCGAGACCGAGATTCCAGAGTATAACTTCGATCAAATCCAGAAAGCTGCTGCCAATGCCTGGAAACAGAAGCTCAGTCCCATTACAGTTTCTTCAGGCGGAGTGGATGACGATTTCCTCAGGAACTTCTACAGTGGTATATACAGAACCATGGTGAATCCACAGAATTATACGGGAGAGAACCCCTTCTGGGACAACGGCGAACCATACTTTGACTCCTTTTACTGGTGAGCCTGTATCAAACGATGGTCTAGTACATTCACTCATAGCTTTACCAGCCTATGGGATAGTTTTCGGTCACAGATTCCCTTTCTGACTATCCTTGACCCAGCGTCAGTAGCGCAAATGATCCGTTCTCTCATTGACACCTATCGCTATGAGGGCTGGCTACCAGACTGTCGCATGACATTTTCCAAAGGCTACACACAGGTAGGAGCATACAGCGATTTAGTGTATTTTCCAAGCTAATAGCCGTGCAGAGCGGCTCTAATGCGGACGTTATCCTGGCCGATGGTTTCTTAAAGGGTATCAAGAACGATATTGATGTGAGCAGACCCCATTTCGGCCACGTCGTCGCTCGATCTCATAGCTGACCTCTTGGAAGTGGGATGCAGGCTACGAAGCAGTCGTAAAAGATGCAGAAGTAGAGCCTTTTGATTGGTCAAGTAACGGGCGAGGCGGGCTTGACAGCTGGAAAGCTCTTGGCTATATTCCGGTCCAAGGTGAGCGGCTCGGACAGTTCACGATCCTTTCAGGATGTGGAGCTTCGCAAGGCAGAATCACACAGGATCCTCGAACCACTTAAATGAGCAAGCCGTCATAACGAATGAGATACTAACCAGAGCCCTGTAGATTTCGATTATAAGGGGTTTGGTACAATGACTAGAAGTATTTCACGTACCCTCGAATACAGCTACAACGACTTTACGATCTCGCAGATGGCCAAAGGACGAAACAACAGTATCGACACAGAGAAATATCTCGACTCAAGCGAAAACTGGAAGAACCTGTACAAGAATGACCAGACGTCAAATTTCAGCACGGGTGTCGACACTGGCTTTGTTGGGTTCTTCCAGCCGAAGTTCCTCAATGGAACGTGGGATTTCCAGGATCCTCTCTTGTGTAGCAATATAGACTACTCTGGAGCAAGTTGCTCACTACAGAATACAGCACATGAAGTCAGTATTTGGAGTCTTTCATTTCCTTTCGTGAAGTCATTCTCAGGGGTTGGCTCTTGACACATGACGGGGGGTGTATGCTCTTTCGTCGCTCTGCGCTATACTTTTACTACCTATCGGAGATTGTCCAATGTGTTGGTTGCTAACGTTTGAATGTGCAATAGACCTTTGAGAGTAGCATCTGGGAGTATAACTTCTTCGTACCACACAACCAAGGGGACCTGATCAGCCTATATGGTGGGCCGACAGAGTTCGTCCGCCGGCTTGACTTTTTGCACGATCAGAATATTACTTATATTGGGAATGAACCGGCTTTTCTAACTGGTATGTCTTAACACATTCTCTGCTCGGAAACACAGATCCTTCCCTCCTTAATCACTTTGAGCATTCGACTATCATTGATAGAAACTAACATATCATAGTATGCCTAAGTATCTTCTATTTTTTTCGTCCTAGCCTCTCTTCTACTTTCTTTGGTCGGACGTTCTCTTTCAATGGTAAGCTCCTTGGCTTCATTCGTGATGTATTAACAAGCACTAGGTATTCCAATATCACTATGCTGGCCGACCTGGGTTATCAGCCAAGCGAAGTCACTTCTACATTCCACGGTACTTTTCGACAACCCCTGATGGGTTGCCTGGCAATGATGACAGTGGCGCAATGGGATCCTTCGTCGCATTTTCTATGATGGGGCTATTCCCGAACCCAGGCCAAGATGTCTACCTCATCACGCCGCCCTTTTTCGAGAGCATAAATATCACGAGTCCATATACAGGCAAGACCGCAACTATTCGAAACGTTAACTTCGACCCGACGTACGATGCGATCTACATCCAGAGCGCGACGCTGAACGGTGAGCAATACACCAGGAACTGGATCGACCACAGCTTCTTCACCGAGGGCAAGGAGCTCGTTCTCACACTGGGGAAGAACGAGAGCTCATGGGGCACGGCGGTCAAGGACCTACCGCCCAGCGTGGGCGAGTACCTGGGCTTTAACAAAACATTATCGATGAAGAGGGCGTTGCGTCATGGGCACGCGTTGAAGTTCCCGGGAGATTTCGGTCGAGGTGGTCTGGGGTTGAACTAGATGGCTCATATAAATGACGGCGCTACGCAAAAGGTGGGTGATATATTGGAGGCGTAATCACGATGCTATATTTGGAATTACCGAAGTGATGTATATGACGATCGACCTTGTAGCTAATATGTGGAATATGGGAAGACATGTCCTTAGCCCCTTAATTGCTTACACTAATAAAAGAAGTCGACGGACCTTCGCATTGAAGATGCTCGCATTCGCACTTGCTATCCTGACTAGAGTTTGGGCTGTCCTATCGTTTGGCTATTCAGGAGAGAAAGTAACCCTACTGAAGTATAACTTAGACTTGCACGCAGCATGTTTATCGAATCAAATTAAGTTAAATCGAGTCACATAATAACTTTACTTAGTGAATGCGTGGCTTGTACCTTCAGTTTGTTTCAAGTTCACGGGGAATCAGCAGAGATGCAACATGCTATTCTCATTCTCATAGATTTGGCGGCTCTATACTCTGTCTACATTTAACTTGTTCTCAAGTGAACATTCTGTTTCATATAAGCTGAACACATAACCGCCCGTAACTCATGCAGCAAATCAGTCACCCATATAACATCTGTTATCATTTAGGTCAAAGTATACTCACGGTAACACCTCAATGAAGACTATACATAGAGCCTTGTATCCGTCGCTCTGATAAGCACATGCTCGTTTATCCCCCTTTTATGACCTTCGGAACCGAACCGTGACAGAATCCTGAATACGACCGTGGAAGTCAACATATCATCAATGCAATTTCAATGGACGCATCGAAACCAATAACAGGCTGAAGACTTCCCGATATATCGCCGAGGTAAACTATAGATGCCACAGAGGCAAATTTGAGAGAGCTTGAATTCGGCGACGATCCGGGATTTGATGAAAGGTAACCCTCGTACGTCATTCCTGGGCTCTAGTAACCTAATCTGGTTGCAGACCACCAGCCGTTCCCCGGATTTAACCGGTGTGAAGAGGGCAGGCAGGCAAACAAGCCAGCCTGCCAGCATGGGATGGATCTCTTCCTAACCTTACACTTTTTTTTTTTTTTTTTTTTTTTTTTTTTACAAGCGACCCTATGAAGGACCCCGGCCTCGTCCCCATTTCAGGCATAGGCTGACAGTTGCATGCACATGCATGAGAATATGCTCCGAAACCTGCACCGGGGCTGCAGGCTCCACAGCCGCGGGCTCTCATTTCCTGGCAATCGAGTGACAACGGCCCCCCAGAAAGCAGCAAGAGATCAGCTCTCTCACTTATATTTTTGGTATTTGTGTTTCGGCAGCCGTGCCGATCTTTTTCGTGATACCTGTGGAGGGATCTTGCGCCTCCGCTGGGGGACTTCGGCGTGCGGTGTGAGGCTCTGCATCGGCTGCTTAGACGTGTTACACAACGTTATACTCGCCATACCTAGGGATGAAGGGTGTATTTCTACCTCTCACCGGATGTCCCGGCAGAATTTTCTTTTAGCATACTTCGAATGTCGGTAAGTGAGATAGTGTCGTGTCTGTCTGCCTCCCTCCCTTCACAGACTGCATGCGGCTGTGATACAACGCCGCATTGGTATCATGGACAAATATAAACACACCGAGGCCGTATACTCTAGCTGCGACGTCACACAGATGACTTGCAGATTGAGACAAGCATCGAACGTATGAAAAGGCCTACGAAGCTGCAGCATACTTTACGACGCCTACCTGTGCGACCCTTGGAAAGCTTGATTCGTGCAGATCGAGCCACCGCCAGTGCAAATCTGATATTCTTTACCTGTGGCACATACGACGTGGAAATCTTGTAACCTCCCTTACTGCCGTTACTTAGCTATGTAAGCCCAGCCTTGCCAGCAGATGGCATACCCGGTATCCTGGGAAACACGAGACCTAGTGAGCGTACTCTAGTTAGTCTCGATCACCTCCGCAAAACCAAGCGGTAGGTATCTGCAGTTCGGAAGTAGACCCACTCGGCGATTCCTACCTACTTACTTCTGCGGGATCTGTGACAGAATGCGATTCTGGGACGATCCAACCGAAACGAGCAAGATTGCTTTGGGCTATCGTTGGTTGTGCTGCGCCCCAGCATGTTGGTAAGCTTACTGTGACATCTCGCTTGGTGTAGTGGTTGCTTGGCGGATTGTCCCAGAAGACTGGGTTAAGGTGTGAATTATCGACGACCACCACCCAACAGATTTGTCAGATATTATGTACCTATGGTGGTGACTGCATCAGAAGAATTCGCTAAACAGATTCAATCCCATCCCTTTTGTGTATCTTCCGAGTCCCGCGAAATGGATACACTAATTCGAATACGTACGTCGTCGCACCGCTTTATCCCCTATCTCGGTGATTAGATGGACCACTGTTGCGTTCAATTATGCTAGAATCTGCATCGAGAGTGTAACCTTAACGCATGCCCGGTAACAAGCTAACCAATGATTTCGAGCACTGATCACTGGTACCTCATATAGATTTGCAGATGAGCCCTGAAGCGGTGTAGCGCTGTTGAGAGTATACCAGGTTTGATAATCTATCACGGCGGGACTTTCGTTAGCGATTGTCCCCCGCCCAAAAGAGGAGTTGACTAATCACTAACAGACGCGGTATGGTTATCATGGGGTTTCTCGCTAGTGCTGACACGATAAGATGGGATATTTGTCAAAAAAAGCTGGATAGGTAGTACCCACGCCGTTGGTAACCGTTCTAGAGTACATATTGCGGCAACATCCACCCGGGTTTAACTCGATTTGTAGAATATCAAGCGCTGGACGGATAGATCTGTGGTGATAGCTCAAATGCGGATCGTGCTATACGTAGTAGCGTCAAGGCTATCTGCACGCGAGATCTGCTATTCATCTGGGCACTGGGATCTCCCATGTGACTTAAATGGTCTGGGCAGCGGGCCCGCTGGGTTGGTGCACAGATCTCGGAAGGAACTTGGCCACCGGATATAATCTTAAGTACTTCGTATGGATCACTCGTGTTGACAGATGTCGCCGGCCCTAGTTCTCGTTAGATAGCCCTGATGGTGGATGGTTGAACTCATCTTCTTGTATACCTAGTATGATCTCCTAGAAGAGTTAGCACCGGCGGTAGTCCTTTGCCACGTGCCTTAGTATGCAGCCCGGCCTGTCATGATACCCTCTCCCAGCCTGCTTTGGGAGATTCTTTGCAAGCCGCGCTCAATGGGGAAGAATGAGATAAGTTGCGTATGCCCAGGGTTTCAAAGGGTCCTTGAACTAATGTGATTCATACTAGATAAGTTAGCACCTCCAGGTGCTTGTTCAAGAAAGACCGTGCATGAAGACCCCGGGCACTGACTTGAAACAACCAACTCAATTCAGGCTTGACTGCTGGTTCATTACATAGCCAGATAGTTAAGAGATATTGGCGCTACTCTAAGAATGGTAAGATTCATCACTTGAGCAGCTCATCACACTGGCATCGCTCGATCTCTCGATCGGAGATGCTAGCTGCCGTATGAATTGGATAATGATTTGCTTATACCAATATACTCTTCGAGCGTGACACATCACTGATCCCCAGCTCAATTGAGGGAAAGGGATCATTGCTTATCAGAGTCTGGCTAGGCGCGAGACGGGCCTAGCCTAGCTCCCTTTTGCATCGCTAGGGACTAGGCGTGACCTAGTGTCCGAGTCTGTGCACCGCCGTACACAGGAATTGGCTTGGTCTGCTTGCGGGCGCGTCCATTCGGCTGGTAACTTTGATGTCTCGTGGTGTCCGCGTAGCTTCCGTCCACTATATCACGGGACGAAGATCGCTCCATCGGAAATCGAGGCCATAGAAGCTAGGGGGAAGCTAATCTAACGGTGAGGCTGAATCTGAGGCGGAATTTCCACATGATGGATAGCCTCGATTGCACAAGACGAAAACTCTATTCCGAGTGATGTGATGAATGCTATTCAACCTTAACTGAAGTGAACAGTCACGTCATGATTGTCAATCCATCAACCGGTTCTGGTGAGGCGAGTGGCAATGGGTGATCGACCTTTGTTCTAGTAGACTCGCTAGCAGGAAACCCGTACGTAATATTTCATCCCAAGCCAACAATTATGTTGGTGATTACGGCCGTACTTCTCCCTTGAAGATTTTCCGAGTTTCTCCGAGTTGCTATTAACGTCCGTAAAGTCGGCACCGGGTGGCTGTCGTCATTCGGCGCGGCGGAGGGGGACGTCGGGCTATAGTTTTCGTTACTACCGAGAACCAGTGGGGGAATCTGATGCGCGCCTCGCAATTGGTGCTGACAATTGGGGGCTTTGTGCTCTACATCACGAGTGATTGGAAGGGTCGTAATCGATGTATGTCGAGGTACCGTCTTCGAGATAGGCCACTACACATGTTAGCCTTGTGGCCGCATGCTTTGAGTTCCACGACAGTGTCGTTTGGGCTGGAACAGTATCGTAGTTTGGCAACTGATCTGCTGATATAAATATGTTCGCGACTGTGACAAGACAAATTACACTAGTCAAGATGTCGAAGGATGCTCGATAAACGAAACGTGTATACAACCATAGCGAACTCCTCTTTGCCTTGCCTCGACTGTGAAGAAGTGCTATGTAGCTCTGATTCTTCATACAATACTACGTTCGACCGAATTAGTAGGTATTAACATTGACCAGTCCGACCCACTAGTAGCTGAAGCTGTAAGGATCTGCGTTAACCCCGTACGATATGACTAACCGACGTTACCTTGGCACTAACTATCCCTGTTGGCTTCCTTAAATCTATGAATAGTGTCAGATGCATTCCTCCATCTCAGATTAATAGAAAATATATAATAGAGTTACTTTGCTGCGATGCGAAGTATTAATCATCCTGAGGCCTGTTTCAATAACCTTGTTTGGTTTTCGGTGAGTTTCGCAAGCTTTGCAACACCAACACGCGCTCGTCTTCATGGATTAAGAGATCACTAGTAATAACATATTAGATTAAGCGTTCAATTAGATTCTTGAAAGCCAACCCCAGAATCGAAAAGCATTTCTCAATGCGGTAAGCTGGAGAGAACATGCCTAGTACTCAGTGTACATCCTAGGTTAGTAGCTTGCCTTTCATACCACCCTCGTTCGAGGCATGCAGTTCTGCTCTAGCCTCTTGACGACCCTCCCTCATCCTTTCTATTTGTCGTGGGGATAGAATTCTAGGTATGGTATTGGACAGCACCGCTGCAGTTCGTGACGATGATGCCACAGGCGCAGGCGCGAGACTGGGGGGGATAATGTACGATGACCTCGTTATGGGTCCCTGGCTTTGAGTAACGACACGTTTTCCTTGCATCTTTGTCTGCAAGCGTTCTGCGTCTCTACTGGTGCTATGTAACCGTATATATTAGCGCTTTCTCAAACCATATGTATCAGTGGCCCTTCAACTGCTCAGCCGGAAGCAACCTTCATCAGTCGAAGTTTGCTTGTGATTTAATGCGGGAACCGAACCACGAACGGGGCAGATCTACAAGATGGGGATGTTTCCGACATCCGAATAGACTGCCGCACCACACTTGCGATTCTTAGGAACGATGCGAGACGAGACGCATTCTCCAACGATCATAACACGCTTGGGCTAATTAATGAAATCGTGGGGGTCGTTCCTTTTTACGTAGCGCAATTCGTTTACCCCTTTGCTTTTCTGATATCTCAACAAGTTTCTGTCGAATGTCGTTCGTCCAAGTCTCGAGAGGTGGAGAAGACCTGTAAGCGACTGCGTATGGAAGCATTGGCCCATATATTACTTTCGAACTCCATGTGCATTGCTAGGGTTTGAATTTTCCCGTGTGATAAGATGGGAAAGTACCTTGTTAGATGGCCAATTAACATTTCAATTTTATAGACAGCATTGTTTGATTGTTCTATCCAGGACTCGCGGTAGTTTTGCCTTGCTGTGAATAGTTTACAGCGTAGGCTCGACATGTATCCTCACACCCTCCATTACTCGAACAAGATGGTTGAGAGACGCTCACTGGTTTACTATCAACTATAAGCCGACGAATGATAGGCTTACGTACGAGTTAGTGATTACTTCAGGTAATATAGCAGTGATCTTCAATATACTATTGCAGTTTGATTCAGTCTACAGAAAGAACTTTAAACCCCCACAACTATCAGCGATTCAGAGAAACCAGAGTCCTCTACTATGCCTATTAAGTTCACCATCGCACAAATACCGATGGCGGGATCACAACTTAGCTCCCGCTTCCCTGCAAACGATGGAACCATACTACGTGAATGCCGGCGATATATCTGTCACACTGAAGTATCCCTGCCGAATGGGATGCTCGTTCTATTTTCCCGACCACCTCGAGAACAATAGCACGAGGTAAGGGATGTCTCGACCTAGTTCTGACACAGTTGCACAGGGCCCCAATGAAGTTCGCGCTTCACACATTATCAAGAGCAAATGAGGAGTCCTGACCTACCGCACCGTATCATGTCGGGCCGAGTCTTCTCTGAAACTCGATCGGGCATCAATTTAGCTAGCGTGTAGTAGTTTTATCTAAGACGAAAGCTGATATCAGCCATCATTCGTACGTATAGACTTTGGTGACACAACAGCAACCCCAGACTACTGGAAGAGGCTGATGCGCGGGCTGAGGCGTTCGGGCTTGGGCGGGATTCACCTCTTGCGTGACTTGAAAAGGTTAAATGAAGCCACTATAGCCTGGGTGCCATCTGTGGTCGAGTAGCAATTGCAGCTGATGATGTATGCGGATGCAGGTCTGTAAATAAACTTTCAACTTCGAGAATGCAAGACAGTGACAGTGGAAGCGCCATTGCTAGGGGCGGGCGATTCATCCGCCAACCCCGATCAAATCAGCTTCTCTTTACCTTCCCAGCCCGCCGTCTCGACTCTCTCAATAATTTTCACCTATCCCAATCTCTGGCAACGGCTAGAATTCCGCCCATCATACAGTGTACTGATCCACGGATGAACTAGATATCTCAATAATACGTCTCGTAAAGCTGTCGCTGGTGACTCAATCTATAAACAATTGCCTTCAATTATAAGCGACGTGGTCGCTGCCCGTCTACCCAAAGAAGCATCTAGGACATAACCAAATTTCTTGCGCTTTTCAAGATAGTTATTGTATAGAACCATTAGTGAAATGAGTATCCCGTTGAGTCAAGCAATTTATTGCTATCACCGACGTAAAGCGAGCCCATCGTTGGAGGCCATGCAAAATAAGTGCAGTCGATGAATGATAGGATATTTTATGCCGTCTCACTGCTTGTTTTGAGCATATCGCCATTGCAAGCCTAAAATGCTTCCGGCCCGACAAATCTCATGCACGACTGCGTATTTGCTTGTAGTGTCGTCACCGGCCCAGAGAGAACCCACGACGGCCATTGAACTCTTCTTGGCTTTTGCATTTCCGTCATAGCGCCGTTGTGGGTTCTAACTAGACAAGTAGATAAGCTACTATGGGTTTTCCCGGTCCGTTGAGGAGAGATCCAAACTTCAAGTCCGTCCAATTCGCCTTGCGATATGGCGGAATGGTCCCGAATTCGGTCTAACGTCCGTTTCTCTCTCTATTCATTGTCACGTACTCTATGATGTGCGATGGACCCTTTTACTGCCCGACCCGTCTCCGTCAAGCTTGAGCCCTGTTATATGTGCACAGGTCGCTAGAATTCCTTGTCTTTCATTGCCTACCCCGTGAAATTCAACGAGCTTCAACAACACAGTGTTAAGCTTGACTATAATTGCAAGCAGAGGTGCTTGAATGACGCCTTGCTGATTTCGTAATAAACAACCGAAGAATCTGATGGATCACGTAGAGGCTCATGTCTACATAAGTTCAGCAGCTAGTGGGAATACATTACCTCTGAAGCTACTAAACACATCGTTCAGCGTATCAAGTACCATCTACTCTCTCATAAGGTCCGCTAATCTGCATGGTGTACTATTCAATACGCTAAGGCCACATAGTGGTGGATGAATCTACGGGGGCTTGCGATGCACGACTGGGGTTCGAGAGGCGCCAAGCACTAACCCCATCCTACCTGCATCCACATCGCAATGTTCATCGCCATTGTCCTCTGCGTGCCCGTAGGAAGTGTCCCTCTCGCTGTCTGGCTTCCAGCAGTATAGCGTTATTGGGACTGCTGACTGTCGCGCGGGTTGTGATACGCAAGACACATGCGCGAAGCACCAAGATATGCCTGTCGGGCTAATGCCCATCGTCGTTCATGGCAGTACGACCCCTAAAGCAGTATAGCTACGCTCCAGTCTCACGCTTCATGGCCCACGACCTCATCTCATGCTCCCAAGGTGCACAAGGGCCCGGAATGGGGGTGGAGCACACTTCACTATGTCTTCGGGCCTTCGCCGTCTATCCACCCAACCCTGCTTTACATAGTCCTACCCCTACTCCTACGTACTACGGTACAGTCGCTGATGTGCATCTCCCGCCCACATATCTCTGTTTTCCGCCAGCTGCCCCACGGCATCACATCGATGGTCCAAATAAGACCTACACTCCACCTGCGCTGCCCAAGTACAACCCCTCCATCTGTGTTTTCTCGTTCCTACAAACGTGATGATCATTGTTGCATCTTCTTCAGACACCGAGTTGTCTTGATTGCTCTCACATTTACCTTTTGCCGACGACTGCAGCAGAGAGTCGTTTGTGGAGGCCAATCAGTGGTGTTATCCAGTTGCGACCAGCGCGACACCCTCTCCATACTTGCTGCATGGTTTTCCTAAGGGATGGACCTATGACAGTACACAAGGAGATCTGATCTTCAGTGGTATCGCCACTTGGACTCTGTTTTTGTTTTATTTTATTTCATCCTTTGTCAACTGCGAGCTTTGGTTTTCGTTCACAAATACGGGGTTTTCTCCTAATCAGGTCCATCGTGGGAATGATATTGTTGCCTACGAACTATGGACTGCCCACTACCCCTTGTAGCGGAAGATGGAGACCTTCCATGGTCAGATAGTCGTAGCATGGCCTCCGAGGGAAACTCTTCCATCGCTATGCCTACATCTCCGCTATGGGCAAATCCCATTCCGACTACTCGGATGGAGAGAGGCCAGCTGTCTCCTATCAGTACCGAGATCGAAATCTCTGCAGTGGCTGTCTCTGCATCTGCCGTCCCGACCATGGTTCATTCCGCTACATCGTCGAGTGCAGATTCTTGGAGCACTAGCTACAGCGAGAGTGCCGAAGCGGGTGAAGATGTCGAACATGATGTGCTCTGGCAGAGAGACTCCGACGATGTGTTGACGATACCTAAATTGGAACCCCTCGAGGATGATGATTTCGACATGGGTGATCTTAAGGAGGCTCCTCGTACACCAGTACCCGAATCGAAGGCTGCGACCCCGTCACAGATGAAGATAAAGAGACCGAGAGGACGACCGCGGAAACACCCACTCACGCCCCAGGTGACATCGAATAAGGTCGCCAAAGGACGCTCTAAGACTGGCTGCATCACATGCCGCAAGAGGAAAAAGAAGTGCGATGAGGCGAAACCACGGTGTAAGTAGCGACCCAATTTGCCATTACAGTTACATCTGACTCCCGTAGGTTTGAATTGTGAGAAGAACGCTGTCGTTTGCGAAGGATATCACGAGAAGACAATATGGAAAAGCGGAAGGGAGAAGGCCGAAGAAGGTATTCGCAACCAATTTGGCTTGAATTTACACTGTCTGACACTCGACGCAGAACGGCAAAAGCGGCACAGTCTGCCGCATATCACCCTTCAGCCAATCTTTCAAGGAGTTGAGACGCCTGAAGACATGGTCTTTCTGAACCATTACATCAGTCATCTAAGTGGCGTGCTCACTGTCGAAGGGCAACACAAGAATGCTTTCAAGGATATGCTGCTTCATATGGCAGTAGAACACCGAGGTCTCATGCATTCTATCCTCTCACTAGCCAGCAGACATATCGACTACGACACACCATATGGCATCAAGATTCTTACATCTAATCCCAAGATCAGCCTAACTTCACTACTGAACAGATCGCAATTCCACCACAACGCGGCCATGGAAAAGCTTTGCGAGCCGGTGGGCAGCGAGAACGGCCCAAAGAACAACACAAATCTATCTCCCCGCTATGGGCAGATGTTATGTCTTCTGCTCCAGACGCTTGCAGAGGGTAATGCCAATGGGGAACATCGGCTTCACCTCCAGGCATATAAGAACCTTATCCAAGAGAACCCACCTCCAGACAAGGCGTTCTTGATATTCATTACTGAATTCTTCCAGTTTCGCGTCTTCGCAGACGAACTGATACGTTATCCTGACATGCAGACTCCGCGTTTAGCCACTCATGATTGGGAACCTTGGCTAGCTATCCGGCCAGCACGTTTGATCGGCATTGCCGATGGCTTATTCCATTATCTTGCACAAATCACAACTATCCGCAACACTATCAGAGCCAATATGTCCGCTGGGGTCGACCCTGTGGTTGATTATACTTCTCTATACCGAGCAGCCGAGATTGATTCCGCTATCCGGGAGTGGACTCCGCACTGGCCCCCAGGGGATAGTCGTGATCGCGTGGGCCTCTTGTACAAGCAGATGATGTGGGTATATTTGTTCAGGACAATCTATCCACCATCACTATCCTCTCCACCTCTTCAGCTCAGCAATCCGTCGGCAAATATTCTCCCATTATCTCCAACGTCGCAACCTCATTCAGCCCGTACGCCACCCTCCTCTGAGCGACCGACAAGCAGCCATACGACACCGCCCCGCGCCGAATCGCCTCCGCCAATCCGATACCCACCTCATCATGATAACCGAATAACCATTGCTGTGGATGAGTCGTTGGCAATATTGGACTCATTCAAACCTAGTGACCCTGTCCAAACCCTACTGCTTATCCCTTGCCTCGTCATCGGCTGCGCAAGCTTTGCTCCTGCTCAAAGGCAGAGAGTGCGAATCTCACTACGAACGGTCCGTGGTTACACCGGACTCCGTAGCTGCGATCGAGTCGGCGAAGTGCTTGAGGAAGTCTGGCGGCTGATGGATCGAGGCGATTGGGCTCGTGTCTGGGATTGGCAAGGTGTTGCGAGAAGCATGAACCTTGACTTCTCTTGCACATAAAACACCGTGTTGCTCGCGCCTGAGTGGTGTAGGGGAAGTCTTGGTTGTCTTGCTAAGGCACTACTTAAACACCGCTCATGGAGGCTCCTTATTCCTCATCTCGGTTTGCATCACTCGTTATATTTGGTTCTTGTTTTTCTTTTATACCCATGCTTTACACTATACCTCAAACAATCCCAAATCGAATGCCTTTTGCGACGGCGGCGGCCATCAAGGCAATCAGCCGTGAATTATGCAAGACGAGCTTGATGGACTCTACTGGCGTCAACGGAATGGGTCATATTCTCAGGCTTCTAGGCCATTTATATGCATCATCATCATCCGCGCGATTTGAACTGGCGGCTCCCAAAATGGATCGGTGGGCGATGCGGGCATTGGCGTTTTTCTTTTTATTAGGTTGGGTGGGTTAGGGGTGTTCGGTGGTTTTAACAGGGCTAATGGCGGTTGGACAATGGAACCCTTATGTGTTCTATCGGTAACCCGAAGTGACTTTCGGTTGGCGTTTTTCCTGCATTTTCCCATACACTACCTATCATCTGGCATCGTCACCGCATACGTTATCTATATTGTGACAAAGTATTTCACTCACCGTTCTCTCGCTGCAAAGAACAGCATGAATATATTGCTAGCAGGGATTTCCTGCTCTCCTCTTTTGCAATGTCATATGCTCTATATACTGTGAAGGTGTATGCGATGTGACGATAAATTATTGATACCGTTATGCTTTTCCAACAGAAAGTAAAATTGCATCGGTATAAGGGGCCAAGTATAAAGAATAACGAGAGTAGCATCACAGAGCCATTACAACGTTTATTTACTGATTTTCAGTTCCAAAAACTCTGGTTTTACAGCTCGCCTAACCAAGGAACCACGGTGAAGGACATGATCAACGAGCCAGACAATGAAGTGAATATCATAAGGATGCCCTTTTAAAGTTCCTTTCTTTCCGAGATCGTAAGTAATTTCTAGAATTGGCTGTAGCCTTGAGGTCTTATCATGCCCAAGGCTTCCATTATGTTCGGTAGACGCTGTAACTATACTTACTCAAGCCCATTTGTTCGATTCATCTATTTAGCGAAACTCCACGCAAAACTCTCTGAAGACTAACGTGCAAACACAAGACGATATGGCCACAGCTCCCCAGTTTCGATACTTTCTTCAATTACCCACCGAACTTCAGCTCATTATCTGGGGCTTCTATGATAGCCAACCGCCTATTCGTCACTGCTTCTCCTTGAACGCTCATCACAAACGCGTCTATGCTGCCTTCGACGAAAGTTGCCAGCAGGTCATTAGGAGATTAGGACAACGAGGCGACTGGAGTGCTGCTCCTCATGATAAAATGATTAGACTCACGGGTGTAGTGCTCGTAGAGACTCACCCTCAGCGAATAAATACCATTTGGGATAAGTTCTGCAGCACGAAGCGTCTCACAGCTCCATCCCCATTCGTGTTCGTCAATTTCGAGCGTGATATCTTTTACTTCAACCAATGTTCCTACATATCTCCTTATAGTGGCAGTCACGAGTGGTTCCGGTTTCTCCATAACCCAATCGACAGTCTATTCCCGGCTGGCGACGAGCACTGGATCTTCAGCGTGCAAAAGCTCGCACTCCGTATGGATTGCCTCAGACCCGGAAACAAATTAAAACCATGGGACTTGGAAACTCTTTCACGGATGGCATCCCTCAAAACAGTGCTGCTTGTCGTTCCCCAACAACATCTGATGGCTTGGGCTTCTGACCCATCTGGCCTCAATGTGGCAATCGGCCAAATCAAAGACAAGAAAATGTTCGTACCCATGAATGATCTCCTACCAAATATGCAACCCCAGGTGGCAAAGTCCATCAAGGTGGTAGAGGAAGCTGTGATTAGTGCCCTGGGAGACCATGTTGGCCACATTGACGTTCAGATTGTGGTGGATCCAATTGACCCCTGACTCCGCGCAATGAACGAGGATACAATGTGTGGGAAGGTGTTGGGATTGGGAATGAGGGGACGGGATCCACGGATATCGAACAACCTCCCGAATAAGCTGTGAAGGTTAATACATGGGACACACCTCGTTGTTGCGATACACCTCTGACGTGTACACTATATCTACGAGAACACCTTGCTAGACTTGGACATAATAGAGAAATCAATTTTCCGAGTGCCTCGTTGATGTTAACGCGCCCCATTCGAGAAACGCATAGCCTTTCCACTTTTCTCATTTACTTGAGAGTCGCGATTGGTCTCCAACATGCTATGTTCTTAGCCAAATCCTACTAGGACAGCATAACGTAGGTAGCATTCCTGCAGCATCGCTCACAATAAACTCTGTCTGCATCATTGCCCAACGACCCAAATAGGAATCTTTGGTGTCCTTCCATCCTAAGTGATTGTTGCAATTACACCGTTGGATTAGGGATATGATACGTAATCGACCGCTATGCCGGATACCCGAGACTGGCCGGCGTGACGACAGACTTCTCGGCCACGCATTCTGATTAGCGGCCCCTGGTGACCCTCGTCATCGCATCCAGTCCTCCAGATAGCGTGTCTGCCCAAGTTCCAGACCTCAGTTGGGCCGGGGACTTGGTAAAGCCATGGTACAGGACGCAATGATTGCCGCCCTCGTACAGCAGTAGATCCAAAGCTTGTCAGCAAAATATATGCAGTGCGGAAAGATAAGGCAAGGTCGCAGATACTTGACGATGCTAGAATGACCCCTCTTGTAAGCCATAAAAATACGACATCGAAGGTTCCATGTTTCCATCGGCCTCAATTCCGATGCAAGTTAGGCAAGACTGAATGGAGTCTGCGTTTCTTGGACGGTTCTTCATCCTAACGACATCTACGTCGCGGAGACCAATCATTTCGGTCGCGAATGAAGGAGCTGCTGTAGCAGCAAACGAGAATCATGTTCGGCGTCCGCTTGAATACTTTGCGACATCAGGCTCGAGAGCTATTGTCAAGCTCACTTCCACTTTCCTAGAAGCATGACATTCACATTCCCGCCATTGACTGCAGAATCTGTCGTCATGGCCTACTTTTTTACCCGCTCTGGAGCCATGGCCCTGGGTCAGATTGCTCTCCTCTCAGATCTTGGCGATCGACTTTTCATGCCACGCCATGGGCCTAGGCTCCAGTACACAACAGCGCTTTCATGATGAGCGGAGGCGACGTCGTTATCAGCAGTAGATATGCATGCCTCGTACTGCTAGATAGTTGCAGCGCGTGAAGTCGACACTCATGAGCCTAGAGCAGAGAACAGTTTGCGGATCAGTTTGCGGATTTAGTGTGAGCCCGATACTTCTCTCAAGGGTTCTTGACTGATGAATACGACAGAGCAGGATGACCTCAGTAATCGCTGATTCGTTAAATGGTCGCGTGGCCAAATCCAGGCACTAGGCGGCGCCTGCATCACAAAGATGAGAGAATAGTCTGGAGTAAGCAAAGCAAAAAGAAATGTACGAAGACTATTGACAGCCTAGTTTTCATAGTGTCCGATGCATTTCGCAAACGGAAGTCCACGCAGAGACCTTATTGACATATTTGAATTCGACTCGAAGCAGTAATTTCCTGCTTGCAATGCCGAACCGGGTAAAACGGCTAGCATTCTGATGTTCTCAGTTGGGGATATAATGCGACGATACTTGAAGAATTGATACATACTCATCGGCTTGTCGTCCGAGTATACACGTACATCGCATGAGGGAGGTTATGATCTCTGGTAGACAGCTCCGTGCACAAACAGCTGTTTATGCAACAATTGAAGGAATTGACAGCTGCGATGAGGCTTGCCAATGATCAGCCAGAGGACCCCGGCACCGTCAGCCCCCTTTTTCATTACAGGAGGGTCCACTCCCATGACAAGAATAGGAAACGAACGACTTCGACTCCTGAGCGCCACAGAACGACCGAATTGTCATCTTCTGGGAGCCGTTGACACTAAAATGCGACCAAATTACAGGTTACAGCAAAACAATGTTTATCATATGAGGTTTGAGGCTGTCCATGGGCGGCCGGTAGTAGTTTTCGAGTGAACTAGCACAACATCTTATTAATGCATGATGGCTTACAGTATCACGCAACTCCACTTGGCTGAGAAGATCACTCTTTTGTATGAAATTTGTCCCTACACGTAATCGTCCCTGGCCGGTGCATGTCTTTCATTCTGATGTAATAATGTTTTTTTGTGGCTCGACCGACAAGGAACCGGGCTAGCGCCATTAAATGGCTGCTTATCACTACTCGAAATTAAAAACAAATATCCCACGATAATGATGTGAAAAGCGCAAGGCGCAAACCACAAACCACGAAGTTGGAGTTGAGGTCTGAGTGACTTGATATTATATCGTTCGATGCTCTAGGGAAGCGGAAACTTTTCAACTTTAAACATTTCCTGGACTGGGTGTTGGAGGTCATGGTAAGGTTGTTACTAAGCCTTAACAGGGGTCCAACAGGGTCTCGGTAGTCCACCCAGATTCGGCAGGAGACAGGTCTGCTGAGGTGACGGCGCGACACTAGAAGGGGTAATCTTAAGGTATGGAGATAATACGAGATGAGCAACCACGCAAATCCGTATAGTCGACTAACTAGTCCCATACCGCCCTTTTGCAAATAAACATAATTCTCCGCTTATCCGTAACAGCTGAATTAATCGATGATCTATAAAACAATCCCAAGTGCCGCAATGGGACTCGAAGATCGTGCTGACCTTTCCTCAGCCCCCTTGGCCCTTAGTCGCTCCTTAGTCACTCGCTAACTACTGTTCAGTCACTCATTAATTCCCATCATTGTATATAATATTTGGATATATTAGATTCTGGATTGTAAATCATGAGGGTTTTCATTGCTTTTCTCGTTTCGGCGGCGTCTGCCGCCGTGCTCCCCTCCGCCCGTAGCGAAGCAGTCGGAGGTCTCCCCCTCGAACAGTTCGGCTCGGTCCATTCCATTACGCTTGAGGATGCCATCAACTTTATAGACTTGCTCGGGACGAACTTCACCCTGCTCCCGATCTCCAGTATCGAGGACAAGATAGAGGACCTTTTTGAGGGAAAGTTGGCAGGCCTTGGAGATTCGAAGGAAGAGGAGGAGCCGAAGAAGCAATTCTCTGCTACGAAGGTGGCTAGTGCTGATGGAGACAAGGCAGATGGACAGTCGGAGGAAGAGCAGCCAAAGAAACAGTTTTCTTCCAACAAGCTGGCTTCTTCCAATAATACTTCTTCTGCTAAGAATGAATGTTCCAACCCCAACGTCCGTGTCGAGTGGGACGACTTTTCCGAATCAGACAAGAAAGCTTTCGTCGATGCCATCCAGTGCCTGGTCGAGAGGCCTGCATCTGGAAACTTCAGCCCAGCCCAGAACCGTTACGAAGACTTTGTTCGCCTCCATCAAAGCTACTCGCCCAACATCCACAGCAAGAGTACTACGCAGCAGACGCACAAGTTCCTTCTCTGGCACCGATACTACGTGTGGGCGTTTGAGCAAGCTCTACGCGACGAGTGTGGCTTCGACAGGGCTTTCCCTTGGTGGGATGAGAAGAAATGGGCTGGTAAATTTGCCGAGTCGACCATCTTCACAAAGGAGTACTTCGGAACTCTCCCCAATGCTACCAATGGCGCCGGAACCTGTGTCAGTGATGGTGTAAGTTAACCTGCACACTAGCTAAGTGCTAGTGTGCGTCATCCCGATGAGAGACAAGACTAAAAACGCCACAGGTATTCGCAGGCATGCAGGTGAGTCTTGGCCCTGCCATGACCGTCGACTACCCGCATTGCCTCCAGCGCGCCGTCGATGAGACTGTCACTAGCCAGGTCGGCCAGAGCTCTTGGGATACCTGCTATTCGCGAACTTCCTACCCAGACTTCCACAGCTGTGTCGAATTCACGTAAGTCGGGCGCCCTGCAATACTCTGCTCTCTCTTACCTATTATCGCAGATTCCACGCCAACGGCCACAATGGTGTAGGTGCCACTATGGCAGATGCCATTGCCTCGCCCGGCGACCCGACCTTCTTCATGCATCACCTCTACATCGACTATGCGCTGCGCCAGTGGCAACTTGCTGATACGAAGCGCACGACCACTATCAGCGGCTGCGCTGACAACGCCAACTGCACGCCCTTGACTCTGGACACCGTAATCTACATGGGTAAAATCTGTGGGGAAGAGAAGTGCCCTGATCTACCAGTCCGAGATGTGATCAACACCGTGGATGGCCATTTCTGCTACCAATACAACTACTAAGGGGCCAAACTTGAAGTGCACGGTAAACCCCATGATGATGAACCAGTTACAATCTTATATCCGATATTAATACTTAGCCATACCTTCGTCATCACATGGCTGACCACCCCAGACAATTGCCCTAAACAATGGGCTTTAGAGATAATATAGACATGAACACTCCTTCCGTCGTGTTATCCGAATTCATATCACCCTCCTTCAACACCCTGCAACCTCACCATAGTTCGTTTTCCTCCATATCCGAATCCAGGAGTCTGCTTGGCATCCCCTGTAAATGACGGATCTCCCTCGAGTCGAATAGACTTTTTCTTTGAGCTAGGGACTTGTTTTACTCGGGAGTCTAGCTGTACCAGCCGTGGTGTATTCGGGTGTACACATGTATTAAAATAAGTTCGTTGTTTACCGTGCCCATTATCTCTGATCCAGACGCGCATAGTGACCTCGACATCCGAGTCGAAGAATTTCAATATTAGATCTTGTATTGCTATGTTGACATCAACTATTATGATGTCTGCCTCGGCCTCTGATTTTCTCGCAACCCAGTGCAGATGAATGTTCGAGGTGCCATCGACACTTGTGAGGTTTATCCATCGAGCGTTCTGAATTTGTAATACTACGCCGTAGCCGGAGTTCATACTGCTCATAGGTAAGAAGTCAACTTTCAGAGATCGCATCTTCAATAAGATAATGGAAGATCTTCGCTTGAATATGTTGCTCGAAAGTTGTACAACATGATCTGTAAATTTGTAACAATTCTGCCTGTGATGATACCGTAGTTGGCTTCAACATTGGAAAGCTCGTTGTCTATACGTAGTCTATCCGAGTGGTACAGAGTAACGCATGTTGCCCTTTAGGGGTTCTGTCCAATGTCTGTGCACTCGAAGCATTTAGGTCCTTCACATAAGTAGTTGATTGATTGAAGCATGTGGGAAATTGACACTTATCAGTGGTTGTGAATGATTTGTCGATACACGACTGTTCACCCTGAGCACAGCATTGGGGGCCGCTGTGCTGCTTTGACTGAGAAAGAATTTGGCACATTGATCTCTGTCGGCATCAACACGGAGGCTATTCTCATTACATATCCACAGTGAGGGTAGAGGATCAATTGTGAATATACGCTGTACTACTTGAATGTATCTGAGGCAATAAATATTAGAAGTGATGCATCTTAGTAATGCTTATTATACACTATGCTCGCCTGCGTGTAGTGCTGTCTTGAATGGAAGATTGAGACTGTATGTTCTGTCTTTCTATTATATCTTGGTCTTTACAGTTGCTTTACTAGATTAAGAATGTGAGTATTGACGAGGAAGCATTGTACTACAGCTGATGCAATTCATAGCAAGGGCCAACCTATTCGATATAGGTGAGTCCATCGTCCAATGATGTCCGGAACAGGGAAACATATGACATGTCGTATCCGAAAGACAAGTAACTGCCTACTGGTCTACACCAGCCCAAGAACCTACCATGTTGTCAATCTATTCATTATCAGTCTGTTCTATCATCACGGCAACACCTAAATGATTATTACACACACGGTAGCTGTGATAATTATGATTGCCACATAAATATAATAACTATTCTAATTCCAGCTGGCGGATGGAAAGCATTCTCAAGTAACCTTTAACTCCCTAGGTACTATTAAGACTCTGATCAATTAACGCTCATGACTAACTTTCTCAAGCTCCCTTCAATTCAGTGAGTTACAGTAGGCATTTAGGACTGAGCAGTCCCATGACGAACACTCAACGATACAGGGACTAGGCTTTAGTCAACTGTTAAGGTACTCCTTCATAACTGATAGGACTAAGAAACTTCAGGTTCTTTATAGAAAACCACCTTGGTTGCAGAGCCTACATATGATCAAGTATTGGTTTAATGGCATGCTGTGGAAATCGTTGTAGAACTGAAAACTAGTAACAGTAGACCACTCGCCTTTTACATGTAGAGCTACTGCAGTGGTTTTCTGCGTGAATCGCTTAGTGTATTTGTTGAGATATTGAGAGCAGAACGTTGCAAACAAAGCATGACCAAAGGCTGTGGGATCAATTGAAGACTTGATATTGGTGGTACCAATATACAAAAGCTGCTGGGAAAGTCGGGAGGCACCACCGTCACAATGGGTGTAAGGCCAATGCATGACTTCGGGTTACTTAGCTCCGTACGCGGCAGCTTGTGCTCCGCAACCCCTTTTGGTGACCAAACAGGAAGCAGCTGGCTTCGAAGTATGCCTATTGATAAAGGTAGAGATGGTTTTACAGCACTCGAAAACACAAATTAATGTTTCATCGGATTATAAATGGTGTCTTGATCTCGATTGTAGCAATGCGCCTAGTAGGAAGTAAGATTCATGGTGCTGGACAACCCGGGGTAGATAAAGACTCTCGAATGCAGTCCAAATGATTTATTGCTGTTGCGGTTGTCCTTTTCCTGGGCGCTTCCATCACTTCTTCTACTAGGCGATTTCATCTTCTTGAGTGAACCTATAATATTATTGAGATATTCTCAGCTTCGGAGCACAAAGTTCGAACTCATCCCCCCGGCGAAACACTTATCTACTTTCGATTCTTTCCATCATGCCTGTATATATCGCCTCTGTCGCGGTTCTGCTTGGTGCTCTTGCCACCACTGCTTTAGGCCACGGTTACGTCACGGACTACGTTGCAGATGGCGTAGAGGAACAAGGATTTCTCCTAGACTACTACTACGCCAGGAAAAACGGCCAGTCTTTTCCCCAGATCGCCGCCTGGTACGCAGAGAACCTAGACAGCGGCTTCGTCGCCCCTGATGCCTCCCAAACAGACGACATCATCTGCCACAAGAACGCCGAGCCAGGCGAGCTGACGACCACGGTCTCCGCCGGCGGCACCGTCAAGTTCCAATGGGGGCCCAAGGAGTGGCCGCACCCTTACGGGCCCATCATCGACTACCTCGCTGCTTGCGATGGCGACTGTAGCACGGTCGACAAGACGAAGCTCAAATGGGTCAAGATTCAGGCCAAGGGCGTTGACTACGACACCCAGTTGTGGGCGAGTGGGGAGCTGGTCGCCAACGGGAACACCTGGACCACGACGATCCCCAAGTCTATCGCGCCCGGGAATTACGTTCTCCGACATGAGATTATCGCCCTTCACGGCGGAGGCTCGCTCAACGGCGCTCAGAGTTATCCCCAGTGCTTCAATATCGAGATCACGGGTTCGGGCACGGCGAAGCCGGAGGGAACTCTTGGGACGGAACTTTATAAGAACACGGATCCGGGTATTCACTTTAATCCGTATGTGACAGTTACGGATTATCCTATGCCAGGTCCGGAATTGTTTTCTGGTTAATCGAGGGAAACGCATCAGCCTTTCACGCTCATTGTCTCTTCATCTTGCAAAGCAGGGGCAGAAGAGAAAGGTGGCTCTTCATAGCTAGGAATACAAACATCCAGCTCATCCGCAATATATTTTAGTGAGGGGCGTGTGGCGTAGATGTCGCATGTTCAAGTAGGATAGCTACATTATCACCCTAACTTAGAGCCAATCAACATTTGGGCCCTTTTAAGATCTTTCCAGAACCTAAGCTCCCAGCTCATCTTTGTTTTATCCACGCTCAGGCAGGATTTATCTGGTCTCCGGAACCAAAGAATGCTCTCACCATGCCATCTATCCTCCCCTGGGTCGGGTAGGCGGCATGACCCTGTCTCAGAAGAATAGCCTGGAATAGTCTATTGTCAACGCAGGCCTCAGCCACGAGAATAATTGCTTCGGCCTATCATGTAGTCGTTCATGCAGGACACATGCATGCGAACCCACTACGAGCTATGCTTTAGAAATGTTGTGGTGCATCGGTGTGATTCGAGGAATAAGTTCTTGGCTACTTATGAGAAGAGAAGAACCTGTGTACCATCATGAAATAATCATGATGATAGTATAGTTGAACAATATCATCAACTAAGAAGCCGTAACTAGTGACTTGGCAAGACTAGCGCTACACCTGCAGCCTTTGAATTGAAATCCAGGCTAGCAGTTCAGGTAGGAATAACCGCATTGTCGTCAAGGCTGGAAAAGTCCATCGTTTCGGGGAGATCTAAAATCAGATTGGGGTCCTGATGCCAACATACAAAAGTCAAATTTGGAAGTCTCCAGGGAAAAGGGGGCGGCTTACCAGCGCATTAAAATCGAAGCCAAAAATACTCATCAGGTCCGCACTGTAGGGACTCGGTTCATCTGTAGAATCATCCGCTGATCCTTGAATCTGCAAGCAGGCCCCCGAGTCTTGGAGTAGAGCGACGCACTCCTTCATGGTTTTCTTGAGAGCGTCGAAGATCGGTGGGTTTGGATCATGACCAGATTCTTTAGCTTTTATCTGGCTAAGAATTGCTGATAAGAATATGTATTGTTTGAGACTTGGCCGACCGAAAATAATGATTTGCCGCCACTGTTCCTGAATATGTTCCAAGGTTCTGATGAGAGGCTGTCTATTGGCCCGCGAGAGCTGAACGAGCGGGTCTGCAATTTCTGCACCGAAAGACTTAGGGGCACCTGGAATCTCCTCCTCTTCTAGCTGGGTTACAATCTCGAGGGCAATGGTGGAGATGACATCTTGACCTAGAGAGCCCTTAAATATGCCACTACCTCGGGAGCATAAGCGCGAAAAATCATCAAGTATCCCTAACGGCAGATTCATACAATCGACATAGGACGCGATAATAACGCATGACTCCAAGCACACCTTTCGAGCCAAAAAGAATCGAGAATCTTTCCATGCCTGGACCAGAAAGGGCCTGTGTATAAATAGAGTGGTCATTCTCATATATGCGTCAAGAAACTTCCGATGGAAATCGCTATAGGGACTGGGTCGATCTTGAACCGAGGAAGCCGACTGAAAGAATGCTGCCATCTCGCGACAGTGTGCTTTCAGTTTATCTCCATATTCGAGAACTTGCTCGTACGAATAGTTCCAATTGTTGCTATTGAGTTGTCGGACGATTCTCATTCGAGGGGCGAGCGACTTTAGCAGAAGAAGTTGCAGCGAACAGTCTAAGTCAAGATTATTCTTATCGGACTGTGAAACAGAACATAGTCCATTATCGACTTGTAGGTCAACATCTTTGATATTTGAGGGTGACCGGCACTCAAACTCATCGCACGAGATCAAAAGGGGTAGTGTCGAGTTTATAGATGTAATGAGAATCAGCTCACGCACTGTAGCCCAAAGACGCCTTCGTATTTCAGACTGAAATATTGTCATTGGGCCGATCGCCTTCGGGTCTAAATGCAATCCTAAAGTAAACGACAGCTTTAGAAGAGCTTCTGTAGCGATGGAAGCTGTTCCGCCAACTGAGTTTGCCTGTCGGGCTAATATGAGTAAACAGAATGCCTGGACTCCCTCTAGACTCATTGCTTCGCGTTCAGTGGGTCCAACCAGCCACCATTGAACGGCATAAGTCCAGTCACGAGCCTGGTTCCTGATTTGATTAGATTTACTCCGGTCTGAGAGAAATATGGCTCCGATAGAGATGACCATGAGAAGTTTCATCAGAAATGGGCGAGTCGAAGAGGAAGGATGGGACCAGTACTCTTGATACTCATATCTGAACGAAGGTATATGCAGTATACGAAATATAGATTCGAAGGAACGTATGTAACATTCTACTGCCTGGTCACAAACATCTCGAGTTGGTATAGTGCTTGAGAGATCGGGGAAAATGTCTTGAAGTTTCCCAGATTCATGACTCTTGGCCAAGCGCCGCGCATTGGCGGCTTCTTTTATGTGCTTGTTTGTCTCAGATTGAGCATTGTCGACAATCGCGTATGGTTTGGCTTGCATCCTAGCCAGAACATGAAACTGGGTATAAACGGTAAATAGGTGCTTAGGTACCTGACATTGTTCTGCTTAACGTACCTGCTCGAGCGTATGAATCCAATGGCTTTGCCCAAACAATCGGGTTTTCTCATGATCTACGCGCAGATGCGGTCGAGGCAAGTTGATACATAAGCCATGGTTTTTGGAGATTGTACTATCGTTCGCTGACCGTGATATGTGTTGCTCAAGGCTAGAGATCCTCTCTTCTAGATCCCGTATTCTCTTAGTAGTGTTAGGGCTTACCAAGCTACCAGGAGCGGGAGTTAAGGGTTGCTGCGGCTGGGAAGTTTGCGGCTGCAGGCCAGAAGGTTGGTTCTCGTGAAGCTGAGACAGACCATGAGAGCTATGGTGATCATCAATGGCCTCATCTGAAGGGGTGCCTTCAGGACTCCTTCGCTCAGGATGAACCGTTAGAAGACCACTGATCGTGGCATCGTCATGTGTGGGCCTAGATGATGAGCCTGTTAGGCTGTCTGATTTGTATGAACACAACAATGGCGCTCTTGATCGCTGGCACCGTTTGCAAGGTAGTCCTCTATCACACCGGACCTTCCTAGCCCGACACGGATCACAGCTTTTTGCAGGCCGTCGGCGTTTTCGAGTTACGGGTTTAAGATCCTCGGGCATACTGAAACTCTAAATGTGAAGTTATACATAAGTTGTTAAGAAATTAAAGCAGGTTGAACCCTCTAATTCTGTGGACGCTTAAAGAACCATATTATTACAAACGCCGAGATGCTATAGATGAAATTGCCGACCCCGAGCTTTGAGCTGGAGATTGGGGATTATGTAATCCTTCAGCCAACTCTTATCACCGAGGTTCTGGCGAAATTGCCGAGCTTCTCTTATCGCCGCGCTTTTCATCACGACCCTGATCGCCAGTCTATTGTGATTACGTACAGAAGTCTCTAATGAGTTATAGCACGGTGTCGTGCCTATAAAAATGGGGGTTAGGGTTGTAATAATGGTAATCTAGAAGTCATTTATCTGAAAACATTAATACCTCTTGGCACTTGCGCGCAAAGGGGCCATTCGACTCACAAGGTTAAGGCAACTTCATTTGTCACTGACACTGCTGATGATCGCAAGGAGCGCTCCCAGAACTGTTTTTGCCCGTCAGCACCTGCACTCGAACGACATTCCAAGAAGTTACTCACAAGCGCCAGCCGTCGCGATGTATGAAGCAACACCCCACGCCGTCTGGATGGTCTCGGTGTCTGTCCAATCACTTGAATTTAGCCAGAGACCAATCGCTAGACTTAGTAGCACCGGTGTCAGGACGGCCACCGAGATCCTCAAGACAGACCATCCCAATATTAGCTCGATAGATAGCATCTCCCCGCTTTTTGGATCTTTAGATCCATGATTCAGCGCTGTGTCAATCCAATTCATCCATGGCTCGACTACCTTGCGTTCTGGCGACCAGCTGTGGTATGCCTGAAAGAGTTGGGCCATGTATTCCTTCCCCGACTGGTCCAGTTTCAGCCGCTTGTGTGACGGAGTGAAGGGCTCACACTAGATGAAAGTGCCAATTAACCTCCATGTACATGTAGTCGATCATCAAGGATCGTGCAAATTGACTAACCTTATACACAGCGAAGCCTTTGGCATCCTTGAGGGACACAAGAGCCTCGATCCCTCGCAACCGCATAATTCCCCACCAGAGGTCACGGAACAGATGATTTGGCTTCGATATAACAACCAGGTGTTCAAGAGGAATCCCAGTCAGTAGTGAGAAGATACCGATTACAACAAAATGTTGCGGACCTTTCGGTTTCTTCCTCTCTTTCGTTTTCTTTTTCGAAGTAGCCTCCTGTTGGGTTGACTGCATCGGCTGAGCCTCTAGATCACCCTCATTCATTACATTGGGTTCTCCATTCACCGTTATGCTCGACATTTCACGGGGATTCTGCCAGGTCGATACCCCCCTGGCTGAGTTACCGGTCCCTGAGCTTTGCAAATTTGGCTCGATAGCCGGAGTTCCAGGCGCTTGAGCGGTCACAGGCTCCCGTATTAGGCGCAGTAACTCTTTTAATCCCTCCATCAGCAGTGATAACGATGATAGTGGAGGGTCGGAATCGGTCTCCTCAACTGGCGCACCCATCGCTTCATCTCCATCGTTCTCTTCTTCCGGGACCCATGAAATCTCACGCTCGCGGTCTATACCGCCTATATTCATGACGCCCGACCCTACATAAGCCTTTGTCTGAACAGACTTTCTAGTTGACCTACGATTCGTTCTTCCATCTTTCACCAACGCCCAGTTCATACAATATAGTAAGTCACTTCCGATGGGAGACGACACTCTTGCCTCTATATCGATTCTAGCCCTTGTCGACGTATACTTTTTTGCCGTCCTTGGTCAATATTGCGAGATCCATTCCAATACTGATCATAAACCTCCAAACCATAATTTTCAGCGTGTTCGAAGCCTCGTGTTGGCCTGTTTGAAATTGATTTGCAACCTGGCGTTGTGCTGCACCTCCAATGAGAGTGAAAAAGTTAAAGCGCACCTCGATATCCTTGCGATTCTCAACTTTAGTTCTAATACAGCCTCGTCGCCCAGAAAGCCCGACGCTGAAGCCATTTCCAAAGAAGTTGAGGCGAAAGAGCCTGTCGTACTCGCGAACTTGGTGGAAATGTGGCGCCGGGAGCACGCAGGACTCCTCTTCAGTCACCACTTCTTCGACTTTATCATGTTGCGAGTGATTCGAAGTTGTGATGAGTTGTGGCGCACAATCGGCACCCTTCAAGGCTGCATAACCCGCCGAGGCCAATGGCCGAAGGACTTCAACATCTGTCATTTTCACGTAGGTCGGCTTGGGAGCGTCTGAAGCGATGGAGTGGCAATTTTGAATTGAGCACTGCAACTGCCGACTTCAGGAACTCTCAGGAACTGCTCTCAAGAAACGGAATGGGAGATTTGTGCCTTACAGTGAGAGCCTTGTTGCTGACCGCCGTCAGGCTGTGAACCCGGGTTCGATGAATTTTCGGCTTTACATGTACCCCGCTCATGCTGCTCGAAAGGGGACCAGTAGATGTGACGCTGCCACTCATCATCCTCAGCCCGACCGCCACAGGCAGAGGTTATAGGACAATTGCCCATTGCACGATTCTTCAACACTTGACTATCTCTGCGCAATAATAAAGCCTGATATTCGGGTTGCATAGACCTGTCTAGTGTTAAGATACGCCCTATAGGGCTGAGGGTGGTACGGGCCTGCGTATGGCCGGCCGCCTATACATGTATATATAAGGGGCTCTGCCACCTTCCTATAGCCTCTCCTTGCACCAATTAAGTCATTATACTCCTCATTCCTTTGTCCCACATTGACATCTAGGGGGGTTGTTCTGGGACCATGACCACTATGTTGTCTGTACAAGTGGATGCGCTGGATGCCAGGCCGACCGGGCTGCAAGTACGCAAGAGGTGTCCGAAAAAGGGGTGGAACTTCGCCGATCATTGTATGTACTGCGGACTCAGGCGACTGCGTACTGGCTGTAGAGCTTTAAGCCCCGAGCTCCGAGCCCCGAGCTCGAGCCCCGAGCTCGACTAGTTGCCGGTCCGTTCTTTCTACGGTACTATATCCTGGAGGATTTCTGTTAATATATATGCTTCCGCGAGGACTAAGAAGATACGATGAAACGGGATAGTTGTTACGGCCCATTGATGCTGTAACGTTAAGTTTCTATTAAGAAGTAGCTTATCAAGAGGGAGGGGGGCTGGGATACATAGAACAGTTTCATTAAGGGTCTGAGGTATATCCTCTCCAACATCTCCAGCAAACAAATATATAGAAGAATCGCTCTAAATTGACGGCGTTCGTCTTCTGATGACATACCATTATAAATGGCATGGCCGTGATGTTGACGTGCACGTTGCACCAATTACACACTACTCTAAATACGCAATTTCACCACACTTCAACTCCTGCCTAGACCCTCAGGCGTATTAGTACGTAGTGAGATAGATCACAATTCAATATGACCTGTTAGAAGGCCAGACATCTTTTCTTTGCTCGCTTGACTAAGTGGGTGGCTCATCTGGTAAACTATATGATAGAGCAGATCTTAGAAGCGTCGTCCTTTTCTATAACTAGTAAAGGGGAAAAAAGGAAACATATATTCCTGGTAGCCTGTCGGAGCTGGAGATCTTTGGAGCGGAGTTATTTACCCCAGATCTACACCAAAGGGTGCCAACATATGCACGGTGTCATGTCTGAGCTGATGTGGGGTGATTTTACTATTGGATAAAGTAGTCTGTACAGATAACCAAAAGGCAGAAAAGGGGAAAGAAAGAAGAAAATGAGGACGATGAAAGGTCTAGGGCATAAAATGTTTATCAAGAAGAGTTGACTTCAAGATCAAGCAAGGGATACCTGAAGTTCTAGGAGGCGACGAAGTTGGTCCCGGGCGGGAGCCTCTAGTTAGCGGAGTTGGTTACCAGGAATCGGCACATTCGACATCGGCACAGGCTTTTCAATACGACAATTAACTTTAGTGGATTATATATGTGTTCAACAGACAGACTCCACGTGCGCCATGATGCTTGCACAATGATTTCGGTGAATTAGGAAGAGGCAGGTTTCGCAATTGTCATCCGAAGGGCCCGAGGAAGTCCTGGAATCCTGTACGCTAAAGCGGGAGGCCCCCAAAGCGGTTCCCCTTGCGTGCAAAGGCCGTTGGTTACCTATGTGGCACGGTACGAAGTAATGCTCCGCGTTGCGGTCGCGGTACCACATCACGTTGCTTGCAACGCTTTACGCGTGCTGTACCACGACCAAAGTTTGTCTAGGTGTTAACGATTGCCACGTAGGTACGACAAGAAGTTCTGCAAAGACATAGGAGAAGATATCAAAGTGTGGAGACGGCAGCACGGCAAGTCTCCGACGCCGTCGAGTCTCGAGCTGCACCGACGGGGAAATTCAATTTGTCGGGTTCGTGATAAGATCTTCCCTGGCCTTATGTTGGCTGAGCTTGGCGCAGATCCTGTCAGCAATCCTTCCCGGCATTTCCTTTTTCAGCCGCCTCATAACTGACAACACTGCGCCGCCTTTGAAATCGAGTCTATTTCTCTCTCCTTCAGAAACACACATCAGCCTTTTTCTCTCCAAGTCAGGTCAAAGTTGGGTACCTTTAGTTCAAACTGTCGTACCAGAGTCACCATGGCACAAAACACACAAACTCGTATCCCGCTTATCTATCGAATCATCTTCACCTGGATTGACCCCCTCCTTTGTCTCCAAATTGTATACCTCAACTGGGCGGCTCCGGATGCCGTAATGGCCACGTTTCTCCCTGACTCGAAAGCGGAATACCACCCTGATCTTGCGCCTCTGTTCCATCTAATAGCGACATCGTTCATGTTGACTGGACTGTTTAGTGCTATTCTGTTGCGCTACTCCCAAGACGTCAACCTCTGGAAGGTTACCCAATTCTGTATCTGGTTGGTTGACGTGTCACTGGTAGTATCTAGGGGCTTGTCACTGCGTGACCAGGGCGGATGGGTTGCACTGCAGCAAGCGGAGAATTGGGGCTCAAATGACTTTGTCGGACTTGGCTTACTTGTGGTACGATCCTTGTTTCTTCTGGGCATTGGATTGAGAACTACGGACGAGGGAAAAAAAGCAAACTGAACAGAACAACTGTATGTGGTCTACGACATTTCACCTCATACAGCACGTCATACGAGATATAACAAGAGCTTCGACTGCTGGAGGTACGGAATATACTCGTCGGATACTTCCGTCGGCCACGGAGGCATCGCAGAAGGCTTGCGCACTTGTACGAGTATCTCATCCATGCTACGGGTATTCTCTCTTGGTTCATAACTTGGGAGGTAATACAATATACCACCTAGGGCAATCTCGCTCCTGGATGTCAGTATAGATTTTGCCTCCAGGCTGACGGACATCATACCGGCAGATACGTAGGCAGTTATTCGAACATAATGTACAGCGAGTAATCGTTTCAGAAGAACTTCGAGTACCTCACAAAAGCATTCTCATCTTAGATACCACTTATTAATATATATACCTACGTACACTTCATAGGAGGTAGAGTGTTACATTGGTGGGGAAATGGGGTTGTGCGCCTAGCCATGTGGTTGTCCAACTCCACACTTATGTATGCATGAATAAGCGACGCTGTATACCTCACTGGCACCGTTGCATCAGTGTACAGATCTGGATCAAGCTTCCGCACCTTGGTATTTTTATCACACCTGTCAAGTAACCACGGAGGTTCAGTACTCATGTGTCGATGAAGAATAGGTAGGCCGAATCTGCATTGAGCAAATATCTACATAATCACAGGACGTATGTTGATATATCTAAGACCGGTAGTATATGAATGATATACACATATAGGTCGGTTATCTATCTCCTATTACTTACTTACCTAGCCATTATTTAGAAGGCGCAATATAAGCGTCAATTTAACCACCGACGCTCTAGAACCTGCAGGTTACATGTATAATCCGGTTTCGCGCTAACACTACCGATTGTAAATCTTCGAGGATATATTATCTGTAACTTGGACTGCAGGTACCATTTCATTGTGATTCGTCGTAGTGGGATTGTATATACGCGCACGAGCTAAGTTAGGCCTAGAATGCCTCCCCTTTAACAACAATTGCCAAATAGGGTAACCCCAACACGCAGACCACCAATGACAGCATGGTCCTCCAATATCCACTTGACAACGGTAGTTCCTAGTCTGGATACGGATAAGTACTTCTTATGGGCAAATAGGATGGGTAGTTCAAGACGTGAATGTGTTGTTCGGTGTGGATGTGTACTTCATATTTGGATACTTGGCTATTGCTTGCTTCATTCATCTGATATAATGCATACTTGCACGTATCAAAGTCATGCCGCATCGACTCCTAACCCACATTTCCATCTTATATAGATAGCATGCAACGTAAATGATCGCAACTGCATTCTGCAGGGGGGTTGTATCGAGACCGTCTAGGCGGGATCTATCTAGATATCTTGGTTGATGCAACAGTCATTGCCGGAAATCTCCGCTGCTACACTTTACATTCAACCGCTTCTCGAGACACCCTTTCTGTCGTCCATTCCTTGTCAGCCCCGGACGTTACGTCCGATGCCGCCGCGCGTGCACGCGCACCTGACCATCCAGTAGTTGGTTGTTTGCACTGTGAGTGTTCTTCAGCAGGATATCTGGGCTCTGTCTGGCAGATGGGGGCAATTGCATGAGTTTATGAAGTCATATATGCGTCTTTCCCTGCTTCTCATGCAGGTACAAGATCTGCTCAAGATATCCGTCGCTCCAGCCTATCTCGTGTTTTCATCCACACTCTAGCAACTGCAAAGGGGCCATGCGTATCCCTGGAATCTTGACTGTCTTTACAGTCGGTGCCCTCGCCTTCTTTCCTGTTGCTTTTTCTCAATATACCTGGTCAACACAAAATGTCACGTTAAATTTCACTACCGCCGACGGTCAGAATCTTCCTGTCTACTCTCCTCTTAGACCACCAGCCGTGCCTTTGGCTGTCCGAAGTCCGTACACCAGTGCTTGGACGTCCACGCAATACAACGCCCCTCTCAATGGCCGTAGTACTATATTCTGGCCTGGCAATTCATTAGGGTGGGAGGGAATAGTGGTAGTGGATGGTAACTCTTACGAATATATGGGCGCTGTCATCGACGACTATCCAGAATTGGCTAATTTCAATTCATCAAAACCACAAGAGGTCAAGTTTGACTCTCAATATTCGAATTTCACCTTCTTGGCTGGGCCAGTCACCATCACCGCTAGCTTCTTCTCTCCAGTCACCCCGAGGGATGTCTGCCGAAGCTCTATTCCCCTTAGTTACCTCACAACCAGCGTTCGGTCCAATGATGGCCAACCGCACCATATTCAGTTCTACTCAGATGTAGATATTGCCTGGATCGGGCCGGATAATGAATTTGATGTCGTGAATGATATCTACAAAGGCGGGTCGCCAATAGACGGCACTGGGAACGTCACCGATTCACCTGCTGAGCTCTTCAGCTGGATATTACAGAAGGGGAAGCCTTACTTGTTTGGCGAGTCTTCGGATTTTCCTCAATGGGGAAATTTCTCATATACGACGAGTCCTATGGGAGCTGCAAGCTTCACGTATCAGAAAGGCCCGGCAACAAGCGTCCGGTTCGGTTTTGTTAACAACCCTGTTCTTAATAATAATAATGGCGGCCCCGCAACTCGCGGCTTCGGAAGCTCTGTGCCTGTGTATGCTTTTTCTCACGATATGGGCACTGTCCTGGAGACATCGGTTCGATACACCATTGGCTCGATCCAGAATCCAGTCATAAAATACCTTCACAAAGGGGGCGTCTCAAACTTGGCACCTTGGTGGCTGACCTGTTATGGTGAAATGCACGACATGATTCATTTTCATTGGGATGACTTCACAGTTGCCCAAAAACTTGGGAACCAATTTGAGGCGCGGCTCCGAGAAGACGTCGATGTCTTCTACAATGGCAACGAAACTCCTGTATATCGCAACGGAACACGGGCTTTCTGGACAAGAAACGCAGAATCACCCTTATCTGATACTCTTAATGGGACTGATCAATACGGGGAGCAGTTTGTGTTCGACTCTACTAATGCCTATGGGTACTTGGATCCAGCGAACGCCACCGGCGTTGCCGTACCTTTCGTCTCAGAACCAGATTCATACTATGCAATCGTAGCCTTGTCAGCACGACAGGTTATGGGATCCTACGTTTACGCAACTCCCCCCTCCGCCACCAATACATCAGAGCCAGTCGCCGACCCAACGGAGCCATTCATGTTTCAAAAGGAGATCTCTAGTAATGGGAATATCCAAACAGTCGATGTCTTATACCCCGCCACACCTTTCTTCCTTTACGCAAACCCGGAACTTCTCAAGTACACCCTTCAGCCCCTATTTGAATTCCAGGAGGGCGGCTTCTACCCCAGCGGCTACTGCATCCACGACCTCGGGACGCATTTCCCCAACGCCACGGGCCACGTCGAAGGCGATGACGAGTACATGCCGGTGGAGGAGAGCGGGAACTTCATCCTGATGAGCTACGCATACTACAAGTTCACGGGGGACGTGGGCTGGCTGACGAGCCACTACGAGCTGCTGAAGCGGTTCACGCAGTACCTGATCGAGTTCTCGCTGGTGCCGGCCTCGCAGCTGAGCACGGACGACTTCGCGGGCCCGCTCGTCAACCAGACCAACCTGGCCATCAAGGGCATCGTGGGCCTGCAGGCCATGTCGGCCATCTCGCGGCTCGCGGGCAACACGTACGACGCGCTCAACTTCAGCATCACCGCCACCAGCTACTACGCGCAGTGGGAGGACCTCGCCATCGACCCGGCCGCCCGCCACACGCTGCTCGCCTACCAGTGGCGCTCTAGCTGGGGCCTGCTGTACAACGTGTACTTCGACAAGCTGCTGAACCTGGGGCTCGTCAGCCCCGCCCTGTACGAGATGCAGTCCGAGTGGTACGCCTCCGTGTCGCAGGTCTTCGGCGTCCCGCTGGATAGCCGCAACCACTACACCAAGTCGGATTGGCAGCTGTGGACGGCGGCGACGTGCGGGGCGCGCACGCGCCGCCTGTTCGTCGACGCGATGGCGTACTGGTTGAATACCACCTCTACCGATCTGCCCTTCACGGACCTCTACGAGACCGTCGCCTCCGGCCACTTCCCCGTCGACACCGCCACTTTTAAGGCGCGACCCGCCGTGGGCGGCCACTTTGCCCTGCTGGCGCTCGGCAGGACTGGACAGTTGGCTGGTGCTATTGGCGGCGATACTACGGGATCCATGTTTCCGAAGAATGGCACCGAGGCGCTGCCGATTCCGGACGATCCGCTCCCGCCTCTGCCGGCGGCAGCTAACCCGTATAGGAAGAGAGTGGTCAAGAAGTTGGCACCGGGGCAGCTTTAGCGGTCTGGGTGGTAGGCCCTTAGTCTGTCTGGGGTGGTGAGTTGATTGACGTTCTGCTCTACACTTGCGAGCTATGATGCCGAGAGATGGCGCGGTTGATTTCTGATTTGATCTGATAGAGTTGAGCTATCTGCTGCACTTCGATGCATTTAGACACACCTAGAAGACAGAGAGTTAGAGGCGTTGGTTTAATAGGCAGTACATCTCGATACTATGTACCTAATCTACTAGGTATTGGTAGCATCAGAGATAGGTAATGGTCACGTAGCGCAGATTTATACACTCAATTTCTCCCTCGTCACCCGTGATGGGCAGACCACCTCTCTTGCTAAAACGATTATCTAGTAATATCGTCTTGCCACGACTGACAAAGTCCATCGTTAGGCCTATTGAATATTTGAATGCATAATCCTTATGTGTCTAGTCATCCGATATCATGGGTCCATTTAACATTGATGGCTGGTGGAGTAGGGAAGCAGCGCACTCCTGGAGAATTGGACTCCTACTGCAATCAACTGCAACAAATTCACGAAAGAGTCCTATCGCGGCCAACTATCTCATACTTCGAGCCTTTTAACATTAATACTACGTAAATTCGAGGGAGAGCTTCGTATAGGGCATTTCCTCATGCTGCCTGCCAACTAATGGGCACCCGTGTAACGACATGATCTATCCAAAAGATTCGTTGCCCCTGGGTACCGTAGGTAGTAAGTCTCCCATACCAAACCAACCCAACCCAACGCCGCATAAAGTGCCTATTTTAATCATGACTTCTTTTGAGCAGTAAAGAGCGACCAACCCACCGACCGACGATGCCGCCACCGTCCTATCCTATTCCCTCCCCTTCTCATCATTCATTCAAACATCCAACATACTCCTGATCTGCTGCGGCGGGCCGCTGGTAGACACGCCGCTAGCGGTACTGTGGCTTCTCTCGCTCGTACCAGGCCGTTGAGACGGTTGGCTAGGCGAATCCATTCTGCCTCTAGGAGAAGCGACACTTGCGCCAGCCTCGGGCGCCGTTCCCGGGAAGAGAAGCCCAGCCGCCATCTCCATGGTGCGCTCCGACCTCCGCTGATCAGATTTGCCACCGTAGGGCGTGGGCGTGTACGGCGGCGGCGTATACGCAGGCGGCGCCGCGTTCGCCGCACCACGGATGCCGTTCGTGCGGTGCATCTCGTTCATCTCGATATTCGCATTCGCGGCATCGGACTCGGCCTGCGCGGCCCTCTGCGCGGCAAGCCTCTCGACGTGTCGCGCCGTGGGGCGTCCGCCGCCGACCTCCTGCACGTTGCGCATGATGCGGTCGCGCATGCTGCCGCCCTGGGGGTCGCCGTTGAGGCGGCGCCACCACGCGGGCTTCTGCACGAGCCCGAGCTCGCGGTCGATCTCCTGCCCCCGCTCGCGCCGCTGGCGGATCAGCTTGCGGTCCTCGTTCGGGCGCAGGAAGCCCGCGATCACGTGGATGATGAGAATCAGGAGCGTGGGCGCGTAGCCGCCGAGATACATGGCGAGGAGGCTCGTCTTGGCGTTCAGGGGGGACAGGCGGAAGTCCCACGCCGACAGAGCCTGGTATGCGACGACGGCTAATGCTAGAGGCATCATCAACACGAAACGGAAGGGTATGTATCCGAGAAACCCGATAACCCTGTTGAATAGACCGCGATTGCGGGGCTCGTAATGTCGGATTGAATGCCATAGCGAGGTCATTTGCGTCAACCAGCAGACGAGGAGGCAAAAGGCCGCTGCCTTAAAGCGGCCGTCGGTCGCTGTGGGAATTGCAAACTCGACGATCTGGTCTGAGTCTCGTTGAAGCTCGATATTACCCCAATTTCGAGGCACAATAAGGAAGAAGTTCTGCACAGAGCATTGATTAGCGGGCGGACACGCCGGATATGCATGCAGCGGCTTAGACTTACCAGCCATAACCAAAGGTAGAAGAAGAGTGGCAGCCAGAACTCGAACATCCCTCTCCTATCATTCTCTTGTAAGACGAACGGGTTTGGATCGATGAATTGGCGCTCCTTCCAGCTGCCCCAATGCCTCACGGACTCCCAGACCAGGGCCATGGTGCCCATCTGCATTAAGAACCAGAAGAAGACATTTAGGACGATGGGCAGTTCCAGTACGCGATATCGCTCCACATCGATTCCAGTGAACAATCCGACGAGGGCGGTAGCGCAGACGAAAATACCCCAGTACCATTGCCATCTCCTACCTATGGGATAGAATCTCTTCTCGGCAGGTAGGTACAGCCTCCCATGCCTTCTCAGGTTCATCAACACGAACACCAGAACCAAGGCGAAGGCAGCAGCGAAGCCGACACCAGCATTACCGCGAGCACCAGTGGGCTGTGTTGCCAAGTAACACCAAGTACTGTTGATGAATGTTCCGTTTGTCAAGAGACCCTTCGGTGTGTAGGGCGAATCGACCAGGAAGCACCATGAGCCATTGGAAATGGTCTGGTTGGAGTAGTAGGTGTAGTTCCAGAAATTCAAGGTGGTCAGGTTGAAGTGTATGCCGGAGAAGACAGTGTCGGTCGCATTGTCGCCGCTCGGGAAAGCGAGCAAATCACGCGCGGTGAGGAGGTACATTCTCACGATAGGCTTGTCTTGTTCACGCCGGTTGGTGTGTCAACGGAACGGAACGTATGTAAGTCTCCGGAACAGAACGGGGCAAATAAATGCTGGTGTATCGCCTGGTCGCAACGAGCTTAAGACATTGGAGCCAAAAAAAGAAACAGGGACACCGGAGGGGATATCAACGGGATATGGATGCAATCGCTAGTCGCGTGATAGGAAGCAAAAAACATGAAGAAGAAAAGAGAGTTCCCGAAAAGGTTCTTGGCTACATAGAAGTGTTTATGGTGCAGGTGGTGGTGATCCGGAGCTTCGGATCACAAAATTCGCTCAGCGAGAGTCATCCCCACAGTTTGTTCGCGATAACGAAGTCCAGAGGCCGATAATGCTGCGTGGCGACGTCATCCCGAGCGGCATGCGGTACATATGTACATTCCGTACAGGTGTGTTTTGCCGCGTCGGACATGTACTGCGTACATACACGCATATATACATTACTTACCTTAGCGGGAATGCGGTACTTTGGACCAATGGGTGTCTCGAGACTCCAACACAAGTATAAGCCTTTACATATAAATATATAAATCAGCCTCCAATTCAACAGTTCTTGGCAATTTATTGAGAGTTGTTTGAGTAAAACTAACTAATAAGTACCCTCCAAAGTCGAATGTTAGTCGCACGTCTACGGAATAATCGCGGGAATGTCAGTTGAAAGACGGCGCTAAACGACCACTAGTCGATAACCTGACAGATACAAGCCGCCTGCTTACCATTGGTTCTATCACTCTAGCTGTATAAGTACATAACCTTATATATAGCTAGTTCTCCCGTCATCCGGTCTTTATTGATCTGATCTACGGAAGATTTCAACTCCATCCGATGAAGTCCGGCTTATAAACTTCCCTTCAATAGCGAATATTTGTATCGTGTGCATGGCCACGGCCGCAACGATATTAACGGAATTCCATATCACAGGGAACGCCGCCCCGCAAATCTAAATACCAAGACTTACATGTAGAACACAGCCACCCAATATTTTAGCCTGTTTGTTATTAGTCTTGGCTGACATTCTTCTCTGCTGACTTTCTAGCATGACCAAAGTGGCCAAATTGGCATTTTTGTTCTCTATGTACATACACTGTGGTGAGGCACAGTAGAAAAAGTCTGTTTCAGATCATTATATTTCAGTACATGCACACACACAAGATCAACTAAAACAGTTTTGAGGCCTGGGGCATAGCCCAGCACCAATCTCATAGAATAGAGTCGGTTAAGTAGAATCTTAGATACCTAGTTCGCAAGGTGCCACTGAATAGCATTATTAGCTGGGGACGCCCTGTACACAATGTTGCTCATTACATAAATGTTGTCTCCAAACGCCGTTTTTACGAGTAAGAAGGCCTCCTAAGTCATTGACTTGACCGGGTATTAACCAGATACTATCATATATTAACGGGCCTGATTACAGAGTCCGAAGCAGCCTCTTCAATAAATTACCTAACAAATGGGAACATTCGATATACCTACGGCGTGCCGCCAACTGGTGTTCCCCAACCCCTAACAGCCCTAATGTACCACCAACCTGTTCCAGTTGGACCAAATATAGAACAGACCCGTTCGTTGGTTGGAACCAATAAGACAGTTTCCATATTGCTCTCCATGATTATGACTCGGGGGTTTGAGCTGGCTGAACTTTACTCAGTTACATGATTTCAGGATGCTCTTCCTGTCTCAACTGATGTGCTACTAGAAAGTCCATCGTTGACCATGTCGCTGAGGCTTGTGACGGTTCTTTCCGTGGCAGCATCGTCGCTAGTTGGTCTTGTAGTTGGCCAGGATTGCCCGCACTATTCGGATTACTCACAATCGAGGAACAAGCCGTTTTCTAGTGGTGCCTACAAGCTTGCGAGCCAACGACCAGCTCCAGAGGTGAATGCATTTTGGAGTTATCTTATTCCATTTCTACTTATTCAGCGCGCCAGTAGCTTTTTCACCGTGTTCAGGGGGTTGGAACGAGTGAACCAATGCTCGAACTCGGCTTCACTCTAAAGATCATGCCAATAGCAATTACTGACTCTGGATGCCGCGGCAGTGCCGGACCTTCAACTCGACCCGGATTGAGGATGCCATCAATCAGCTGAAACGCGAGATATACGACCCCGATCTATTTCGACTTTTTGAGAACACCTTCCCGAATACCCTCGATACGGCTATAAAATGGCGAGGTGTTGCAGCCAACAACAGTCAAGAGGAGCTGGCCTTCGTTATTACCGGTGACATCAATGCCATGTGGGTTCGTGACTCGGCGAACCAGATAGCGCCGTACAAGACTGTGTTACAAAATAAGTCAGACGACCTCGCGTCCGTGTTCCGCGGCGTCATTAACCTACAGGCCCGTTACCTCATCATATCGCCCTACTGCAATGCCTTCCAGCCGCCACCCGAGTCGGGCATGAAACCCGACTACAACGGCGGCACGTACTCCGTCACCCCGTCCTACGACCGCAACATCGTCTTCACTTGCAACTTCGAGCTCGACGACTTTGGGGGTTTCTTGCAGCTGTCGCACGATTACTATACCAGCACCGGGGACTTGGATTTCTTCGGCAAGTTCCAATGGATCCCCGCGGTCCAATCGATCATGTCCGCCTCCGAGGCGATGAGGAAGCCTACGTACGGACCCGACGGGCAATGGATCCGGCCGGCATACACCTTCCAGTCGCAGACGATGTCCGCGTCCGGGACTCTAGGAAACAACGGCATGGGCAGCCCCGTGAACGACACGGGCATGGTGCGGTCGCCCTTCCGCCCCAGCGACGACGCCGCGACCTTCGACTTCCAGATCCCGGCCAACATGATGCTGGCGCGGTACCTGAAGTCGACGGCGGAGATCATGGAGCGGCTCCCCAACGCGCCGAAGGGGCTCGCGCAGGACATGCGCGACATGGCCGCGGACATCCGCAACGCGATCGAGCACTGGGGCGTCGTGACGGGGCCCAGCGGGCAGAAGATCTTCGCGTACGAGGTCGACGGGTTCGGGGGGCAGAACCTGATGGACGACGCGAACGTGCCGTCGTTGCTCTCGGCGCCGTTTCTGGGTTACCTGGATAAGAAGGACGAGATCTATCAGAACACGCGGAAGTTCGTGCTCAGCAGGAACAACCCCTGGTGGTGCAGCGGCCCGGTCATCAACGCGGTCGGCAGCCCGCATATCAAACCCGGGGCAGCGTGGCCGATGGCGAGCATTATGCGCGCGATGACTTCGGATAATGATATGGAGATTATTACGGCCATCAGGGAGGTGTTGACTAGTACCGACGGGTACGGGCTCATACACGAGAGCGTCAATAGTTTTAATGCAGGTGATTGGACCCGGCAATGGTGAGTCCATATCTTGTATCTACAGCTCATCCACTGGTCAGCTAATCCTCCGCCGCAGGTTCACTTGGGCTAATGGCCTTTTCGGACAATTGATCATGGACCTTTCTCAAAGAAAACCATACATACTGAGAGAGAGCTTCCAGCCTTTCTTCATAGACAAGGAATAACGCTCAACACCTAACGGAGCCCCAAATCTCATCTATATATTATAATACCTAAGGCCGGTAAAGGTTGATTAATATCACAAAATAACTAGAATTCTACAACAAGATCAATCATGAATACATTTGGGTATATCGACTTTAATCAATCTGCGAGAACCCGAAACACTGAAGTTGGATTATGTCGGGACATCGTTTAGGCTACGCATTCGTGAGCCACCTCCCAACTAGATCTACTGTTAACGACAAAGTCGACGGTACACCCGTACAGAAATATATATTCAACGAGTTCTCCACGGCGCATTTCAAGAAGTCGGGCGGTTTTCACTTTGATTTAAGAACCAAAATCAGGAGGCGTTTGGAAACTCAGAATTACCTATGCACCCCATCTACACCAGAGGCATACTGGAGTCCTAGATACTCTGCAAGATGGTCGCCCTTCTTGCCCTTCTGGCTATCCAAACTAGCTGTGCTCTCGAGCACTCCCCGTCCTTCTCCTTGCGCGACGACGGAGACCAAGCGTAGGTACTGCTAGGGCTGACCGTGAGCGCCAAGGCGTTGGATAAAGGGGTAACTAAGGCAGGAAGTGTTGAGTGACTGAGGGCTAGCGACACTTCTTCAGGGGAGCAACCCTGACAATGGGCAAATACATGCAGTGCAGGCTCATGAAGTTAAAATGGGTCGGTTGTGGGATATGATTCAGGAGCCACCCAATGACTAGAACAGCAAGACATGCCAATAAGTTCTCAAAAGCAGACCAAAGTTGTGAAAACTGCAGGCGACTGCTTTTACTCGGTAATCCTGTGAGATGATAGTCGAGACTGCCCTGCGAACCTTCGATATTAAAGTAATTATAGAAAGCTAATGGGTGTCGACTATCGCTGAGTTTACAAGGTAGTGGGGGTTAAGTTGTGCATTTCACTAGGTTTCGCTCATAGAGCTATTGCAACAACCTTCATGTCCTCTTACTATTACGATAAAAAGGCCCTAATGAAATATCTAATTTTTGCTCGCCATCTCTGTAAGGTGAGGATATCTCTCTAGAGCTTCTAGCTCCTAGTCTCGTTTTAACTCGTTTCTTCGGCTGTGCATAGATATCTTTGAGGATAATGGGGACAACTGGGAGCACCGGAGATATATATTGTTAGTATTATAACATACCTGACTAGTTTTGTTTATCTTGCTTTGGTCAAAGTCACCACAACCAGGGACAGTAGATGCTCCATCATCAACACAGAATTTCATTTTTCCAAATTTAGTCCCCAATCCCTCCCAGGAATTGTATGTTATAAACTTTATGTAATATGAAGCAAACATGCTTAAGCATGCTGTAAGTTCCAAGGCTTGCGGATTTTACAGGCTGATGTATTGTTTTCTTTGCTACCTTGCAGATAACATTTCCCTGCCCCTGCACCCCTTCTGTGTCACCGTTTAATCTCCTGGGCACTTCCGCAGCCTGGAAGCTGGGCTTGGCTCTACAAGTGGAGGACGAGAAGTATTTAAATCATGAGATATCCTCACTTAGTCCCATTTTATCGGGTGTACGTGCGCTTCCCCTTTCCAATCACGCAAGATAACCTAAGACTTGTAGCACATTACGATAATGTTGATACAATTATGGCTCTGCATTGCAGCTTTTGCAATTGTACTATACAGCTATAATTTCAGACGACGTAATCGAAGACACCATGTAGCAAGTCCCGGGACACGTTCAATGTATAGAGGTCTAACTATTGTTAGGAACACGAAGTACTCACAAAGACATATAGTTGTGCTGAACCTCCATCGGTAAAGAATATGAGACCATTTGGAATCGACCGGATTGAACAGATATTCAGAGCCAACTCGGAATCCAGGCTTATGGAGGAATTTCTATTCCATTTCCGTCAAACGGGTTATACCATCCGTCAAGTTCTCCTGGGAGTTACAGCTTACGACACAGCTGAGCCTGCAAACTTGGAGGCTATTCTATCCTCCAAGTTCAGTGGTGAGGTCTAGAATACGATATGAATTATCTACAGGAACTGATTTATATCAGATTTTAGCTATGGACCGCGCCGAGCTATTGCCTTTCCCAGTGAGTAGCAAATACCACCACCTTTGCCTTATTTCCTGAGCGTGTAGTCCCTGTTGATATATTTCCTAGAGTTATTATATCCTGAAATTCATTTCTAGCATTCTTGATAATGGTAAAGCCGTATATCAAGGCAATATACTGACTCTGGATGTTGCAGTGTTTGGGGACGGAATATTTACGCAAGAGGGCGAAGCTTGGAAGCATTCGAGAGATATTCTTCGACCTCAGCTGTACCATAACCAGTATGAAAGTCTCGACTTGTTCAGGGAACCAGTCGACGATCTGTTGCGAGCGCTACCCCAGGAGGCCGGTGTTGTCGATTTGCAGCCCCTATTCTTCCGTTTCACCCTCGATGTCACAACAGCGTTCCTCTTTGGTGAATCAATCCATAGTCTAAGATCTCCCGAGAAATCTAGAGAAAAGAGGTTTGCAGATGCATTCGACCTTGCTCAGAAATACGTTGTCAATCGTTTTCGGCTTGCCGATCTTTACTGGTTGATCGGAGGTAAAGAATTTCGGGATGCTTGCAACCAGGTGCATCAATTTGCCGATGAAATCATTGATTTAAATCTGTCTAAGGGTACTGAATCTGGTGATGGTGAGAATAGATACGTTTTCTTGAAAGCGGTAGCCCGGCGGTGCCCTGATCGTGAGGCGTTGAGAGGGCAAATCATCAATATTCTTGCCGCAGGAAGGGATACAACTGCCTGTGCTCTCTCCTGGACTTTGTGAGTAGCTATGAATGAATATTAATGATAGCAAGTCAGACTAACTCGTTTCAGCTTTCACCTTGTTAGACATCCACACGTCTTGAAGAAACTTAGAGATGAACTCGCTCAGCTTCCAGCAGACGACAAAGTTGATAGAGCAAGTATACGGCGCTTGCCATATCTCAACAATGTGATGAAAGAGAGTGAGAAACGACGAATGAGAAATTAAACTCCATCGCTGACGTTTACTACATAGGTAGTCCTTCGGCTCTATCCATCTGTTCCCATAAACTATAGGGTAGCTGCACAGACCACAGTGCTTCCGACTGGTGGAGGGAAAGAGAGAACATCCCCAGTACTTATACCAAAAGGAACAGCAGTCGCATACAGCGTGTATGCAATGCATCGACGACCTGACCTTTACGGAATAGATGCTGAGTTGTTCCGGCCTGAGCGATGGGATGAAGATCTCCCTATGTATCGGGATGCCACCCTCCAAAGGTGCGCATTTTTTTTATTACCTTCCAAAGAATTTCTAATTCTATCTTCAAATATCTACGCTATACGAGTTTAGTTACTTTTCACTTTAACTATATCATGGATGCTTCCAAGGTTACTGACAACCACCCGGTAGATGGGGCTACTTGCCTTTCAATGAAGGACCGAGAGTTTGTATCGGAAGTAAGATGCACCATGAAATACCTACTGCGACCATATTACTATGCTAATATTTATTAGTGGATTTTGCCCTCACTGAGGTAGCATATACTATTGTCCGTATTTTATAACGGTATCCGACCATTAAACTACCTGAAAATGAAAAGGTGGAAGTTGTCGGTGCAGAGAAGCAAACCACGACCCTAGTCCTTCAGATTACCGATGGCTGCAAAACCGAGCTGTGTTGCTGAGTGCTCAGGGCGCCATATGATATATCTTCATAGGTAGCTGAGCTAGGGTCTTAACATTGATTGAAACTTTTGTAGGTATGTGGGCGATCTACTTACCCTTCTCCAGGCATGTATTCTATAATGTCGCGAACGCAAGGACTAAAGCTTTCAAAGTCCCTATGTTAGCATATGATAATTATATATCACGTTGCACTTTTACTTCATTTAGTTAATAGAAGCTCTAAACTCTACAGACTTGAAGCATCTCATAATCATCTCATATCAGGCAGGTGCAGTTTAATCATGACAGCAATTATTATTGAGGAGTTTGGCCATGATATGGGTAGCTGTTGTAGATTCCTTTTCTTCTAGAGAGCTTGGGAAAACAGTGATTTAGACATAGCCGTTCATGCTTTACTTCCTCCCCCCTCGGCTCCCGTTCTGCCATTCTTAGGGTATAGACTAAACAGCAATAATAAGTGCTGGGAATTTAGCCCCACGGACTACTGTAACAAGGTTTGTTCACAGGTACACCCTAGCCCTGTCCAACTTTGATCAGCTGCTAGATCAACGCACCTACTAAGCGAGTTCGTTGGTCGCGGAAAAATCTTATTTGTGCAGGTAGATAAGAGGCGACTATTGCCATATTATGTGGGCGCGATCCCCTTCTTTTCTCGGGCAGAGCTGGGCTGGTCTAAGGTGGTAGTCACACGCTGTTGTTAGTTATTTCTATTTTCAAGTAGCGCAGTCCACGACTAACTAAACTCAAGTACGCGAGAGAAGATTCTTTATATTCTTTTGTATGGGGGACAATGCGTTGCATCAAATTTTATGATCGGAGTCTACACATCAGATTGAGTCGTCCTTCAATAAAACTTTGAATATCATTCATAATCATTCCACACAATATTCATGTTGACACCGATATGGCGTGCAGGTTGGTGGCTCCGTAATTGTGATGCTATGTCCGGGTACAATACAACAAGAATCCCGATATACAAATACAGAGCCAGCGTCGTAGCAGAGTCGCTAAGCTACCTATATCGATTTTATAACTTCTCGTTATTAGGATGATTATAAATGCTAAGCCTGTCATTAAACGATTCTCAGGATATAGCACGACTAGGAGACTTATCACGATAGAACTGCGAGTTCCTACAAATCATGCAGGTTAAGGTTGCAGAAATACCTAGGTAATAAGTTGGTTACAAATATGGCATGCGCAAATGATGAGCTTAATCAGAATAAGGTGCGAGGCTCAGAGGAGGGCAAGGAAAGTCCGATATAGAATAACAACTGAGTGACTTGATTATACAAGGGGTTACCATTTGTATACTAAGTATCCGCTCACACGACCTCAGGAGTAAGTTCCTCCAAACACTATCAAGGCGCTTGCACTAAATGTTGCTATGAACCAGAAGTTTCTTCCCAGGGGGTTCAGGTTTCCTCTGTCAAAGCGAAAGCATATATCTTCGGGTAGAACAGTAATGTTGCCACCTTTTCCATTCCTCACACTCTCCTCACTCTCCTGACTCTTCCCATCAAAAAGAGCTCACTGTCACAATCCATCAGTCGACAACCAAGTCTCAGTAGAATCCTACTCAGTACTCTAATGAGTTATCACAAGTCAATATTTCTATAATACAATCGTCTATACTGATAAAAACGCTATAACATGCACACGAGGATGCAGAGAATCCAATGCTCAGCCAAATTCTGAGACATTTCCTACTTATTCATTACGTTTATTCTTCTCTCCTCTAATCTTCTCCCGACAAACGCCGCAAACTTTTGAAGTTCCTGACCCCATTAAGACAGGGAGACGGATATTCTTCCAAGTGACTCAGGGGCGAAGCGAACCTCAGCAACCGTCACGGCACAATATATACGCTAGGTGTGCACTACTCAAGTCACTATACTCCTCATTGCTTTGTCCCATATTGACATGACCCTCCACACGCAGCATTTGCAAACTAGAAGCACACCCAGTTCAGGATCCGGGATCACGACCCTATCGGACGGGCGTATGATCGCTCTTATGAACATATGCTTACAAGGGATGTGTCTTGACTCCCCTTTCAGTGCCGGCCTCTACTCATCTACTACCCACCCCAACTGCATACCACCTTCTCATCGTGCCCGACAAAGGATCTGCCCCGGCCAACCGTGACAAATTCCGACGCAAAAAGACTTCGGATCAAAGGGCAATAGAAGACGCAATCTCGCCAATATTGTACTTGCCACCAGCACTCCAAGCTTCAAGGACTCTGTTCACTGGAAAAGCAAAGCAATCCGCCTAGGGTGGCGTACCAAAGCAAGGAAACTGTCAGGATCCTTTGTTAGGCTTCATGTATATAGAGGCTGTTCGAAGAACAGCCCTTTAGTTAGTTCTTCGTGCAACAACTGTGTTGTTTTGCTACCTCATACACTCACCTCGTGACAGAAACGGGCCAGATCCCGCGATTGTCGATGACGAGGAAGACAGAATAGATGGACTGGTGTAGTACGAGGAGAGTCACAAGAAGAGTCGCGAGGAGCGAACACCTGGCCAGACATATACGGTACGGAGAAGAAAAGGCGTAGCCGGGCCACCTTCTACGAGGACCTATTGGACCAGGAGATCAAGAAGGAGTCATCGGAAGAGCCGTTCCCGCCGTAATCCGTCAAGAAACGCGAGGTCCGTTCGCTGCCTCGTCACCGATCGCGTCGACGAGGACAGAACAGTCTGAACGTACTGGACGTTCGGGGCCCTCACAATAACACACTTCAATAACATGGTCTTCCACAACGGAGGTGGGTCACCGCCTAACAGCCGCAGTGGGGGATGCAGCATTTAGCCTTGGTGGCTTGACCCAGGGGTAAGAGTATGGATGTACGCCGGGGCACGTTGACTGTTCGGGAACTAGAACACTTCGACGAGACGATCGATTCGGGGCCCGGGGTGGACGAATAAACGTATGTCCGAGCGGGAGCAGATCGGTGTGATCCGCGGGAGAAGAACAGTTGGGCCTCGGCCACTGTCCTCGGTCGTTATGATGGCTTCCCGCCGAAGACAAGTGGTGTCGCGACTATGAATGGGATCGCGGCCCGGTCACGACTATTGGCCCTTTCCAAAGTACCAGGCCTATGGTTCTCTGGAGGCCTCTCTTGATCACCAGAGGTGGGTGGAACCGAGATATCAAACACCTACAGCTCAGAGACAACAACGCGAGACCAAGATATTTGGCTTGCAAATTACCAGTCACATACAATGTAGTGAGATTCACTAGTCGTCCATTGCAATTGTAAGTTTGTCTACCTTCGATCACTCGATAGTGCTTACCTAGCTAATCCGGAGTCTAGGATATTGAGAATCCAAAGGACAGGATCAGAATGAAGCGCCCCGTCCGCCCCATTCACAAGGCTTGTATCGCTGTTGCCTCTCTGTCGTCTGGTGCTAGAAACCTGTCCTCTGGTTGGGGATCTTTCTCGTCAGGTGCCAGTACCCCTTCATCTGGTGTCAGAAACCTGTCTGGTCCTAAAAACACTCCGTCGGGCGCCAGTTGTGACAGATACCTTTCGCCCGGTCCCAGCTTCGTCTGGTCCCTCATACTCCACCTACCCCGGGTCATATTCAGGAACTCCCAGCACTCAGCCCGGTACCCTCACATCCCCATCCGTCTCATCTCACACATCACCATCCACCCCATCGTCGCTCTGTACGTGCCTCTGCGATTACGTCACTCAATTCTTCGAGTGCGCCGTGCAGTCCTGCTTCCGCCATGCCGTGTCATGCTGCGTCTGGCGCTCTGCTCGTCGATGATGCTCGCGCAGGCTCATGTATTACGGGGGTGAGCTTGCCGTGGTGCTCCCTCGTGCAGTATCATGTCCTTGGGGAGGCACTGTACCGGGGGGGAGAGATTTAGCCAGGAGATGGGGTTGAGAGTTGAAGGGCTTCGATCAGGGTGTCTGGGGAGGAAGTAAGACCAGACCAATGGACATACCGGCTGCTCTGCAACGCCGAACAAGAGGATCCGGTTCATGTGACCGGTCCCGCCAGGACTTGGGTATATTTCTGCTGCCGCGGGATTTAAAGTGGCACCCGGCATACACGTACAGAAATATATGAATACAGAGTTGGGGTTTTTGTATTTAAATCTCGTTTGACCAGAAATAACACCAAGAAGTCGGGAAAGCGGGGTCCGGGTAACTAGACACGAGGCAAGTCTTGATTGAATCTAGGGGTCTTAGGACATGAGTCTGGTATGTGTGACACAGAATGTGAACCGCCTAACTTTCTGTACTCTGACGCCTGAATACATATCAACTAGAGTTGTCGAGGAAGTTTACAATCATGTAACTGAACTTGATGAGACATGTCAAAAATCGAAATAGACAATTCGTAGGTAGTTGGCCATTCTAGACTCTTGAGACTTAAAAACTGGAATGGCATGTCACTATGCAATGACACTGAACCTTGAGTAGAATTTCTCTCGAATTGTAAATGGCTACCTGAGTTCCACAAACGTGAAAGATACCATGGAGACAACCCTCCCAGACCACTAAATGTAAACCACATAGCCGACCACGACCATATGGCTTCCACGCCAACCAGCAGCAATATCTGGGGACAACCTCGAGATACAAAGCAGAGCATTTTCCTTTCTATTGTATTATCTCCCTCTGTGCCTCTCTCCCATTTTTCTGGAGTCGTATTTGCCTCTTTGATGAAGTCGATGCACGACATAACAAGTAGACAAATGACCATGTAACCTCAAACACAGCTCACTAACAACGGATACATGGTTGCCGCCAGTCTTGACGACAGCAAATCGTTTCCCGCAAACTACTATCTGTACAATTATCTCAATCCAGGGTAAAACAACAGATCAGGGGGGCCGCCACTCTGTGGACATATTGGCACATCTCCCATAAAGTGAGACCCCCAATTCTAACCGCTTTACAGCCTCTTACGACGAACCAGTCATCCACGAAAAAAACAGATTTTCCTGCAGATGGAAGTCTTGTAAGAGTATGGGAGGGGGGTGCTTGGGTCGCGGTGGGGGTATCTCCATGTGAAGATCTAGGACTGTCCGGGTACCTGAACTCAGTCAGTGAAAATCTATAATCTCCAAGAAAGTTTGGAAGAATGTGCTCCGAAGATGACTTAGTATAAGGCCCTTGGTCGACTTACACGCCACATTTATTCGCACTTCTCTGGCTTACCTGCTCGTGTGCTTCTGCTTCGTCAACTTTTCTCTCGGATAGGAAAATAACATCATCATAATCATCCACCTCCATCCAGGAATCTTCGTTATGACCGGGAGCCAAATTGGTAGTTTCCTCGCCTCGTGTGAGTACGTTTCCATTATCCTCCTATTGAATATCAGTCTTATTCATTGTGTAATGTTAAATATTCAATCAGCAACAAACCTCCTGTTCGATCTTGACAATTTCGGCCGTTGGCTTCCGCGGGCTCCCTAGACGACCCCTTTTATCACTCGGCGATAAGAGGGGCTTCTTCCGCTCCCGGCGTTCCGGGCTCGGTGATTGCGTTCGTTTTCTCTTCAATTGCATCGAGTTAGGATTCAGGGTTTTCCTAGACACCAAGAACATATTGTACTGTTCGTTTTCTTTAAGGTCTGGATTGTGAAACCTGGCTCCCACGGAGCCATCCCCAGCCAACTGATCAGCAATGCAATTGCCTGGCACGGCAGAATGCCCAGGTACCCTATTCACAACTTCGAATGAGTACATATTCATCTTCTACCATCTCAGTCACCTAGGCCCCTTTGACAAGAGTTCCGACTCCGGAAATATCCTAATATGACAGGTGCATCACTCAAGACAGGTTTAGTTACCGAGTACGTACCAATGAAATGTGACTTGAACGCCTTGTTCACCTAGGCAGTGCAGAGGCTGTAAAATGGTAGCGAGACTCTCGCTACCCAAACTACTCCGTGGCGATACGCCACGGAGGAAACTGCCAATGGCAACCAGAGAGGTCTGGGAGTCGGTTAGAATGATAATAGCAGGTAACCGTCTCTGTCCCTCCTGGACCGACTTAGGGCTGAATGAAAGCACCTCCTGCAGGGCATTTTCAAGGGCTACTCCAATGGCGAGAAGCTCAGCAGCATCAGCGTTGGTGATTCCTACAATACCATGAGCAATTTCAGTCCAGATATCGCATTCGTCTTGGGAACGCCTGTAAGTCACTCCTGCTCCACCGTATTTCCCGCCTCCCTTGCCGAAAGAACCGTCAGCAAAGAAGACGAGGTGCGGTTCAGAAATTTCATTATCTGTCTTGGACATCTTGATTCCGTAGCCCTTGGCTTTACCATTTTGTCGGATAACGACTCGGACGGACCCGGCATCGCTCTTTGGAATGCGCTCAATATCTTCGTCTTGTTCTTCTGTCGTCGCGAAGTATGGCCCACAGATGTCTCTTCTTACACTGGGTAAAATTACCGCCGGCTTTGTAATTCCCGTCTTTGCGATTACTCTAGGTCCGGCTGGTTTTCCTTTCGTAACTGGCCGTTTGTTGCCGGGATTAGCTGGGCCAGTCGGCACAGATAGAGCAGTCCGCGAACGGAGCCTGGAGCTGATGGGCTGGTATTCTATGGGTGCGTCCTCCATCTCGATGCTCGGTGGCAGGCTAAAGTCTAGATCTTCGATTTCGGCGATTAGGTCTTCGTGTTTTGGCTTCGGCTTCGGCATCTTCGGTTTCGCTGCTCGAGTACTGTGATCTGGATGGCTGGGAGATGTGTGGTTAGTGAGGATGGGCTTGGGCTTGGGCTCACCACCTTCCAAATCTTTCACGACGGAGTCAACAATGTCCCGAACAGTTACAGTGGCGGCGATCGAAGCATCTAAAGATGAAACCTCGTTCTCCAGCTGCTGAATCTTCCAGGCAAGTATCTGTTTCCCATCTGCGTTTGGCGGAGGATCAGATGCCTTGGAGATCTTCAGGTTTTTGAGGCCGCCAGTGATGTGCTCGTGACAGATCTTTTTCACAGCGTCGACAGGCTCGTTCATAATTGACGGGTAGTGTTGCAAAGGTGGCAGAGGGAAGGGAAGTGAACGGGAAGGGAACGGGAAGAGAAGGGAGGGAAGGGAAATGAATGGAAAGAGGAAATAAAAGCAGCGACGAGGTGAAATGCAGGAAGATTATTTTTGAGGGCAGGCACTTGCGAAAAGTACAGTGGTGGCCAACAAATCTGTGACTGCCATGTTTTCGCATATAGTCAAAAAAAATATAAGCATATTTACAGATGTACATACAAACAAGCACGCCTACAAGCATTATTGCACGTGGCAGCCAACTGCCTGGGAAGCCTGAAACCTCTCATCTCTAGCCCAAGTTTCTGCAACTGGATGCTTGAGCTTCGAAAGCTCCCAAACATCGGATGAAGGAATCTAGACAATATCATCGTCGACTTTGAAATCGTACTAGTGAATAGGAGGCCCATTGTAAAGCATCACTCCTGAAACCGAAGTCACTTGATAAACACTCTTCAACTTGTCGAAATAACTGTAGCTGAAATTGAGCAATGAATAAGTTTAATACCAGTGTGTCTTCGACTTTTATCACTTTCCTCCTTGGTTGCTTTAGATGCTCTTGACATGTTGAAGTACCTACAGCATATATGAAGGTATCCAGGATAAAAGACATCCTGAAAGGGCCTTTACTATAAACCGCATTCACCTGAATTTGGACAAAGAGCCACAAAGCGTCTTTTCAATGGCCCCTAGAAGACCTTCATGGATTATCGTTCAAGTGCTAGTTTGTGTCTTCTTATTTTAGGTATATCAGTTGACATAGCATCAGCAAACAATCAGTCAATGATATACGTATCTTGAAACTTATTTTACCATGATTAATGATCAAAAACATTCCATACTGTTCCTAGTCCCCCCATATGAATGTTGAGAATATTTATTTTATTTATCACCTTTGTAGCTTATTGTTTAAGGGAGGAGTCTGAATGGGTCTGAACCGCTATAATTAAAGTTACCAAGAAGTTTTTTGGCGAGCTTGGTATATATAGAGATATAGAGTGGATTCAGATTCAGCCTTGGATATTGGGAAGGGTAATGCGGCAGGGCTATCTCTTACGACAATCTATAGGACTAATGCGAGAATACATATGGCTGCCGCCTGCACATACATAAAGAGAGCTTCACCCCCTATACACCTCACACTAATGAAACCATCATGCTCTTCATTGCTTTGTCCCATATTGTCACTGTCCCCTCTAGACTGGGAGAAATATTTGAAGATATATAGACTTTTATAAATAACTCTACTTGAAACATACACGTGATGATCATGCTTGATACTCAGTCTACGCCCAGAAGTGTCTGCAGCACTACTTGGTGAATATATAGTATCCTATACCAACCCCAAGCCTATAAAGGTCCTCGACCGGCTCGGCCCTGTACGTGTTCGTATCCGAGCGTTCGGGTTCTGGTGTCGTGTGTGACACACAAAGTCGCAGTTGGCCCGTCAGACGACATGAGGCTAAACGTCTCGAGGGGGAGGGGGGACCAACATGCATACATACATACCATACATACCATACAAACCTACATACTATACGTACCTACATACATACATACACACATACACACTATACGTACCTACCAACAACCTAACCCAGCAGCCCAGCACCTTTCATCTATATGTACGTATGTATATATGTACACACACACACACATACAGAGAAAAGAAAGAGAGGAACCGACCGCGCAGGGCCGAAACTCGGTAACGAGCCATGCGAAGTGACCAGCTACATATGTACGCCTCTGCATCAGGAAACGAGCATCAATCGACCTATGTAATCCGGCCAGAACGCCTGAGACAACCACCACCGCACCGCACGCGGGTGTACGTATATTCCAATGATCTGCGAATGCGGGGCTAGAACACACATACCTACCTACTGCTTACATAGGTAGGTAGGGGCAAGCAAGCAGGCAGGCAGGCAGGCTGACTGGCAGGTTAGTTAGATTTAGACCAACGACGTTTATTACTCATTTATTTTAGATAACAGCCTTGCTTAGGTAGTGAGCAGAGAACAATGAGGATGAGAAGAGAGAGAGAGAGATTGCATATGCATTGTATGTATGGAAGTTAGGGACCCAGGGATCGATCGATTGGCCGCGGTAGGGGTATGAGGGCACTCTGCATGTTACCACGTTCGATCTTACAGTATGTATAATACAATAGAACAATACAATACAATACAATACTATTGTACCTACTTACCTTACCTTACCTTACGCATAGCAAATAAGTAGGCTGGTCGGCTGGTAGATAGGTAGCAGAGCCTAGTACATACCACACACCAACCACGCGCGCACGCAGTATCGTGCACGCTTGGGGCAGTGGTGGGTGGAATTAAATCCGCAATCTACGATTGCGTCGGTGGGTGGCTTGCAGCATCCCCAGGTTTTCCGGCACCACGCAGCCAGCCACCTTCCATCTGTTGCGCGTTGTCCCGCATGTCGTCGGATACCTAGGCATGAGCAGGAGGGGCTGGCTGGCTGGCTGGCTGGCTGGCTGGCTGGCGCACCACTTGGGATGTGTCTCAGGATAAGTAATCGCACGAAGTATGTACATAATAGTGAGCCTGGCGTAAGTAAACCTGGGACGAAAAGCATGTGTAAGACCTCCTTAGCTGTTTGCTGCATGTACGGCGTTGATGATGGCGCGGAATGTCAGTCAGGTACGGCGAGCGCGAGTTCAGCCTCGGTGATAGGACAAGGCATAATAATACCTAGTGAATGGCATAGTAATACGAGTGTTGTTAGTCCGAGGAGTCATCATCACGGAAGTAGCGGTCAAGAGGAGGTGCGAATGAGGTACAAGATATAAGAAAAAGCAATCATCGCCCCAGCCTGAAGAGGATGTTAGATCTATCTGTCTCCTCCCAAGGTAACGCCAACGTGCATTCTCGAGGGTTGTGAGTTGACTACTCGAAAGACGAATTAAACGGCGCGGCATACAACAAATGAACCGGGAAAGTTCAATAGACAGGAAGCAAGTACTACCTGTAATGCCTGGTGATAAGAGTGCAATGCTACCTCGAGATGCATGACAAAGCAAATAGCAAATGTTGGGAGGGGAAGGGAGGGGAGGGGGAGGGGGGATATGATGGCGAACAACACGATACCGGTGATAGCCGGCGCATTTGAGAGAAACTGCCAATGTAATCGACTACCTACGGTATCGTGCCTTGCATCGAGCAGTGTAGGTAATCAATCACCAGGCTAGCACGGGAATAAAAGACTTTGCGTACAAAAGAGTTGAGACATGCCGCGAGCGGAATTCCTGTAGAAGTTTTGCATTGCTTTCACGATGGGGTCGACCGCTCGGTACTGGGCAAATTAGGCAGGCGAGAAATGTGGCTTAAGATGAAACGGGACATGGGTTCGATCGCCAGGTCCAGAATCCAGGGACGACCAACACCGTGGGACTCGACTACGTAGTTGACGCCCTGACAACTAGATTGGGCGACCTTTTTAAATTCCGAGCTGTGGAGGTGAGAAAGCCATGTCCCAATCGCCAGGAGCAGAGCTATCGCCCGTGATCCCCCAGCGTCGCTTATCAGTCAGTCGAATTAGCGCACGTTTCGACTCAGCCCTGCATCTTACGCAATGGGTGTTAGGGCTGGATGGATGACATGCTCTCGAGGTACGAATGTATTATGTATGTACATACGTCCGTTGAAACCCTTGAGCTGACGTTGTAGGTATGTGTAACATGGTTGCTGACAACATGGAACCTTATGTTCTATGTATCAACGGCTTTAACTAGTCATGGTCGAGCCGTCACCTGATAGATAGCTTCGGCTAGCTGTGCTACTACGCAAGGCCCTGACTAGGTAGTTATTAATGTATATAGAGCAAAATGTGGGAGTTAATCAGCGAGATCAGCTATGATTAACAAGCTGTGATATAGGCAGCCCATTACGTTTGCGCTTCCTAGGGCGGAGCTAACATGAGCAAGATGATGCCACGTAAATTCATCACCAGGTACGGAATCTCTTGGCAGGGCGTATCGATACGTGTATAGAATGAGGTCAGATCATGACGGGAGAGAGAGAGAGAGGATTGGTGTGGCCGTGCTTTATCCTTCCATGCGGATGGATATTGAAGTTCTCGGTATTGCTCTTCGTGCTCCGTAATACGGACTTAGCTACTACTCTGCACCGTTGGGGATCTCGGATGGTTCCTCTGTGCTTCTGGAAAGCTCCGCAATAGCATTCGTTCAATTAAAACGAAACTGTTCAGATCACTGTCGTACCTACCAGACTACGCTCGGACGCAGTACTGGCTCCTTATTCGGAGGGATTCCTGACGACTTCGGCAGTTGGCAGTGTATCGCAACTTGGTGCTGATACCTACTGTTCGGTGTGAACAGCCACGACCCTTATAGCCGGATAGCAGCCCAGGACCTTCAGTAAATACCTAGGTAGTTAAGTAAAGCAGGTGCAAAGCAAGTGCAATTACTAAGGCAGACGATCCCGCTGTATACGTGGTTGGTGATGGATCATCAGGTACAAGAACCACGAGAATGGATTTTGGGGTCACTGTACGCCTCTCGCATATCCTGTGTTTCGTGGGGCAGGCGGTGAATGGGCTGGCGGCATATTCGCGAATCTTATTCTATAAGTAGTCCTGGATCAAGCTCCGGCGACTGCGTACCTACTCGCAGTACCTGGGTAGTGACATGGGAAAGACTTGAGGACCTGCAGCAGAGGAATAGGCTCTGGACGAGCGAACCGAAAATGGGTGGGGACAAGAAGGCTGACGGTGGACGGTGGGTGTGGTCTAATTGTCAGCTGGACGCTTATGTGCCTTTTTCGAATGCAGGGCCACTGTCAAGTGTGGACTGTAGGATTGGGAGAAGAGGTCCCAGGGGATCCGAGCGAAGAAGAAAGGCCGCAGCAAGACTCCGCAAAACCCGCAATGTCGCCTTTGAGGATGTCCTCGACGGAACCGCTAGAGAATCTTCTTTCGCGAAACCTACGGTAAAAAAAGGCAAACCAAAGGACAAGTCTGTCGTTGGCAAATATAGATGTTAGACAGGCGGGCGTTGCGTCAGAGTTGTGCCAAGACAACGCAGATCATAAACGAATAGTGTTAAGAGCTTGTGAAGATCAGGCCCGATGACAGAAAGCAAAAGCATGTGTAAGACGGAGATCCTCGAGCCAACTTACTATTCATACATGTACATACATGCTATTGTGCCCTATTGTTGTCCACGCTGCCACGAGGCGTCATCCTTCGCCGGTCTATTTCAGCCTCTAACTCATTAGTTGAGTACCTATGGACGGCGCTGGCGGAAGCCGTCGCAAGCCACGAGCAGAGATCCTTCTGTCGCGCGACTCGGGATTGATCATTACATAGCAATGGGGGAGTCAGTCGGTGGCTGGTAGCGGTATTTTAAGCGGGTTGAAGACGAATAGCTTGCTTCCTTGCTAGCCTCGGAATTTCGACCATAGGTTAATAAGTAGCGATTGAAGCCTAACGATACATAGGACCAGGGGGCTGTCGTGGCATGTAGGAACGAATGGGCTTGTCTCAAACTCTGACAGTCACACTTGTGTCTGGTTGATATCCAAGGAGATGGGAATATGGGGGAATATATAATCATATGTATTACAAGGCATCGCATCGCGCATACATCGCGCATAGGTTGCCAAGTAACTGGTTGATTGTATTGTACAGACTGTGTGTGTGTGTTATGGTGTGGGTGTGTGTATGTGTGAGCTTGGAGAGAGGGGCACCCTCTTTTGTGTTGTTGTTTTTCCTTCGATGCGACAGTGGGGTGTGCCCTGGGTGCTGCCATCAATTCAAGTGCGCTACGTAGAATGATGTCGATGATGTAAGTCGAAATAGTCAAAATAGGTAGGGCAGGAGGCAAGCAGGCAAGTAGGGATTCCTTCGTCGTGCCTTGCGGCGCTTGCCCCTCTTATGGATGCAACTAAGGCCCTAATCGACAAATCGGCAGGCTGGGACTGATCGGTCAGGGCTTGCATAAATATAAATTAAAGACGCTAATAAGTTAGCTTTATACCCTTTTTGGCAGTAATTTCAACCCACCTTATTGTTATGTAATGCTAGCTTAATTTTAGGCTAGCTATATAAATTTTCTTTAATTTATAAATATATCTATAGATTTATAGCTTATTATTAGTTAATAAATAGCTTAATTGTTAAGTAATTAGCGTAAAAAACCTGTTTAATCGATTAATTTTAAACTAATTTTTAATAAATAAATATAAGCTGATTTATTAGGCTAAAATTACATATAACGCGCCTTTAAAAAGTGAATATTTTAATTTTTAATGGATAATTATTAACGCCGGCGCTTAGCGTTTGCTATAGCTATAATAGTTATTTTATATTAGATATACTTAAATCGATTATATCGATAACTTTTAGTAAAATTAATAAATAATCGGCGTTTAAAATATAATAACGATCCTAATAAAAGCCGGAAAGTTATTAAAATACTTTTAAACGGCTTAAATAAAAGGTTTTAAAAACTATTTCAAATATTTAAAATAGTTTTTAAAAAACTATTAAAATAGCTTCAAACTAATACTAATTTTCGTAAATTAACTAAATATATAATTACTAAATAAAAACTATTAATATTTTTATAGATAATAGTTTATAACGAACTGTAACGGAATATTACCTATCGATTTAAAATTAGCTAAAATATAGTTTTAAAAGTTTTTTAATATATTTTTATCCGAATAGTCTAGTTATATAAAACTTTTATTCGATAGCCGGCAGCCGATTACATAGCTAAAAAAGTAAAATTAAACCCGGTTTTAAATATTTTTAACGGTGCTATCGGTACTATAAATAGTATATATATATATATATTTATATTATATAATAGCTAGAAACGATAACGCAATCGGAAAGAATTTATTTTTTAAAACGTATTTACGGCTATAAAATTTAATAACACCTTTAGTTACGTATTAGTTAAGGCAAAAGGTTTAATATATAATAATAACTTATTATTAAACGTTATAGCTAAGGAATTTAATATATTTCCTAGTAAATTTTATTTAACAGATATTAACTTTAGTAATAAAAAAAAAGTAGTTATACTTTTCCCGAAAGTATAATATTATTTACAAAAATAGCGGTAAGTTATTTATAAGCCTTAAACGTCAAAAGAGTTATATAACTTTCGTTATTTAAAATTAAGGATTATTATAAAGCAGATTTTCGGCATACTAAAAAAAAAGTTTAAGATTATTTATAGCTCGGTAATAAAATATAAACTATATATTTAAATTTAAATTATATATGCTGTCTATAGTTTTTATAATTTTATTAAGGCATAAGAAATTATTAATAATAACGGCAGTTAAAAATCGAGGTTATTTCGAAAATAATAAAAATGCCTAATTAAAGCTCGAGAAAGGGCAAATCGGCATATTTATAATAAAAAATCTCGTTATATACGTTATCGGATTATTATATAAATATAAAATAGGTATTGAAATTATTTAGTTATAAATATATTAAAAAATAAGTAATTATAATAAATATATGATTTATTAGCCTTATTAAAAAGTTAGCTTTATTAAATGTAGTTATTAAAAAATAGTAGCTATTATAGTTGCTAATTAAGTTTAAAGGCTGCTGAAAAATCGATTGCTATAATAAAAATCAGTTATAATTAAAAAATCGATTACTATAATAAAATTAATTATAGTTATAAAGTCGATTATAGTAATAAAAATCAGTTATAACTACTATATTACTTTATTACTAAATGGCCGTTTTTTATATACCCTTTTAAGTATAATAATTAGGCAATTTTTTAAATATTGTGTTAGATATAGGGCTTATATTATAAGCCTTATTAACCTATAAGCCCTATCGGGGACGTATCGGGGAAAGACCGGAGGTTTTTTCTTACTTTTTGTTTATATAAGGGAGGTTTCGCCCTCTTTATATATAAAGGGGATAAGAATTAATACATCTATATTTATACCTTATAAATTAATATATTACCTGTATTTAGCTATTACTATTTTTTATAATTTTGATTTTTTTTTTCTCGAGTTATTTACGGTATATCGACTTTAGGTATATTTATTAAAAACAGTACCCGAAAGGGCAAACAAGCTGCCGCGGAACTTTTACGAGAGCCGGATCTTATAACTATTAAGGAAGGCTTGTCGCTCGTACAAATAAAAAACCCCGATTTTTTAAAGAACTAGGATTAAAGAAGGGACAAATTTATTACTTAACCCTAAAAGGATATAAAACTTAGCCAAACTTAAAATACCGCAAAAGCTAACGAATAACGAGCCCGCTATTATAAAAAGTTTCGCATTTTAAAGCTTAAACGAACTATTTTACGTATCTTTTTTGTGTAATTTATTAAAGCCTTATATAAAAAACGTGACGTAATTAGTACTCGGGACGCGTTATTAAAACTTTTAGACTTATTATTATTTAATAGTAAGTTTGACGTACCTAAAAGCTCGGGGCCTAACTTTTTTTTAGGAGAGTTTATTTTGCCGGACCCCGATTTATTTAATTCCGATAGCGATTCGGATATTAATTTTAGTTGTATCGTTACGTTTAATTATAATAAGTTTAGCTTTTTGTTTAATTACGTTAAATAGGAGTTTTAGCTTAATAAATGCCGGGCTATTTTTTTTAGCATACTTAAAAAATTTCGGAAAAATATCGCTAAAATTATTTATATTCGGAATAAAATGAACTAATAATATAAAAGAATATATTAAACCCGAATTTAATTTGCAAATAAGCCGGAACGATAGTATTTCCGATCGGATTAGAGTACTTTTAAGTAATAAATTAAGATATTTATTCGTAATTCCGGATACCTGAAAGTTTATTTTATTATAGCATTAGAAAATGCCGGCTAATAGCCGGGATAGGACTTTCGGAAGTTCGATATATATTTTTTCGGCCTGAAGGCCTAACGACTTAAGCTAGTTTCGGAAGAAAACCGGGCCTTACTTTTTTACGGGAAGTTACGGCCTGTCACGGCACAAGCCTATGGGGTGCCCTACAGCTCCCTGAAGGTCCCTATAGCTGTAGTATACCCCACTACCCCTCACACGTGACCTGCTAGACCACATGCTTAGTTAGATAGCTTAGGTAATCAGGTGAGAAGGTTTTCTTAAGTCAGGCTGTCATATAGCAATTAGCTGACCTTTTACTCCTCACCTTATAATTTTATAATAATATACACTTATTACTTAAATATGCCACCTCTTTCCTTAAGCCGTCACATAATTATAAGGTCCTTTAGCGCTAAATTTAGCTAATTTTATTTATCAGGCTATCGTAATTAATTTAACACCTTTAACGTTAATTTATAACGCGTTACGGCGATCGTCATTTTTACCTTACTTATTAATTTATAACTAGTTACGGTAACAAGGTTTAATTTATAACCAGTTATAGCAAACACCTTACCTTTAATACCTCAGGCCTCTAGCGATATATATAAACGATTAGTAACGTTACCTCTAAAATCGTTAGTTACTTTTACTAGTTACTAGTTAAATTAGCTACCCTTTTTTCTCTCCTATCGGATCTCGTCTTATTAAATATATACAGCAGCATCCAGCTAATTAGCGCTAAATCACGCCTGTTATCCTTGCCGACCTTGTCCTTTAGACACCTTCCTCGTTCCTGTCTAATTTATATTATAATATAGCAGACTCGAACTCACCCGTTATTACCTACTAATTTGTAATTCGTTACGGCAGCACGGTTGATTTTTTTTTTTCAGCTTAATTTATAATTCGTTACGGCAAGTTACCTACTTTCCTTAACTCGATTTACAACCAGTTGCGGCAAGTCACCTTTCACTTATTTATATACTAATTTATAACCAGTTGCGGCAGTATATCGGCAATAGCTTCTATTAGCGGCGGTAAAATCCACGCCGCTATCTAAGCAGCCACGGCTACCCTACGTGCTAAACTCATATCTAAATTTAATACCTATATTAAATCTCTAAAAAGCAACTATAAAAGCTACGTTTAACAGCTTTAGGTCGATAAGTCCTCTATCGAAATTAAACTTGCCGTTATTAAAACTACCTACGGTGCCTTTCTAGTTAAGCAACTACGCCCTCGACTTATCCTCCCAGATCTTTCTACTTTATTTAGCCCGTTAGACTTTAATGTATGGATACTACAGTTATTAAGTAAACTAAGCGTTAATAGCGATGCCCTCGGCTTACCGGAAGTAAAATTCCATTACATATACGCTCGATTTAAACCTAAGGTACAACATCTTATTAACCCCGTTTTTTATTAGGCATAAGAAATAAAGGTCTAGGACTATTAGCAAATCTTAAATACCTTAAACCGACTATACGAGGATCCGAATAAGGCCGATCGGGCCGCCAAACGCCTCTATAGTTTTAAGTAGGGTTAAAACGAGTCTATTCGCATTTTTTTAACGAATTAGAAACGCTAGATATATAAATCAGGCGCCGTTACTTTATCTAACGCACTTAAAATTTAAGGCCTCCGCTATAACGTAAACGATCGACTAAAGGACAAACTAAATAAAATAAATCAGTTTTAAGGACTGCCGGAAAATTACGATAAGTTTATCTTTTTGCTTTACTAATTATTAAGATATTATATCTATAGGGCTGGAGGAAATATATCGTCAGTTCTTTATTACTCGAACGTAATAAATACGTCTGTTAGTACAATTTACGTCCACTATCTAACAATTTATAGCAAATCCAAAAATACCTCTAAAAATAGTGGATAGCTACCTAAGATTGCGTCACTTTGGACGGCTATAGGTTAGCAGGCTTTCTTTGCCTTAAAGACTAAGTAGCAGCGTTATCGGAAGTAGTACGCCTATATGCGTTATAGTAACGGAAATTACGAAGTTTCGAAATGCCTTCTGTTGCTAGCGGAATCGAACTTTCGGAAGTTCTTCGCCGATAAGGATAGCGGTTATAAAAATTAAGTAGGAAATTAGGAAAGTAGTTAGTTATAACAGCAGGTATATAGCTTATAATAGTCGATACTAAATAGTTATAAAGGAATATAATAAATTAATAAAATCCTTTTAAAGGATTCGATTTTCAAAATTTTAATAAGTTTACTTAGTACTAATATTAGATCTTATACAATTTATATAGGTGGAGACATAAGGGTTAAATGAGGTTAAAAAATCACCTTTTAGGGATAGTGGTAATTAGGTTAATCTTTATATACACCAGGTGCGCTATAAGCTAGCTATTATTAGCTATTGTGTATAATGGATTTAAGGGGGTAATGTTACGGCACAGGCCTATGGGGTGCCCTATAGCTCCCTGAAGGTCCCTATAGCTACAGCATACCCCACTACCCCTCACACATGACCTGCTGGACCACATACTTAGTTAGATAGCTTAAGTAATTAGGTGAGGAGGTTTTCTTAGGTCAGGCTGTCACATAACAATTAGCTGACCTTTTACTCCTCACCTTATAATTTTACAATAATACACACCTATTACTCAAATGCGCCACCTCCTTCCTTAAGCCGTCACACGGCCGAACTTTAGGAATAAAATTATTAGTTACGATAAAGAGTTTTTAAAAAAACGGAATAATATAATAGATGTTGCTATCTAACGTTAGGAATTAATATTTATAGTTTAAAAAAAAGCTACCGATTTTAAGGGTAGCTATAAGCGGGGCTATAATAATAATAAAAAGGACCCGAACCCGGGCCGAAAGCCTTTCCGTTAAACAGACGGATTTTAAAGTTTTAAAAGGCCCGGAAAAAGAACTAATCTTTCTAAAAAAAAATACTAGTATTAGGGTTATTATATTATTAACTTTATTACTAAAAGTAATATTTAAATTTTGCTAAGGCTTACCGGTAACGAGTCCGGTATTAGGCCGAAAAATAAGTTGTAAAAAAGGTGTTATAATTGTAACAAATTAAAATATTATACCTGCGATTATATTATTAGTTAGGGAAACAGGCTTAAGGTTTAAAAACTATTAAAGCTTTTAAACCCGATAGAAAGTTATTTATTTAAGTTTCGCATGTTTTTTAAACCTTTTGTATAGTTTATCCGGGTATAAAAAAAAAGGCCTTTTTTATTACTTACGCTAATTTAAATACCTGCTTTTCGGTAGATTTAATTAGTTATATATTTATATTAAAATATAAATTAAAAAAAGCCTTTTTTAAGGCTGTTAACTTTAAAGCTTTAAAGCGATAAACCGTATTTATTTATAGTGTTTTTTGGGTCGATTTTATAATAAAGAATAAACGAGGCGCTAACTGCCGGTTTTAACGCCTCTATATTGTTATCGATCGGGACCCCCGAAAAAAAAAAAGTCTATTTTTTTTAGGTTAACTAACTTTAAAAAGCTAACGGATTATTTTCGATTCTATTATAAATCGCTAGTATTTCGGCATTATAGGCTTTTTAATAAAATTATTAAGCTTTAAGTAATTTACCCGAGAGTGTTAAAATTGTGCCGTTTGTTATGTAGTTATTTAATTCCCGGAAGAAATCCCGAAATTATGGGACGAAAATAATTCCGATATTTTAACTATAACGCCTAAAACTATTGCAAATTTTTTATTTACTTTTTAAAGCTATTCCGACTTTTTTAATATTAATAAAGCCGATACTTTATCCTGCCGAAATTAGGTTAATTACGTTATCGACCTATTTCCGGAAATAGATATATTTTATTACTTTATTTATTTTTTTGTTTACGATAAATTAAAAAAGCTCTAGAAATTTATTATTAAAATAAAGGTTAATAATAAGATTTAAGATTTGAAAAGTCCTGTTAGTGTTTTTATATTATTTGTGCCTAAAAAGGACGGTAGCCTTCGGCTTTATGTGGACTATAAGGGCTTAAATAAGGTAACGGTTAAAAATCGCTATATTTTATCCCTAATTTTGGAATTACTAAATAGGATATTAGGGGCTAAAGTATTTTCGAAAATTGACCTTAAGGACGTATTAGGGCAGAAATTAAAACGAAACTTTCTAAATGAGCTAGTTAAAAAAGCTTTTAAAAAGCTGGTGGCTATATTTTAAATCGCCTCTCTCTTGTTATATTTCGATTTAGAAAAGCGAATAAAGGTAGAAATTGACGTCTCGAAAGATGTTATATTTAAAACTCTGTTATAATAAGATAATGAGGGGCGTTAGTACCCGGTAGCCTTTTAGTCGCGGAAATTTACCGGATTAGAGCTAAATTACGGAACTCCCGATTAAGAAATGTTAGTTATTATTAATACGTTTAAGTATTAGCGATATTATTTTTAAGAAAGCAAGTTTTTTATAAAAGTTTATATAGATTATATTAATTTAATTAGTTTTATAATTAACTTAAAGTTTAATGTAAAGTAAGCTAGGTGGTGTATATTATTAGTCTTTTTTAATTTTATTATTAAATATTAGCCGGGAAAACGGAACTTTACCGATTTTATTTCGAGACGTCCCGATTATACGATAAAACGGTTTAATAATTTAATACTATTGTTTATTTTAAAGCGGAAAATAGTAATGGACTAAAGCCTTATAATTAACGACGAGATCCTAGGAATATTTATTTTTACGGAATATATTTATATTCCGGTTAGTATTTAATAGGTATTAGTTTAAATTATTATCCGACGTAAAGCCCGCTATATAGCTAGGAACGAGACTTATTATTAAAATAAATATTTCCCGGATTTAATTATTTTTATTTAAAAGGTATAGCGAAAGGACCCCGAATATCGAACGATTTAATTTTATATTATTACTAATTTTATCTGGAATACCTAATAGAATTTGAGGCTTTATAACCTTGTTTTTTTTGATTAATAGATTTATATACCTTAAGAAAAATCCTTTTAATTATAGCTAATCGAACTATATTATAACGATAAGTTAACTGGCTATTTCGGATAAAAACGGATTTATTAGTTGTTAGCCCGAAAGTTTTACTAAAAGGACTTACGATAAAATATCTGGGATTATATATAATATTGCGAGATCTGTTTTAGGTTTAAGGCGAAATATTATTATTTTTATAATAAATTAAATACTTTATTTATTTTAGAACGTTTTATATAAAAACTGTTTATGGATTTTATTATTAGGTTATTTTTTTTTTTTTGCGAAAGATAGGACGTAAACGTTATTTTAATAATTATAAACCGTTTTACGAAAATGATTTTTTTATTTGTAGTATTTATTTATTTAGACGCCGCTTAGTTAGCCTAACTATTTTACGAAAAAATCGAGTGCTAGTTTGGCGCTTTTATAAGTATTATATTAGATTGGGGACTTATTTTTATAAGTAAATTTTGGTTTAAGTTTTACTATTATAATAAGATAAAATTATAATTTTTAATAGCGTTTTATTTTTAAACCGATAGGTAAACGGAGCGAATGAATTAAACGCTAGAAACATATTTACGAAGTTTTATTAAAATTTAATAAATAACGTAGTTAAAGTTATTACTTTATACCGCGTTTGTTATAAATTTTATTACTAATCGGACGACCGGAAAGGCGCCTTTTAAAGTTTTATATAAATATTTCCCGGAGTTTTATATTTTTATATTAGAGCTTTTTGCTGTAAAAGAGGTTTTTGGGGTATATGCCCGACTAAAGTGTTTGGAATAGTTCCGAAAAGACTTAAAGGACTATTAAAGGAACGCTAACGAATTATACGCGAAATATTATAATAATAAATATACTTTTTTAATTTTATACGTTAGCTAAAAAGTCGGCCTTTCGATTAAGAACTTACGACTAAAGTATTTTAAGCTTGCCCTAAAATTTATAAAACCTTTTAAAGTTATTATAAAAATCGGCTTTTAAGCTTACCGGCTCGTTTTGCCCGTAAAATATAGTCGAATTTATAACGTATTTTTTATATAACTTTTAGAACTATAGGAAGCTAGATTATTTGACCTTTTATTTATACCTAATTTAAAAAACAACAAAAAATGGGCAATTAAAAATATAGTTAATTATTAGGTATATTAAAGCGAGATATATTATAAAGTAAAATGGAATAGATAGCCCGCTAAATATAATTAATAGGTAGTAGCTGAAAATATGGCTAACGTTTAAGATAGTATTACGAAATATAAGCGAAAGCAAAAAAAAAAAATAAGGAACCGAAAACGAAAGATTTAGTAATAGCGTAATAAATTATAGAACGGCTAGTAGCTAATATTAAATATTGTAATTTTTAATTGCTAAAATAAAATAGTTACGAAAAGGTATTAAAAAATATAAAAAAGCGAGCCGAATATATTTTTTTAAATAATTAAGTAAATTACTAATAACCAAAATAGTACCGAAAAATAAGAAAATAGTTATTATATATTATATTTTAGGATTCGAATTTAAAAATAGGCAGATTATATAATCTAAGATAATAGGGGCCCGGAAAACTGACGAAAATAAGCAGAAACTAAGAGATGACGATATAAGGGAAGCGGCCGCTATAAATAGTATTTTAGGAATCGAACTTAAAGATAGGCAAATTATATAACCTAAAATAATAGGGGCTTAGAAGACCGACAAAAATAAGCAGAAATTAAAAGATAACGATATAAAGGAAGCGGCCGCTATAAATAATATTTTAGGGATCGAATTTAAAAGTAAGTAAATTAAATAATTACTTACTGTATTAAATAAGGAAATAATAATCCTACTAATATTATTAAAATTCGAATTTAAGTTTTTAGGATCGATTATTTTGTATTTTATTAATTAAGTTATAATATAGTATTCCCGAAAGAATCTCGAAACCGGGCTAATAATTTAATTAAAATTTAAGAGTTTCTGTTTTAACTTATTTAAAAACGTAACTTAAGGGCGGTTTAAATACGCTGCCGTAAAAGTTAGATATATATTTTTTATAAACGTTTAAATAGTAACGGTTTATATAGTAAAGTTGCGGTTTTTTATATTAAGACGAAATTTATTTGTATTAATATAAATTTAGCGTTAATTACAGAATTAAAAAATTATTAGAAACGGCCCCGAAAAAAAAGGAATTAAATAAACGCAAATTTATAGCCCCGTATTTTAAAAGACAAAAAGCCGTACGAGTAATTATTTTACGCTTAAAAATAAGTAATTAATATTAGCGGCGGGAATTTTATAAACCGTTAATAATAATGTCTAAAAAAAACCAAAAATATTATTTAAAACTAATTTTTTTATTTTTATTATAATTAATAAAGTTATATTCCGAACGGTAGGTTTGTAATAAAGCGTTTTATATTTGGAGGAATTAAAACTGGGCCGAAATTAGGTTTACCTATTAGTTCTTAACTATAATATATACGGTAAAGTTATTTTATTTGACGGTATTACTGTTTACGTTTACCTGATATTCTTAAGTTAAAATAAATTAGATAATAAAACTATTAAAGTATTTTTAATCGAATATTATTAAGCTAAAAACCTAATTAATTAATTTAGTTACGAAAGTAATATAAACGGGGAATAAATATATTAATAGATTTATATATATTGTGGTTTTCGGAATATAACGTATAGGCCGAAAACGTAAGGTTAGAAAATTTATACTTAATTTTTAAAGGCTCGCTATTGCGAAATTGAAAAAAGTGTTGCGCCTTACTGTAATAAGGCCGATAAAAAAAATTTGAGGCAATCTGGTAGCGAATTATACGGCGGCCGAAAATACAGTTATACGTGCGTTAGGTTTGGCGATAACGGTAAGGCTTTTTAAATTAAAAAATACCCCGGACTATTTATAAAATAATAGCGGTATTACAACGTCGGACTAACGTAATAAGCGGCTTTTTAGAGAAGTTAGCCCGACCGGTATTAGCTTAATTAGCATAATTAGTATAACTAGTATAGCTGGTTTCGCGCCCGTTAATACCGTTATTATCGCTTACGTTAAATATAGTAACGAACGACGAAAGTAAAGCGAAACTAATAAGATAATTTAAAAAACCTAACTTAAAAAAAAGGTAAAAAAACGAAAAAGCGCAAAAAAATAGTCTAATAAAATATTAGATAATTTTTAAGAAAAAAGGAAAAGGGAAAAATAAAAACAGTAGGCTAATAGGTTTTAATAAATAAGCTATAACGGCAGAATAAAAACTAAAATAACGACGAGTTAACTATAGACTAAAGGAGATAGCTTATATAAATATAGCTTAATTACTATTGCTATAAGATATTAATTTAATATATTACTAATAACCGGGACGGCTATATAAAAAAGGGAGGATAATTGTTAGATATAGGGCTTATGTTATAAGCCTTATTAATTTATAAGCCCTATCGGGAACGTATCAGGGAAGAACCGGAGGTTTTTCCCTATTTTTTATTTATATAAAAGAGGCTTTGCCTTTTTTATATATAAAAGGGATAAGAATTAGTACATTTATATTTATATCTTATAAGTTAATATATTACCCGTGCCTAGCTACTACTATCTCTTATATATTACGTATATATAATTCCTTATATAATTTTAATATAAAAAATAATTATAGTAATATATTTAAGCTTTTTTAACTACTATAACGTAGAGTTAATTAGTTAAAAACTTTAAATATATCTTTCGATTAATTTTATTTAGGTTTAAAAAAACTATAACATTTAAGGGATCCCGTAATTCCTTAATAACTTAAACTATTTAAATACCTACTATTTTTTTTCCGAAATCCTTTTAAAATTTCTAAATAGCTTTTTTAACGTTATTATAGCTAAGGGCATATAATATTTAAAGAAATACTTTTTTAATAACTATTATAAAAAGGTTTTTTAACGGCTTAAATTTTAGCTTTTTTAATTTTATAAAGGTATTAGTAACGTCGCTATTATTAGTAATCTTTAAATTTTTATTAAAATCGAAACTTTTTTTATTATTGGATGCCGGATTTTCGCTAACTTTTTACGTAATAATAAGGTTTTTTATAATATTATTATTGTTTTTTATAAGAATTTTAAAGACGTCATTTTCGTTTTTTACGTCTTTAATAAAGTTACCGAACGCCGACTTTTTAAAAAAAATTTTATTATATATATCGATATCGTTACCTAATAAGATAATCCGTAATTAAATAGCTTTAAAAAATTTAGATATAAAGTCTTCTCAAATTACCGGAAACGTTTAAATATACCCGCGTTTGTTAATTTTAACGCTAGATTTTTATATTAGCGTTTTATATTACCGATATTTTTGTTTTTTACTATTTTATTTTAATTATATTTTTTTTTATATAAAAAGCCGGCTAAGGAACTTCTCGATTATAGCTTTATTAATTTGGTTTTATACCGGCCGAAAAATAATATTACAGATCGTTATTAAAGCGCTATTATTATAGGCTTATATTAAATGCTATATAAAAAAAGAGTTTATTTCCGGGATTTATTTTAGGATTAACGCTAGCGCGGGTAAAGCTATAAGGGTTGCTACTTTCGGTATTATTACTTTCGGTATTACTGCTTTCGATTTTGCTAATTTTAAACGCTAAGAAATAGCCGGAGCTAAAACGGGAGTAATTAAATTAATATTAACGGCTAAAGGCGGTAGGGTATTAGTTAAATCGATATTAACGGCCGGAAGCGGAAAGGTATCGGTTAAGTCGATAATAGCTTTATCGGAAAAATTTTAACTAACGTTAGGAATTATTAAAAATACTTTCGAATTATTAAAAAAAAAATCCCTGGCAGCTTTATTAATAAAGGTAACATTTTTGTTATTTATTACTTTAATAGCTGCTAAATTTAAATACGAGCTATTAAATTTAGCAGCTATTTATTAAGGAGTGTTTTCTTAACTATTTTCTATTTTTTTAAATTTATTTTCGATTTTATTTCGGTTTAAAAGGTTATATAACGTTATATTATAGTTATTATAAAATATCTAAGAAAAAAACGGCTTACGGAATAATTAAAAGGAGTAAAATCAGGTAGATTTAACTAACTATAGTAAGTAAGATGTAATATAGGGGTTTTAAAAAGGTATAACGGAATTAGCCGAAATTTTTATGCAGGCAAATGTACCTTGATAGACCGATCAGTCTCAGCCTGACGATTTGTCGATCGGGGGGTAAAATCTACCAGGTTTAGTTCCCTGGCAAGCCTGACAAGCCCGACGCCTGTGATTGTTGTTGTGGGGACTTGGTAATCTGATTTAATAGGTACCTTATGATAAGTACCTGCCTCAGGCTGGAGCTTCTATGAGTCGAAGAAAAGAAGGTAAATACAGTACATGTACATACATACCAAGGTAGGTAGGTAGGCCAGTACCTAACCTACTTAAGAACCTGCCACCTCCATGGTAAAAGCAAGATGAAGGAAGGGCCGGCTACAACAGCGATGCATGTGTAGCAGTGTCAATTAGGTAGCAGGGCAGCCAGGGCTAGTCAGCCTTTCTGAGGTACCAGTACGCATATAGTACTGCTTATGTACTCCGTACCTATTCGCTAAACACTAAACACAAGGGGAGATATTGGAGATATTAATGTGAACAGAAGGCGGAAACCCCTGTCAGTGTGTCGAATACATACTAATAAATAAAGGGCCCTGAGTGAGGGCTTGCCCCTGGCTTGACTTTTGACACCTTCTGCACTCCCTGGCGCAAGGAAAAGGACTTTTGTATGTATGTATGTACTATAGTAAGACTTGGGATAGGTTGCCCAGCCCAGCCCCTCACATCAAACAAGCAGGTATCTCCTAGTGTACCGTATGTACCTGCAACCCCTCTGCCCCTCCTTTAGGTACCCTTACCCCGGGCGGTTTAGTGCCTTCAGGAGCCCCTCCAAAAGGGACTCACAGCACCACATATTCCGTACATTTGCACTGTTCATGTCCCTCATGTCCCTCATGTCCCTCATGTCCCTCGAGACATCCCGCCTGCCCGCCACGCAATACATCAAACCCTACCTAAGGTACTCCGTACCTCATTCGTACCCATTTCGCACCCATTTCGCACCCATTTCACATTTGTGAGCACCAGGCCATTGGAACTCCACGAAAGTCCGGAAGTCTCGATCTTCTATAGCTTGCCTGCCTTGATTGATTGCTTTACTTTGCCTTCCCTTCCCTCTCTCTCTCTCTCTTCCTCTCTCAACTATTCTCAACTATTCACAACTTACATACCTATCTATTATTAATAACATTTCTCACTCACATCAACAATTATCCATCAGCACCACCCTCTCAGCCTCATCCCCCTCTCACACTCTCCCACTCTCCCACTCTCCCACTCTCCCACTCTCTCACTCTTTCCCTTTTAGGTACTCCGTACTTCTCAATCATCCTGTAGCCGTTTGCCTTTTGCCTCGCCTCGCCTCGCCTCGCCTCTAGTTAGTCCCTGCCGAATAATCCGATAGTGCTTCATTAATGCGAGGCCGGCTCTAGCGATTCATTCAATGACCTCTCACAAGTCTCACTAGTCAGGCAAGATCTTATCTACCATTCTCGTGCTTCTAACGAATAAGACGTGACGACAACACCTCTATCCGTACCGGTATATCCACTTTACCAGGCACACGCTCGCGCGCACTCGCACGCATATGCATAGAGTTCGTATAGCTCTTCTTATATAGTCCGTACGTACATATTCTCCCACTCCGCCAAGCCTCTCAGAGCGTCAAGCGTGCCTGTGCTATTCGATATAATACTGCGTACTGTGCCATACAACATACAACATACAACATACATACCCTACACACATACCCTACACACCACACCCTACATACCCTACATATCTACATACCTACATACAGACTACATACTACGTACACTACATACCTACCTAGTACAGGTATCGCTGGCTGTCGGACTTGACTAGGGATCCCCATCCACCCCATCCATCATAGGTCATCATTGAAGGGACCCGGTCATCCCTAACCATCCCTAACCATCCTATCTCATCGTCTTGCTTCATTGCCCCTCTAACAAACATACAACCTCCTCCTCGGATCTAATTCCTTCTGTTCCCCTTCGCCTCACCCCTTTCTTCTCTTGCCACTGACAGCATCCTCTTCACGCAATCCCTTCATCACTTGATAATCAAATATCAAAACACCAGACTATTTTTCATTTCATTTGGTCTCGGGTAACATTATTTGGTGATTTGTCTTTTGAGTCTGATCAGTCCCGCAGACTCCATTCGTCATTCGGACACTTTGGATACTTGATCGACCAGCGCTCCCGCATCTGGATCCAGCCTTTTCGGTGGTTGGCTAGTTCCTGGGCCTGGGTTACCTCTCCGCACTCGCCGTTGGGATGAACGTACTATTTGGCCTGAGCACGGTGACTGGTTAGAGAAACGCAAGATATACTGTAATCCATCGCCGTATTATTTGTTCCATCGGAAGTCGACGCCCTTTGAACTCCCTACTACTTTCGGACGGTCGCAACGACGCGGCGGCCAGATATTTGTCACTGCCAGTTCCATCCTCCATCCCATCCGTCCCCAGTTTCAGCCGCCGCCCCCCTCGACTCGGTTGGGTCTCCCCATCGAAATTTCCCGGGTGTCAGCGGTGCATCGGCAAGAATTGTCCATTACTTGAATGCCGACGAGGGTGCGCCCGTGTGGAATCAGCTTTCGAATGACTTGAAACGGTTTTCCGTCATCATTTCTCTTCTCCCTCTCTCCCTTCACTACCCGCCCCGGCTCCGCGTTCCCCCCCAATCCTTTAATCCGTCACCAACCCCTCCTTCCGCTTCAAACGCCCGTCCCTCAAGTACGTGCCTTCGATTGAACCGGCCGAGCCTGCTACTCCGTAAGCGAGCTGAAGATCTCCGGCTCGTATCCGCTAGGGTTGACGACAAATAACGTAAGCTCCCTTATTTCCACCCAGACAAAAGTATCATGGCGGCAGCCTTTCGACCTGTCAATACACCTATGGCGATCGAGGTGAGGAGAGACGACGGTGCGGCGCCGTCGCCGACGACACCAACGCCCACGAAGGCCACTTTTGCCCAACGACCATTACCAACGTCGCCATTTCCGCAGGCTGTGCAGATCCCCGAAAGCATCGACGAGAAGAAGACCCCGCATCGCGAGAACTCTCAACATTCGAGGAAGTCGCGAGGAGTATCGGCAGATGTAGACATGGACGAGTCGGACGGGGAGGGTCACGGAGGGGATGACGGTATCGGGTCTGATGATGAGAGCGTCAATGCAGATGGCTCGAAATCGAGCAAGAAAAAGAAGTCGCAACGCTTCTACTGCACAGACTACCCCCCGTGTAACCTGAGCTTTACGAGGAGCGAGCATCTGGCCAGACATATACGGTATTTATATATTCCCTGTTTTGGACGAACAGTTACTGATACCGACTTTTCTCTTCCCCAGGAAACATACCGGCGAACGACCATTCCAATGTCATTGCTCGAGACGATTTTCGCGGTTGGATAATTTGCGACAACACGCACAGACCGTCCACGTAAACGAGGACATCCCGATGGATTCACTGGCCGCTACCGGCACGAGGTTCCAGAGACAAATTCGAACAGATAGAGTCCGTCAGCCAGGGCGAGCTCGCGCTTCGACAGCTGGCAGCATGGGGACTCCTGCGAGGGGGCATGGTAAATCTTTGTCGACATCGAGTATCAGTTCCGTGGGCTCGAACTTGAGCAACCGGGATGACGTACGTCGCCGGCCACCCCCGTTGGTCATGGCAGATCCGAGGACTCGATTTCCCCCAGATGCTTATCATAACGGCCCCGAAAGCGCATATTCATACCGTCAACCGTCTCCCAGCGAGTTCAGTACACCCACCTCGGCAACCTTCTCTACCGGCCAGAGTAGCCCCCGATGGGGTTCCGGTATTGCGTCACCTAACTCGTCGCATTCACGGTCCCAGAGCTTGTATGCTGGCCATAGGACGCCTGGCCGGCGGCTAAGTGTACCGTCTGGGGGTATTCCCTTCCAGTCTCCTCATGGCACCAGCATAAGTCGTACCATGTTCGGTCCAGGGCCAATTAACTCATCGAATCCCGGCGGTTTTTCCCCGACTAGCAGTCTTCTCGCGTCGCCTACTTCCTCGGTATTTTCTCGACGAGAGTCGTCATCGAACGCGGATGACTGGCGTCGTCGTACGTGGCATCCTGACACGAGCAACTTCAATACCACCAATCCCGGCAGTCGACTGAGCAACGCCATTACACCATCACAGTTTCAGAGTCCTGCTGGGGGTGCATTGCCTATGACAGTCCGGCCGCAGCAGAATGCGCCCCTTCGATTGCCTGGGATTGAGTCCTTCGGTCCCGTCCCGCATCGTCCAGCATCGCCGCCGAGGCGGAATCCCTCACCTATGATGGTCGACTCCGAGGTATCTCACCCGCCGGCCTTGCTTCCCGCGGGCAATTCTGGCGACTCTGAGGACAGGCGCAATACTGTGAGCTGGGATATGGGCTTGCATAGAGGGTTGACTCGGCTTGATATCACATCGAACAATCCGCCACCGCCTGCTGATGCTGCCAGTTCTTGGGCTCGGGAAGCAAGCCAAGCCGTCGAGGCGGAAGCCGACCGGGTCAGGCATAATCCTCCAACTGTGCGGTTCAATGAGCCCGTAATAGTCAGGAACGCACCATCAGGAGCTTCCAATTTTCCCAGGACGTTCCACCAACACACTATGTCGGCCCCATCTATAGCCACTTCGAGGGAATCTAAGCGGCGTGGGTGGTACAACGGCCCTGTTACGGTCCACGCTGATGCGCCTCCTGAGAAAATGGCTCGCGTGGATCGCATGATTCATCCTAACATTAACGAGTTCCCGGGTTTTCCAGCGAGAGAGAACGCTGCGACCAACAATCCACAGTCGCCGCAAACTCGCGAGGACAATCCTGGTGAACGAGATAACATGCTGCGCTTACAGGCTCTCGTCGCAGTCGCTACGAGCGAGGGAAACGCGACAACCGCATACTAGACAACACGAGAATCTTGACAGACCGATATTGCGTGATGCGAATTCAAGACCCGCCCAGATACTGACCAGGTTACTCTGTACACATCAAGCCCTCAACGGCTACTAACAACAACGCTTTTATGAAGAACACGAACTTTCCTATTCTGTGGTCTTAGATTCAAGCATCCGCATGAGTCTTGCATGATATACACGATATGATCGATCGCTTTTTGGCTTACGACTTATACCATCTTCTCATTATGTTTGAACGGCGTTTGAATGCATTTTTACATCGGATTGGATTATATGGTGATGGCACAGGTTGGCGTTCTAGGCGATGGGCTTGCTTATGACCTTGGGGTGCACTAACTAACCGGCTCCTCTCGCTGCGGGACCTCCATCCGACTCTACTCTTGTCTACGACGATTTTCTTGGCCGTACATTTTCAGAATTCCATTCACACTTGGGTTGGTTGGCTCGTCGAGGTTTGCACAAATATGGGCGGTAGCGATCATGATTTTTCCTACTTGATGACTGATATGACCGAGATACCCGTTCATTCTAAGATGAGGGTAATCGCAAGACGGAGGAACTAATGCGGTCTTTTGCTCGTCCTCTTGCTGCATGGCGGCGAGTGTGGACTTCACGGGGAGCTGGAAGGCTTCTGCTTCGCTGATTAGACAAGACCGAAGATACCATGGGTCCTGTAAGCCTGTGGATTGTGGGATTTGATACCCCGAGTTTCTTTATGCTACGGCTGGTGTTTTTCTTTTCCTTCGTTTCTCTTCAAGTACATCTTTACAATCGACTCTTGCCACGGATTCTCCGAGGAGGGTTGAGCGGGCGATTAGATAGATAATACCAGCTTTCGTTCAGAGCTTTTAACTAGTCTTGTCTTGTCTCTGATGCCTCCCAATTAGTACCAGCATCTTGTCATCAGGTTGTACAACAAGGCAGAGACAGTCGATCTACGACACCAGAACCAACTCTACGCCGAGTCTACCGTGATAATCGATGTGAATGAAATGGCGTAATTCTCTCACAATCTTACTATCCGGGGCCCGATCTCAGGGATGCAAGTTCAGCCTTCCAGCTTCTAGAATTATTGCAGGTATGTACAGACATCCAACGATCGTCATCGCTAGGAGAGATCAGATAGTACTAGGAAATGTCAATGTACTGCTAATCGCGGCCCGGTTCTACTAAGATAACCTTCTCTACGAACATGTGGTCACGATGCGTTCATCGTTCACCGTAGCGAAGTACCCATGCCGAATGCCGGCCCTAATCTCGACTATATGATTAAGCGCCGCTTAGTGGAAATATAGACTTTCAGGGTCTGCCATCGTAGTTCTGGCGAGGTATCTATCTCCATGTTATTCACACCTTCGGGGCGTTTTGTATAGTCTATTCTAGGTACAGGCTTTCTCCACGATAGCTAGATTGACCATGCTGGACATGATGAGGAAAACCCGATCTATATTGGGAGATCACGGTTAATCGATGATCGCTACCTAGCCCTGCCCCTACCCTATCCAACCTGACCTAACCCAACCCAACCCATACGGACGACCTAACCCTAGTCTACTCTACATCCTCTCCCCTGTGCTCCTCCCCTGTGCTCCTCCTCTTAGCAAACATCCCAAGCCCCGGCCCGGCTTACCCCCAAATAACCAGGAACGCCAGCCCATCCGTGACCCCCGCGACCACGGCAAACACCAGATTCATACCGCCGTACCCGACCGCGTCCCGCCGCCACCGGGCCCACCGCAGAAGAACAGCGAGTCGAACCCGCACAGCTGGGCGTACCTACGGCCCGTCGTCGGCGCCGAAGACCCCCGGGTTCGCCGCGTCGCCTCCACGATCCCCGGGGCACCCGATGAGAGCCAGGCCCGCGCTGCACCACGCCCCCCCCCCCCCCCCCCCCCCCCCCCCCCCCGCGGGGGGGGGGGGGGGGGGGGGGGGGCGGTGTCGACTTTTTTTATGAGATGATGATTTATTTTTATTCACGCACGCAACGCACGCACGCACGCACGCACATACACGAACGCCCGTCCCGCGCGGGTGGTCGGGCGCGGGCGCGGGCACATACATACCTACATACAGTACAGATGGAATTGAGTAGGTAGGTAAGTATTGTACATCGGATACGTGCTCAATCGAGCGGGCAAGCTTGCGAAGCTTGCGAAGCTTGCGAAGCTAGCTAGCTCGGGCGGGCTGGCTGTCTCTGACCTCATATCCCCCCCCTCCCGACATCTCCCGCGAACCAGGTCCGTTCTGTTCTGCCAGAGCTGTAGGTTTCGCCTCGCCTCCCCTACATGTCCCGAGCAGACCGAAACCCCAGATTTTCTCGCCCTCACTACCCTACCTAGGTACCTTTCTAGGCAAGGTAGCTTCAATGAGTTATACATGTAGTGTACCTAGGTAGGTGTCATATGCGACAGCTTATACCTAAAAAGCTTATCATGCGAGACTAGTCTGGAATGGGGGGGATCTGCCTTCCCAGATCGGCCCGCGTTTGGTGGCTGGCTGACTGACGGGCTGGACGAGAGAGACAAGCAACAACGTCGAGCTTGGCGTTCCCCTCTAGCTGTGTCCATCACTTGGCTTGGCATAGGTAATTGGACATAGGGCATCTGGGGGAGCTTCATTCCTCGAATGGCTATTTGATAAGAGTTGCCTTCCCCAGTTGCCCTACTTACGTAATGTTAGTGATGGCCGCGTACACGCGGGCACATCAGTGATCCTACTATATGTTCGGATATCTGGCAGACGATTACACGGGACGAAGTTGTGTATGTACATGTCCCTACGTTGATTTTCGTGCCTAAACCGAAGAAGGCGGTAATAGGATTTTACATCAATCTCTTCGAGGCACTCGGTATGTGGGCTACTAGTCCGACAGATCAGATGCCTGTCTTACAGTTACAGAGAATCCTCCGGACCCCTCTCACATTATTAGTATGATGTAGCTAGCCGGCATCTACTCTAGGTCTCTAACTCCCACGTCCTCTTTGCATACGTACAACTTTTAAAGGAGTCGCATTTTCAGATCGAAAAGGTTTATCATGGATGATTCGAGACAGATGCAGCCACATCTGCATGGTTAGCTCCGCCGATGATCAAGGATGTCCAAAACAGTACAGCACACATGAAAGGCCATATAATTATATAATAATAGCACGAAAGCGTGAAAGAGAGCGTCGTAGATGACGCCACCAGGCGACAGGCGAGTGGAAAGCTACCCATGCCATTCCCCGGTAGTCTTGCTGTCGTGTAATCCGTACCCGAGTTTCGTTCTCTATCATTGCAGTAGAGGAGCGATCGAATGCTACCTCTGGCTGGGAGGATCAAGAAGACTGGAGGAGTAGATCCAGGGATCTAGACCTTCGTTATTTTCCCGGTAACCTCGTCTGAGTTAATTTACGCAAGTGCGGGTGCACAAGCTTTGGGGTAGTTGCTGGGGTTTTCTTTTTTTGGTTGCGAGTCTACTTACATAGTAGATATGATTAGCCTCAAGATGGAAACCACATCCGACCCCTTTCTGCTGTGACGGTCGACACTCATGGGCCCAATGCAGTTCAACATGCCTATCTTGATTTATAATGAGCCTTCTGACCCATGAATTGGATCATGGATCATGATTTTCCATGGCCCCGCATCTAAGCGATTCAATGGACAGACATACTCAAATTTACAGGCTTCAGGCGCAGGAGAAAAGCCAAGCTCGCTCGGTAGTCACCGACGTTGATGATAGGCGATTCGACCCTTCGAGCTGAGGCCAGTGTTCTGTGTATTCAAGCTACCTACTCCAAAGCCAAGCTTCCTCCAGCGTATGTATTTCACTGGCCCCGGGCCGGCAGCTTCCGCCTAGTTCTATAAGCAGTCTGATCTGTTTGTCTGCTCATATCTCTGCACGGGAAATGATGCTGTTTACGCCGTGCTTGAGGATGAATAGTTTAAGCTCCAATAGGAGCATTATCTGTATGGGATGAGCGGTGAGGACCGACATGGTGATTTCGAAATGTTTCCTGTAAACTGTATTGAGGCTATTGGAGTGAGCAATCCTATTCAAGGTAGAGAGAAATGGACTTTGCATGTTTGTCGCAATGAATGGCGCTCTGTCTAGTGCGGCAAGTAGGATCGTCGTAAACTTGTCGTTGTAAGACATGTGGTTGTCAGCCACTATCGGATCTTCACTGCACCTTGGCCAAATGTCTTGGCAATGATAGCTGTCCGCTCCGGGTTCGTTCACGTACAACAAGATTTCTGCTATCGTTCGAGTTCACCTGCGGGTACGCAGACGCGGATGCAGGACGCACAGGGTGGTCGCAGTTGAACGAACAGCCACTTGGCAGGGACGTAGACCTTCAGCCAACGCAGACGGGATGACCGCTCATTAGTGATAGGACAATCAGATAAGGCGCGGTACCAGGAATATTGACCATATCACAAGGTAGAAGGTTTACACAGAACATCGAGAGCTCCTTACGTCAGCAAAATAAATGAGCAGTAGACAATTTCGCTTTAGACATTAGCCACCAAAGACTAATAATCGTAGGCTAGACCGCCACCTTCCCATTACCCAGAGGTTCTTGTACGTGTGGAATTTTGTGACTAGCTTGCCGACAGCCGGATGGCTAATAGTCTGGGTTAAGAGATTTTCACATCAAATTGTTCCAGAACTGTCTCGTTATAGATGTCTAGGGGGCGGATGGCACACACGTAAATAGCAATTCGTTGACCCCTCCCAAACTACTGGGTCCTTCGCGATCTGGTCATAGCCCTACTACGGTGTAGGCCGCGGTAATCGGCAACACCTCAGAGGGGGGGTAGGCAAGCAGTTTTGTAGAAGGCTTTTAAAGGAAGAGGCTGCGGTGGAGCCTGACGTGAGGCCTCCGTTGAAAGAATCGAATTAGAACAAATGAAAAACAGTAATGAAGAAAGCGGAAGCTTGGCATATGGTAAGAGCTCCGTTGCTGCATAGGGGGAACCTTTCGTGCTTCAACCCCGTAAGCGTATAGCTAGCTATAGCTCTCGCGACAACCGTACCGACCTTCAAGATTATGACTGGCTAGCTGCGGCAAGGGTACTAGCACAAGTCGTACTAGAGAGATGCAGCTCGGTGTCAACAGCGAAAATATGTTTAAGGTGCTGTAACCATGGTTGGCAAGGGATAAAGGAGACGGAATTTTTTAACCGGCAAGGTAACGCATTTGCCAGATCATCAACGCATCTCGGCGCTTCTCTGTCTGCAATTGCCAAAGCTGATATCTGACAGGAGGCAGGGCAGCTCAGCAGATTGGCATAGTGGGCAATCTGTAGCGGTGAGCAAATCCGAGGCAGCGTTGTGTGTAACAAGCGGCAGCAAGGCCTAGGGTGTACTCTAGGGGGCACAGTAGGCAAGCTAGGTCGCAGATGGTGAAGAGTTGCAGCAGAAGACCAGATCACATTTATGAGTGATTGGAGAAATGAAGCCGAGGGCCGGAAATACCTCATACAGTTGTCAGCGGAAGATGACAGTTGGGAGAGAGCGCGGCTATGTATGTAACGTCCAAAGATGGTTTGCGATGCTCTCGTAAGCTACTGTAAGTAGTTAGATGGGGAAGCTGTTGCCCCGAGGTGGAATACGCATTATGGTGTGATGTGATTGTACCTATTTGAAGGAAGGGAAGGCGATCCGTGGCTTTCGCAGTTGTGGTCGAAGAAAAAGCCGAACGGCATCTTGTCCAGGCCTAGTACGGTGGGGGATGGGAATCGCAAGTACTTGCAGTACACAAAGTAGCGGGATGATGAGACCAAATGCCAGAGAGGACCGATAGTGCCGATGTGGGAATAAGGAAATAATCGAGTAGGCTAGAATGACTCGCAAGTTTGCCAGTTTCGCCAGTTCGCCATAGGCAAGTGGTGGGCAAGTGCTTCAGCAAATGCCGAAGAAATTGGCTAGTCCCTTTAATGCCATGTATGCCATGTATGCCATGTATGCCATGTATGCCATGTATGCCATGTATGCCATGTATGCGATGAGATGACCTGAGGACCGATCTGGAATCGGGGCTGACAGGGTCATAGGACAGATTGGGAAACAAAGGTTGCAATTTAAGATTTTCTTAATCTGACATGAGGCTCTTTGTCAAGTCGCGGCTCAGGATGACCTCGTGGCATGGCAGCTAATAATACCACAATGGTAATGGAAATGGAAGTTGTTTGAGTGTTTGACAGGTGATTTTCTGCCCGGGGTGGGGAAGGGGATCGTGTGTGAGCCGAACACCCTTACACAAGCCATCTGCATAGGGCACAGGCCACGGGCTGCACATGCGCATCTGCTGTACCTCTCCAGCTCTGCTCAAGGTTACCTGCTGTGGGGGGCAAAAGGGCTGGGAACCGCCAATTGAAGACTTGCAGTTGCGTGCTTACTTGGTCCCGGGTTACTTGCAGGAGACTGTAGTCCTACCTGCAGCCCTCGCAACTCTCACACTCAGCAGCCTTGTACATTCACGTTCTACCTCAAGTATATATGTAGCTTGCCAATTTTATCTCATGTGTACCCTGAGTGTGTACTTGACCCTTCCACACTACTGCATGTATCTACGTACCTTTGAAATGAATGAAAGAAATCTTTTTTTCATCCTAATACCGCACCAAATGCAATCAGAAACTCCATGGAACTACGTACACTGTACGGTTTATTCCATTGTCATATAATATGTAAGTCCTGTATAGTGCCCTGGCCGTACAGCAAGCCCACCCAACCCAATGAACCCCAGGCTGCGTCGCTAATTGGACCTACATAGGGTAGAGTAAGGTTAGGTAGCATACAGTGCTGCATCGTCACGTACATAGGAACAGCTGCATTAACATCCGTGATAATACCCATCCGATCCCATCCCACCCTCCCGCCATTCAGAGTGCACCGTGGAACTGTAAAACACATCCCACTCTGCTCTGCAGCCGTGTGCCCTGCTCTGCCCTGTCTACTATGTATGTACATACCTAGGGTGGCTACTCATCAATCAAATTGTATAATTGTATCCATGCTACCATCACTTATCAAAGGGCTCGACTAAGGTAACTCGCTCATACATACAGTTACATGGTACATAGATAGATAGATACATACATACATCCATAGCTGAACTGCCTACATCCGTTATAAGACGTCAAGGTCTTTTAAACATTAAAACATTAAACATTTATTTAACAACACATGCAGATGCAGGCCTTGCCACCTACATACCTACATAGAGCTACATTACATTACATTATCTGTTACTGATACAAATACCCTTCCATCACCCACCCCATTGTAGACACAGGTGCTTAGCACTTGAAATTCACCCCCTCCGCTTTTCTGTTCGTTGCATTCATTCCTGAACCCAAACTGTATCTTTCTTATTGTTGCCATCTCCACTTGAACAATCGGGACTGGCTTTCCACGAATTAGTTCCAGTTTCTCCTTTCCTCTCTGCCCTCTCTGCCCTCTCTGCCCTCTCTCCCGCATTTCCTCCTCCCCCGTTGGTCCTGGCTTCTGATGACAATGACCGTCTCTAACTCTCCCAAACGGAATCCAGTTCAGCACCATTGGTTCCGTCTCTAACATTCGCTTGGAACCCTTCCAAGGTTCCTACCGACTCGTGACCGTCAAGCCGTCATCATTACCTCCAGGTCCCCACCTACAATTCACTTCCTTTCTCACCACCTGCCCAGCTGCCTAGCTGCCTGGGTTTCCTCCATTCGCCTAACCTAGATACCCTCGACCCCGTGCCTGTACCCGTACCCGTGCCCGTCCCTGCAACAGAAACACCGAAACACCGAAACACAGAAACACAGAAACACAGAAAAGCGCAAAAAAGAAAAGCAAAACAACTAGACCTCATTAGTGACTCCTCTTTTGCCGAGCCATACTAGTTTTCCGCGATCCCATATACTTCCCATATACTTCGGATACTAGCCACAGCCCAGGCTATCCTACTCTCCTACTATCCGCATCCGCTAGCCGGCAATCCGACCTGCTGAGGAACAGAACCACCTTGGCCACCTGAACCACCTGGACCGCCGCACGCAATACGGAAATCAGCTACCTACAGCTACCACCACTCCCTGGCGCAGGTGCCAGGCCCTAAACTACCGCTATAGTGCCCAGGTAGCCTTTTTCGCATCCCCACACGCTTCGCCCTATTTCACCTATTGTTTGGACTTGCCCATTCACTGGGAGCTAAAGTACATACAAATACGCTCCCTTCCCAACTTTTGATTTTTTTTTTCCCTCCTACTCTCCCGCCGCAAAGACTTGCGCCCTGGTCTCCTCGCCGTTTTGTAATTCGCCATTAGCGTCGCCAATACCTGGGCTTAGCCCACCAAGGCGATCTCGCCGCCACCCACCTCGATTCGCTTGACCCCAAGCACATCTAAATCCACCCCCGCCGGTCCCTTGTCGCCAAGTCACTTGTCACTTTTCTCGACTTCATCGTAGGTCGTCCTATCACCTAGCGCACCCTTGCATCGTCAACCTCGGAAATGTCGAGCGCTTCAGAGAAAACCGTCTCCCCCAATGCCTCTAGACAATCATCAGTGAAATCTGTCGAGCTTGCCACGAAATCTCCGAGTCTGCGACCTCAGAATGGCCAGCCTATCAACGGCAACCCTCGCACCGAGGGTCAGCCGAGACAAGCCGAGAAGGGATCCATCAAAGACAGGTTGACCAGAATGTTCTCCAACAAGGACGAAATTCCCAAAACCGGAACTCTCACTCCTACTACTGACCCTTCGCAACCCCCAAAGCGTGTGGTCCCCAGTCCTGCACCAGCCCAGCCGTCGGGTGCTACCACACCTGCAAAGCCAAATCCACCCACTCGGAAACCCTCCTCAAACGAGCCGCCGGCTGCTGCACCCAGACCTGTGCATCTCCAGAGATATGTCGCGAACCCAGACGTGCCCGGCGGGCATGAGCACCACCTCAAAGGCAGCAAGCGACAGGAGAAGTTGACCGATATGTGGCGGACCCTCCTGGGCAGAAAGCAAGATCAGCATCCGGAAGCCGACCTGTCTCTAGTTTCTAGCTGGGTCGATACGCTCAAGCAAGAGAAGGAATCCTTGGCTAACGACAGAAGGGGAGGTCCTCACCACAGCATCACGCTCGTCGAGAAATACGGCAAATGCCAGGAGGTAGTTGGCCGCGGCGCCTTTGGCATCGTGAGAATATCGCACAAGAAGTTTGAGAGCGGCGAGAAGCTCTTTGCCGTCAAGGAATTCCGTCGCAGACCTGAAGAAACCGAGAAGAAGTACAGCAAGCGTCTGACGTCCGAGTTTTGTATTTCATCTTCTTTGCGCCACCCGAACGTCATTCACACGTTAGACCTCCTGAAAGATCAGAAGGGCGACTATTGTGAAGTCATGGAGTATTGCTCTGGCGGTGACCTCTACACGCTTATCCTGGCTGCTGGGAAACTGGAGGTGATGGAAGCGGACTGCTACTTTAAGCAGATAATGCGTGGTGTCGAATACATGCACGAAATGGGCGTCGCCCATCGCGATCTCAAGCCAGAGAATTTGCTTTTAACCAGCCATGGTGGCCTCAAAATTACGGATTTCGGCAATGGCGAATGCTTTCGCATGGCTTGGGAGAATGACGCCCATATGGTATCGGGTCTCTGCGGATCGGCTCCTTACATAGCACCAGAGGAGTACATCGACAGAGAATTCGATGCTCGCGCTGTCGATGTGTGGGCGTGTGGTGTCATCTATATGGCGATGCGGAGTGGAAGACATCTCTGGCGGGTTGCCAAGAGGGAGGATGATGAATTCTACGAGCGATATCTTGAAGGACGCCGTGATGAAGAGGGCTATGGCCCGATCGAGCAGCTGCACCGCGTAAGTTTACTGCAATCAAATAAATCGTGTGCAATGTCCTAACGAGTGGTATTTAGGCTCGCTGCCGAAACGTAATTTACTCTATCTTGGACCCTAATCCTAATCGACGCATCACAGCCTCGCAGGTCTTAAAATCTGAATGGGGTCGTGAAATCAAACTCTGCAAGGCTGGAGAGGAAGGCCTATAAGCGGTTGCCCCTAGTTTTGGGACTTCCGTATTGACTAGGAGATGGATCTTCATAGTCAACACCAGTGTCACCACACATTGTGGGACCGGTTTCTTACACCCATAAGATGATGATCTTAGATGTCCTTCATCTTTATGGACGTCGGCGTCACTAGCTATTAGGCTTGTGGCTAAGCCTTTTACGACCAAAATCTGTTTTTCATCCTGCAAGGAGTTCTGGCGTCGTTCTTGTCATGCGTGCTTCTACTATTTTTAATTTCTATTTCCACAACGCGGCCATGTTACATAAACAGAACCACGCGCCATGACACCAGGATTCCACCGCGCAGCGCATGCCAAACAGGATACGATAATAGATGCGCATTGCGCACTACGTGTGAGCGTCATACGGGACGACTCTTGTACAAGTAAGAATCATACTCGCATTCTCCCCCCTGGACACATGCAAAGATCGGAAGGCACCTGAGCAAGCCGGGCAAATTCGGTTCACTCCTTCGGCACATCTCATTGTGGGCGGTGGGGCGGCGGTGTTCGAGTCTCGGGCGGTTTTCTGTTTCAGAGCAGTCTGGCCACTATAGAGAGGGACATACTCTGGAGTCTTGCCGGTAAAGTAAGCATTTGCTAGACGGATTTGAACAGCGTGTACCTTGTTCGCTACCCCCTTCAGGTAGGCAAGATGGGGTCATCATCAACAGGTCTATTGCAAGCCCCCCTGCTACTCCCTCAGCACACTTGTTTTCCAACTCTCTAGACTACTGTAGACTTTCGGGCTATAGCATAACACCGTAAAAGACAGTTCCTGGTTGTCTAATGCATGCAGTGCTCCCGGTGATATGTTCGTAGCAACGTTGATGTGCGCAGTAGATATGGATAACGCACTGACGTAAGGCTTATTGCTGCTGGATCATGGCTCAACTGAGTTGACTATATACTTCAGCCAATGCATCTAGAGGTTTCAGTATTCGTAGTCACAGGGGATTGGACTTGGAGGGCAGGCTATAACCTCGTGTAATACTCACCACATTGTATACTCATAGCAAATATTATATAAGAAAATATTACATAAATAACCTTAAACTGTGTCTCTCATAGCTCTATCATCTCTTTACAGTTCATATACACACGGTATAGGGATCTTATATTCGTGCGTATCTATCCACCTACCAGACTTGCTCTACTGGCTTTACATATTCTTGTTCGAGCTTCGCACTGAATGTCGAAAGCACACCGTGAAACTACGCCAAGAGAAACAGAGCATTTAGAGGCCTCTTTCTTCCGAGAGCATGATTCAGGGCCCAGATCTGATATCTTCATCATGGGAGGTAGCTTAGTCTAGTATAATAAGCACGACTAATAGGCCTCCGCCACTTATTCACACCGTCGTCGTCGTGTGTGTAAACTACCCGGCATTGAACTTCGGCGCTATAGAGAGTACGCAAACTTTTCTATATGTACGGACTACTTCCTCTGACGTACGTAGCTAAATAAGTCAGGGCCCGTCCATCCATCCCATCCATCTATCCTCAAGTGACCCAGTACCTACATATACTGTATAGTTATTTACTTACTCGCATCAATGCCCTCATGACTTCCCTCCCTACCTACGTATGTAACTCGCCTCCCCCTTCCCCCCCCGTCCTCGCTTCCGTCCCAGCCCAGCAGCATCTCCCAACGTAATAATCAGATGGAACCCAACACATTCGCTAGGCGCAAGTTCCTAGCGCTGGTACATGTAGTGCACGACTCAACGCGTCATCGGGCCACCGCTGGGATCCGTCGAACTCTATTTTGCGGCTCTCCTGACTACTTACCTAATCTACAGGTACTCTCTATAGGACGAATTCTAGCTAGGTAGGTCTGTCTCTCGTCAGCCAAAAAAAAAAAAAAAAAAAAGTCAATGCTTCGAGAACTTTCCATCATATATTATTCAGATGGCGCAGCCTTTACGCTAGCTAGGAGGGTGGTGAGATCATACTGCATTTTGTTCATACTATGAAGGACTCGTCTGCGAGCTAAGTAAGTTAGTAGGTAAGTACCTAAGTAAGACTGGTTGATTACTTAGGCAGGGAACTGGCAGAGCCGCAATAGTCCATCGTAGTAGGCAGCCTCGTGGAAACTGACTATGCCTCCCGTAGCTAATGTAAGCGAGGCTAAGTCTCCGTCTGCGGCCTGGCCCTTATGAAGGCACGACGACAAGGCTAGTCCGGTCCACTGGCTGTATTGCTGGCACCTGAGAATCCTTCCAGACTGGTGGGCAAATATTCGGCCGAAGCCTAACTGAGCGGAATGGTTCGATGATTGCGGGAGCTATGGACAAGGCCGACAACGTGATAGCAGAAGCCGCTCCGGGGATGGATGGACGGACGGACAGACTTCCGCGCTGTCTGTCACATGGGCGACTAGCCCGTAGCCTGCACGCTTCTCCGTCCGTAGGGCGCTTCTCAAGGCACGCAAAGGCTAGTGAGGATATCTATATAGGTCATTATGTATTATAATGCATAGCATCACATCCAGCATTGGCCCCTATCTATCACTTAACGAGCACGAACAAACAATATCATGGTGTTGGAAAGAGTTCAATATGATACAATGGAACCCGACCCCCTGGGGCTCCTCTCCATTTACGTACCATTCTTCAACGCAAGCCCTGCTGCCAACGAGAGAGCTTCCACAGCTAAAGATACCTAAGTACACATGCATCCCATCCCATTCCATTCCATCCCATGCCATACCATCCATCCCCATCCCCAACCCCGATCTTGGCCTGCCTCTTATAATAATAGCGCGGCTGGCTATTTCCCATTGATTCTAACCCATTGGCGCCCCTTGATATATGTGTGCCACACATTTCATCCCCGCAATTGCCTGCTCCTCTCCTTGGTCATCAAGAAAAATTCCTAAGAGACGAAACATCTTATTTTGTTTTTCACCTCCCCAAAAAGAGACGAAAAAAGGTCATGACAACAACAACAGCGGCAAAAAGAAACGCCGCTAAACCTTCGCCCCACCCCAACCCCTTTTCTACCAAAATGGGGTATAGTCGGTAGCTACCAAGGCCCCAAAGAAAGGTAGAGAGACTTGCGGGCGTCTCCAACCTCCACACCGGATATCGATGGAAAATAGTTATGTCGTCGTGTGTATCTCCGGTGCCATCTCTGAGCAATGTAGTTAATACAAGACATTACATCCCGCGGAGGAATAAACCCCCTATCGTATGATGATAAAGTGTGTAGTCCACACGGGTAAAGACAGGGCAATACGCATCATGCCTTATAGCAGCCTAGACGATGGTGCAAAAAACCCTAGCGCCGGCAGACAATATACGCATATTAAACCCCCCAAAATCCTTGTTGGGCTTGTTGTACAGCAAAAAGCCAACGGTTTATTTCATATCGTGACATCAGGTCATGAGGATGCAGAAAAAAGCTAATAGTTGGATCCGACCTAGGAAGGCCCCAGCAGGTGAAAGACGCTCACGAGTGGAATAGATCCCAGGCCCGTTCACACAACCGGAGAAATTCTTCACGCTTCTGGCGTTGCGTCTCGGGACTATCTCGACCGGCGCCGAACGGTCCTCTTCTAGTCGTCGAAGGGCCGTGACCCAAGGGCGGACTGCCACCTTCCTCGTACTCGGCTCGAGTCCTTCGCCTGGCTGTACTTAAACCACTATCCATAGCATTAACGCCGGCCCGGGGCGAAGGCGGAGTGGGAGGCTGGTGTCCGGTATAGTGGACAAGCTTCGGCAATAATTCCGGGCGTCCACCGGCTAATTCATTTTGCACCTCCTCGGCTGACTTGTACTCTCGAGATCGACCTGACATCGGCGGCTGCGAAGGGGCCTGCGGCGGCTGGCCTGGCGATGACGGAGGTGCATGGCTCGACCCAGGATATAAAGGCCGGTTACTCGACTCACCATGTGAGGAGATCCCCTGGCCAAACACATCAGAGATCGGGGGTAACCGATTTGTTGTTTGGTTCGCAGGAACATGATGGATATGAGATGTGCTCGACAGGTTAGAGGGCTGGTTAGCAAGGTGTCGAGTCAGAGGATGTGGGTTGTGTCGACCGGTAAAAGTCTGACCCAAAGGTGCTGACTGAATCACTCGCTCATGAGCAAACTGCTCGTGAGAGGGAGCGACTATGCTCAGCCCCGGGGGAGCCTTGTTCCGTCGCGACATGCCTGGCGTCTTCGCGGCGAATTGGCTAACGGGATCGCCGTCCTTCCCGCGATCAGGACCGTCACCCTTCGCCGACTGTTGTTGCAGCCTGGCCTCGATGATGCGGCGCTGCTGTTCTCTCACGTTCATGCTCTGTTGCAAATGCTCCTTCATGACGGGGTCCTGTGTAACAAAGCCTGGAGACAAGCACGCAATGCCCACTTCTTGTATACCGAGCCCGTCCCTCGCTCCGAGAGCCGGTCGTGCCGTGGCGGCGCCCGACCCGATGAGGGTGTTCTGGGAGAGATCCAGCTTCCGCGGTCGGTGACGGGTGGTTTGAATATCTGGAGATCCCGGCTCCTTCTTAACTATGATCTTGGGACCTGAAACATTCCGAGAACTGCTGTGGACACGAGGCGACAATCAGCTAAGCCATTCCAAAGACAGGCATACAAACAAACAAACCAATGCAATGGCAGCGTAGTGTTTCTGCAGGGCATCCCAATAAAATTTTGATGATAGAAATGAGGTGACTTTGACTTACGCGCTAGGGGGAGAAGACTTTACAGATGGCTGGGCGGCCGATCTGGTGGGACTTCGACTAGAAGGACGTTGTGCAGATGAGGCAGAGGCGTTGGCATTGGCGTTCGGGGTGGCCGAATGTACTGATGTACGAGAAACCGGGGGCGACGAAGCCGGAGCAGCGGCAATTGTCGAAGAACTCACTGCACTGGTGGCAGGAGCCAATTCAGCATAAGCCGGTCTGTCATGAGGAGCCGGGGAAGGGGCCATAGCAATTGCTGCACTCATGATGCAAGAATTGTTATCGTAATTCTAGGTACCGTGTTGCGTCGGCTTCCAGGCCTTTTTTTTCTTTCTTTTCTTCCTGCCTTCTTCTCTTTTCTTTGCTGATCCTCTCTGTTTTGCCGGCTGAAATGGCTATGCGCCGAGCAGAGAGGGTGGCAGAAGGGAAAACGAGCGGAAAGTCGGGACAGCTGCAGGTAGGGACAGGATGCTCCGGGAATCAATTATCTGGACGGCAGACTTGCAACCCGATATTCCCAGGGCAAAAAAAAAATGACTGGCAGGCAAGTATAAAAAACGCGTACTTGAGCCTCTACGAGTCTGAGGTTGCAATTGCAATAGCAAGCACAATTAACAGACGCAGATGGTGGTTGCAAGGTATTGCAAGGTATTAGATGCGTGTGTATGTATGTGTGGCCGATAACCGCTTTGTGCGATCCCCTTTCTCAATCCGTCCGGTGCGGAATAGCGTATTGGTATATTTGGGCTTGGATGCTGGCCTCAACGATTGGCTGAGCAGCTATCCTATTAATTCCTGCGGCTGCGCTGGCTCGCCGGTCACAAAGATAATACGAGATTGATAGGTAGGCGGCGTTGCGTGGGGCCGAGTAAGCAAGCAAGCAAGCAGCCTCCTATGATATACGTCCTTTCGGTGTATACTTGTTGAGTCTTGCTTTTTATTCTGCTTCCCTCCGTGGTTTGGTGGTTTGACCGTCTGGACTGGGAACTTCAGAGGATCTGGATCTGATACCAAGCCAATTGCGGCGCAGCGGTCCGGACGACTGGATCCAAATTCTACTCTGTATATGTACGATATACGTATATAAGTCCGGATGGGATCGAAAGTGTCGAAAGTGTCGACTGTCGGTTCGAGGGATGAGAGCCCCTGAACATCGGACCCTACCCTGGTCTCGTAGTTTTCTGGTTCTTGCGACCGATGGACGCCGGGCGGGATATTCCTCTCTTCTGCCTGTCTTCTTGCCGGTGCCACCACACAGCGTCTCTATCAGCTGCAGGTGACGCTCAAAAAAGACTTGTTGCGCTGCGTTGGCCTCGTTACACCACTGGTCGAGTCGCTGCGACAGTCTTGTCTTGTCTTGTCTCTGATCGTGGGCACGCAATAGACGAACAAATACCGATTGGGGTTTAAATCGTCGATTCGAACTGACTGACTATGGGCTATCGGCCTGTCGGGGGGTGCGAGGCGGGCACGGGGAATTGGAGCAAGAAAACGAGATATATATACGACCGCCCTAGACTCTTCCCCCGCGAGAGAAAGAAAACCGAATTAGAGTGCGTGGGAAAACACACAACAGGCAACAGACAGCGAGAAAGGGACTCGACAAGAAGAGACAGGATAGGGTTTAGTCAGGTAGGTAAGTTGGGGGGCCAGGTGGGAGGGAGAAGGGAGAAGGTAGAAAAGATTTCGAAGGGCAGGAGGGGCAGGGCGAAGAGAAGGGTGACGGCGCATTGTTATTCGAATAAGAGCTTCAAGTCCAGCAAGCCAAAAAGCCCAGCAACCTTCTACTGTATGTACATAAGCCCAGCAAGCCTCCAGCAGCAGTACGCAAGTACATACATACCTAGGTAGTCGAGTTTCCAGAAGCACGGACTGCATACCTTACCTTGTAGACAGGTAAGGTACCCTGGGTGGGCGAGGTAGTACTTGGCGGTTGTAGGTAAGTACTATGTGCCAGACAGGTACCCCGAGCTAGCCCCAGCGTCAGCAGCGTTAGCGCATTTCAAGTGCGGTTAAGCCAGTGCGGTCGTAGGCAGGTAGGGTATATCCATAGTATTGGTACGTCGCAGGTACAGCGCAGGGCCAACAGGTGGCCCGCCCGCGACGCTAGTGTCCCAGCTAGACACTAGAGATTCAGAAGTCCCCCAGTAGTCCCCCAGTAGTCCCCCCAGCGCCCGTTATGAAAGGGGACGCCGGAATAGGGAGTGACACAGTTGTGTGTTCGAGAAGTGTGGGCTTGACCTGTCAGCCTGTGACCAAACCGACCAAAGATCCCCTGGCCGGGTAAGAGATGTGCATTTTTCTGTCATCCACGCCAGACCACGGCCACTCGGTCGGGGGCACGGCCCCTAACTTTCACGTCGCTTTCCTACTTCGGATGAGAGTGGCCCAAGGAGAATGATGAGCGCATCGCTTCTCCCATCCCAAGCTAACATGTATGTCTATCTCGATTTTCACTCCTCTCAACCTAACCCAACGCTGCCAACCTACCGCCGATTCAGAAACTATGGGGTCGCCAGGAAAACAAAACGGCAAACAACCCAAAAACAACCGAAAACAACTAAAAACCAACCCAAGTATTGACCCCTATTTGGGAAACTTGGTCGATAGGAACAGGCCACGTTGAGAGGTGAAACGCACCCAAGTGGAAATATTCCCTATCTCGAACCCACCACAGCATCTAGCATCTAACAATACGAAGCTTCACAAAGCCCACAAACTCGGCTCCCAGCTTGCGCATCCTCTCTGTACGGTGGGGACTATGTGCGTACTATGTAGTATCTCTCCTGTAGGAGCAACGGGGGGTGGAGCAGACACGTTTCTAGTTAGTCGCTATGAACGAAGCCTGTCCTGTCCTGTCCTATCCTGACCTGTGCTGTCCTGTCCTGTGTCCTGCTGCTGCTGCTGCTGCTGCTGCTGCTGCGGTGCAAGTGTAATCTGTAGCAGGTATGTATGTACGAACAAGTGCTACAGTACGTACGTGCTGCTGGCTGGGCAGAGGGGGCACGATGGTTTGGGGTTTTGGATGGGCCCCCCGTTGCTCTGCCTCGGTAGGCTGTTTTACATTGATGCTGACCAATTCGGCTAAGAGGAGTGGCATGCGCCCAAGCATGAGAAGGTCAGTCGTCACTAGCATATATCTACACACATACGCATACATACATATACATACATATAATAAAACAAAGTCCGACGATTGGATTCTGGCGCGTCGAACCAGAGGAGAAACTCCTACGGAGTAGGCACCGAGGGAAAAGTCGATCGGCCTTTGGTAGACTTGCACGAACTATTGAAATGTGATGCAAGACGGTTCACTATTCTTCGGCCAATCATGTGGCGTAGGTAGCCAAGAATGTCAAAAGGAGGTTGGGTTAAAATAATGTGAATTTTTTTTTGACACTGATCCATCCATCCATCCATCCATCATCCATCGAATTGCCGCATGCAGACCGAGGCAGAGGGCCCACCCTGTACGCCAACACAACATCGCCTTCAGGTGAATTCAGGTGGGTTCAGGTGAAGTTGTGATTGACTCTCTGTTAGGGCCTCAACCTACTTTCCTGGCGCACAACTATCGAATTGACAGGTTGGTAATGTTTCTGTCAGAATTCTAGCTCAATATTAATAAAGTTAGTTGTATATGGTAGGTATTGCGCTGGTTCCGGGCCTCAGTCAGGAACATCAGACGAAAAGGACTGCTAAAATAAAGGGTTCCTTGCGAAGAGACACCGTCTGTTTGGAAGCTTTTGCTCCTGCCTTAGCGCCACCACCCACATGCATGGCTACATGTAGCTCCATACGAAAAAAAAAAAACAGTCTTATTTATTACCTACATACCTGCTACCTCAACCTTGAGGGTCTAGACATCCTCATCTCTATATATGTACTATGCAGTGCCATACTCCCCCAAGGCAAACGGTATCGGATATATTGTACCGGAGGCAGAAGTTGTGCGAGCAATAATATCTGAAGTCTACTATTATAACGTCAGAAGCGAATATTACATGGAGCATATTCCCTCTCAAATAAAAGTCAGCCATCAGCATGACTTTGACGTGTTTGACTGATCGTCCCCTCCAAGAACATCGATTACCGTTTCCCCCAGTGAAGCCTAATATCTATATACATACGTGTAGAGCAACCATTGCGGAAAAGTCAGGTTGGGACGGCGGTCCGAGTTACCCAACTAGCTACCCGATCGATCTTCGACATGGGTTGGATGTACTGCGGTATGCGGCCAAAATTTATTACCCCTGTCTGGTACTCTTGGCATAGACTATACTGAATCTGGATAGAGTCAAAAGAGATACCTTTGAAAATAAGCCCCTGCAACGCCCCTGTCTAGCGCAGTGAACAGGTAGTGGTAATAAACATACCCATAATACTAAGTAAGAGCTCGAGCTCGAGCTATGCTATCGACAGCCTTGTGAAGACTCCCAATTTTATCGTTACCTACTAACCTACGTAGTATATGTAGATACCTACTTATATGTAGTAGATGAGGGGTTGGTGGCATCCCCTGTAGATCTCCTTACGTGCTGCTACCACATACCTATACGATGTTGGTACTACACAATAGCCTAGGTGATAGGTCCCTGGTCGAGGGGAGATGGTAAGCATAGCATGAAATTGTCAGAATACGAATTGTGAAGCCGAAAGCATAACTTGCGTCAGATGGCTTCCATGTCGCATAGTTGTGCGATGCAATGCGATTCGCCCCAGGTACCCAGGAGTCGATATGCCTGGCTTATGGTCCTGTTTATTGCGATACAAACCAAGTCTCGAGATGTCTCTTCTGACTCTTGTCATCTCGTATTGAACTTGTGACAAGATATAAGACGGAGTTTGATATCGACATCGGTATCGGTTAATATACTATATAGCTATAATATTGAGATATCAACTTATGAAATGCATATATGTAGGGTTTGCTAAAGGCCGGGGGCTCGAGCTAGGGTTGCATCTGCACAGACACGACTGTACCAGATAGAGTTGTCGATGCGGAATAAACTCCCTATGCTAGCAAAGCCGCAGACGAGTCCGTGTTTGTAGATAATTGCAGGCATTCTGCATTTCTAGCTAGCTACCTTTTTGGTATTAAGCTTTAGATTCTAGTGCGACTAAAACCTGTTCTTACTATGTAGTATATGGTATATGTATACTGGAAATACATACTGCACGTACGCATATAGCTTATCGAGTTGAGTGCTCTCCTAGCCGGCAATTGTGATAGTCCAAAGTTACTATGTACAAGAGCCTACCCATCGCAGAACAGACATGACATGTTTGAGAGGGCGATTCTGTCCAATCATGCCGTTGTGGGTGTAAGCGCCTTGAAACGCAAACCTTTCGCTTGTGTCCAATCAGCATCTCAACTCGCAAATGTCGACAAGGAATATCTCGTACCAGAGGGGCATCTGATAACCATCGGCGCTTTCAGATGGAGGAGATTGAGGCTTTTCCCGAGTCGTTGTTTCAACTTTTTTCGACTCAACGATGTCATCACCCTCAATATCTTACTAGGCAATGTACAGTACAGAGTAATGCTTATCATCGCAAATCCTCATCGCTGCCTGATGTTGAGCGACGCGAGCGTGTCTTTGCTCATGTAGATTACTTGATAATCAAAATATTGGTGTGGCTACATGTCGTATCGTATGGCATGCATGGTGCGGTCACAGCCGCACTTGCAATCTCTCGATACCAACGATCTCACATGTCTACCTAGTTCCTTTGTGTGTAGTTAAGGGTTCATCACGTATCATCGGGGCGTTGGGGTCCAACTTCAACCAACATACATAATCCATTGTACATATTATACAAAGATCCTAGTAGGATTTCGGATCTTGTTAGAGGTATGCTTTGCCGCGCGGCAGTGGGTATCTGACTACCTACATAACCTATCGGTTCCGCTGTTTGTGTTGCAAGCGTTTACCGGGTAAGACCATCGTGTTGGTGATTCAAACTTCAAGCCTCGCATTCTCACTAGTGCACCTGAATTCTCGGTATCGATCCTCATTATCATAATCTGTTGGCATGCCACAATGACGTTTACCGAGTAACTGCATACAATGTTGCGGCACTTACAGACTCTTCAGCCCTGAAACATGATCGCTCATCTCAACCGAGGCTAGAGGCACAGGGGAACGGGATAATTTGATCGAGGCGGTATCTTATTAACAGGCTAGATATCTAGGGGTAATGGACGAGCTACTATAGCTGAAAATTCCCGGCACAAGCGTGCGTGGAATCGACAACTTCCTGATTGATCCCTCCCCTGCCTTATTCGCCTACGGCAGTGGGACTTAAAACTCATTAGCAGTCAATATATGATCCTTCCGCCCTTTCCTGAGAGTGAAGCCTACATATAGGCCAGGATACTGGAACACGGCGCTGCCAATAAATAAAGACGCGGCAAGGAATTTAAGGATGATACCTACAAGCGGGCTGCGCAAGTCTAGCCGATATAAATAAGGTACTTGGGGGCTTGGCCAATTTCGTCTGATGGGGGGAGCGCGGGAGGCTGTGACGCGCTTGTTCCTCCTGATGTCATGGCGGAGGGTGGACGCGCCGCAGCGCCTCAACGTTGCAGGTAATAAATCCCTGGTGGATTACTACTGTGGCCTACGACGACGACGCGAACTAATAAGCAGGCGACGAAGCATTCCAGGAGGATTGTCGCACTAGTAAACATAAAAATAAGAACATTGCGTTGTCTTTAACCCTCTCGAATTATTCAGAATACAGGTAGCGAGACGCCGTGTTAGTACTCCATCATATTTCTCCCCATCAATAGGTCCAGCTTAGAATATCTCTTCCGCTTCATTGCAAGCAGACCAAATAACAAAACAAAAGACGCTACTAAACAGTACTATACCGTTTCCGATGCACTTAAAGTTAAAGTTAAAGTTTCAGGACTCTAGTAGGACTTAATTCTATAGGGTAGGAACGAACCTGACGGCTGTTCAAACCTTTCCCAATAAGAACTTCTTTTTACTACAGTAGACGCCAAAATTGATAGAACACCGAGAAATTGCAGCATAGTAAGTGTTCTAGGTCTAGAGATGATGGCGGTGACGAGAACGTTGAGGCCAAAATATATAATCTTCGTGAGAAAGCTAGAGGAATCTGTTGTGATAAACGTGCGTTATTATATATATGCTCCTCAACAACAACATAGAGTATGGATCTTGCATAATACATTATTCCAAAGTCAATATTCCTCTCATGATGTCGTCTACTGTGAAGGAGTCCTGCATGGCTCGGACCAAGTTTTCTATTAACGGATGCTGTATATAACGAACTTATGCTGCTGCTCTACGATGTCTAGATCTGTACATAAATATCTGTCCATGGGACATGTCTGATGAGCCCTATGTAGCTAGGTATATCCGAGTAATGCTATGATGATGAAACGAACTCAACGATATATGGTGGTATGCTATGCCGAGTAACGCCAGTATCCCAATTCACCACACAACTCCGCCCTCGCGAAGCGAGGCGATGCGATGCGAAAATGTCCTCCATCGGTTGCCCGGTGTCTGTCTTCTGATCCATGCCAGTCAGTCTATCCCGTGTAAAACCCTCGTCTCTCACCCCATCCACCTCCTCTCAAGACTCAGACTCATTCAGGCTGCTCCCCCCCTTCTCCCTCGTCGACCCCGCCGTCCCCCGGTGTAGCCCAAGTCCAAGCCCGATCCCCTTCTGCCGGCCCCGAACCACAGCCTGCAGGGCGCGGCCCACGGCCTCGAGGTCGCCGAGCATGGTGATGTGCCCACGATCCGTACTGACCCTCCCGCCGCGCACGAGCTCGTACCCCTCGGGCAGCATGGCCTCGCGCGCGAGCACGACGCCGTCGCCGGAGCGGAACACGAGGTCGTCGTACGCGTCCGCGCACGCGATCGCCTCCCGCGCCGCCACGTGCGCCGCCCACACTGTCGGGATCTCCTTGCCGTAGATCACCGCCAGCGGCGGGTACGCGTTCGCCCGCGTGTGCGCCGCCCGGTGCGCCGTCTCCGCCCGGAACCGCTTCACCTCCGCCAGCGTCCGCGCTAGGTACGCGTAGTTGCGGCTGCGCATCCCGAGGTCATGGTGTTCTGGTTGCTGCGAGCCTGCGGCGGCGGCCGGGTCGTTGCCCATCTGCGGCGCTAGTGTCCGGTCCGTCGTCGCGAGGTCGGCCTTGCGGGCTGCTTCGGCGATGAGGTTTCGCGTTGGCGATTGTGCCGGCCGGGAGAGCGAGTCGCTGGCTGCGCTGTTGCCTCGGCTTCGAAGGGGCGTTGGGAGACGCCCAGAAAGCTCGCGTAGCGAGCCGAGGGCCCCCGGGCGAGTGTTGTAGGCCGGCAATGGCGGCTCGATGCATGGGCTCCAGCAGTACTTTACCCACTCTTGTGGATCGTAGAAGTCGACCGGGTACTGCTCACCCGTGTGCTTATTTATGTAACAGAATCCATCTTCCGGCAATAACGCAAAACTCGTTCTCAGCGTGAAGTTCACCTGTGCTGTTAGAACTTTTTCGTTAAAGAGCACGGCATCGCCGTTTCGGATTGGACCCAGGATATTGACGCATCGTTGCGGTGTACCAGCGTATATCACTCCAGAAAATAGCTCGGGTCGTTGGTTTACAACGTGGCGAGTAATCAGACCTCCCAGACTATGCGCGATGACCATAGCACCTCTGCCTTCGAGATTATCATGCCCTTGGTTCGAGGGTAGCGTTTCGAGAAAGGTTTCCAATTTGCGTGAAAGCAGATGAGGGCTTAAACGCCAGTCATACCCATAGTCCCATACCCTCAGTTTTCCTTGTTTAGCGTTTTCACATTCCCTCAGCCTCTTGAACAGCCGCTTCGAGATATCGACGGGTCCTATGTTCTTCAGCATCCCAGAGGCGTAGATCGTTTCTTCCATTCTCTCTTCATCCTCGCGGTTCAGACCGACTTCTAGATTCACCTTTCGAATATTCAATCCCACTTTCACCGGCACCCACACTTGACGGTTGGTCTTCGTAGACCTCAAGACGGAACCCCGGTATCCACCCATAACCACGATATCGCCTGTCAGAGACTCCAGAGCACGGTCAAAATCCGATAAATTGTCATCCTTGGCCGTTGGTGAAAGCTCCGGGATGACGGCGGGACGTGGTGTACCCGATAACGACAGTTCTGACATCCCCCAGTTCCCCTTGAGTTGAGCTGGTATGATATTTGGTAGCTGGGGTAACTTGAATGTCGGTCGATCTAAGCTGTCAGCAATTGCCTTGAGTCGACTATTCTTCTGCTCTCGGATATTGGTCCATCTGTCATCGTCTCCCAGAGAGGACACCCGAGATAGCGAATGGTAGAGCATTGATTCATCCGACGTTGACCTTCGCACCATCAACGGTCGAATTGGTGGCCGAGCAGCTGGTGCAGGCTCTTCCGCATCCCGGTCCTTCAAGCTGATAGACGATTTCTTATTTGCCAATGGCGCAAGGATGTTAGGGAGGGGCGTTGGTGGTTCGGTCTGAGACTCGCCAGACGATACAGTCACCCGCCTTGCATCTGTCCTTGCGTCTGATGAGGTATGGCTTTTTGCTGAGGAAGGTCCAGAGAAAAAAGACGGCAAAGAGATCGAAGGCATGGATGGAAACGCCTCTCGTAGCCTCTTCAACGCATCAGCTCCCGCAGACGAGGAACGCCGGTGCCTGTCTTGGCCGAACACGGCTGATAACGCTGGCCTTGGACTGGGCTCAGGCGGCTGCACGACTAGCTCCTTCGGACCGGACTGCCATGGGGACGGCAGCTTACTAGACAGCGAGTAACCGGAAGGCACCTGGCCCAGAGAAAGTCCTCTTGTCTGACGCGTTTGCGACGTATGCGATGCATTGGTGGGCGCTGGTGATAACATATCATTCAATTGGTATTTCTTGGGTGCAGAAGGGTGTCTCTCCAAGTCTGAAGGGGTCGCGGTTTCCATGACGCTGAATAAATTGCCCCCCGGAAGACGTTCCATAGCTGCCGCTTTCTCTGCGGCCGGAGTCCTCGGCGATGCGAGTCTTGTAGCGGCAGCGCTCAGGGCCGGCTGGATAATGGATTGGGCATCATCCTGGTCGATGTCGAGCGGCTCATCGTCTCCTCCACTATCGGAGGCCCGCGAGACCTCTTCATCTGAAATGACTAAGTTAGGTATCCGCGGCCTGGGATCGGGAGGCGATCCCTGCGGTTGATGCGAAGATGGGTTCGCCATGCTGTCTGTCTAATGATGCTAGTCCTGCTCACGTGGGGCCCTGCGAAGAACTTATAGCGCCCGATTGAAAGTTCCTAGGAAAGTTCCGTGGGTGATACATCTGGGAAATAAGATATATCGTAGGTTGAGGCCCGTGACTCGTGGCCCGGAAACGCCGGAATAGTGATTGCACGCTTTATCTGTCAGGATAAGCGAACCCGCCAGTGAGTAGTCGACGCTAGACGGATATCGTTGACGGCCGTTCTCCGTAGCGTTACCAGACGGCTCGACGTGGTTGGAGGAGTATCCGGCTTGTTAAACGTGTACTGCGTAGGCAAACAAGCGGGATGGTTGTTTAAAGTGAAGGAATGTCAGTAATAAAAATTCCCGGGGATCCAGACCCAACAATGGACCCATTACTACCCTCTAGCATAGCGCAGCCACACTCCTCCCGGGCACAAACTCGTCAGACGTTGGTGCTTTGTTCTTATCCCCTGCCGGCTCGCTGTGTTGTTGTGATTGCACTGTCATATCTCAAGGCAGTGGTGGAGAGCCGTATACTAATTAGATGTTGATGATCTAATACACGTATGCGAGTCTGGGCATATACCCAATGCGTCGGAGCGGTGTAAATTGAACCTGCAAGGTGAAGCCCAGGACATCTTGATGCAGATTGAACTATTGACGTCATGTAAACTATTTCCCCTGTTTATCTCAGAACTCAATTACAGTTTTATCAGGTGCGCTACGGGTTACGGAGTACAGATTCACAGAAAGCCGAACTAGATAGTCTTATTACGTGTGCTAATGTGATGGGAAAAAATTGCCAGATAGAGCTCATGGTACCTAATCATGACCAGATTATGACAATCTAATCCCCAAGAGTAGATCTACGCGGCATGGGATCGGTTCGATTCGGTAATACACATTGATTGGGCAGTCTTGGGGACAAGGATATTTGTGGTTAGGGCTGTTATGTTGACCGCCACTGCGGCTGTAATTTTTCAGCTCCCTCGTCCCCAATTGGAATGAAGAATTTAATTCACAGCCTGGCTACCATTCCGTGGCGGTAATAAAACGTGGCAGAAACTCAATATAGAAACATAGGAATCCAGGAACAAGATTATTAGTCTAACAACCATAGGACCCAAATTTACAGTGAGAAAGTGATACCCAAACTCGTATCAATCTCCTTGATTTTCTCAACCGACCTTTTGTAACCAGAGTGTGCCTCCAATCGGTCGATATATGCAAAGACCTTCGGATATAACGCCTTGGGACCGCCTCCCTCCCACGTCCCGAAGGTTTCAAACTGGTCCTTAGAGGTGATTAAGGCGAAGCTGAGCAGCACGTCTGCTGAGGTAAGGTTGGGCCCGCATAGGTAGTCTCCTCCGGAAGTTTCTAGCTGCTGCTCTAGTAATCCCAAGTGTGCCTTTGCGTTTGGAAATACCATGCGAGCAAATATCTGATTCGCAACCAACGCCGTGATCGGACGGATGAAGAAAGGGACCGCAGGGCCTTTGATCCGTCCCATCACCATCGCCATGACGAGCATCGGCATCAGTGAGCCCTCGACGTAATGGAGAAGGTACTGCCAGCGGAGCCATTCCGTCGTCTCCCCGCCGGCCTTGCCCTCCTGACCATCCTTCCAACGCTTGGGCATCATCGTGGTCCCCTCCCCGAAGTGCTCGCTGAGATACTGAGTGATGAACCCACTCTCGGCAAGGATAACCGGCTCCGTGGATCCCGGAGCAGTCACAGAGATGACCGGCGATTTGCCGAGGGGATGAATCTTCTTCAACTCGGGCGGCGCGAGCTTTGTGCTCAGTCGCCTGAAGGTTTCGATCTCATACGGGATCTTGAGCTCTTCAAGGAGCCAGAGAACATTTTGAGCCCGAGACTGCTCTAGCCTATTTGGAAGTAAGCGCCAAATGCTGTTTGTTGTACGTCATATACAAGGAACACATACCAGTAGAGCTTGACCTTGGGTTGTTCAGTAGCCATGTTGCTAAGATAAATGTTGAAAGCTCAACCTGGAAACCGATGAGTTATATTACTTAATAGAACACTAGCAACTCAAATGGACATAAAAGTGCAGAGTGTCAGATGATTAGAAAACGTGATTGAAGTATAATCCCTGTGCCACATTACATGTTGATTCTGTACGATGGAATAGAACAGCACTTGCTTTCTATCTCGCAAGCGTTAGTCTCATTGAAGTGGCTGAACATGCCTCGGTTCAATACTATCTCGCACTAAAACGGCCGAAACCTGTTTCCCCTTTCCGTAGGAGATTACACAAAATACTCGTTGATCAGATATTGTGTGTACCTAGTACAAAACGAGCTTATGACCCGGCGTTTTCTGGGCCCATCAGCTGTATGAAGTCGCCCCACCTACAATTCCCTTCACCATTTCCTAGAATTCCCTTTACCCACTTAAGTACAGGGCTGTCATACGCTGACATAAATGCCCAGCCAGACTAGTACGGAGATTAATGTCCAGCCGTGTCGATCCGTGTAAATCCAATATACCGAACCACGATCCGTAGACATCGGGTTATATAACTATTTTATACCTTATTAAAGCTATTCGCGTACGATCTTAAAGCAAATAGATAGCTTTCGATACTATCGCTTAATAGCTATTTAATTTTACGCTATTTAGAAAAAATCGAATACTTATATATAAAGAAACACTATACGCGGCCGGTCGGTTACAAAAATACGCGACAGGTGCCTTCAGCGCGTAACATCTCATGTACATACCCTAGGCAGATACTAATTTGGAGGCTATGGAGACAAGGGAATTCTAGGAAATCATGAAGGGAATTGTAGGTGGGGCGGTATGAAGTGTAGTTCGTGAGCTGTAAGTATGAAGTACTTTGTACAGTATCGTAGATAATCTTACCTAAGTGCGGGAACCCTCCGCATTGCAGCAAAGCCACATGGTGGCTCATGCACACCCCACATGTGAGCCTCAGGTCGTCGATTGACGCTGGGTCATGAAGCTTCATTCAACTCACCATTGACCCAAGACCTACACCCATAACCACAACGATATCTACAGAGTGCGCGGCAGCTGCCTATATCCGTCAAGATGGCTGGCCTAAAGCACTACAGTATGCATACGCTCCCAGCACCTAATTGGGGTTGCGACTGGACAATGGCAAGGCTAACATCGAGGGCAGAAATGGCGATGGACCCGGCCATCCTGAAGCTGGGGAGTACGTCCACCTCTACCCGTCCCTCCTAGGACCCTGCGCCAATGATTGGACACGACGCAAGATGAATCTCGCTCTTTTGTACTGACCCTCTCCCGCAGCCATGATCACGAACCGACACAAGTACTTCCGATGGACGCCGCGAACCGCCCGTATCTCATTCATGTACCTTGTTGTCGTGCCGGCTGCCCTGGGGTATATCGGGTACCAGACCGACGTGAGTTCGATTCCGTATTCCGAGACTGGGATCCCGGTTGCTGACGGCGTTGCGCCTGTAGGGAAAGTACGATTTGCGCGCGAAGAGGAAGGGGGATCTGGCGGTCGAATACTGAGATCGACGTCGAGACGGGAGTACCGGAAATTGTACATAAGACCAGCCGATCAACTGCAATTCAATATAAACTTTGATCAACCGAGTCTTTGCTGCGTTTTATACCGCTTGAAGCGGATTTAGAGGGGGTGTTGATATATACTATCATATGCGGCGATAATGACCGTTGGCGAGCGAGGTTGTCATAGTCTGGCACTAGATGCCACTTATTTACAACAAGCAGAACGTATCGGAACAATTTCTCATATATTCGTCCAATTTTCATGGCCATTATGAACTATGACTATCAAACTTCTTAGTTGGATGAAGAGCCCATACCGTTGACAAGGAGAACCTATGTAAAGATATTGTTCGCTAAGGTTAAGTTAAGCTATCTCCCCAGTTATCATATAGTATAGTATAGAGCAAGAAGTGGTTGGGAAGTTTCTAAGTGTCCTTTGCTATTTTTATGAGATAGGTTCTTAATTACTATTGAGAAGAAAAATACATGGTCACTCGATAGTAACAGGAGGCTATATTGTTTAATTGGTATAGAATGCGTGCGGTATGGATATCACGCTGGTACTTTAGATCTATAGCTACCTGCTACTCCTGCAGGAGATTGCGTGGAGGATATAAGCCGACTGAAAAGGAGAAACAACGCAGGCTTATGACGAATAAGGGGTATCACAATTTCACAACCACTCGCTAGACTCGCTGCTATATGTTCACTTCCTCTCAACACAGAGCGGGAATGTATGTATGATTTGAACGTCTCAGAACAGAAGTAGATGTTGGCCCGACTGCCATTGTACCTCGTCAGCGCTGCACTATAGGGGCGATAGCGCGAGGGAGGTGTCACGATCGATATTAAGAGGACGTCTAAAGCAAAAAGCACAGAACTCACCTGGACACCAAATCACCGAATCCATCAACACACATTTCCCGAACTTGAACCCGGTACCAGAACCTCATCGATCTCATCTTGGGTCTCCGACGACGCAACGCTTCGCCGCCACTTCATTACTACACAAACCTCAATACCGCCCTCGACCCCTCCCCCGTCCAACCGACGGCATCTCAGGCAACCTCTCGCCTCGCCTCCACTCGCCCATGGGGACGCCGGTGCGCCCCCCTCCTCCTCCAAACCCACCACCACCCCCATCCAATCCTCCTCCCGCTCTCCCCGCATTTCTGCCCCTGGAAACAGCCAACCCAGACGACCTCGCGAACCCATTCTCCCCCCTCTCCCTCTCCCTATCCCTGTCCCTACCCCCCGCAGGCGCGCGCCCGACCACGACCCGAGCCTCGGCGCCCCGCCCCATGCGCGCGGCGGAGGCGGGCGCGACCGAGCCGTCGGCCAGCGGCGGCAGGATGGCCACGGAGATGTAGTCGCCGACGACGAAGCGGGCGTCGGCGAGGGTCTTGGCGCCGTCGCCGCTACCACCAGTGTCGAGGGATGGTGATGCTGCAGCGGAGGCGACGACGGATTCCGCGTCCTCGTCCCCGATCACCACGCTCCCCAGGTCCTTGACCATGTAGCGGGGCGCGTCGCCGCGCGCGTCGGGGAAGATCAGGCGGAAGGCCAGGCGCGTGCCGATGGCGGGGTCGGGGAGGATCGGGGCGGTGGTGCTGAGGTTGGGGGAGGAGGAGGAGGAGGAGGAGGCGGCCGCGAGCTGGTGCGTTAGCTCCGTCAGCGTGCAGTCGGGCCAGGTGTGCAGCGTTAGGTGCGGCGGGAGTGGTGAGGAGGCGAATTCGTCGGGCCTGTTAGCTAATTAGCTATTATCCTGGCTCATAGTGTCGATATTCGGGATTATGTACCTGTGGAATGCGCCGGTGCGGTAGAAGAGCTGCAGCATGAAGGGGGGTGTGGTTTGGCGGTTCATTGTAAGTGGGCTGGGTTGGGTTGGGTTGCTTCCCCTCGCACAGCGCCGTTGCAAGGGAGACTCGGTGGGAGGCTTCAGGTCATATTGCGGCTGGGCTGGTTCGAAAGTACTGATGGGAAATGTCGATGTCGGCGGTGAAGATTGGGTTCAAAGATTCCGAGTTGAACAAGTTCAAGTGTGTGATCGCCGAAAAGTTCAGTTGGAGCAAGCAAATAATATTGCGTAGGCAAGAGCTGGAGGCTGGTTGGTCGACAGGCAGGCAAGCACCAATTGCGCTTGGCCGATTAGAGCTAGACTAGGTATGTACTTAGGTAGACTCTGGGGCTGTGTTCAAGCACCCCGCATCAATGGGCTAGGCACTACATTAGGCTACATGGGCAGCTAGGCTGGCAGATGCTGGCAGGTGCTGGCGGGTGCTGGCGGGCTGGGTCCATCGGTACAGATCTGTGGCGTACAGTCGTACCTTCGTGCACACCGTAAATTCCCCCATGCAGTTACTTTAGCTAGTCTGCGGCTCTTTCCAGTACCAAACCTCCCCATCTTCAACAACTACGACTTCCCGCTTCGAATTCGCCCTGTGCCACTTACCCAACCCAACTGGCTATTAGGTACATATCGACCGACCCCTTTATCATCACGAAACTCCAGTACCACCCATCGAAGTTACACCTCCACTGCGACACACCACCGATCTCCCCAGCCCAAGATGGATTTCGCATCCCTGATGTCCAAAGAGATCGCCAAAGCGAAATCCCCCCCAGCCGCAGCTTCAGCCTCAGACTCCGCCTCCACGAAATACATAAAACGCTCCGAAGCCGAAGCCCAGCGCCAGGCCGCCTACCTCGCCGAGCAGAAGGCCCTCGAGGCCAAACGCGCCGCCAAGGCCGCCGAGAAGCGCAAGCGCGACGAGGACGCGGCCGAGGAAGTCAAGCGCTGGGAGGACAAGCGGCGGCGCCTCGAAGACGAAACACGCCAGCGCCGCGAGGCGCAGGCCGCGGCAGACGAACGCCGGCGGCGGAGGCGTCTCGGGCTCCCCGAGCTCGACGAGCGCGACGGCGCGGACGCGGACGAGGGCGCCGAGCCCGGCGACGAGGATGTGCCGGATGAAGAGCTGGTCGCGAAGCTGCGCGCGATGGGGGAGCCGGCCACGCTGTTCGGCGAGACGCACCGCGCGCGCCTGCGGCGCTACCGCCGCCTGACGACCGCGGTGACCGCGGGCCCGATACCCACGACGCTGCAGCTCGTCGAGGAGGCGGACATGAAGGTCGCGAGCGCGATACCGCAGGACGGCGAAGGGCGGCGGTACCTGTTCCGGCAGCTGGCGTCGTACTTCACGATGGTGCTGCGGGAGTGGGAGACCGCGCTCGCGCGCGAGCAGCGCTCCCGGCAAGAAAAGAATACGGATACCGACACGTTCGCGAGCAAGGCCGCGGTAAACGCGCTGGTGCTGAGCCGCGAGAACATGGCGCCGCTGTTCCGCAAGTTCGAGAAGGGCGACCTGGACGACGACATCCTGGCCCCCGTCGTCGAGATCGTGCGCGCGGCCCAGGAGCGCCGCTACGTCGACGCCAACGACGGCTACCTGCGTTTGAGTATCGGCAAGGCCGCCTGGCCCATCGGCGTGACTATGGTGGGTATCCACGAGCGCAGCGCGCGCGAGAAGCTGCATAATGGCGAGCGCGGACACGTCATGGGTGATGAGGTCACGCGGAAGTACCTGCAGAGCATCAAGAGGTGTCTTACGTTCGCCCAGGTGCGGTGGCCGCCGGAGGATGTGAGACAACTCATGGGATAGATAAAATCTTGGGGAGAGAATAGAATAGAATTTGTTTTTATTCATTCCGTAAAAGTCTTGGCCCCTCCATATTGACTACCTAGCATCTAGGCCACTGAAGATATAACGTACATCATTGCTCTCTCCTGGTAGCATTAAGGGGCACATTGCGTGCTGCTACTAGATCCATTACGCCTGTATCCTCGCAACTCCGGAACTCCCTTGATGCAAATGCTGTCTATCGTACCCTGTTGGATCGCATGTGAGGCCCATATGCACTACTAACTCAGTGCATTCTTGACTGCTAAGCGCCGTCCTACCAATTCTTGCGTACAATGGGGAACTAGCTCATCACTCCTCCGCCAGAATTGGGAGGCCTCGTATCATCCGCCCATATCTCGCCGACACCGGGAAGGGAGCCGGACGAACTCAGGATGTTCTTCCGGCTGCCCTTCACCTCGAGGTCGGCCGCTGCCAGGCTCATCCGTCGGATGCGCTCCAGTGCTTCCTTCTCGTAATTTCTCGCTGCCTCCAGGGCCTTGGTCTGCATGGCCACCCGTGAGTTGGTAGAGACAGCAACCAGCAGCTGATTTGTACAGTGTCAGCATTACCCTGCTCCAACTGGGGGTTTTACTTACCTTATCAATAGTGTTGATTCGTGCTTTCAGCACACCACTTCTGATCATAGTAATAAGCTCCTCCTCAAGTGACTCTCCAGGTTTCGCAAATGCCACGTTCAAGCTATCTAGAGTGACGCATGAGAACGGCAAGAAGTACTGGACGATGCACTTGCTTCGAATCTGCGAATACAGCGTAGACACATGCTTCTGGAGGTAGATGTCGAGAAGGTAGTCCGTTCGGTATGATTCAAGAGTTGCCAGACAGGCCGAATAGCGTCCATTAACAAACATGGAGACGGCCTTGCGGATATGGGGCTCCAACTCCAAATAGCCTCTGAAACTGGGGTTGTCCAACACCCGTGTCTGCAGCTCCAATCGGTCCATCGAAGCGAGTGCCAAGAGTCCACCGTAGGTAGCAATGTCATTCGGGCTCGCAATATCGTTATATTTCTGGCAGATGGCCGGGTCTCCGGCCTCGAGGAAGCTTCTCGCAGCCTCGTAATATCTCTCGGACCCCAGCTGTGCCAGGCCGGAGACCATCTTCTGATAAGGCTGCTCGGCGGTCTGCTCCTCATTGCTCATGTTCCCGGCCATGACCTTATTGATGTGTGCAAGAACGCCGGCCCAGTCTCTCTTCTGCAGGAAAGTGCTGATGACATGCTTTCCCACGTCCAGGATGTGGGACTGGGTGCTCGCGTCCGGTCGCATCTTAATGTAAGTGTCGGCAGCACCAACCAGATCCCCAATGGACTCCAAATGCTCACCCAGGTCACGGTGACCAATCTATGACTCATCAGCAAACGTCCCCTTTCCAGCTGACTGAAAATTTACCCTGATGCTCTCCTTGACTAGGTTGTTTTTGTACCCCTTCAGCTGGGTCTCTAGGCGATGTGTCTCGTCCTTGTTTGCTTTGCTGGTGGCAGCTACCCAAGCCTCGTCCCATCTGGCCTCGGGCTCGTCGGGCGCAACAATTCGGATACACTCCCAGGCATCGCGGTATTGCTGAACATCCTTCCCGTTCTTGGCTTCGGCAACGGCAGCTTTCAAGGCATCGAGGCATAGCGGTACAGAGCACTGCCCGATCAGGAAGAGTCGCTCGAAACGGGTACGGCCTAGGTTGCCAGTTAGATACTGTCGCTATTGAAAGCGAGATGGCAGGCACAGATGAAATATTCGTACCTCTGTAGTTTGCGACGTACAAGTCAAGGTCTAGCTTCGGGGCATCTGTAGCACGGAGGAGCGTCAGCATACATAGAGGTCCTTGGAAATCGTATTCAATATTAGGCTGCACAAACCTCTGACGATGATGCTCCCCTGGTATTCCATGGCCGTAAAGAAGGTCAAGAGATTCTGCTCATACTGCTGGGTCCCCATGATTGCGGTAGTGGCTTGGCTGCTTTACTCACGAGGCTATTGGTATCACAAAAATCTGGATGAATAATTCAGGTACTGGAAGAAGAGCTTCAAGTTGGGGGCTTGCTTAGTTGGCGGGGTAGCTTCAATGCCGTTATCAACATTGTTTGCCTTATCAGCTTAGTGCTGTCAGGCCATTCATCAAGGTCCAAGCTCAAGGCAAGAGGTGCTGAGAATGGGGTGTGGGGGTTACTAAGAATATGTGTCAGGCTGTCAATAAGCTCACGCCAAGGTTCCATAAGAGCCACACTCTGTCACAACTCCCAGGTCCTACCTACAGTGCACAATTTGGACGGTTGGCGGAACATCTGGGGTGCACGGACCAATTTATTCATTCTGGCAGTCTGGTAATGCATGTATTAATAGTTTGAAATACAATAATTACACAAAAGATTAGCGTTGTGTAGGGCTGCACAGCTTACTTTGACATCTGCATCCTTAATGGCTAAGCTCTGAAAAGGTTGTTGTCATAAGGACCTAGTCTTACTTTACGGTCATTTGAGACGTACGCGGAAAGGTTGACAGTGTGTTCGGTATACTTTCCGCGGAGGCTAGCATAACGCTGAACCTTCTCCGTAATTACAGTAATTACGTAAATATATGGCTTGATTTTTAAGCTGTATTATGTCATGAATGTCCGATGAGAAATGTCCATTGACAGGTAACTGAGTTTTATATACCTAGTCCGAGAGTTACCTACTCTTTTATTATATGTAGAACTTCAAGATTTCAGAAGACGAGAAGATAATTGCTCTGCATCCTGAATAATGAGAAAGTAATAATCTCATCTACATGCATATATATGTTACCTATGTAGGCTCACACTCATGCCTACCGGAAAAAACAACATTCATCCCGGTGCTATTACGGAGAAATAGATTAATAGTAATCCATAGTACAATAATAGCAAAGCGTCACTGCTGCAAGATATTCTTGGTTATTGGCATCAGACATAGGGATATCAGTTTGATTTTCAATTTATACTACGCAGTTCGTATGCATATTGGCCACTAGCCTATCTATCTACTTCTGGTAAGTACCTATCAAGAGATATATATACGCGCAACCAGTAAGTGCCAGTCTCGACTCTTAACTGCTCTATGTGACGTTCTTATTATAAGACGTGTATTATTAGCCCATACCTGGATCTCCAGATATTACATATATGTATTGACAAAGTGCCGAGATTTTGAGCCGCATTCCAGAAAAAATGGAGGGAAGCAGCTTGAGAAATTGAAGTGACGAGGCATGTCAGGATCGTCCCTGGTGCCGCATCCGTTGTGCCGTCCCCATCGGGGATCATGGCACGGAGAAGGCCAAGACTCTGAGGGATCTAAGGTCCGGTTCTCGACTCAGCAGCTCAGCTGGACAGGCATACGAACAACAGGGTATTGCCAGTGGGTACAGGTATCGCCAAGAAGCCAAGACTGACTTGCCTTGTTCAGTGGCTTTCCATGTGCCGATTTTCCGAGTGAACTTGGGAACTGGTATTTCCCCATGAGCCTTGCTAATAACTTTACGGTGCCACTCGCAGGTTACAGATACACATGTTCATATGCCGGCTGCGCTGCCTTTTAGAAAAGATTATTAATGTACGTCCTCGAAGAAAACCATCTGGAGATACTCATCATATGTTCCACATAGCCTTTCATCAGCCTCTCAACGCCTTCTATATGTGATGACGTACTCGTATTCCGCTAGTCTAACTTTGCGAGTCTGAGGCACCTAAAGCATGCCAAGAGCTGCATGCGAAGCTCACCGTCTGATACCTGCAGTAGCAGTCTGTCCATGACTCGTGAACGTGTGTGTTGCCGTCGATGTACTGGAGGCCGCCCTAACAAATATAACTATATGACACAACCCCAAGGGAAGAATTGGTATTCATGTTCACTATAGATGCCTCGACGGCTAATAAGGATTGGTATGAGATGGCTTCGCTTCCATGATGACATAAAGTAGACTGGCAGCTGAAAAGACTGAACAGTGTGCTGCGAGTTGACATGCAGTCAAGGATGCGAGGTTGTAAGCTTCAGAGAAAAAAGGGGGGAAAGAATCACATCAGAAACTGAACTGTCAATGTGTAGCATCTTATGCTAGCGTAGGCCATAGCAGATATGCGTTGCGTATAGGATAGAAGAAAAATTGTAACAATATACAAGCTACCACCAGCTAGGCAGTGAACGGCGAGCAAGCCGGTGTATTTTCGAGGCTTCGTTGCAGCAACTCATATGTACAAGTGTATCTCGATTCCTCAGGTAGCTGTATATATATATCAGAATATAGATATATGTATACTTATTGTATAACCTTTGACAGTTGTATAAGTAGGTCAGTCGAGCCAACATCAAACCATAGTCGAATGGATATACCAAGACTATACACCATGATGAGGCTGGTGCTGTATTGTTTAATAATGTACTTCAATAACTAGGAGTATCTCCAAACAGACACCCTAGGACTTCTGCTTAAACCCCAGAAGATATTCTATACATGTAAACTGGATAAGCTCGTGGTATCAACCGGTTTTAGGCTTATATATATCTACATCCGTACATGAACAATCTGTCCACGTGTGCAGTCGTGGGGTTCTCAACTCTATCTATCATTGGGAACCTTGTCATCAATAAGCTCCAATTCAGTTCAGAATTGGGTTGGCTTTACCATATGTCTACTTTTGAATAGTCTATACCCTGTACATGGAGCCAACAGGAGATATCCCCTATCTGGGTCAATCTTGTGTAATCTGTGTCTGTCTACAGATTACCTACCAGTACTAGAGTTTCAGAGGGTCCCGCTCTTTTCAATCCGTAATATCCCCAAGTGGCTACGTACCGTACAACTACCGTATTATGGGGGTTCGATGTACCACACATCAATCAATCAATCAATTCGTCTAAGTTCTGTCTGCCCAAACGCCGTGCCCTCCACTCGAACCACTCCACTCCGTCTTACCTCCCGAGGTCTTTCCCCCCTCGAACGCTCTCCATTGCTTCTAAAGCCCACTAGGCTCGCACTCTGCATACAACATTACTCCCCCCGAGAAGCAGGCTGGTAGATGGATGGATAGGCAATCGACTACATGGACTAGTCGTAACTGTGCATCGCAGTCCTAGCTCCTGGCCCTAAGCAGAATTGGGGTCCTATCATTACGACTGATTGATCGGGTCCATCCGACCGCGTTCCTATTCCCAACCGCCGTGCAGAATTAGCAGAATTAGCAGAATTAGGCTTGGTTTCCCTTACTAGATCCTCTCTTTCTCACACTCAACAGGCACCCAAAGACAAGGCACGGCACGCAGCACGCAGCACGCAGCACGCAGCACGCAGCCCGCAGCCCGCAGCCCGCAGGAAAGCCTATTCAGTCCTAGACCTCGTTCTCGCCCGGGACACGCTTCTTCGCGTAGCCCTATACATCTACCTGCCATCTACCTCTCACCTCACAGTCCACAGTTCACAGTCCTTATTAGCAGCTTAGAAGGGAGCAGTAGCCCCTACTACGTAATAGCCACACTAGCTCATTTACTCACATATCGCTGTGGCTCCATATACTACGCTATTACGCCCACCAAGCCCGCCTTACCTACTTTTCTCTTCAATTGATGCTTTCACCAGTATCTTCCTCCTTCTTCTATCTAGTGCGTTGACTTGCTGTCCTGGTCTCTGGTCTCTGGTCTCTGGTCTCTGGTCTCCGGTCTCCCTGCTCAGACGCCTCCCTCGTATGGTCACGCTTATTCGCAACACGTCTCAACCCGGTTAGAATCCTCGACGGTAATAATTCGGCTTACTTTTCCGCTTTGCGTTTTAGCGCCTGTCGATTCCAAGCAGTTTGTCGAAACCCCAGCGAGCCCTCTCAAAATGCGATGGATGTATATCTACCATCTCTTGAACAAGTGAAGACATTGAGAAAAACGGCCGCGGACTGTTCTTCACTTTTGTACGAGGAGGGCGCCGCTGCCGACACCACCTAGCCGGACATGTCGCCCTTTTCCCGTTCTTCACATACGCCTGCGAGTCGCGCGGCTTCGCTCAAGCCAGAGTCCGTGAAGGGCCCGGACCCTGAAGTCACCGACGATGAAGCATCCGTATTGCACACCCTGGACACCGAGTCGCCAGCTTCTGCACTCCAGGGTCACCGCGCCGAGAGTTCCAGTGAAGCTCCATCTCTCCCTCTTCAAAAGCGCAGAAGAGTCACGCGCGCATGCGAGTATGCAATTTTCAGACTCATTTCTTGCCCTTACGATTTTCTATTTCCCCCAGGACAAATGAACGTATACGCCATATATACGCATTTATTTGGAGAAACGTGGCCTCGAGGAATCACGATCGAGGCTTTCCAGGACTCCTTCTTCCGTTGAATGCAACTGCTAACTTATTCCTATCAGTGAATGCCGTAGGAAAAAAATTAAATGTGATGCCAAGCAGCCATGTACTCACTGCCAGGTGTATAGTTATGGTAACCATCGCCCTTTCTCGTTCGCCGTCAGACCACCTCGTTGATATCATATTGCCAGAATGCACATACGATAAGCCTTCCAACAGGCGCAGGAACCCAGCCCCACAGTATATCGAGGCTCTGGAGAACAAGCTATCGAGAGCAGAGGCGTTACTGCGCAAGTTCATGCCAGATGTTGACCTTAATGACCCAAATCTAGACCCCTTGGTTCAACAGGAATTTCGAATGCGAGAGCAAGCTAGACTGAAAACCGTTACAGCTAAGGGCAAGCAGTCTAGCTCATCCTCATCCGTGGATGCACAGCTGCAGTCTATGATCGAGAATGTCGGCCAACTTGACCTCGACGAAAAGGGCGATTATGATTTCCATGGCAACTCATCTGGCTCAGTCTTCTTCAAAAGGATGAAGGAGCATTTCCGATCTCTTCTAGGAAGAGATTACCAGATACCATTTCTTCCTCGGCCGCCCCGACCTGCTGGGATGCTTCATCTCGATTCTTCCCGGCCTTCATCATCCTCGCGGACGCAGTCTAATGGCGTCCCAGAGGTTTATAATTTACCACCAAAGGACAGAGCTCTTGCACTGTGCGCCGAGTCTTTGAATAACGCGACCTGCCTATTGCGAATTGTTCACCTGCCCTCTTTCTACCAGATGCTGGACAGCTTGTATGAGAAGCCAGTAAATGGAAAAGGTAAGGAAGATAAGAGAAAACTGGCGTTGGCATTCTCTGTCATGGCGCTTGGCAGCATGTATGACGTCCCTGAAGGAAAGGGCCTGGAAACCCCTCCGTACAAGATCTCAATGGAAGAAGCGTAATAACCCCGCTCTATGGTTCCCAGAGGAGACAGCAGGCTAACGTATGCATTTCAGGCTCAAATATTACAACACTGCGAAAGTTTTACTTCAGGATGTGACTGAGTGTCGAGATCTGACGTCACTTCAAGCGTTACTGTTCATGGTACTATTTATTCAGTCAATCTCGAACTTGAGTACTTGCTACGGATTCGTGGGTATCGCTCTTCGATCCGCGTTGAGAATGGGCTTACACCGGCGCCTGCCCCATATTCAGCTGAACGCAGTAGAAACGGAGACGAGACGAAGGGTCTTCTACATATGTCGACAGATGGATACCTATGTATCTGCCTTGTTAGGGTTTCCGCTGCTCCTCAACGACGACGATATTGATCAGCCGCTACCGACCGAGGTGGATGACCAGTACATTACGAAAGATGAGATACTCGTGCCACCACCCGGGACTCCTTCATTTTTCGAGGCTTTCAATGCACATGTGAAGTTGATGGATATCTTACGCAAGGTTGTAAAGCACGTCTATCCTCTGAAAGGCATCGAGCAAAGTGAAGTAGAGGGTGTTGGAGAACCCTACGCATCGTATACGATCAGCTACAACAAAGTCAAGGAGATGGAAAAGGAACTCCAGCAGTGGAATGAGGAATTACCTATTGCTTGGCGGCCGGATTCTGAAGGTCCCGTTGAGGTCGTTCGGTAAGCACTTGCCCATTGAAAACTAAAATATGCGAGGTCGGACTTCGGGCTCTCCCTAGTGCCTTTCGGACTCGCTGTTCAGTATGAAACCCAAATCCCGCTGATTAATGATCCAGGGTTCGGAACCTCCTGAGGTTTACTTATGCTCATGTGCAAATGATGCTATATCGTCCATTCCTGCATTATGTTTCGCCGCGTATATCGGCAGGAAAGGAGGTGAATGAACGTGCTTACGCGTGCGGTGTTGCTGGCATTAGTGTTGCGCGGAACATCGTGCACATTGGAACAGAGATGCGGAAGCAAGTCCCCCTTGTTGGGCCGTATTGGTTCACTCTTTTCTCCGAGTTCTCCGCCATCATCTCCTTGGTATTTTTCGTCTTGGAGAATCAAGACAAGCCAGGGACTATGGAAATACTTGCAGACGCGGTAGCATGTAGAGACATGATCAGTGGACTTGCTGGGAAGAGCATGGTTGCAGATCGTATATCTAGCGCTCTGGATGTAAGTCAAGTCTCACAATCGTCTAGATGATGACTAGCTAACTCGAGTAGATGCTCTTCGACCAATTGCCTGATAATCTCAAGGACATAAAAGCGAGGACTTCAAGAAAGCGGCCGGCATCTGACACAGGGTCCGGCCGCCTATCGATGCCGCCTCCGCCCACGTATACCACCGAATCCACACATCACCAGGCTGAGAGGTCCAATCAGCCGAGGGGTATATCATCTAAAAAAGCAGGGAAAGCGCCCGTTGGTTCAGTCCAACAAGACATATCAGTGGACACATCGCCGTTGCCACAGCCGGATTTTGGCGGATCATTCCCCAGCTTTCAATTCTCGCCACTAGATATGTCGATTCCGTCTCCAGATTCCATGGCCGCTGCAGGCTTGCATGAACCGAATCATCTGGACTTGCAACACCAGGTCACTAGTGCAGGCAACCCGATCCACCAGCTAGACGCCATGATGTTCCCTTCAGACGATCCTTTAGCATACCCCAACCAACCTCGAGATGATTTGGGGGTTCAACAGCCTGGCGTGAACAGTGCCAATCCCGGAGGCATCCCACATCATGACCCTTCTCACTTTTATATACCTACCCTCTACGATGGCCTTGAGGGGCAGCTAATGGGGCCGCTGCCGCCATATCTGTTACAATCTCAAGCCCAGCCGGGTTTTGGCTTCCCACCACAAATGTACTCAGACCCCATGCTGCAGATGCATCATCAGATGGGCCACCGACCGCAACCACAGCCAGCTCAGTCGCGTTTAATGCGGCGACGGGCGCAGCAACAGAGAGATGTGGATGATTTATTAGCTAATACACAATGGTCTGCCTTATTGCCCCGCAGGATGGACTAAGCTTACGAATAGAAAAGGATACCCCCTGCATGATAGCGACACCGGCTTGTCCACAACTCTTATATTTCTTAGATGCTCACATGGGGACTGGAGTTTCGGTTGGCAAAAGAATTTCATGAAGCCTGACGTTAAACGAGAGGCACCCTTTGAATCTGGAAGGTTTTGTACCGTGAGCCTTGTGCGGGGCGAGATGTATATGATTTATTAAGCGGAAGGCTGGAACTTAGTTTTGCAACCTAACAAAGGCGATAGGGAGAACATTTAGCTTTGGCAACGAGGCAGTTCGCACCAAATAGACATTGGTATTGTCGTGTGGATGTACATATATAGACACGAGTCATGCCCGACTGTGTAAAGCTTGCAATTGAAAAACAGACATACAGATCATCTGCTTGTCAGGCAAGCAGCTGATTTAGGTCTACATGCTCTTGGGGTGGTAATTCAATTATAGAAGATACCAGTGCATGGTGATTGAACTCGACCAATGGCTAAATAATTTGTAGTCATGTATTAGAAAAGAGTGGGAAAACTCTGGGTGACGGAAATCGGGTATGCTAGCCAATGCCGATACCTAAGTCTATAACTCAACTCGTTAAATATTATTCAACCATTTACCTTTCCACTACCCTCAAGCTGAGGTTGTTTTGAGGAGGGTGCTTATTCTGCGGTTAAGTGCTCCTTTCGTGAGCTAAAAAGTGCCCACCTAATAAGGTAACCTAGAAGGTTAGGTATATTCCATATGCAGGTACATATGTTCAGCCCGAGCTTTTTATCACTACTGCATCTACCTTATAGATGCACACCGCGAGTGTGCGACTACAAGCCCCGTGCATAACCGGATTCCACAGCCATTATCGTTGGATCGTTATTACCGTCTTGATCAACCAACAACTCAACAAGCAGCCCGAGAACATGAACATGGAGGCTACTAACGTAGACCATAGCCTTATCGTTGTCGATGAGTTTGATGCACTGTATGTAAGCTTCATTTCATAGTGCAAGTCTCTCATCTCATGATACATCCCTACCCTGCCCAACCTATCTAGATATCACGAGAGCTCATTCGCATACCTTTCACACTTGTTGCAGTCGATTTGAAATGTACTAACTAGTGTAACCCATCATAGCTCTATCGAACTGAGCAAGCCTGAGCCAGCTAAACCCGAAGTTCGAAAAAGATACCCTGGTGAGTTTGCCTTTTGTTTTCTCTAACAACCATATCAATCAAAGGCCGTATATATCATGCGAGGCAACAAGTGTTCCAAATTGCAGACTTCGGGTTAGGTGCCGTCTAATGATAGGGTTTCCATGCGAAACCTAGGCTGTCCCAACGCTTTTACATCATCCTACTCCCAGATATTATCATGCTGTGGTGGTTCGAGGTCTTAAAGGGTGCAATCTGCCCTTATTCTTCAAAGGGAATGGTGAAATGGCAATACCTGGGGTCTTATTTTCGGATTATTCCCTGGGTACTCTGTGACTTCATCAAATGAGGATATTTATGTTGCGATTCATTGCATCATAGTAAATATCCTCTTTGCCTCCTTTAGCATTGCTCAGTTGTGTTATTTTCTGTCTTTAGGATTCTACCTTGGGGAGCGTTCTAACTGTGCGTAGCGAAACTACATGTGAGAAAATGTGTCAAAGAGCTTGAGGCCAAGGATGGCATCATCTATTTACCAGGCCAGCTAGAGTCAACATGGGAAGACTCTGATTTAGGACTGCCCTTCCGTCAGCGTCGGTAGTAAGTCTTCCCAGCTACATTGGACCGACTATGCCCTCGAATCTCACAATATCCAGTTTCTATTACTTGAGCGGTATCAACTATCCAGGATGCGCTGTTACGTATGATATAGCTGCGGACAAGCTTACATTATGGATCCCGTACGCGCCTCCGGCCACAATACTCTATTTCGGAAACTCGCCCACGCCAGAAGATTGTCTAGCGATATCAGATGTACACGATGTGAAGTACATCGGCGAGCTCCCAGCATATCTGAGCTCGCGACTGTCTGTAATCAGAACGCTATATGTACTACGCCCGTCACAGCTCCCTAAGTTCGAAGGGTTCGACCAGATAAAGCGGACTATCAAGATAGATACGACTTCACTGCTGCCAGTCCTGGATGAAGTGAGGGTTATCAAGACAGATCATGAGATAGCCATGATCCGTAAAGCAAATGAAATTTCCTCGGACGCTCATAAGAAAGTGGCACAGTTTTTGTACTCGATGAAAAACGAGTGCGAGATAGAAGCTACCTTCCTCTCGTCCTGTACGAGTCGAAATGCGCACACTCAAGCATATCCCGTGATTGCGGGCTCGGGCCCCAACGCTTCGACTCTTCATTACGGAGACAATAATGAGTCTCTCGCGGGCCGACAGGTCGTGGTCCTCGATGCGGGTGCCGAGTGGAACTGCTATGCTAGCGACGTGACACGAACGCTCCTCATCGGGCCGGCCTCAAAAGTCACGAAAGAAGCGAGGGCTATCTACAAGCTTGTTCACCAAATGCAGGAGGAATGTATCGAACGCATCAAACCTGGCGTCGTCTTCCGGAACCTGCAGCTGCATGCCACGCTAGTAGCCGTCAAGGGCCTATTGGAGCTCGGCATCCTCCACAACGGCACGGCAGACGAGATATTCAAGAACGGGACGGGCGCCGCGTTTTTTCCACATGGACTGGGTCACCATGTCGGGCTCGATGTTCATGAGTTAGTCTTCCTTCCCCCCCTACCCCCATGAATACCCATAAGGTCTCGGTGCCAAACTATCTTGCTTCTCTCACTAATACCTAATCCGCATGTAGCGTCCTCAGCAGGGAACTCCTACGTCCCGCAGGCGAGAACATCTGGGGCAAGCGACGGCCGATCGGCCCGCAATCTGTGCGTGCGATGATCAAGCAGGCCGCGAGCGAGGTCGAGTCCGGCAGGGCCAGCGGCGGCGGCAGCAGCCGGCTGCGGCCGAACATGGTGGTGACGGTAGAGCCGGGGATCTACTTCTGCCGCCCGTACATCGAGGCGTACTTCCTGCGCAACGAGGAGCACGCGCGCTACATCGACGTCGCCGTCCTCGAGCGCTACTGGGACGTCGGCGGCGTGCGCGTCGAGGACGACATCCGCGTCGTCGATGGCGGCTTCGAGAACCTTACTACGGCGCCCAAGGGCGAGGAGCTCCTGAGGATCTTGGGCTTGCAGATGGTCGGGTGAGAGGCTTATGAGATTATGGACCGAGAGATAGATGTTTGGTGATATTTAGATTGCGTATCCAGCTAGCGTTGTTGTCTGTATTTGCTCATTGGCCTCGGGGAGGTAGCCTGTCATTACACTCCTTACGTATATAGGTGCCCACTCAACACCGCCGAAGTATGAAGTTATGTGACAGATTCCCATCTTACCTCGAAAATGAATCATTATATGCGTAGCATGGCAATATTGAGAGATGAGGTTTAGCACATCACATGACAAACACGATACCAGTCAAACTCGTGACATAGCTCAAGGCCATCCGAGACTCAAAAATACACGTTGATATGCGCTATTTATTAGACAGTCATGAAACGTTAAATCCACATCCAAGGTTTTTTATACAACAAAGTCCCGCGCCCACGCCCTCACGCCCTCACGCCCGTGCCCATGTAATAATGATAATTCTACAAATACTTCTTCGGCAGCGTCTTCTTGCGCTCGTAGTAGATGTACCCCGCGACGAGCAAGATCTGGGTGCCGACGATGACGAATATGAGCTTGCCGTGCTTGGGCGTGGCCTGGACGGCCACGTGTTCTAACATGGTGCCGTGGTTGGAGCTCATGAAGCTCTTGACGGCGTGCTCGGAGTCCTTGACCTTGAGCGCGACGTCGCTGCGCATCTCGCGCACGTCGCGCTGCAGCTTGGTGATCTCGCTCTGCAGCGAGCTGAGCTGGTCCAGCTTGCCGAGCACGCGCCTCAGCTCGTCGAGCGCCTTGCTGACCTCCTCGTGCCGCTTCTCGCCGATGCTGCTCTGGCTCGCCACCTGCCGGAAGATGCTCGACAGGTGGTGGTTCGTGCTCTGCAGCCGGTTGTGCAGGTCGGCGAACTGCGCCCTCGAGCTCGTGATCGTGTCGGGGGATGCGTCGGAGATGGAGTCGCCGAAGGCGTCGTCGGCTGGCTGCGCATTGGGTTGGCTGGCGCCGTCACGGCCGTAACTCGTCTGGGCTTGCGCCTGGCCCTGGTTTTGCTGGTTCTGCTGCTGGTTCTGCTGCGGGGGTTGCTGTTGTGTAGCATCTAGATTCTCCGTCATCGTCACCATCTTGAACACCTCGAACGAGTCTGGATTGTCTGCTGCAGCTGCTGTGATTCCGAAGTAGTAGCCCGGTGGTATGGAGATCTTGTCGCTCTCAAAACACAGCCGCCCATCGATCTCAACCTTGAAGACCCGCGATGTCTGCCGCAGCTTGATCTGGGACGGGCGCCCGAGGTTGCGGTAGGCATAGTTACAGTGGCCGAAAGCTAGGCTGTCGACACTATGGTGGCTTCTGAAGTCAGTAGTGCCATCGTTTAAGAAGCCCCGGATCATGCCACCAGAGCCGCTATGTTGGTCGAGCACCAGCGCCAACCCATCGAATTTTGAGACTGTGTATATGCTGTCCGTTCCGATTTCTTGGGACCCTCCCCTAGCTAGCCAGATATTGAGGTTACCACTTGCTCTTTCTGGACCGTTCGCCCTGAAGTCAACATCGACCACCCATTGGGAGTATTTATTCGTCTGATCAGCCCATACGGCACCTCGGGTGTTACCAGGCGCCGGGGGCGTGAGTATCACTTTGTTGGAGAGAACTTCGGGAGGATTTGGTATGCCCTGTATAGAGAAGCCTGGCACAGTCGCCTGACCTCGGTCGTTTATTCTAGTGATATCTGTGTTAGTAACAACTAACTGAAGACAAAAGTGCGTAGTCCCAAAACGTTACCTTCCAGTGTAGCCAAAACTCAGCTCATTAACAAGAAATTGCGCCTGCGCTTCAGCAACTTGAGCACCTGCTGCCAACCCTAGAGCAAGGGCCGACGATCGCAAGACATGCATTGTGGGCCTAAGAATTTTGGATCAATTGCGACGAAAGAGCTGTAAGAAAGCAGGATGAGTAGAAATAATGTTAAATAAGAGCTGTTGAAATGTGGTAGGTAGAGGCACACAAAGGTATCGTATTTTCAATGGACTGTCGATCCAGTCGGGCTAGGTTAAGAGGACACTTTGCAGCAAGCTCTCCTACGCCAGAGCCCTACAAAGAAAGGAAGAGATGTGGGGGAGCTTGAGGAGCTGAGTTCAAGACTGGGTAGAAATAAACCAGTTTACTCCATTAAACAAGTGTAAGAAATCGAAGTCATTGCTAGCTAGACGCAGAAAACAACAATTTTTCATGAACAGGGAGAAAACATGATACAGACACACAGGCAGAATGTTGACAGTTTTGGAGAGTTAAGTTTCGCCTAACCTACATGCAGATGGTTTTTTATTTTTAGCCTTCGTATAATACCCTATTGGGTAATTACATATGTAAGTATTGTGCGTGCTCAACAGCCAGCTCCCAGGTGTGGCAGACCTGATCTAACCGCTTATAGTAGTATGTATATATACTCGGTTTTATTTTCTTGTACTCAGACGAAATTATTCAACGAAGAAGAATTTGGCTTTCTGAAAGCTAGTAGACAGCTACTGAAGCTACTTCGAAGCTTACATGTATATACTGTTAGCATAATACTTTGTATATATAGGTAGTGACAAAAAACAACAACAAAGGTAATACCCGGTTGGTCCCCCGGCCGGGTCGGCCTACCGATTGATTACTTAAACAGGTACGGGGTCAAAACAATCGAGGGATCCATGTCGCACATCGGTCAAAGCAGGTACCGACTTTGCAGACCCAATTGACTTCAATTCTTCTAATACTTGTACACTTGAAGCTACCTATCTCTCCCGCTTCTACCTCTTGAGAAAGGTATCACCACATAGGCGCATAAAAGTCACAGCGGTGCGAACTGTGTCATGACGCCCAGCCAGAATGACTGAGATATACCCGACAGTTGCGCAATGCGCAGTAGTGGCCGTTGCTTTCAAGATTCTTCTCTTCCCAGCTTAGTAAGTATAGCTATGTCACACTTCTCTCTTCAGTTCGCGTTACACATTCAACAACTGACACGGCTGACTCTCCTGAAGCAAATCCACCGACTTTGAGGTCCACCGTAACTGGTTAGCTATCACAAATAGTCTACCGCTGTGGGAATGGTACTATGAGAAGACCTCGGAATGGACTCTCGACTATCCGCCCTTCTTCGCCTACTTCGAATGGATCCTGTCGCAAGTCGCAAAGCTGGTCGACCCGGCCATGCTTCGTATCTACAATCTGGGATACGATAGCTGGCAGACAGTCTATTTCCAGAGGTTCACGGTCATCGCCACAGAGTTAGTTCTGCTGTACGCTCTCCAACTGTAGGTCTTCGCCGCTCCACTGTCCGGCACGTGGCACTAATACCGAAATTGCAGATTTGTCGAGTCTTCGCATGGAATAACCAGGCGCGCTGCTCAGGCGGCCGCGATTTCTGTTCTCCTCTCTCCTGGTCTCCTTATTATTGATCATATTCACTTCCAGTATAATGGCGCGATGTACGGCATATTGATTCTGTCGTTGGTCTTGGCGCGTCAGAAGTCAAGCCTTCTAGCAAGCGGCTTAGTCTTCGCAGCTCTGCTATGCATGAAGCATATATATCTCTACCTTGCGCCAGCATACTTCGTATATCTTCTAAGAACCTACTGCCTTTCGCCCAAATCTATCTTTCGAATCCAGTTTCTCAACTGCGTAAAGCTGGCTTCTGGTATCTTCGGCATAGTTGGCATAGCGTTTGGCCCATTCGCCATCAAGAATCAAATTCCACAGATCCTAAGCAGACTATTTCCATTCTCACGTGGACTGTGTCATGCATACTGGGCGCCGAATGTGTGGGCTATGTATTCCTTCGTGGATCGAGTGTTGATCTCTGGTGAGTAGCCCCTGGATCTTATTGTACTTTAAGGCTAACCATAGCAGTCGGACCACGATTGGGGCTTCTGGTCAGGAAGGAGGCCATCAATAGTGTAACGAGAGGACTAGTTGGAGATACAACCTTTGCAGTGCTCCCCGAAGTAACTCCCGGAGTGTGCTTTGCGCTTACCCTTCTCTTCCAGGCTATACCGCTTGTGAAACTTTTCTTTCGTCCTAGCTGGGATGCTTTCATTGGGGCGGTAACACTCTGTGGCTACTCTTCATTCCTCTTCGGGTGGCATGTTCACGAAAAAGCTATCCTTCTCGTCATCATCCCCTTCAGTCTCATTGCCCTGAAGGACCGACGGCACCTTGGTGCATTCCGACCCCTAGCAGTGTCTGGTCACGTCTCGCTTTTCCCATTGCTCTTCACTCCTGCCGAGTTTCCAATCAAGACAGTCTACACAATATTCTGGCTGGTTCTGTTCTTGATGGTGTTTGATCATATGGCTCCCGCTTCGAACCGGCCGAGGTTCTTCCTCTTTGACCGTTTCACTATCCTCTATATTGCAATTAGTATACCGCTAATTGTATACTGCTCGTTACTGCACCATATCGTATTTGGCAAGAGCTACGAGTTCCTTCCCTTAATGTTTATGAGCTCGTACTCGGCCATAGGTGTGGTGGGGAGCTGGGTTGGGTTTATGGTAGTGTACTTTACTTCTTAGTCCTGACTGTCAGGTTGGCAAGTATAGATAAAATCAGATACGTAGCAAATTGACATGTTTGCAACATGGTTACTGCAGGACTCTATGCTAAATGCAGGTTGTGTTGACAAAGGCCGGTCGGCATTTGCGGCAAGCCTTTGATGTAAGGCACGTTGACCGATTTTTGCGAGGGTGTTGCTGCAATGTGCCTTGGTCCCAACCGCGGGCTTGACAGGCTTGCTAAGGCCCGGTCTCACCAACGCCCCATCGGCCTCGATGGGACCATCCGGTCCTTCGAATAAGAAAACTTAATTGATGCACAAGCTCAATCACATCATGACCCAATGAGAATGAGATGGGAAAGAACGGCAGAGAACCGGTCTAGTGAATATCTAACCCTATCAACCGGCTCAGAATTTATCAAGCGACTTATATAGACGGAGGATGTTGACCAGCATCTAGTATTTATATACAGCTGCACTTAGAGCAAGTTCTGTCGAGATGAAATATAATTCAGCAGGGTAGTGGATCAGACGATGGGCTTTCACATGGTATATACCGAGCTCTTTTCCGACATGTTGTTGGTTCGAAAGCTGGCTTCTTTGTTCGTAGTCAAGGTCGAGGGAATTTGCTAAAACTTGGCCTACCTTGAACCGGGAAATCTGGACTACCCGTATATTGGGTATTGGTGATGCAAATCGGACCGGGCATGAGCGCTTGAGTACTCGATGGAATGCTTGAGACGAGGCGATCCGAACGAGTATAAAAACGTGGGTAAACGTCTAGTTTGCGGTGATTGACGTGGTGATAATAAGAATGACGATGGGGTAGGTAGGAGTGGTTGTCTAAGGTGGACACTGGACACGATTTGAGGCCCATCCCAAATAAGCGAATGGTCCACTTTCGGAGAGGTTTCAGCCACTTAGACAACGAGCTGACCCTGGCAAAGCTGATAATCCTAGTAAATCCCAGGCCCTGGCTCTTGTTCCCGCCCGCATACGTTTAAGTAGGTAGCGTCCCCTTCTTCCTCCTGCCCTTTTGCCTTAGTATTTTTTAGTCCTCGCCTCTACTCCTCCTGGTCCTCAAAACTTTTACAACAACAAACTTGCACCTGTCGCGTCCACCAAAGAGTCCCGTTTTCACCAACAACAAACGCCAGGCCAGTCACGGCACTTGCCCATGACTGCCACGACGCGTCTTGCTCAGCTCTGACCGCGTTCTATACTTTTGACAGCCTCACATGTAGGGCACCCTGTCACTCTACCCTCCTTCCCAACTGCTCCGCTGCCTGCACCATAACCCTCTCACCACCCAATTTCCACAACACCAGCCTAGGCAAGCCACCACCCCCAGAATTGGTCTGTCTGGTTCCCTTGAGTGCCGCAAACCACACTTATAGATTTGTTCATTTACACACAGAAGGCTGACTTTCAGCCTCGCAGGATCCATTGCGTGGCAACTCGCCCGCTCTTGGACCTTCCTTTGTTGCCACAATGGTGAGTGAACTCACTCTGAATTCACGAAGGAATGAAGCCAAGAAACTCACCTGCCTAGGTTCTCTTCAAGCGCAAGCCGGTGCAGTTCTTGCAGAGTCCACCGGTCGACGATGAATCCATAGAGGTAACATATATCCTATAGGTTACACAGTGCCACCACCCCACTAACAACTCGCCTAGGTCTGGCATATCACCCAGACAGGGGAGGTATTTGTCACATATGACGAATACTTAAATCGGTATGTTTTTTGTGAAAACTGACTCACCGTGACTATATGCTAAGTAACTACGTCTAGGATGGACTTCTATAACCAGGTCAGTATTATAGTTCAACAAAAGTAAGCCCTAGTGTATTACTGACTTGTGACTTGCAGCCCCGCTTCATCTGCCAGATCACCGGTCACTCCGGTCTGACATTCTTTGAGGCCCTGAAGAGTGAAGTGGGTGTCGATTGTTCATGTCTTCTCTCCAGCAATTCTAACTGTTGGTGTAGCTTACCGGCGCCCAGGAGGTAGAGCAGGCATTTCCGGAAGCTCTTAAAGGGCCTGTTCTGCGCCGAGTCCAGTTTCAGACAATCTCTAGAATTGATACTCTGGTTGATGTGATATATGACGAATTCAAGGCCGACTACTACCCTGGGGAAGCTGTCACGATACACTTAGCCAACGGGGAGCGCATGACAGGTATAGTGAGAGACAAAGCTCGGTTAGGAAGTAAGGTGCTACCGGATGGAACTCTCACGCAACCCTATTCGCGATATTTCACCAGCATCGATGGTCGAGCCGACGAGGAAGCAGTCGTCGACAGTGAACATATCTATCGCGACAGAAAGATATTTACCAAGTCTGTGTTGCGGTCCTTCATCAAGAAGACTGTCACAAGGGAGGCATGGACCGGCGCGCCGTGGCTTGTTAAACACGATGTCGCCGCACAGTATCATATTGATACGCGAGTGCCGCCACACTTGCGCTACGACAACAAGCTACTTGAGCGAAAGCAGAACCAAGCGCATAAGAAGGCCTCTCAGTCCATCAACGGAGCACAGGATATAAATGGAATGACTGGTACATTTCAAGCATTTGGCCCGGCACGATTGCCCGAACTTAAGCCGGCTCCGAAGAGTCACAAGGTCGTCAAGCATCACCATAGCCCACCGCACCACCATCAAGGTGCTCATCTCCATGGAGGGCCTGATGTTTTCCTTGGACAGGACCAAGGACCGCATCCGCCTGTACCTGGCAACAATCCGTTTCAGTTCCCGGTACCGTTCAGACAAAGCATGCCGCCTCCCCCTCCCGTTGTCATGCAGCCAGAGCCGCCGCGGCCACCGCCGCCTCCGAAAGGTCCGATCGAGGACCTGCAATTGGAGCCTCGCGACGACGACTACGTCCGTCCGGCTTTAAAGTTTATGTGCTGCGATCCGCCGGAGGGTGTGGTTGACAGTGGCGCTCGGAACGACAAGATTTTGATGAAGTCGATTGGGCCATTACTAGAAACATGGGACTTCTTGAATGTGTACTGCGAGACCTTTAAACTGGACTCTTTCACATTCGACGACTATGTCGAGGCGTTGGAGATTGCGAAAGAGGACACGCCCTGCCAATTATATACCGAAATCCATTGTGCAGTCCTGAAGCAATTGGTTACCTCAGAAGAGGACGGTGGCAAGCTTCAAGTAAATCTCCCGGAGTTAGACGAAGATAATGACGAGGACGAAGAAGAAGAAGAAGAAGAAGCAAGTCCCGAGCCTGAAGCTGAGCCTGAGCCGAAGCCAACTGGACGCGCCACTCGAAGTAGTCTGGCAAAGCTCGAGGCCGAGAGGATGAAAGCTGAAGCTGCCGCTGCTGCTGAGAAGGAAAAGACCCCGGAGCCCAAGGTGAAGCACCGTGCTTCTGAAGTCTTGGTAAACTTCGATTGGGTCGAGCAGCTAAAGAAACGCGAATTTTCAGATGGCGGATGGGAATTGATCATGGTCGGCCTATTGCATCAGTTGTCAAAAAACCCACGCCATACTGCAGCATGTGAGGAGGTACTAGCCCAACTCGTTCCGCCGGATGTTGAGCCGACTCAAGAGACCGTCCGCCAACAGTACGACATGCTTGATTTCAATCTGCGCGTCTCCGCCATACAGATTATCTGCTTGCTGACTACCGAGACCAAGGCTGTCCGCATGTATATGGAGGAGTGTGCTGAAAATATGACTGGTTACCGGAAGGAGAAGATCGAGTGGCAGAGGGACAGAAAGCAATGGTACGTGCATCACCCCAAACCTATTAAGACTCGCTGTACTAACCTTTGACAGCATCGAGGACCTAAAAGCCCTTAACGACCAGCGCAAAATTCTCCTTCCAGAGAATATGCCCCCGTCTCCACCAGACGAGGACACTGAGAACACGAAAGCCAACGGTGATGTGAAAATGACGAACACTGATGACACACCTGATGGCGCAAGTGAGGAAGTTGCAGACAGTGATGACGATGATGCTCATGTCCTTCGTAGTCTTCGACGAGGTGGCAACCGGGCGGCAGAACGTCAACGCAAGCGTGAAGAACAGGAGCGTAAGAAAGAAGCCGAGCTGGCAGCTAAGATGCCCAAGCAGTCTAAGCAGTTCACCAAAGTCTTGAAAAATATACAAAAGAAGGAAGACTACATCAAGTCGTGTGAGATGGAGATTGCCACCATTGACAATGATCTTCGAGAAGCAGATTGTGGGCGAACTCGGGTTCTCGGCAAGGATCGGTTTTGGAATCGTTATTACTGGTTTGAGCGCAACGGCATGCCGTATGGTGGATTGCCTAACAGTTCAACAGCCTACGCAGGTTATGCGAATGGATGTATCTGGGTCCAGGGACCTGATGACATGGAACGAGAAGGTTACATCGACATGCCCCCGGAGTACCAAGATGAATACAAGGCCAAGTTCAAGATGACAGTCCCCCAGAGAAAGAGAATGGAGGAAGGTCGTACTAGTGTGTTCAACGCTCGGCAATGGGGCTATTACTCCGATCCAAGCGATATTGATCAACTTCTCAACTGGCTTGACCATCGAGGCTTCAACGAATTCAGGCTCCGGAAAGAGATTCTGGCTTACAAGGATAAGATTGTCTCTACCATGGAAAACCGGATCAAGTATCTCGGCTCGACAGATGAAGAAAAGGAGAAAGACGGGGACAAGAAAGGGGAGCCAAAGCGAATGAGCACTCGAACCAAAGCGCAAGCGACGCCAGAGCCGACAGCCTTCCGTTGTTTGAATTGGACAAATACCATGGCTATTAATATAATAGGACATCTCCACAGCGATCCAGCCCCGCCGCCTAAGAGGCGAAAGGGTGCTAAAAAGGGTCGATCCTAGAGAACACCTATTTGCCAGCATCCGATAAGCCCATTTTCTCTGAGCTTCCCGAAGATGGCTTTCAAGTTGGCTTTTTTCTCCAGTGGTATCGAATCCACTGCATTTGATCACGACGACATTGCGAATCACGATAAACGTTTCCTAGGCAGCAGGATGCATAGAGAGCGCTACAGGCGTTAAGGCGTTGATTTCTTCTTCATCCTTCCCCACCCTTCGAGGTGCTTAGACGGTAACGAGAGCAGCACAAAAGCAGAGTTTGGCGTTATAGGTCAAGGTTTATTGGCAAAGGATCTCTCACAAGGTTACTTCTACATAGTGATGGCAGGCAGGCGAGTTGAGCAGCATCCTATCTACCTGAGATCGCATTCTTGTTGCTTAGTTTCCATTTGGTAAATAAGCTTCGCTTCTCGGTGTGACTGGATGGTTGGTTGATTTCATGGGAGGGCTCATTCTTTGTTGCATACCCCGGCACATACATAGACAGGGTTGATGGATGGATTGCGATTGATTTTTTTCTTTCTTTCTTCCGCAGCACGGAGCCTGGGTTAAGAAACAGGCTTCCGTGCGGAGAGTTTGCTCATTCTTACATCGAGGAATATGCCATGCAGGGCCCCGAGATGTGTGTCAGATACAACAAAACCATTGTACATGTAGAACAGAAGACACCGTTCCGCAAAGCATTGCTTGCATATCCATGCCTGTGATACATCATATATCATCGCCCCTAGTGTTTCTTTCATACTGACAAAATTAGTGAAACGCCACAGCTACTAAGTCCATTCTTCATTCACGCACTGGCGTGGCGTATATATAACATATATTGCCTGTTGTGGGAATATAGTGAGTTCATACAACATCATCCCATGTAGTTATCCGATGATGGTTAGACGATCCTAGCTTCGCATCGTCTCGACTTAGTTTTGGCAGTCTGTGAATACAATCAATGTCCATGAAGAGGTGCTGAATGCGTATTGACTGCTCGGCTTTCAAATGTGACAACATAAAGGAATGCTCTGAGTTCGAGTTTGGGTGAGGATTGGACAGGGGTAAAAAAAGATGATATCAATACATATATATATATATATATATATATACGTCACCACAACAGCTTACAAATACCCACAATCGGATGAGAATTCCACTTGGAGATTAAGTGTCTATGAAGGATGAAGTGTGAGTGGGTGATGTTATGATTTAAAATTCTATGTATCAACTACTTGGCGATATGGTGCGTTTTTGAGAACTTTATAAGTAGTGGAAACAATTGGGTTTAAAGTCAGTGTATCTTTGAAAGACTTCACCATAAGCTTATACAACACTTATACAACATTAGAATCATATGTAGACATTGTATATGTGTAAAATACAACGATTTGGAGCACGTGCAGATAGAGAAATGCGCACGGAAGCATATTACAGAGTCACATAATAAATGATATCTTCATAGGTGATAGTTTCGAGGCACTTATGCCTCTAAAAGCGGGTTTATTTTTATCTGCCGATCTCCACTAGATACACTGCAACACCGTCTTCGTGTCTTCCAGCGAATGCCCTATGTAAAATCAGCGTCGCGGGACAAAGCTACTCTATGAGATAAGCTTTCAGGGCACATAAATGTAGAAAAAGGGGGGATGTCGTGATTAATATCAAGCCTCGACACCTATCTTCTTCTTCCCTGTCATAATAGACATAGACATGTGTGTCGTCGAGGGCACATGGTCGTCGGGCCTTCTTCGGAACTAGCATTCTGCTCATTTGCAAAAAGGAAAAATGGAATGAGCGGTTTGTGGCTTTCCTCACCAGGCGAAGTCTCTTGCTTCTTTAATTAATTCCTCTTTTTTCGGCTTCTTGTTGTTTGCTTTTCTGGTTCTGTCACTGGTAGTAGTAGCTCGCTCGTGGTATGGGATTTGGGTCCGCAGGGCGAGTGCAAGGAGTCGGCGTCTGCAATGCAAGGAAGAACGGAGTCATATACCGACGTAAAAAACGTGGGCCAATCTCAGCACACTAATGGGTTAGTATCAACACATGCCAGTCAACTGCGGGCTATCAGTCGGCTTCCAGATTTAGCATGGACCCTAACAACCCTATTCGAGAGAATGCGTTTGAAAACTGTGCCAAGTTCAGCCCGCTGCAGCGGCGGACGTAGGAAGAGAGGTTTGTGGTCGTTTTGCGGGTGGGGCATTGACCTAGAAGTGTGAATTAGCAAGCTCCCAAAGGGTAGAAGGGGTTCCTTGAATGTATTGGCGATAACTTCTATATCGACTATCCACCATTTGTCTCTACATACTTCGGATGAGGGGGCATTGCGTTTCCTATGACCGCTCGCGGGATTGCCATTGGCTGCCACCCTCCTAAGAGGCCGCGTCGGCTTAACTTCGCCGGGTTCGAATACATCGTCGGGGAGGTTCGTACTGAACTTTATAAGTTACTAGCTGTGGTATGTGGTCAATGGCGATTAACTCACTTCTTGACGTGTTGAACGCTGAGGAAGTTCAATTTCGTATCGCACTTCTCCCATTCGCTACACATTGCCTTGAAATGGTTGACTTGGGGAGACAAGTCTAGAGATTTCGCACCTAGCAGACGATGGAGCTCAGATTAGGAATCAGTGGACATATATCATTGGTGGAAGCCCACACAACTCTGCCATGACGGGTAAACGGTGCACCTACCTTCAGCAAGCTCGAGGCCTACGTAGTGTGTCGTAGTATATATCTTTGTCCCACGAGTGGGAAGCTCCTCCATCTTGTCGTTTTCGTTCTCCGGATCGGACTTGATGTTAGGGGTTGCTGACTGGTCATCTTCTACCTTGACCTCTGTCTTGACCTCGGCCTTTATCTCGGCGCCATCTTCTTTCTTCGCTATAGAGCCTTCCTTAGCTGGAGAGTCGAGGCCGTTTTCCTTCTTTTCTGCAGAGTCACCATCGGAATCCTCGTCATCCTGCACAAGGAAAGCCAAGCTTCCGTTCTGCACAGCTTCCGTCTCTGCATCATTCTTCACTACATGTAGTCGCTCATATCCCTTGTTATACGGACGCGCAAGTGCGACAGAGTTATGTTGTTCGAGATTGCCGACTAAAACACGGACTTTAGATTCGACGAAGCCTGACCAGATCTTGTGCGCATCTTTAGTAAGACTTGTGGCGATAACTGCCAAGTAGTACTTATGGTCCGTAGTAAAAAACGTGTGCTTCACGAACAGATCTTTCCATGCGAGTTTCGATGCTCTTATCTTGTCGGTTATGTTAGCACCGCGCTCAAGCTCTCGTTGTATTATGGACTTGGTAGACCGAGTGATGTTGTACGTTGCGCACATCTGGGGGTACGCCGGGGTGATGACTGGCATCAGATGGTAACTATCACTCTTGTATACCTGCACATTATTAGTGTGACGAATGCTGCGAAGGCGGACTACTATCTACGAGGGACTTACTTTAGGGTTCCAGACACGGACGTGTAGCGGCCCTTCGTCTGGGTGCTTCAACTGGACAGGCTGGGGCCACGGCCAGTTTTTCATGATCTGAAAAAACTTGGACACGATGGTGGCACTTGTAGCTTTCGGATACAACTGACAGACTCGAGCTACCATCATGGCCCATACCACACCACCTGGAAAGCCGATGATATTGGCATATATGGCACGACGTTGAGCCCACAATTTGATGGCTCTCAATGCCAGGCGGAAGGTGCTCTGCTCAGGAACCAGGTTGAGGATCTCATTTGTGACCCTAGTTCCGTTCAAAGATCGGAGCTCGAATTCATCTAGGCCACGAAGATACTCATTGTTAGTCAACTTGAGCTGACCATGTGGCGGGAACTGCGTCAAGGTAGCAATCCTCGAGAAGATTAAGTCGATGCTGATGCCCCAATACTCGAACTTGATGATAGGTACAAATGCATCCTCTACAGCAGTAAGACCCGTGACGGCACCCTTGGGGGCCATTTCCTGCAACAATCCTGGGAAGTATTTGAAGTAATCGGCACGGGTGACGTATCGGGGAGCGGTAACAAGAGTATCAATATCAGAGCCTGGGCCGAAGACACCTAGACAGTAGCTTCCGTACGTGAAGATCTCGCCGCGAGCATCTCGAATGAGAACTTCACTCCGTGGTTCCTTTTCCTTGGCGACTCGCTTAACAAACTCATCGGCGATACGTTGGAGGTCATCGAGCACCGTTTTCCTATCAAAATGTCAGGATTGGACTGATCACTTTCACCACCGTTTTACAAGCCTCAGCTCACCTCTTGAGGGTCTCTGATTGGGTCTCGAAGGTATCTTGACGTTTCAGTTCGTCAAGAAGAACATCGGTAGAACGCGTCTCGGCCGCCGTAGGAAGTGCAACCGAAATCGGGGGAGTGATGCCCCAAGTTTTGTCTTGGGTGGCCATGGCTGATGCGGCAAGATATGTCGTCGAGACGCAAGAGCAGAGGTAAAATATTAACAGAATTCAATGATATGCAGAAGGAATGTCGGCCTTGAAAACAAAGGAGCCGGCGTAGTAATGATTGACGATTCGTTTGACAAACGCATCGAGGTCGGTCCAGCGCACAGCGACGTCCGCAAAAGATGATCAATATCGGAATGGGAGACTTGGTGAAGTCTAGTAGACTAGAAATAGCATATCGTAGATGTTGGACCGGATGTTTCGCCCACTGGAAATCCAAGAGTCAGAGGACAACGGCGATGCCTTGAAAATGACGATGTAAATGCAGAAGTAAAAGATGTTTGGTTGGACGATGACGAAGAAAACGGAAGTCGGGGAGGAAAGGCACAATCATAAAGTTTAACGCGCGCCTAGCCTGCTGGAAGGTGTGTACCTTCCAAGGCTGCTAGGTGACTGTGGAGTAGACCCGGAAAGCAGCTTCCTGTGGCACCGACATTACTGCATACGGAGTATTTAGCGCGCTATTCATAGTACATACATTAGGTACAACCAGCCTATCGGCTCCAGCTACGTGCCATTCAGATAGACAGATATGTGCATATAATAAGTATACATACTACGTAGTAGGCATTCACAGGAATTACATGCACAAAACACATTCGATGCACGATCAGGCCTTGCTACACGTGGTTAGTCAATGCCGGCCATCTTGGAATGATTATACAATACCTTCAAGTTAGTCATAGAGGGATAGGGCAAACAACTCGTACCTATGTACCTGTTGGTGCAAAATGGATCATTATCACCGATCATATGCAAGAAAACAAACATCGAAAAACTGCCTAGGCCACATAGGTATAAGTGAAGATACATTTTGATATTTCATCATGCTAATAAGGGGCGTATGAATCTCATGAGTACAGCAAGATTAGGGCCTATAATTACATACAATAATACTTCAGATATCCATCCCCCACAGTCTCGCCCACTCATCTGCAAATTGCACAGGTTCCATGCTGGGCCAATGTTGTCTCGATAGCCAGATTGCTAACCCCCCAATTACACCAAGACTGCCGAGCAGCTCTAACGCAACCCACCCCCTGGCCTTTAGGTCTGCGGCTACTTCCAACAACCCTAATGGGTCCTGGTGCTGCTCGGCTCTCTTCCACGTCCCACGCTGAGAATTGTTCCTCCTCCGCATCGGGCTGATTTCCCTAGACCTGTTCACAGCCACGAGAGTGCCGTCTTGTACGCACTCGTTTAACTTCTCTGTGAGCCAAACAGCGCGCTCGCCACGAGCAAGTGCTTCGTATCGAGATCGCTCACTGGCCATGCTGCGCTGAAGATCAGCTGCCCAGTCTACCACATGGAACCGCGGCTGCTGATCATGGACCCGGGCCAGTGCCCAGGATGAGGATGACATATTTCCCGGCGGCTGAACCAGCGCCGATGATGGAACCGGTGCAGGGAAGGTCAACGGCCTATACAAATGGCGTGGCCGCGAAGAAGTTGTGGCCCTCCAGTCGAGATACTTCTTCGCTGCATTGTGTCGAATCCAGGAAGCACCGTTCGGGCTAAAAATCTTTTCCACAAGATAACTCAGTTCTGACGATATTAGGGGCTGTACATAATCTGGACTCATTAAGAGGCTCGCATCCATTACATCATGATCCGAGCCGGTTGCATTGGATATAGCATAAGGGATCACTGGTACCGATTTTGTTGATCCCTGGAAAGTTGAAGGCGTGAAGCTGAAAGGTCGAATATTTGCGTTTCGAAATTGACCAGCAATTTCCTGCTTGCATGCTGCAAGCTCCTGCGGCGACAGCAAGTCGGCTTGGGCTAAAAGGGGGATTACATTGGTTAATGGCGCAAGTCGGCGAATATATTCCAAGTCGGCCGGTTTCATCCCTTAGCAATATGTCAGTAGATCGATCATCTTCACTTGAGAGAAATTGTCTTACTTTGCGAGATGAGGTAGAATACCACATCGACTTGAAAGCCTCCGCCGCCTCCAAGCATATTTAGCATATCAGAATCGTTTAAATCATCTGAGGATATCCTGTTCAGGTGCGATTCGACATATTCGACACAGGGCACGATGGTTTCCATAGCCTAGATAATTAGTACCCTTACGCACTAAACACAGGCTTTTGGACGCACCGATGAGCCGCTTCTAAAACCGGGCGTATCTACAAAGCAGATGTTACGCTCCAGGACGCTGTCGCCCAAGCTCTTCCGCCTCCCAGACACAAGAGGATCATCTAACTCTGACCACCACTCAGGATAAGGCTTGGTACTGGCATAAATCTCGGATGTTCCCGACATCGAGTTTGATGTTCTTCTAGATAAAGTGGCCATCTCATTCGACCTCTTGGATTCTGATTGCATTGGAATAGGGTCAACATGGACAATATGCTCGCACATTTGGACAATGGCTTTAACGAGAGAGGTCTTGCCGATACCTAAGGTACGAGGGCAATCGTTAGTGCAGCCAAATGTTAAGGATACTAGGGACTATACCAGAATCTCCGGCTACCAGCAACTTCAGGCGTCCCAGGCTCCTGCCTGTCTCCGTAAAGGGACGTCGACTCGGCATTTTGATACTGGGCATCACCAACTGGGGAGCACTACCACTACCTAGCATATACGAAGGCTCTTGTTCGAGTGGCTCATCATCAGAACTGACAGCATTTTCTGATAGTGACCCAGTAAAGGAGTTCCTCCTCGAGGATGGACTGCTGAGGGCGGATCCCATACAAGAGGTGCCGAGCATGATGGGGGTCACCGGACGCGAGACGGACTGCGGATAATGTGATTGCAAGGAGGCGGGACTGCGCGTGTACGCTGAATCCCTAGAAATAGGAGAGTACGCAGGCATATAATAGTCTCTTTCTGGCTGCCTCGAAGCTTGCTTCGAAGCTTCTCCGTCCTTATCATCGTGGCGGAGAGACAAGCCGCCGGCCGAGTCGGCGGCTTTCCGCAAATCATGCAGACGAGGACGCGTGTGAGACTGGTCAAGGTACGTGTCAACGGCCGACTCATCGGCGAGGAAGAAAGACATCTGGTTGCTGAATGCAGATGGCATCAAAGGAGCGGGATCGTGGTCGGCGGGGCGCTGGCGTCCGATCCGAGGGTCGTCGCCGGGGAGCGGTCGCATCGTAGAGTATCACATCCAGGGGCTAAGTTGAGTGTTTAAAAGATCAGTGTATATATTGAACGGACGGCAGTGCGTATAGCTAAGGATTATATATTCTAATATGATCATGGACTGAGCACCGTCGAATGATGATGACACGGGACGGCATTTCAGTTTCCACTATTAGCGTAGGAAGGTCGTCCTCGGCGGTTTAGAGTTGAGGAGTGGCTGAAAGAGCATCACCCCCGCATCAGATAAGCTAAGCTAGGATATTTACCAGGGAGGTATGTACGTACAAGTATATATGTACATCTTCAATACGTGCTGTTACGGCTGCTGTGCTAGGTACGCTAGGTGCATATGTACATAGATGCAGTATTCCGTCCTAGATTCAGATAAGTGGGTCGCTACGTTTCCTTACCTAAGGTACGGATGTACATAACCTACTCCAAAAGATACTTCCTACATCATAAGTTCGTGTTACACGGATTGTGACTCATGCGTTAAACCAGCCTGCCAGCCTCGTTCTATGTAACTAGACGATTTGCCCCTCTCTAAGTGCCTCAGCCGCCGACAAACTTTCCAGCAACCACATACATACACTAATTTCAATAGAGATGAAGAGTAATGAGCAGTATTTAAGCGCCCTGTTCCTGACCCTGCGTATTTCCCGAGTGTCTGTGTCTGATACCACCTCAACATCTATTTTTGTACATGGGACTGCGACGAGACTAGGTATTTAATACTAGATCCGCCTCCCACCTCCCTCACAAACGTGGCATCCAACGACACTTCGCCTGTGTCCAGCACTGGCTCGAATCCCACTGCTCTTGATCTCCTGAGACGAACTTGCACGCCTGGGGAAATTCTATTTGACCCTCGGTTTACCTCCCTCACTACTCCCGTTCAACCTCGTCGCGATAACCACCCCGCCGACCATACCAGTGACGCCCGATCACACCTTCAACCCAAGATGGATGCTAAGAGACACCCAAGCTCATTCCAGCAGCTAGAGAAGTTGGGAGAGGGTACATATGCGACGGTACGCTCTATTTCAAATGAACATCAGAGCCCTAGCTAATATTATATGTGCCACAGGTCTTCAAGGGACGGAACCGACAGACGGGTGAGCTTGTTGCCCTCAAGGAAATCCATCTCGACTCGGAAGAAGGGACCCCGTCAACTGCGATCCGCGAGATCTCGCTTATGAAGGAGTTGAAACATGAGAATATCGTAGCACTTCATGATGTCATTCACACGGAGAACAAGCTTATGCTTGTCTTCGAGTACATGGACGGAGATTTGAAGAAGTACATGGACAATCACGGTGATAGGGGCGCATTGAAGCCTTTGACAATCAAGTCGTTCATGTACCAGCTGCTACGAGGCATCGACTTCTGCCACCAGAACCGCGTGTTACACCGAGACCTCAAGCCGCAGAATCTGCTCATCAATGGGAAGGGACAGCTGAAGCTTGGAGACTTCGGGTTGGCGCGGGCGTTTGGCATTCCTGTCAATACGTTCTCGAATGAGGTGGTCACGCTGTGGTACCGCGCTCCTGATGTCCTGCTAGGAAGTCGGACTTATAACACCAGCATCGATATCTGGTCCGCAGGCTGTATTATGGCCGAGATGTACACGGGCCGACCCTTGTTTCCGGGTACGACGAACGAAGACCAGATCATCCGTATCTTCCGGATAATGGGCACACCCACGGAACGGACCTGGGCTGGGATCTCACAGTTCCCCGAGTACAAGCCGACGATCCAGATGTACGCTACGCAGGATCTTCGAGCGATCCTGCCTCAGATCGATAACCTGGGAATCGATCTCCTGCAGCGAATGCTAGTCCTTCGTCCGGAACATCGTATCAGCGCGGCAGACGCCATAAAACACCCGTGGTTCAACGACCTGGTAATGCAGCAACAGGTGCAGCAGCAGCAAGCCATGCAGGGCCAAGTAAGGGGCTATGCCCCGCAGGCTGTGCCTTCGCAAGGTGTATACGACCATACCGGTTACTAGCAGTAGCACGCGCGGCTCTGCGCCCCAACATTGACGGTAGGTGGATTCATGAAGCTATTTTACGGGGGTCATCGATCATGCGGTTGCAACAGCCTCTCTTACTTTATGACGGTAGTCGCAATGAGTTAATGCAAGCGGAGCACGGGTATAGGTTGGCGTTTGGCAGAGGCTTCCATGCTGTTATAGAGTTGCAACTGGCATTATTACATACGAGCATTGGGGGGTAGGGGTACATCTCTAGGGGTAGGGGTCCAGGGGGGATTATTATGGATGGTCTCATGCTAGCAATGATGAATAGCTTATACCCAACAAGGATTCGATGCGATCCAAATGACACTGAAATCGGCCGGTTGCCAATGAACACATGTTATGTATGTACGAAGTATGGCATGAGCATAGGTATCAACTGTTTGACAAGGGGACGGACCCGAGTACGCAGTATGAGCTGTTCGGAATCGTACGAGGCCTCGGAGTTTATGATAATGAGCAAATTTGTTTTTAAAAAAACGCTCAACCTTATATCACGCGAGCAGTACTAGATGAAATGAAACAAAGTCCGAGCACTGATGTTATTAGTGTTTCCTCAAATAGATAGGACCACATGATATACCCTTCACGTTGGTCGGCTTAGCTAATCCAGTTGCTGTTGCAAAGTACGGGGACAGGAATATTCAGGCCAACGTCTCAATGTCTCTCGGAAGATGAAGTCCTTACAAAGCCCCATTTTCAGGAATATAGCAGTAAACACTGCGATAGTGATGGATTCCGAATAGTTGGGTAGCCTACTCTTATAGTCCGTTTGCTCAAGTTGAGACCTAGGAGGCTTAAGTAACCACCACCATGTTCATAGCAGCTAGTCATTGACTGAATCTATTTCTTCAAAGCAGCATATAGATAGTATATTCATCTCACGTGCCACTATTTCCACGTAACTCATGTCTTCATACCGGAGCACCTACGCTCTCTACTTCCGCTTGTTAACCAAGCTATCATCGACATTACTCCGAAACCTCTCCCGATCCAGCTCCCTAGCCCACGTCTCCGCTCGCTCGAACCCGGGCTCATCCCCATCGCGATACCCCAAGACACCCCTGACCTTCAAGACCTCCTCGCGGACGCGTCTGGCGACCTCGATCCTTAGATCCACGGCCTCGCGCCCGTACTTCAGCTCCTCGCTCAGCTCCCCCTCCCCCATCCCCATCCCCATCACCCCACTACCCCCACCCCCCTTCTCCTCGCGACGCACGAGGTCCCGCCAGCGCGCGCGCAGGTCCCCGAACGCGGCCTCGACGTCCAGAAGCTCGCCGAAGGCGACGCGGAAGCGCGTCCCCGCGCGCGGCACGAAGCGCGGGAAGCGACGGTCCTCCGGCATCAGGCGCTGCGCGCCGTCGACGAACAGCGGCAGCACGTCCGGCGCCGGCTCGGACTCGAGGATGAGGCGGGAGATGCCCCACTTGAAGTATCGCAGGTGTAGGCGCGGGTGTTGGTGCACGCACGCCTCGGGGAATACGTGGACCCAGGCGTGCCGGTTGCGCGCGTACGAGGAGGGCGCGACGTAGTGGTCTGTGCCCGTCGTCGTGTAGGTGTTGGGTGGTGGTGAGTCGCTGCCTGCGGTGAAGGGGTCGTTTTCGTGGGAGAGGGAGGGGGCTGAGGCTGTTGACGGTGGGGATGGTGATGGGGATGGGGATGGGGATGGAGGTGAGGATGGTTGAGGGCTGGTGAAAGGTTGGGAAGAGAGCAGGCGGATTGCCTCGGGGATTGTGGGCTGGAAGAGGCCACCGTGGGGCGAGTGTTGAAGTCGGTGAGTCGGGAGGACCTGGCCGGAGTAAAAGAATGACCCAAGCAGCCTGGTTGGTACTGTGAGCTACAGAGCCGTCGGTGAAGGCATGGATGAGCTCACTTGTTCTTGAAACATATATCGTGAGCCCCTAGGCCCCATCTGAAATTAGAGGGATTGAATGCGTATCGTAATGGTAAGACGCCCCATAAGATAGGGTCGTCAAGCCTGTATCCGATAGATTATAAGACTCAAGTTCATCATGAGTGTGAAGGCTTCAAGTGTAAGGTGCTTACACACTAACGTGGTTTGATACTGATATTCAAGTCAGAGTTTGATGCTACATGAAATGATATGCAGCTGTGAGATAAAAACTCATACCCGTAACGAGACCTCTCTGTCTCTTCTCAACGTCTTTCCTGCTATCTAACACATCCAGAAACCTCTCCAAGCCCACGACCTCGACGGAGTTGAGCCCGTATAGAAACCCTCTCGAAAGAGCCGCGGTCAAGCCCATGACCAGGGACGAAGTCATTCGCCAGGGCAGGCTTGGCTGCTGAAGCGGCCGGTTCCTAGGGCTGGACTTGGACATGTCGACTTCGTCAGAAGCCATGAACCTTTCGGTGGAAGAGATACCAGCATAGCAATGAGTACATATGCATCAATTGAAAGCGTGAAAAGGAACGAGTGTATGAGACCAAGACTACATGATCATCTGGTTTTTTGTGATGAGATAACTAGCAGTCGCAATTGAGAAATAATAGTAAAATAATAGTAAAATAATGCCGGCGCAGTTATTACATAGCACCTGCAAGGAACCTGGCCGCTTGGGGGCGGACCGGGGGCGGCAGGGCGGTAAGTATGTATAGGCAGGGATCTGCTAATTTTACCGCGGGTAGGATGCTAAACCTAGTCCCTCAGCTGTAGCCAACTAGCCAACTACTCAGCTGCGATTTAACACGACTTCATAGCTTCTACATCGCATCACTGAGCTTCAAAATTACGTACTACGTATACACCAGCTAACGGCGAACCTTATGTCTTCGCGGTAACAAATTGCTGTACTGCTTCGTCTTGTCAAGAGAATAGCACCTTGTTATTCACACTTCAACTATCTTCCCCTCGCCGTCGACACCATGTCGCACAGTACGTATCCATCCATCCATTCATACCCCAGACCAACACCCAATGCCTCATCCCTACTAACACCACCTCCCGCCCCCAGGCAAGCGCAACACCTCGCGCGCGGTCTTCACCTCGCACGAGCGCGACCTAGCCCGGCAAGCGTGGTCGTCGACGTCGGCGCGGCTCACGCGCGAGAGCTTCCTGGCCTTCTCCGCCTGCCGCCTGTGCCTCGAGGTCGCGCGCGACCCGGTCTCGTGCACGCACGGCGACATCTTCTGCCGCGAGTGCGCGCTCAGCAACATCCTGGCCCAGAAGAAGGAGATCAGGCGCCTCGAGCGGGCGCGCGGGCTGGAGGACCGCGAGCGCGCGGAACAAAGGGAGCACCAGGATGCTGAGGAACGCGAGCGCGCCGTCCGCGAGTTCGAGATGACGCAGAGTGGGTTGGACGTGAAGGCGAGGAGTGGTGGCGGCGTTGGTGATAAGAATAATAATAATAACAGTGCGGGGAAGGGGACGGCGACGGCGACGGCGGTGACTCCTGCGGATAGCAGGGGGCGCAGCGAGAGCACCACGGGCGAGGAGCTCGTCAATGGCCAGAGTAGTCGAGGCGCTACAAAGCGGAAGTTCGAGATGGACGAGGAGGAGCTGCGGCGGATAGCGAGGGAGGACAGGACGAAGGCTCGAAAGGCGATCGAGGACGAAAAGGCCGCGAAGCCCCGACTGCCGTCCTTCTGGGCGCCGTCGATAACGCCGTCCTCGAACACGAAAGACACGCTACACGAAGTGACCAAGAAGACGAAGAGCTCCCCCGTCTGCCCTGCGTCGCCGGAGGAGAAGCCGCATGCGTACTCGCTACACACGCTGGTGACGATAAGTTTCACCGAAGAGGAGGAAGAGGGCCAGAGCAAGAAAAGGATACGAGTGTGCCCCTCGTGCAAGAAGGGCTTGACAAATACCTCGAAGGCGATGCTGGCAAAGCCGTGTGGGCATGTTCTGTGTCGGAGTTGTGTTGATAAGTTTATGAAGCCCTCGAAACACCACGATCCTCACGCTCCGGCTGTTGATGCCGAGGAGTTGAGGTGTTACGTGTGCGAGACGAATCTCACCGAGAAGAGCAGTAGCAATGAAAAGGGCAAGAAAAAGGACAAGGAGAAGATACGACCGGGTCTGGTCGAGTTGAGGAGTGAAGGCACAGGATTTTCAGCAGGGGGGACAAGTCAGGTTCAGAAGGCTGGTGTAGCTTTTCAATGCTGAAGAACTCCCGCATCCAGTGTATTACCGCATATACCACTCGATGTGATAAGAAATCCCATGTGGATCTATGACTATGCTAGAATTAAAGGTACGAAGTAGAACAAGAATAATACCCATCAATGATTTCCTCCGAGAAAATGTCAATTCCATCCCGCTACATTATGATGCTTCCTTCCCAGACGCCACTTTCCGACGATGCAGATTTTTTTGTACAATCCCGAGACAGCAAGCAAAAACAACAATCTCGAGGTCTTGGCCAAGCAATCATGCAAAACTAGAAATGCAAATGAAAGAAGAAAAGAACCACAATTCGTACATGCGTGTCCCCTTTTTTTTTAGTCCCGGTCAAGCCCGCGGTGCGATCCATCAATCAAGTTGGCGACAACATTCGTCAGCCCAAGCTCTATGGCCTTCCTGCCCCGCGGCTTCGCGACGATCTGGCTCCGATCCAGACGGGTCTGCAGCGCTCTCGGGAGCGACTGCACGACCTCGCCAATGCTCTCACGGAAGCTCTCGCGCGCCCGCCCGCCCTCTGGCCGTCCTCCCATCGACATCGGCATCCCCATCGGCATGCGTTCCGGCATACCGACGGACATCCCCTCCGGTTGTTTCACCGGCACGGCCTCCAGCGGCCGTTCTGACATCCCTGCGAGGTTGACCTCCGGCCTCGCGGCCGTGATATCGGTCAGACTGCGGGCAGGTCCCGCTTCTAGCATTCTATCTTCTGGTCTTACAAACGCCGACGGATCGCCCTCGAGCATCCTATCCGGCCTCATGGTGTTCACGGTCTCGGGCAAGCCGCGGTCGAGCCCGGCGTCCAGCCCGGCCTCGGGCACATGCACCGGCATGCCTTTCGGCACGGCCATTCCGGCGGGCATGGCGCGGCGGGCGCGGCGGGCGCGCAGCTCGACCATGACGCCGAGCGAGAAGAGGTAGAGCTTGAACAGCAGCTTGTGGACGACGCGCTTGGCGACCATGGTGGTTCCGTGCCCGAAGAAGGCGCGCAGCAGCTCGCCGCGCAGCCCGTGGTACAGCGACCGGATGCCCTCGAGCCGGATGATCTGCACGATCGTGCCGAAGATGCTCTGCTTGGTGAACTTCTGCACCGCGCGGATCGCCTTCAGCTTCGCCTCCACCTCCTGGTCCACATCTCTGTGCTCCGGAGGCGGCGACTCGCCGCCCAGCTCGGCCCCGCGCAGGACCTCCCCCGTGTCCAGCTCGACGGGCACGCCGGCCTGCAGCCGCGCCCGCGCCGTCTGGAACGGGTACGTGAGGCCCGTGGCGATGGTCTTGCTGACGGCCGCGATGAGGAAGGCCACGTGCGAGGGGGGCTCGGCCAGGTCCTTGCCGGCCAGCGCTCTCTTCTTCAGAAAGCCCTGTAGGAAGAACGTGATGCTGGGGTTGAGCGCGAGCACGAGGCTGGCCGAGTAGCCGGACCAGAAGCCGGAGATGCCTTGCTCTTGCAGGATCTCGCTCGCGATGCCACGGAAGCTGACGCCAAGAGGGTTACCATCCGGGTCGACCAGGGTGGCCGTCTGCTTGCGGTTGACGATGTTCGCGATCGGCGTGGTGAAGACCTGCGAGCAGGCCCCCGCCGCCATGCCGATCGCCAGCTCCTCTATGATACCCATCTCCCGCCCACTCAATCGCCGGCTACGGCTGACGCGGATACTGTGGATCCACTCATAGAATAGAAAAAATAGGAAAGAGTCCAAGACAGATTTGGCTGCATCTTGAGCCAGGCCAGTAGAGAGCGCTCTCGGAGCGCCACTTCCATCGGATCTCAAGGTCTGCAAAAAAGAGTCGACGACGCCGGGCTGGCGGTGATGGTTGTGCCGCTGGGAGGGACTTTGGCCGGGACTGGAGCTCTCGTTGTTCTGTTCGTGTTGATGATCTGGATCTTGACTTGGAGTCTGCGGATCGGTAGCTTCTGTGCTTGTGTGAGCTGTGCTTGCTCTGCCTGCTCGACCGTCGTTGCGGAGTTGGCGGGCTTGTAGCCGTGTAGTTAGTAGAGAAAGAGGCAAAAGTGTACATTTTGATATGAGCGTGCCCGCAGAGCCGGAGAAGGCGTGGTGAAGGGCAGGGAGGAAGTTGTCTGAGTTGGTGGTGTCGAGGAGGGTACTTGACGATGGCATGATGGACTTCCACGTTCCAATTGAGTGGTAGTTGGAGGATGAGAGGAAAGTGGGCTTATATCAGAGACTAAAGCCGCCGCTTGGGCATTGCCGATCAAAACAAACGTGAGGGTCTCATGGACAGTGCCACGAGTGGTTGGGTGTCGGTGTGCGTGTGAGTTCAACAGTGCCAAGTCATCTAGGAACGGATGGGGCTGCGAAGTTGTATGGGTGGTAAGGATGGTAAGGATGGTAAGGGGTGGTAAGGGTGGTACTGGCAAGTATGGGCGAGTATGGGCGAGCACGGGCAGTGTGTGCGAGCAGTCTCGGTACGGATATCTGTTTCGATGCTATTGGGTCTGTTTGCACGAGGCCGAGAGCATTTGTTTGTGTGTACGAAGGTCGCTGTTGGCGGGTTACTATATCAAGTCTCTGCCCGAGGCTCGGAATGGATGCATCTGACCAGACCACTCAACCGACGTCATGGCCCAAACGGTCCACTTTACGTACCAGCGCGGGAGCTTCTCCCATTATTCAGACGTTGAGGCTTCGACCCTCCACTGACCACATCCAATCCCTCGGGATTGGACTGCAATTGCGTTTCCCGTTGTAAACAAAAATAACATCGCCAATAACGTCGCCAATCAGGGTGGCGCTGCAAGGGGCTTTCTTTTTCCCAAGTGACCTGTAGGAATCTCGGGCGTCCTGCCGGAGAGATAGGCGATTTACACGTGTAACCCGCCCGCTTCAGTCTACTGCGGCTCCATGCATGCACGCATTGATCAGGCCTCGTCTCCCCTGGCCAGTCTTTCGGGCATCGACACGTGTGCAATCACGGGTCTCAATTTTTGTGAAGAGCAAACGACTCCCGCAGTATCAAGAAATGATAGGGTGCTCTATTCTGACTCACCCCTCTTCCAGATGGATGATGGGTGGCATCGCGCAAATCTTCAACTATGAGCTGTGGGCACTGGAGACCGACGCTGGGGAAGAGGAGACAATATCAAATATACCTGGCGAATTGCAATTGTGATGTCCACCCAACGCCGTTATTCACCTGCCGGAATGGTCCTCAATTCCAGAAAATCACATGTGCCTACTTGGTATTCCTGATAAACGCCTAACCATGAAAGTAATTGATCCGCCCAAATGCCAGCTTCTCCCCGTATCATTATTTCGTTGTGACCGAGCAACAGGGTTTTGTTTTTGGTCCTGTGCATGGTTCGTATCGTACAGCGCATTGTAGCAGGCGTCAAACGGCGTCGACAACAATTTCATTGAAATGACGTTGGCTCTGGTATACGTCAACGGCGCCAGAGGAGATATAAAGGACGCTGCCTTGCATCTCTTACAAGGTTCTTTAACCCCGAATCAGATTACCTATGTGTCCATGCAAGGTGTAAGACTGAATGCGTGCTAGCGGTCTAGGCCATCTAAGCCCGGCTAATCACGGATGGCCGTCGCGATGCAGCCTGCATGCTAAAGCTCGAGGACCTTCTAGCGCTCATTCCGCCCATCATTGTTATATCTGGCTCTCCGGGGGCATCGTCCAGATCCATACTAAAATCCTTGTGGTTATCGGGAGGCTTTACAACCTTGAAAATATTGGTTCGCCCTCCATTGGTCGCTGTCTGGAGCTGCTCATGGAGACGCGCGAGCTGATACGTCCGTTTGATAGGTTCAAAGACGGGCTGTGGCAACACAGGCTGCGGGTTCCATCGAGCTAATGCACCCATAACCGCTGCAGTCTCCTCATCGGAGTCAACCGGTCCGCCATTAGCCTCATCATCATCCTCAAGAGGAGCATTCGCATCTAATGCAGCTTCTATCGAACTGTTAGCTAAGGTGACCAAGGCGCTGCCTCGTTTGGCTCTTTCTTACTCTGCTGTTTGGCCTGATTCTTCTTCTGGTAGGCGGCGAGCAACATATCGTAAGGAAGGGATCTGCCGGCGACGGCACGCTTGGCTCCCATACTATGGCTTTTGCAGGTCAGAGACCGCGCACACGGCTGTCCATTTGGCAAGATGACACCGCATTGCTTCTCGACATCGACAGGACCTACATTAGTTAGATACGGTGAACACGGTTTAGGATATCAGAATAGCTTCAATGATAGATACCTTTAGGCTTAGGAACCTTTGGCTTTGGCTCCTCCTTCTTCTTCTTGTTCTTGGGTCCCTTATCAGCATCGCCGTCGGCCTTCCGTTTCTTGCCCTTCGGCTCTCCGTCGGGCTTCTTGCCTCCAACCTTCCTCGGTGCCTTGCCATTGGTTCCCTTCTTCTCCGGTAACCCATCGTCGTCGTCATCACTGTCATCGTTCATCTTCGCGTCTCCGTCCTCGTCGGCCTTTCTAGCCTCTTCTTCGCGAGCTTGCTCCTTGGCGCGCTCTCTTGCCTCTCTGGCCTCTTTCTTGCGCTGTGCCTTCTCCTTCTTGATCTTTAGACACTGAGCAATATGGCCCTTTGCAGCAGTCCTGATAATGCCTTTCCTGCAATGCTTGCACTGCTGCAAGTTGAGGCTGTCTTCGAGAGGCCGTCCTGTCGCAAATGTTCCGCGAGAGATTTCGTCAAGCGGGTTGACAACGGGGCTAGGGGATAACGCAGTAGAGTTTGTCGATGGGCTTGCGGTGCCTCTAGATTTCCTATCGTCTATATGCGACAGGTCTCAGTATATCTACTTAAGCATCCAGGTCTGTAACTGCAAATGCCACGTACCGTCGGCAACACTGCCGTCCCTCCAGTTTCCAGGTTTAGTCTGCTTTACCGGCGGCTTCTTTAACTTTATCAAGCCATTCGATTTGTCCCTGGTGACCTTTTTCGAGGCGACATTGATTGTGCCTTCGTCGTCGGGACCTGGAAGCAGGGCCTAGTTAGCAAGGTTGCGCTCCAGCGATGAGCGCCCCAACACGATGACATACCTGCCATTTCAGTAGATTTTCAAGAGCATGAGTCACCTATATTGGTAAGTTTGCAAGTAGTGAATGAAATGTCGATAAAAAGGGATGGGATGTTGTTTGGTGGTGACTTTTTGATGGGTGAATGAAGTTGGTGGTGGTCATAGACATCAGCTCCGAACGCGACAATAGACAAGGCTTATCGGCCAGTCAGCCTATTGTTACCAGCACTTATTGTTATCGGATAAGAGATAAGCACAAACATTGAAGCTGTTGCAAACATCCCTGCAGTACCAGTTCCCTTTCGTATGTACCTAGGTACCTATCATAACCCCGCATCCGCCTATCTACCTTGGGCACTTACGAATCCCTATCAGCCCTAGGTAACCTTATTAGTTATCACAATGGACCTCATACCTATTGATGAACCTGCGCTACCTGGTAAGTGCATGTAGTATGTACCCTCAAGTTCAGTCAGAGGTCGAGACTAACGTAGGTTACTAGAACATGTAGTTTGCTACCTATTATTAGTTTCGAATAGTAGAATACGTAATTATCTCTCGAGCCTATACTACATGTATGTATAGTGATTACACAATTAAGCTTTGTGAAGTCAACTATATTCCACGCTATCTCTTACATACTTAGATATGGACTGCTTAACCTTCTTCTTCATCAACCTAACTCCAACAATCAAGGCTTCAAGATGGCCAAGCTTTGATTCACCTACTCCAAGGAAGCTCAGAAGCTTTGAACGTGACAACTCAGATGGATTCACTTGTGCCGAACTAGTAACCGCTACCTACAGTCTCTTCCAAGTATAGGCTGGAGTGTGCCTCCCGCCGAGTCATTCCACAAGTCTCGAGTCCGACCCTATGCACAGCTATCAGAACCCAGAATTCGTTACCTCGATGAGGCCCGAGGGCTCGAGAGCCTATACCGTTATATGTTCATATTTTGCCATAGCTTTCGAATTTTCTCCCACTGCAAAGTCTGCTGAAGCCATATCAATATCAAAGCCTGCCAAAATGTTTCTCCAAGCTGGCAAGACATCAGGCGTGTCGTCTAAAACTTGACTATCATCAAGGCATGAATCAATATGTCGCAGTCCTAATTGTTTACACCTTACCCGATGATAAACTTCCATTTCTACACCTTCAATCAATGAGACAATATATCTATCTAGCTGAATGGCCATCGGGATGTTCTTATACCCATGATTCATAATTCATTCGTAGATTTTCTGTGATTAATTTCATTTGCTCGGCAATGTCTGATGGTGTTATCCCGCTGTTCGAGATATGCTTCCTAGTTTCGATTCGAGAGTGGACTCGTCTATCAAGGGCTCGGGCATCATTGCCGCTCAAGTGATATGAGTGAATACTCGACAAGGATGACTGTATGGAGGAGTTTGACAGTGATGTTCAAATTATAGAGTGTCCAGTGAATAACCGCCTGGCTTCCATGGTAGCCCACCCCATTCATGCTATCCGATTACAGTTGACGGACCGATCTCGAAAGTCAAGAAATCTATCATGTTACGCTATACTCGCAAGACGTAGTCGTTCTCTTCGATCTTTTTCTTGCGTCTTTCTCTCGGAGAATATCATTGGCGCTTGCCAGCTCCAGAAGAGACTGAACGTCGTATCGCCCTCAGCTGTCAATTAAGTTGCCTCCAGGGGCTCTAGCCTTGCAAGCATGACCATCATGTGATGTGTTGTCGCCATTGTAGTATGATTATATAGATGTTAGTAACATTTTTCAGGAATAGCTCTATTCTATGTTATATTCTAGTGTGATGCGAGAGCCATCTAGGTAGTAAAACCGTACCCTAATAGAGACGTAGCAACCGTGTAGAGGCTAACCAATGTGCTCTAGATGGTCTACCGAAGGGGTTCTTGAGAGGGACAAAGATCGAGCATACCTGCCATTTCAATCAACACGAGATCTTCGACGTTATGTCTATTGATGAGAGGACAGTAATAGACCACGTAACCATCAAACATCAATAAAATAATGAAATGACTACGATTCTAGACCTACAATTCTTGCTAAGTTAACAATGGGGCGTATAATGACAATGATCCTCGATCTACCCTAGTCTATTCCCGGTACAACCCTATTTCATGTCAGTCAATCATGGCTAGATGGAAGAGCGGATAGCACACGAGAGGAGGTAAGGGTTGGCTATTGATTTATGATGTGGAATGCAATGTCTGGTTTCTATCATTATCGTATGATCTAGGGTTAGCATATGTCTATGCGTGTATCTAGATATGCCATTGAATGTGCTGGCGAGCCCTCAAACTTTTCGACTAGGTGGCAGACAACACACTTGGCTATCTCATAGCTATTTCGTCAACCACGTCACGCCCAAGAGTGTCACGATAAGAAGTTTATGTGTATTTTCCCCTCCATTTCTTTCTTTGCTGTAACTACTGAAATTGAGATGATGAATAGCTGAAGAGTTGGATGAATAGATAGCGGCTGTTTCACTATCATACTACCTCGATAGATCACACCAGGGGTATATGAGAATTTCAAAACAGGGCTTCCCTCCGTCAGTCGTCGAAGACTTGTCACCAACCGCTGTTCTACTTCGACTTCCCAATGAGTTATCTACTAGACACTCGGGATAGCTCACAGCCTATTAAACACTACCTGGGCTCATCTCCAATTAAACTGAAACCCTTAGGGATAGTTGATTGATATCTTGGAAATCGCGAGGCGGCAGTGTAACCTACTTGCATAACTAGTCATAATCATATTCAACGACGGCACATCTTCCGCTTGCGAGGGTCATCTTGTTGGTCCATCTTTTGAACTCTACAGAACCTAGCTCCAACAACATTGTAAATCAGTTTCTGGTTATTCGCGTCCATATACATTTTACGGCATATATGCAGATAGCTGCCCAACTAGTGGTTTTACCCAATCTCGCCGGTACCCGACTAACCTGTCAATGATTTTCATCCGTTTACCTCGATACACTCTCTGAAATCAAGAAAATGTGCCGTTACTCCGTCAGCTTGTGAACGCCGCCCCATGATAGTGCTCTGTGTCTTATCTCATCTCGTAGCGCTCGTATAGCATCCGTAGCAATTTACTCCTCATCCTCAACTTTCAATAATCGGTTGATTGTCTCTTTTTCTAACGCAGATCTGTGCTTTTCCATAACTTCGGCCAACACCCATGCGTTACGCATGCCCACTGCAGCATCCGCGAGTCAGCATTGCTTCTTAGATGAATGTTTAACAAGAGGATGAAGACTCATTTTTGAAGTCTGTACTCATGTATAAGGAACTCAGGGGCAGTGAATGGCTCCAGATATTACTTACTATCCTTCCAAACTACTTCCAATACGTCGTGAGCCCAGTTCCAACAGTCAGGCGGGACACCTGGTGCACAACCAGCAACAGAGAGCTGCCAGAGAAGACTAGGCAAACCCACAGCCCCCGCACCGCCCGGTCCAATGACTTCCATCTTTCTAGCAGTCTCGTTATCGAGAAGCGGGTGGTGCCAAATGGCCGGCGTGCTGATAAGTATGTCCTCCGCCATTCTCCTGATCGTCGAGTAGCACCGTGCCCTTTGGGCAGGGGATATGCATCGATGACTTGAAACTGGGTAGAGGGTGGTGAATTCAAGCAACGTCTGGTTCACGAGGATACGGGCCCAGCGATAATGATTCCACATCCGGGCACCCCAGACGGAATCGTAGGCGTGCCACCTTCCATGGAAGACGGCCGCGGGTGGATAAACCCCCTTTTCCTTGGTGTAAGGATACGCTTCATGTAGTCGAACTTCCAAGTCGAAGAATTTGGTCTCTAGGGCTAGAAGTTGCTGTATGAGATCGACGGTATTGGGACGCTGGTCAAAAAGCGCGGTATGTTCGACTACGGCTGAAATCTGGAGAAACTGAGCGGTAACCAAAGCCAGATCAACAGAACAGATCTCCGGGGTCCCATGCAGCAGGTGTCTGCAGATTTCGATGGCATCGAAGAATGTCGGTGGCAGAGCCGCACTCGTCGTCTGACATGGGATGAACTAACCCCATTTAGCAGATAGATCTGATAGGAAAAAATACGGTGAGAGCATACCATGGCGAACATCAACTGCAACACGCCACGAGCGCCTCCATTGGGGGCGTCACGCATAGGTAAGACGGATCGAAGTACAGCGAGGGCTCCGTTGATGTGTAGATTGGCCGAACCCACCGTTGACTTCGGCCCTTTACCTTGTACAACCTGCGTTCGGTGAGCGTCTCATAAGGATACAGAACTTTCTATTGGTGTTACCTCAAACATGGCAAGCGTTATAATGCCCCTTAACTGATCTGGGAGAGTGGTAGGGTCGTCTCTCCCAGTGGCGAGTAGCCGTCCCATCTGCTTCAAAGCCGTGACGTACTGGGTGCGTGCAAGCATATTCAGGCTCTTGTCTCCTTGCAGGTTAGACAAGCCTGCTAACCCTACAGCTATCATAACATTCTGAAAAGGGCCCGAGCCCGCAGTGTACCTAACTAGTTCCTCGGGCGTCTTAGGACAGTCAGGGTGGTTAATCATATACCGATCAATGTAGAATTGCATCCCGCGTTGTTCTAGATTCAGATCCACTTTTCTATGAACCGTAGCCGGAATCAGGCTGTGTGGCGTTGGGGGAGCAGTTGATGATGAGCTATCGGAACCAGCGCTTTGCGGCAAGGCTGACGACGAAGCTTGGCCGGCCTCAGTAGGGGATCCTGAAGAACCCCATTGGGCGTGTGCCTTTTGGATGACCTTGCTGCTCTCATCTCGGAACATCAGAGACAACTGATCTCGATACCCGGGGCACACCTTGCCTACCCGAATGCACTGCGAACATTCTGGTTTTTTCTTATCGCACTAATGCCAGATAGTTAATGACGTGTTCCAAGCCCGACAGATGGGAGAGGCCGAGGCTGGCGCAGGATCATAAGCAGCCGAAACCTCCTCAATACACCTAACATGACGTCCCATATACATAACCGCTTGCATCTAGTGAGGCAAGGGGCTGGAACAGGGTGGACGGATAAGATTCAGTTGGTGCGAGCGCGGATGCAGGCACAAATGGAAGAAGCCCAATGAAGGCTCGACATTATTACACACCTTTATACGCCTAGTACGACAGTTTTGGCATCCCTGGGATGCCTTTCCGCAGTAGACCATTGCTCAAAAAGGCCAGGATGGAATTTTAGATGAGCAAACCGGAGAGCTGAACCAATTTGGTGGTACGCGTTAGACCCTGTGCCTCCACAGCTGGCGACCTTCATTGGTCACTGATGCTGCTGTCAGGCATCAAAAGCGGAAAGCAGCTCGTCGAGATCGTGGGGAATGGGGAGAAGGAATAAATGATCCGTAAGAACTGGCCCTCTCTTTCTTCGTCTTTTTTCGCCTCTTTCCGCCTTCTACTACTCCTATAAAAAGATCCTTTCCCTCCCACTCAGCTCTGTTTCAGCTTTAATTTGACCTCTCTGCTGCAGCCGCCGAGCCGTCGCTCCGAACACGGATGGATGGTACGCACCGCACGGGGCTAGAAGATCGGAGTCAACGGTAAACACGGGCGGCCTTTCTGACGTCTTCGATTGCGGAATTGATTATCAATCAATTATCTTAGGTATAGTCTGGTCGGGTCGGCCTCAAAGACACAGAAGACTTGCATGCACACAACAAGGTGGTAAAGGTTACGGGGGAAAAGTTATTGACGAGAAAGTAGGGACAAAAGTCGAAGCTCGAAGAAGACAAGTCGAAAAGCAGGCCAATGTATCAAGATAATGACCCTCTGGTCGGAGGATGACAGCGGGAACGGGGGAATGATTCCAGTAAGTCAACTGCATGTGCACTGATGAAAATCTGTCTCCGTCTAGTGGATTAACCTGCTACTGTTACGTAGTAGGTTATTCGTCCGGAGTCACTCCTCCAGGTGCCGAACAACACTCGGCTCGGTCTACTTCTCTGCATCAAAGGACCCTGTCTAACTGCAGTGCCCAAACAATGTCTACAAGGTAGGTGGCCGATCTACCAATGAGACTATTTTGAATCGAGAGAATTCGCAGCATGAAGGCTCGAACTGGAGTCACGAAGAGGAAGAAACAAGTTGTTCTCCGCCCATCGTCTTCCTTCAACCCACGCGCGCTCGGCCAGTGCAGGGTCAAGGGTCTATCGAGAACCCTTGACGGCGTTCCAGGATCCAACTATCGGTAGGCCATTGCCTGACTGCCGGCGCCGTTTCGTCGCTCATTCTTCACTACAGGAAGGGAAAACCCGTTAGGCGACAGTTCATCAATGCTGAATTCTACCAATGAAAGATGATACCTATGCGAAAGACTGCATAAGCTTGCATATACATGGTATTATAGTACTTTAGCGACTCGCCTTAGGTAGGTAGCTATCTACATGGATGTTCGCCTTCTCATCCGGCATCTCCAATCTCTATACACTTATTAACGTAGTCATTACTATGTAATCAGCCTCTTCAGAATCAAGTTATTTTGTTATACATAATAAGTATATTATCATAACTGGTGTTGAGATATCATATCGCATCAATGCTATTCCTCAATGCATATTACATAGGTACTGGTATTGATCACATGCTAATTTTCTTTCTCGGAGTTTATTCATTCTGGGGCTTTGACATGGTGCTGGTTCCGTTTGCATCGCAAGCATCCGGCTACGACTTTGTGGCGTTGACCCCGAGAGTGTAACACTGCGCGGATTGCCAATTAACCAACCAAGCATAATGCAATAGGCCCGATCTCTACGAGATATAATTCGTCCATGGCTAACGTTAGTCATATTGTACAAAAACAAAAATGAAAATAAAATATTGAAGCATCTTCAAAGTGTATTACACCAGACTTCTATCAAGTCATCTCGTCTTAAATTTACGTACGACGCTCGTAACTTGCCCAGTGAAAAAAAGCACTCAAGTCATTTGAATAATGCATGAGCGGACCCCCATTCACAAAATACGCGTATGCAAATATCCCACTCCTAGGTAAGTAGCTATTATACTAGGGTTCTAGTTCTATGTACTATGTACTATGTAAAGAGGAGTAGCTGTCACTACAACTTGTCAAGTTGTCAATCACCAATGAGACGGTGGGGTCCCATATCTTACGAAGCACAAAGTAACAGAACCAGGATCTTGACGAGAGAAATCTATCCGACTCCGAGATGCAATGACAGGGCCTAGGCGGCACTAATGTCATTAGTGCAGCTGTCAAGTTTCATGCCTCTAGGGATCGCCCTGTCTGTCTTTCTTCTCGAATACTAGGTACTCCGTACGGTATGCATTGCACTATTTCTCTTATGAAGTAGCGCGGTGGCCTACAGATATCGTATAGCCACTCATAATCCGTATAAGGAGGGTCTCATGCAGAATAATTTCATGGTGAACGGAGAGACTTTCAAACAGGGGCTATATCATGCCTCAATTATCCTCGAAGCGATATCGCCGAGGTATAATTCCAGGTAGTAAATTCAACATCTACCCGAGGCTGCGGAGAACGGAGCAGCACTTGCATGAGTTCTGAACGACTGCTGCTAGTAAGATGTGTTGTCACCTCCTATACTTTGTGCGGTAAGGTGGTAGACATGGCGCAGTAGTGCCATCGACTTTTGTTGCCAAGGTCTCTACCAACAAGATATTGAGGTCATTATCATTAATGCTCTATGTTTCGATGATCTACGAAACCAATGTAAATCATGGCAGTTGTGCCGAATTCGGAAAAATCCTCATTTGTCATCCATCATACGTCTGAAGATCAGCAAACCTCGGCAATATGCGCCAGAGCTCAAGTTGACTGGGACGGTTCAGCCCAAGCAGCGTTATTCCGGGTCGCTGTTATAGTCTGTAAAGCGGTGGCGGATCCCTCTCCGTGTTGCCATTCCTGCGCCCTGGCTGCGTGCTTGGGAACTCTAAAGCCCATGAATGGCAGATAAGAACCGGGAAAGAAGAAGTTGAAGCTACAGACAACCAGAAATATTGGCAGCGTATCCAGAACATACAAGCTATAGTTGATGTGTTAGCTCATGGGCATAATCACAGGGGAAAATATGGTCAGTCACTCACAACCACTCTTGCCTGTTTACACCACCTGAGCCTTCGGCAAATTCGACGACACGAAATACCGAGCGGACCTATAGAGCAGCCTTAGAACTAAAAGCTAAAGCAACAATTGACATGGGATACATACTAGTATTAGAAGACAGGAGACCATGACAGCATATAGGAGATGTCTCCAGTTCGGATTGATCCTTCGCGAGGACCCGTTGACAGTGACGGTCTTGCCTCCACTCGTCTTTCCTAGCCTAGCTTGAAGACCAGCCACGAAACGGCGCGAGGTGAAATGGAATCGCACTGCACTAACAGAGAAGAGCCCAAACGCTCCAATCTGTATAGCGAGTCCAGCCAGCGCAATATTCTTTCCCAAATTCATTTTGTCTTGCGCGTTTTCATCCGTCGGCTGGGTGCCGGACACGATTATGGCACCGATCAGTTGGATTATTAGAGCGACAATGTCGAACGAGACGAAGATCGGTGTGATCCATCGAGCTGCATAGGTCTTGTTAGCGAGTCCCCGTCGATACGGTCAAGGACCACGTATCTGGAATCCATAGAAGTCTCAACGTCCGTTCATGTGGGGGAACAACGTGGAAAACAAGCCGGCCGAAGACAACGTAAATGGCACCAGCCATGAGGACCGGGGCCAGGATTACCAGACAGAATTGAATGATGTAAAGATTTCGGTCGGATGGCTCGCGGGTAGACCCTATTCGGGCCCCATACCCTACGACTTCCACTATAGCAGACCGGTTAGAAATGACACGATAAATTTTGGACAAGCTGGCAACCATACTGAGAACTGCGAGGAGCTGAACAGTCCACACCCAGGATCTTTTCCGGATAGTCATGAAGGTGGCATAGACGAAAGTGAGGCCGAACAGACCACAGAAAAGTGCGGCTAGAGCCAGTGACGGCTCGTAGTAGTAATAGCTAGCACGTGGCATATTGAACTTGAACAGGAGCTCGAGATGCGAATTTCTGACTTGGTCGCATACAAGAAGGCAAGAGTCTCATGAGATGTATAAATACATATAAACACCACAGCTTGATATCAAAGGAACAACTCGGATATTAAGCAACCTGCTGGGCTGCCCTATTTAAAAGGAGTTACGCGGCCTCGTGTATCCTGCACCCAGTTATACTAAAGTACACTGCCAAAAGATATAAAACCACTAAACCATCCGACCAGATAACAACGTGGGGGCCGGCAGAACGATATTCAGTTCAGTTTTCGGAAAAAATAAGGATAGGTGAGAGGTGACATGGCCTCAAGCTATGACCTGGCCTAGATGCATGCAGGCATGGCTCCCCCGTCGGAATGTTTTGAACTGAGGTATCACCAAATCGCAAAGATATTCCATAGATTCGGATATCTACCTTATCTGGTGATCCATCGAGGCTGAGTACCTGTGCCTCTGACATGCTTCCGTTACCTTTTTGGCTGCCTAGAAATCACCCTCACTTGATTAGCACAGCCGCACGATAACGTGCGTAATTCCACTTGTGGTTTCAGCTGAAGCGTCGAAGCTCTGAAGCTTGATGATCTATATACCATTTCAGGATACGACGCGAAAAGTTGCTAGGTACAGTATTTCCAAACGAAATGCCACAATGGAGAGTGACAGCCCTTCGGCTGCCTTGAAGGCTCCCGGCTTCCTGGCTTGAAACGTTCGTTATGGTGTTGTCAGCACGGTCAAGAGAATTACTGGACGCTACGACCTCGAAATTTCCCCCTTTTTATTAATTCTCTGACATTGGCATCGTGAAAGGGTTTAAAGGATGCATGGCGGATGAGATGCTGACATAATGTCACCGCCTTCCACTCATTGGGCGAAGTAGAAAGCGAGCCAGCCAATAGAAGTAATGACAGGCCAAAGACTCTCGTAAGGCAGAATAAAACTATGGTCTGTCATTAATACCAGGGATTCGGGATTGAGGCTGCCCGACGGACTTGCCATTGTGTAACCAAATCCGCCGTTAAACAGCTGCACAGCATATTGGACCATGTAGATAAGGAAGAGATGAAGTCTTTGGGCAGGCTACTTGTAAGGTCTCTTGGCAAACTCCCCTTATCAATGAAAACACACTTGAATTCCAACAACCCGTCCACGTCGAGTGTATACCCGCACGTTTGTGTATCGGCTCTTTTCAGTGTCCATCCCTTTTGAAACTCGCTGGACAGCTTTCACCCCGAATGCAACATATCATAGAAAAGGTTATGATCAGTGTCATGTTGAGGCAGTTCAATCATGTGGTCTACGGAACTCAAAGCTCGCGACTCCTCAATTTCTAGGAAAACTATCTCAAGGTTACTCAAACTAAGCTGGAGCTAAGTCATCCTTCTCACCATCTACCCATTCCTCCCCCCAAAGCCTCAATCTTCTGTGCTAACGCTCAAGTCCCGAATTCAGGTATATAATTCGTCTTCAGCGATATCGTGTATCACTCTGAAACCAACTCGCATCCTGAACTCCAGGAATAACATCGCGAGGAAGGCTTTGCGATATCCCTGAGCGAGCGTAGGGAGTTAGTACGTTGTCAAGTTGAGTAACGATAGGCATGAAGATATGGAGGAGCTCTTATGTCGCGCGAAATACGGCCTCTCCTCTGTCTCTTGAGGGACTCCGGCCGTTCTATGTGCGACAAACACACCTTCACGCACATAGGTGTGCCCCCCGGGCATTAACAAATTCATCGTTCATCGAGTTGTGCGATGCCAGTATAGAGCTTAGACCAGGATTTTCCTAAGCTAAACCGCATCCCAAAAGAGGACTAGGATTCAAGCCAACAGGTTGATATCTTTTTCTGGGTTTCGTGGACAAGATATAGGTCTATCACCTCTGCCACCTACTACATACTGTGACACATGATATAGGCTGGGTTTGGAGAAACTTAGTGTTCCATTGGCAAATAATGCTCAGATCCCTAATATCTCTCCAAAGTATACTAGACCTGTCCCTAATGCTTCTATCTACGTTTGAGAGGGATCTATCGAAGTTGCTTTGCATTATCTCCGTTACACATGGCTTAGGACACATGGCGGGATAATCAATCTGAACGTTATGAAGCTCTCCTCGGTAGATACTGGTACCAGGGAGCTCAGTAGATTGTAAGCTTCGTAGGCTCTCAGTTGCTCAGAGTATATGTTTTGTAGACGTCCGCTTCTGTGATATTCTGGCCTAACCCACCTATGGTCCCACGATTCCATATAATATATAGGCGCTATGCTAAGACTATAATTGAAACCGTAAGTCTGGTACCTCAGAAGGCTCCTAGAGTTACCCTATCTGATTAACTGCCGTCAAGCAGAACCCCCATAAGATACCAGGCGGAGTGAGATCAGAAAACGCATAGGCCAGTCTACATCTATTTTGACTCATGTTTGCCCTAGCCACAGGTACAGCGCCTCACATAGCTACGTCCAACTGCACTGAAAGGTCGGCGTATTCAAGATACCATTTGTTAGGCGAGGTTGTCGTGGAGCTGTGGCACTAGGTGCTGCTTTACGGCAGTTAATCAGATACCATTCCGCCAACGCTCAAGGTCAGACTCGGTGTTCCTGTTGTCTTGCTTGTTTAGGTAGGCTTCGTCTCTAGCGGGCTGCTGCTGTGCCGGGGCTGCGTTGTGATACTAAATCAGTTTAGGTCTATCTAAAGTTAATATAGACGTAGTCAAAGATGATAAATTTACTGTTACAGAAGCTATCAAGCTTTTGAAAGATGACACTAACGCCATGGACATGCTATATATATGTAGAGGTGGACCTTCGTCGTCAGTCGCAATACAAAGGCCATGTATATAGAAGCATCCCCACAGGCAACATCTACCCGCACGTGTTGATAATTCTCCATCGCGGATGATTGTCTGGATTTACTTAGTATAACTGCATTGTAGTTCTTTCAGGCGAAAAGATTAGATTAGACTCTAGACGCCTTCTGGAGCACAATCCACTACCACCGTACTGGCAGCAAGCAGAATACAACAATCGTCAGGCAAACAAGAGCATTTGCTCGACTCCGATATCTTATCACAAAACATCATAAAGGATACACTATGGTTGGTCATGTTACTTTTAACCTGGAACTGTATACGTAGTGGTGTCCTGGACTCGATATGATGGCGGTGATGCAACTAGTGAGCAATGAGTTGTAATCGAAAATTTACTAACTGGAATACTTGATACTAGCAAACATAGTACAATCACAAGCATTGCATGAGAGACATATTGGCTTTACTTGGGTGAGAAGGCACTGCCATGTTTAGTGTTTCTTTAATGATGGTGAACAAATCGGACTGTGAAACCATATATCCGTTTGCTGGTTTGTGATTCTAGAGAGAAAACTAGGTCACTAATTTTGATTGCCTTCCCATAGGCCACCCACAGATACAGGCATATATTCGAATGGGCCTGAATGATCTTCCACTACTTCGATGATGTTGCTGATACACACATCCGATACACAGCTTCACAAATATATCTGAAGCACTGAATACTGCAATGTCGCTGACAAGGTCATGTGTATTGTACTCAGGCAACTCTCACAATTGTAGACTATGCCTAGCAATATGATCATGTAATCAACTTTACTTGTGCCATTATAAGACTTCATACCATCCTATGTCATGATTATGAAGGCAAGTTTGAAACTAGAGTAAGGATTGATGTGAACTGCAGTGTGGGCAGTAAGACCACCAGGCTATATTATTTCCTCTCTCATCTCACTGTCGATAAGAGGGAATGAAGCTGGGTGTCATCTCAGCTAAAAAACCTTAGCTTTCACTTACAACATTTCTTGCTAAGAGAGGCAGCCATACAACAAGGAACGCAGAATCCAAGGTTACATTTACACTATGGCTAGTTTAGTTGTTATAAGAGCTGATGGGTAAGTTGTTCATTTTAGATTATGAAAGGTACCCAAGTCGAACCTGGATGGAGTAAGATGATGGGAGACACCTCTGAGAATTCTGGCAGTTTATCTTGACCTTCAGACACTAAGAGATGGTTGGCCCCATATTAACATCTCTAAACGTACCTGTTGTTTTCACCATCGTTATTTTTGGACATGTGTAAACTGTCTGCACAAGCTGTCTCACTTGGAGATGAGTACTGCTAAATTAGAGATATATTTGGTAGGATGATGGTATCAAAGAGCTTGGTTGAGAGCAATCTATATACACATTACAGACAACAGGGTTGATTGAAGTATAAAATGCCCTCATACTACCTGAGGGTCCATTCAGTTTATATCCGCAGCCAGCCTCTCTGAGCTCATGCATGTCTCAGAGCTTAACCAAAGTGATGGGTCACGGAAATGTAGGGCAGCATGTGGGTTGAAGGTTCACACGTACAGCCCCGGCAAGTGGGAGCTGCCATTTTCAAACTAGCTGTCAGGTAAGACGATGTGCGACACCTTGATGACTACTAAGGTTCACAACCGTTGTATATTTAGCTGATATTTACTTCTGTATTACATGAATAGAATCTATCTCCTTAACGATCTAGTACATTGGAAAGCTGCAAAAGCCTGAATTTGCAGGTATATTACATATATTGAGAGGATGATAGGCTGGTAGAAGATGATGCGGAGTTGATGGGGTCTAGGCGGGTAGGGAGAGATCGGAGAAGAAGAAAGCACCGATGAATATCCGGGCATCGTCGCCAAGGTCGAATTATTTCACGATTTTTCCAGACGACTGGGGCCCCCCGCCAGACTTTTTCTGACGAGTTCCGAAGTGCCAACGGCAACATTGTCATTCCAGTCAGTTCCTTCGTGACCAGGTAGTAGTTTGCAAGCAATCACATATACATACATCGTCATTGTCCTCAGTCACCGTACCTAACCGATCTACGCGTACCTACGCGTACCTACACATACCTACACATATCTACACATACACTGTGTATACATATATTCAGTCTCTGTGTGTGGTTGTGTGGTCCACCATCCCCCGTCGGCCGTGCCCCCATCTGAAATAAGAGCGCGCATCGCGTCGAAAGACATTCACTTCGTGCCTACCTTCCCCGAACCGCTACCCAAATTCTCCAACTCCATCCACCCTCTCTCCAGTCCCATCCCGAAAAAAAAAATAACAATTCCCCACTTGCAATCAATACACACAGTACCTGCAAGCCTGCAAACCTGTCATAAACCTGCGATACATTATACATCGCCTCCTACCTACCTACCTAAGGTACCTAACCTACCTGGGTTACATAACAAATTACTTACCTATACAGTACTGACTGACTGTACCTAACCTTTTTTTACCTCCCTCGATTTATCCATCCCTCCTCCATATTCGCCCGCACCCACCATCCACACCCACACTCACACTCACACTCACACTCACATTCGCAATTTTCCTCACGCTAATTTCTTCTCCCTTCCGCAACTTACTACGACGAACGGCTTCTCTTCGCCTCCACCACGACCGCCTACATCTGGGTTTCCTTTTCTTTTCATCTTCCATTTGATCTTAGCGTTTCCTGCATTGTTTCCTCGTGAGACGCAGCGCTGGTCTGTCTTCTTTGGTCTTTGGGTTGTTTTCCCCCTCACGCCACGAACCACACTCACCACACACAAGCCCGTAGGTACCTGGTCTACAACAACCGAGCTTGGCTCCGTCAGCGCCCATAAATCTAGCAGCCTACTTATATACCCTCCAGCTCTGAAGTCCCCAAGTCGTCTGTATTCGACTCTGCCCGTTGATCTCGTCGAGAGATTCCTTCCATTCCACCCGGCGCACAACTCTGTCTGTCCCGACTACCCCCGACCACCACCGACCACCACCCGGCGCAACCATGGCCACAAACGGTAATATTAATCACTCCGACCAGTTCGTCTCGGTCTCTACGACGAGCTCATCCGCGACCACCATGCCTCCTAACGACCAGACAAGCAACACCAGTTCTAACAACAACAACAACAACAACAACAACCTTGGTAAGGATGAGGTGGCCTGGTTTTTCGTTGAGCAATATTATACGACCTTAGGCAAGAACCCGGAGAAGCTTCACGTAGGTCCCAATCGTATGTTATGCTTATACATGAGGATGAAGTTGTTAATAAGCCCGCTAGTTATTTTACGGAAAGCGCTCCCAGTTCGTCTACGGACTTGAAGCAGAGGTTGCCAATGTCTCGGTCGGCAGACAGGTATGTTCCTCGGCTAATATTACTGGAACAACACTGACAACCCGGCTTAGACAATCCAGGAGCGCATTAAGTCGCTTGACTTCCAAGACTGCAAGGTCCGAGTTTCCAATGTCGACTCCCAGGCGTCTTACGATAATATTGTTATTCAAGTGATTGGCGAGATCTCCAACAAGGCCGGCGACCCCAAGAAGTTTGTCCAGACTTTCGTTCTCGCCCAACAGCCCTCTGGATACTTCGTCCTCAACGATATCCTTCGGTACATTGACGAGGAGGGCGACGAGGAACCCACGGAGACTGCTCAGGATGAACAAGTAGAGCCTCCAGTTCAGTCTGTTCCGGTGACTAAGGAGGAACCTGAAGCGGCCCCGACGGAATCCACTGAGGAGAAGCCTGTTTCGTTCGACGCTGGTGTCATTGACCAGAAGCTTGAGGAGGTCACTAAAGACCCTGCCCCAACCAATGGCGAGCCGGCAGCTGAGCCCGCCGTTGAAGAGACGGCGGCAGCGCCAGAAGCCCCCAAGAAGGCGGAAGATGTGGCAGCTCCCGACCCCGACACAGCTGCCAAGGAGCTAGCCGAGGCAGCTGCTAAAGAGCCTGAGAAGCCCGTGGACCCCAGCCCGACACCTGTGGCGGCTCGTCCACCACCCCCTGCCGCAGCACCAGCCCCGGCTCAACCGCCCAAGCCTATGACTTGGGCTAGCCGAGCTGCCGCCGCCGCAGGTCCTCGCCCTGTGCTGCCTCTCGCAGCCAAAGCAGCCTCCCCGCAAGCCGCTACGCAAGCTCGTCCCGCCGGTTCCGCTCAACCCGCCACTGCCCAGACGCCAACCACAGCTCAGGGCTCTGAGGCTGGAGCCCCTACAGCTCCCGCTAAGGAAGCACCTACGGAATGGCAGACGGCAGGCAGCGAATCGAAGCGGCAAAACCGGCCTCAGTCAATCTCCGGTCCTCAAGGAGAGAAGGATGGTACCATGGGATACGTCAAATATGTTACCGAAAAGGTGAAGCACGATGATCTCAAGGCTGCCCTGGCGCAGCACGGCGAGCTGGTGTACTTCGACATCAATCGCCAGAAGGTTAGCTCTACGCTCCTGATTTGATAGTGACAAAATAGTCTAACTGATATCGCAGAACTGTGCCTTCGTCGAGTTTGCGTCCACGACAGGGTACCAAGCCGCCGTAGCAGCAAACCCCCACACAGTGAACGGAGAGAGCATCGTGGTTGAACCTCGACGGCCTAAAGCTGGTGCTTATGGCGGCAGCAACTACACCACGGGACGAAGCAACGTGCAGGGTCGTGGAGGACGAGGAGGATTTGATGGTACTCGGTCTGGAAGCCAGGGGGGTAGGGGTGGCTTCGGAGGTCAGAACCGTGCTAGAGGTGGTGGCGTGCCACGAGGCCGAGGTGCTTCTCAGGCCGCCACTAATGCGTGAATGCTTCTCTGACGGTGAAGGCTTATTTGGGTGGGGGAGAAGAGGGGGGCGGAGGGAGTTTATGAAGTCGAGCGGGTGGGTGGGGTGCATGGGCCATTGGGCTCGGAGACCTTTGAGGACACGGAAGTTCTTTCACAGACAGTTCCCCTCAGAAAAGGTTTGATGCGGGTTTTTGGAGTTAGGCAATGGGTGCTTCATGGATTGAACCTGGGCCTTGTTCAGCAGCCTGCCTCTCACGGGGAGAGGGGGGGTGGCATCTCGAGGGGCTGGGGGGTTCTTTTTTTTTTATTAATCTGAGAGAGCTGAGCATATATCATTGCAACGAATCATCATTAGCTAATGCGATACCTTCTGGCTGGGAGGAAAAAACACTTTGTACATTGATGGATGGCTGGATGGAAAAGAAACGTTGATTCACTCAATCTGCATGGGGAGGAGTGAAAAACGGACGACACACACACACACATTTTTGGGAAATTCATGAACCAGACTTTGTACAGTTGTTAAAAATACGGGGGTTCCAAGGGTGTTTGTTGTTGGTGACGATATAACATCTTTACCTGTGTATTAGTGTAATGCTATCAGACGAACTTGATGATGGTTTCAAACAGAAGTTTTGCTCCTTGAACTGTTGTTTGTATACTGTAACGAGGCTGTATGATGAGCTGCATAATGTGTGCTAGACGCTGTTGAGGGTTGGTGACACAAATAGGGGCAGGTGCTGGATCGAGAGTTAGGGGCTTTTGATAGGTTTTGCGATAGAGACCTTGTTCAGCCTTGCTTGTCTTTGCATGGAGCAAGAGGCTTGATGTCGACTAGGGCCAGGTGTGCGATAGACCAGCCTTGCTATGAATACCTGTTTCTGTTTATGCTGATGGTGCCGAAGAGGATATATATATATATATATGACCCTGAGATGTCATCTCAAGGTGAAAAGTTTGACGACGCAAGCTGTATCTTAGTTGACTTCCTCCGAAGCCCCGCAAGGATCTTTCTCGTCTATCTCGCACCTTGATCCTGCTCCAGGTGTGATTGATGGATTAAAAAATACATAATGACCGGCTTATACCGCAGGATCTCAGATCTAGGAAGCGAGCCACTGAGACGCTGCCGTTGGGCTCGTGTACCTTTACTACTGCGAGTAAGCTCGATTAGCTCGTAATTTTTTTTGCATCATCTATTGTTATGCGCCTGCTGCCTGCTGTATCTCAGCATCTCATATGTAGGTTCCCGAAATCTGCTTAGGTACGTTTTCTGTAGGTCCCCCTGCGCTTAGCTATGCCTTAGGCGCGTGACTCCGTATTGCTGTAGCTGCTTGTATGGATATTACCTGGGGTATGAGGCTCGCTCGCCTTGTTTAGGTAATATATAGGTAGTTGTTTCGTACTAGCTTAATAGTAAGCATAATCACCAGGCTGGAGCTTATATGTTAAAGGTAGAGTTTGTGCATGTTATTCGAACCTAAGAGTGCAGGACTCGAAGCCGGTTACTGGGTAATCTCTAGGTATATATAGCTGCAGGCTGCCGCCTGCGTGCCGAGAGCGTGAGATGTGTGTTACCAGTCCTTCGTTAAGATCTGAAAATGTCAGGATCTGAATCTACGATATGAAAAATTGTGATAAGATATCTCGGAAGGGTTGCATTTGCGATGTAACAATATGTATGACGTTTCATAGAATCGGGTGTATCTTATGCATGTACGATGAGATCGCACTGCGATGTCAGCGACGAGGCTAGGAGTTGGGGTTCTGTGTACCTGTGTCTGACTTAAACAGTGCTGTCTCTAGGACTTTTTATTTGTTTATTCGAGACCGAAGCTTGAAGATATTGAAGGTAAAGCAGCTATATTCACAATAGCCTTGGCCTTAGTGGCTAAGACTTGCCATATGGAAGCTATAGAGGATTTCACTCAAAATGAAGTATAGTCCCAGAATTTTGCCTACCATTCTGAATGATTTCAGTATCCTATACACCGGAACGCCAACCTTATGGTAGACCTTCATCCTTAGACAGGTCCCAATGATCCCTTCGTAACTCATAGCTGATGGCCATACACTCCTCTCTGCCTTTGACTAGGACATATCATGAGCTGGCCATCTCGGCTTCCACTGTCCTTGTCTCCTTGACCAGATCGTCGACAACGTCATCCATCATACCGTTCGCGCCGTCGATGTCCTCGAAGACTTTTTCTAGGAGGCCCATCAAGGTTTCTATTTCAGCGCGCTGTCTCTGGATATCCTCAAAGAGTTTCGCGTTGTGTGCTTGTACCGTCTGTAGCTTGGCGTTGAGTTGCGATTGTTGCTGAGCCAGATGCGGTGCTAGATGTGCTGCTAGGACTTGGTCCGCTGGTAGCATGTGCGGTCTGGGCAGGTTAGTACAGTTGCGTTCAACATACTTTGGAAAACAACTTGAAAAAAAGGCGCAACTCATAGACTTATAGAGAAAAGACAAACAAAAATGATTTCAATAAGAGCAATAAAAAAAGAAGTAGAAAAAGAGAGGAGGAAAAAGGCAAAAAACATACAACACCGGGGATTCGCTGGTCGTCACCGACCCAACTACTAATCCGGCGGTACACAGCTTATCTAGGGCAGAGCGGACGGGATGCCGAGTTTTCTGTGTCCTATGGTCGTATGTGCTAATCCGGTGCACAATTGCGATTTATAAACCAGACCCGGTGCAGTGCACGCTACTTACACACGCAACAACCAAACCAATGGTACTGCGCCAAAACGTGAGAAATATGGAATCCACTTACGGAACAGGTGCCTCTCTCCCAGCAGCGCTCGCCTCGACCCTCCTGCGCTCGGCCTCGCTGACCAGGCTCTCAAGCTCGTTAAGCTTAGCGACAACGTTGCGGGCTTGCAGGATGGAATCGAATTCTTTCTGTAAAATTAATTAGAGCGCATCAGCCATTTGAATCACCCTTCACGCATTCCCAAAGTGGGAGGATGATGCGCGTGTCGCTTATGCATGCATGCATCGCTGACAGACACTCCAACCCAACTCCCACACACAACATAACAAAAGCCCACCGAACCACTCCCGTTCGATCCAGCCAGCGAAAAAAAAAAAAAAAAGAGAGTCAGAAAAACGCACCTTACACAGCGCCCCAAGCCGATCAACCATCTGCTTCTGCACGGCCTTCAGCATGTTCGGCGCCTGGACGGCGATGGTCGGGAAGCACGCGGCGAAGTTGTCGTAGCTGATCTTGCCCAGCGTGTGCGACAGGCTCGAGTTCAGCACGTCCTGGAACCGCGACGCGCGCGGGCCCGGCGTCAGCGGCGTGTGGCGCGCCGGCAGCGGCGGCGACGCCGGTGCTGGCGGGTTCGAAGATGCGTCTTCTGCTGTGGGCGCCATGTTGCGCAGCTGTTGGTTGTTGCTTCGTCGATTGCGGTTGATTGTTGTAGTAGTAGTAGTAGTAGGGTCCTGCGGTACTCGAGGTAGGTGGCGGTATATGTCGTAGTGGAGTGAGTATATTTCGGTTTCTGCTGGGACGGACGTTGGATTATGTACAAAACGGCGACGGGGATGTGTGTGATAGGTATGTATGGTGGGATGAGTGCAGGCGCGTTCAAATATCCGAACCGCGATTTCGGGTTGCGCAGGCTTATCGATATGTCGCGGTCACACGTGGGCGGGACCGGATCTTACAACCTTAAGGTACCAAGTACCTAGGTACGCACTAGTGCCAGGGGGTCCTGGAATGGTTCAACCCCTGAATTCCTCGAGAAGTTAATTTCCAACGTCACGTCTACATTCCAACAGACCATATTAAAAAATCATTATTTCTTCGTCAGTCAATGACTCGTACATATTAACCTCTTCGTAACGTCTAGTACAATACACAAAACCGAAAACATTTGGTTGGATGTCGTCCATATGCCTCGAACCATTGGTCCTGATCCATCCATCCCAATCATGTCTAAATGCTCATCATAAGTCCCAGCCTCAAGTTCGCCGAACGATGCCTTTCATTATATGCCACGGGGGAGTCGTATCAGCAATTTATGAGATGCCCAAACACCAAACCATGAGGTCCCGAAAGATCATGTGCAACCGTTGAAATATTAGTTGAAATCGACCGTTCCGCTGCCGGGTCTAGCGTCTCTTCTCTCGAGTCTCCGTCGCCGCCGTCGGTCTGCAGCTGATGCAGTTGTGGAACCTCCGGCCACCGGTCCGCTAGGTGATGGGCTCATCGCGCTCCACGTACCATGGCTCTCCGGGCTGCCTATACTAGAGACCGCCTGGTCAGGAGCCGGTGCCCCCGAGGGACCTGGTTGACCCGAGTAATAGGTCGAGTCCTTCCCTGCTCGTCGACCAGCAAAAGCAGGAGTGGGTGGTGAGAGCGGGTCGCTAACTAATCTCTCAGCAGCGGCTTCGTCTGCGGTTCTGCGCGTACTCGAGTCACGTCGGTAACGCCGACGGCCAGGGACGTCACTCTCCGACATACTGCTGACAGAGGTTGATCTTCTTCTCCGTCGACTCGCTGCCTGCTCTTCTTCTGTGAGACGGCGTAGAGTTATGTTCCTGTCTCGGTCGTCGTGATATTTCACCTTGACGCTGACAGGCTGGCTCGGAGGTCGGCTGCGGTCTCTTCGACGGCGCTCTTCTTCCTCCGCGGCCACTGCTGCAGCACCTGCCGCAGCTGCAGCGGCAGATCTCTCACCTTCCCTGCGTCGTCGCGAAGAAGTCCTCCTATGCATTCGACTACCGGTAGACTCGCTCCCAGATTCCGGGTGCAGTGGATGAAGCACGCCATGCGGGTCCGGTGGCATCGGTGGCATTGAAATGCCATGTCTTGATCTCGATCTCGATCGTGAATGCGAATGCGAGCGGGGACCTGGCATTGGGACTATGGGTGGTACACCTCCTGGACCCAGCGGTGGCATGGGTGGACCGCCAACACTTGTTCCAGGAGGACGAGCTTCCAGCATCGATGATTCTGTGTCACGAGTGAAAGACGTGCCAGTTGGAGCAGATGACGGCGGCGGTCGACGTCGCGACGGCCGCGTTGGTGTCCCGTAACCGTCGCCGGTGTACCTGGAGCCGTGGCGTCCGTCCCGCCTCTCGTCCTCCATCTTTAATCGATCCTCCTCTGCGTTTTTATCCGTATTGCCCTTCATTTTCTTGGCTAGCCAGCCTAGTCCAAGACCAGCAAGCAAACCCTTGCTAGCTTTGCTTCGACCACTTTCTTCATCTTCCCTGGTTCGTCTCGATGGACTCACGTAAGATGAATATGAAGATATGTCATGACTATCCTGTCTTGAATGAGCCGGTCGAGCACGCGATGGGCGTGGCGTCGAAGGTCGAGGTTCCGCAGCGCTCAAGGCCGCAGCTGCAGCGACAGGATCCCCAGGCCCTGGCAATATTGGAGTGCGTGGCCTTCTACCACCAGGTAACTCTGATCGGTCTTCGGTGAAATCGCTCTCTGTATAATGATCGTGGTGTGTTCGGGGAGGCCGGGCCCTACTGCTCGGCCCGGTAAATCGGCTAGGTGTGTCTGTCTCGACCGCCGAGTACTCTTCGTCGTCATAGCGTCGTTTCTCTCTCCGATCCTTAATTCTTTTGGCCAGAGCTCCAGCCCCGAACATCCCGGCTAAACCAAGGAGTGTGTTCATCAAACTCCCCTCTCGGCGATCAGTCCTGCCTGAATATTTCTCATCCTCGAAGTAGCTTGCTGAACCCCTTTGGGATGGGATGACTTCGGGCGGGGTCCTACGACTTCGCGATTGAGACCTACTGCGGCTTCGGGTGCGGTCCTGTTCGCGGTCCTTCTTCCGGCCCCGCAAGAGTGCCCAGATACCAGCACCTGCTGCCAACGTTTCCAGCCACCCAAAGCCTCGCCTAGATCTGCGTTCCGACGCCGTGATTCCGCCTTCCGAGCGGCCGCCATGGATCATCAACTCATCAGGTTCGACCCTGTTCTCGTGGCGCCAGCTGAGGATGAAATACAGCAAAAGCAGAAATCCCATCCACAGTGCGTACAGGATGAAAGTGAATTTGGGCGAACCGTATAGCGTTAGGCCAAGAGGAACTTGCACGATGCCTAATAACGCAATCGTCCTCCCTCCCCATCGGTGGATCATGAGTCTCAACGACTTTTTCCGGATATTCTTCACCATCCGGCCCCCAATGGCTTGAAGGATAATCATAGTATATATGGCAACCCCAATTCCATGATGTGGATTCGTCAAGCTTCGATTCGGACCGACGGCAAACCAGCCGAGTATGAAGACGACCGTGGACAGGCCAACAGCGAGAACTTGCAAGTATGCATGCATCCGGATGACCGCGCTTGGTGGCCCCCTATGAAATCTCGCCCACATGGCCGCGATTGGTACTATGAATAAGAAGGTAATGGCAGCAAGAACACCGTGGCCTGTGACCAATTGGTGGTACTGTTCTACTGTTGCGAAACGATTGCCCATGCCTAATACATGTTTAGACACTAGGTAGTGCTATCTTATAACGATTTCGACTGACTTACCATTGTACTGCATGGTTTCCAAGTTGAGTCCAACGAGATTGGGTAAGAGAAAGGTATTTTTGGTGAAGTCCCAGGTCCCATCTCCCACCACCATTGTGTCCGAATCATAGCTGGCCGACCCGGGCGCCGATAGCCCATCGGCCGACGCCATGATGGCGGCAAAACTCGCTTAGCGACAATTCGATTGAGTCAGTATGTAAAGAGCGTTTGTGGAAAGATGGCCAAGGAATGCGGAATGACGAAATGACGGAGTCTTCGGAATGTGGGAAGAGGTATCTGCAAGCCAGAGCGATTGTCTAGCAGGAACGAGGAACACAAAGTAGGTGAGCCTGTAATAAGCTGGAAGAGTGTCGGTGTCGGGGTATCAACTGAAGCAGCAAGGAATGTAAAAAGAGGTGTCATTAAGCGTGCCTGTTAAAGCGACGCTGTTGAACAGAGCTCAGGAAGGGGCACACACACACACCTACACACGCAATTGTTTGAAATTTTTGGTGTTGAGAGAAAAGCAGACCTCCAACCTCTTCGAAGGTGGAGAGCTGTGGTGACATGGCACCGCAGCTGTGCAACCACTTTTGCTGACAGGGGTTTTTAGACGTTCTTTAGCACTTGCGTTGTTTTCACTGTCAGGTTGCGGGGTGACGGGTGGGGCCTCCCGGCGACGTAACCCAATTTTGAGGACCCTATCTGTAATCCGTACTTATACAAAGTTCAGGGTACAAAATTCAGGTACGTACCTGGGCAGGCTGTGCAGGTGACCCGCACTGTCGGCTGCCCGAAATCATCATGCTTGCAGTGGATACGGCGCACACCACGTGCATATAATATCTACACAAATTACAGTTTATCAGTGGTCGTAGCTGTAGCTATTCTACCTAGGCAGGCCTAGGTTGGGTACCTATCCGTATTCTGTAGATGCTCTGCAATCGGACCGGAGACGTTCGTCTGTCTTCACTAGGTTACCTTTCTCTGCAATACATGTATCATGTTTCTTTTGTGCGATTCTCTCACATATATATAGCTTCAAATTACCAGCTGTCATGTCTACGACCCGACTTACGTTCTTATACCCTCATCTATTCCGGGCCGCTCGCTTAGGCGAGTCTGCCGCCCACGCAGCGCAATCCCGATGTCGCAAGTCTCCGAACCACTGCCAACCACCGCACAAGGCGTCTCTAACAACCACCCACCGACCCAAACAGGCGGCGTTTGAGAGACATGGCACCGCCGTGGAGCCAACGGCCGTCCTACCCGACGCGGTGAAAATACCGCAGCCAGGCAGGGAGCCCTCGGAAGATCCCAAGGCAGAGCCGGCTGGGAAAAAGGGTGCAGCACAACAAGAGAAGGAGCCCTCGCAAGAGTCCAAGGACGCAGAGGACACAATCATAAATGCGGCGGACGGGAGCGAATCTCTATCGCCTGCGGCGTCAGGGGCGCCTGGGCAAGCTACGACTGCCCAGCAGCAGGCCGCGACGGAGGCCAAGATGCAGCAGAGCGGGCCGATGGAGGCGGTCTTGCACATGCCGCCGCCGGAATCGACGGCGCATCCTCACATATCGACACCTCCATATGTACATCACTTCGATACCTATACTCTCGTGAAGCAATTAGAAGCCGGTGGATATACCAAGGAGCAGGCTATTACGGTCATGAAGGCTATCAGGTCGTTGCTAGCTCAGAATCTAGACGTCGCGCAAGATGGGCTAGTGAGCAAGAGCGATGTGGATAATGTCGGTGGTTATTTCTGAATTTGGCTTTGCCGCATTTGCTGACTGGCGTGGGTTAGGAAACATATCTGTTTCGAGCCGCTTGCTCAGAGCTGAGCTCCGAAGTGAGCAACAACCGGAAAGCAGACGATGAGCAGACCCGCCAGCAGCGCACTCACTTACAGCACGAAGTCGACATCTTGAGCCAGCGGATGAGCCAGGATCTGCTGACGCTTAAGGACGACGTCAAGGGCATGTTCAACGACCGCCGGATGAACGTGAGGGAGGAGCAGAGGACGATGGAGAGTGCTGTTGGTTGCCCGCAGCATATTACTACTGGCTACTCGTTTTGCTAACCGCTGCTGAAGATCCAACAAATCAACTTGAAAATTAGCGTGATATTGAACAGCGATTCCAGGTCCGACATCGAAGGTCTGAGATGGGTGTTAGTTCGGCGGTCGGTCTTGGGCATCGTATTCATGGCCGTGCTTACGTTAGGAACCCTGCGCTATACCACTTATGCCACTCATGAAAGACAGAAAGCGGCACAGGAGGAAGCGAGTCAAGATGAGGAACTCAGGAAGAATATGGAGAGGGAGAAACACGCCCCACCCGTAGATGCTGCTGAAATTTTGGCAGCCAATTGAAAATTAAAATCGATACCCATAGGAATAGAAAGGGGTAAAATATAAGCATAGGCATCAAGTATCAAGCGAGCATTGGTTGTTGGCTCTTACATAAAAAGCACTATTTCATTTCTAGCTCCACTTGAAGTGAAAAGACAAATTGGCGCAGAGTTCTGTGTTGTGTATGTAATATGGAACTCAACGCCCCAAGCATATCGAAGTCAACCATCCCGAACGCCGTCGCAAGCCCTGAATATTCAAGCAACACTGGCAATCCAGCCAGCCAACATCTAGTCCCGGTCCTTTTCCGAAGCATCCCGTTCCAGAGCCTTCCTAAGCCTCTCCTCCTGCCTCTTCCAATGGCTTCCCTCCTCGTAGTCCTTGGATATCTTCAGCGCATTCCGCAACCGCTCGCTCTCCTTGATCTTGGCATCGGCCAGCTCATGGACCTGGTGGGCCTTCAGTCCCTTCCTCGGGGCCGCGTCTCGCCCGCCCTTGTTCATCTTCTCCTGCAGCTCCTTGCGCAGGACGTCGCAGCGCTTGTCTATCTCGTCCTCGTCGATGCTGTTCCGTGAATAACACACCGGTCAGTATTCGGTCGATGGGGATGGGGATGGGAGTGGGGAAGAAATATAACATACCCTTCATCCTCGAGCTGATCTCGCAACTCGAAAACCTTGACCTCAACCTCGCGCTTGCGATCGTGCTCAAGGATCTCCTTGTCGGGCTGGCGCTGGCGGTGCTTGAAGTTGTCCAGATCTCTGTTGTAGGGGGCGGCTCGATCGCGCGGCTTGAGATGGGCTAGGTTGCGCTGGACATAGCCAGAGGTGCCGCTGCCTCGCGGGGTGGAGAGTCCGACGTTGTCCGACATGGCTCTGCTATTATTGATCTGATGATGTTATCGTGGGATGGAGCTTGGACACTGCGATTAAGAGAAACGGAAGGCGGTCACAGGTGGCGGAAATGGGGATGGTGGGACAGCGACGGCGGAACAAAGTGGGATGGTGGGGTTTGAGTCAGAGCTCCCCTCGAAGCTTAACAACGTATGTACTTAATAAGTATGTACTTAATAAGTATGTACTTAATAAGTATGTACTTAATAAGTATGTACTTAATAAGTATGTACTTAATAAGTATGTATGACTGTATATTTTGCCCCGCGATGAGTCGCGTTCAGATAGGTACATAAAACGGTAGCTAAGGCACCTAAGAACTCCCAGCTTAATAATATTTTTATTTACTTTGTCATTGCTGTTATTGCGTCTCTCAAACCTAACGGCTTCTACTCAAAGGCGGTCGTTGGAAACTTGAATTCAAACGCCGTCTTGAAACAAACCTGGGAATCATCATCAGCAGCAAAGAAAATGCCTATATCCACCAGTACACAACCTAGTCCAGGCCCTGCCAGTGCAGGTACACAGTTTCCGCCCATAACCCGAGATCACATACTCAACTGTTCATATGACTCCTGGTTCCCCAAGTACGTATACTTTGTGTTGATGTTGTACTCACAAGATAACTAACATGTCAGCAGGTATCGTGCCTCGTGTATCAAGTCACGCATCATTCCGCTCTCTCCCGAGTTTATAGAGTACATCCGTGAGGATGGCATTGTCCTTGGGGACGATGATGGAACCGAATCTGAGGACGACGAATGGGAGCCAGTCACTACCAGCATGCGACCGCCTGTCGAAGAAGCCGCCACAGACTCGGGTTCCGACAGTGATGAAGATGAGCCGCCAAGACTTCCACCAAACCAGAGGTTTCCCGAGTTGCACCAGTCGATCAAAAACAAGATCGCAGAGCTAGGCGGTGCTGTGGCACCGAAGCTAAACTGGACTGCACCCAAGGACGCGGCTTGGATATCGCCGCACCAGAACACCATCAAGTGTACGAGCCCTAACGACATCTACCTCCTGCTCAAGAGTTCCAACTTCATCACCTACGACCTTGAGCATGCCTTCGATGACTGCACGCCCACCAGCAACTCCTCCACAAACACACCATCCTTCAAGCCAGTTCTAGTGCTGCGGTCGTATTTCAACCCTCACACAGCGATGGAGTTCCGCTGTTTCGTCAAGCATAGGAACCTCATCGCCATCTCACAGCGGGACCTGAACTTCTTCGAGTTCCTGAAATCCCTGCGGTCCGACATCGTTGCGCGGATTAGCCAGCTCTTCAACAATAAGCTGCGGTACACCTTCCCGGACAATAACTTTGTCTTCGACGTCTACATTCCCGAGGGCGAGGACGAGCCGCTGAGCAGAGCGCGGCTCATCGACATCAACGCCTGGGCACCGCACACCGACAGCCTGCTGTTCGACTGGAAGGAGCTGCTCGACATGGAGGTTCCCGGCCCAGTCCTGGGCGTCGTCGGCGGGGAGGAAGAGGGCGTGGATGGGAACGGTGCTGAGACGGACGAGACGTCGAGTGATGAAGAAGACGACGACGACGACTTCGTGCCGGAGCTGAGGCTCATTGAGGAGGAGGACCCGGCCGCGTTCAACTTCAGCTCGCCTCAGTACTCGGCCCATAAGCTGCCTAAGGATGTGGTTGACGCGAGTCTGGCTGGCGAGGGGGGGATGCGCGAGTTCGCCCAGAAGTGGAGGGAGATGGTAGATTATAGGGAGAACGTCGCGAACTGGGAGATGAACGATAAAGAATGAGCAACAACGCGCTTCTATTGCAGGTTTCGGTCGTCAGAGAGATCGCTTCACGTTCTTCCATTGTACAATACTTACAAGTCATGGTGCATACCTAGGGGTGATACTGCTCTACTGTCTAGGTGTTTGGACTCTTAGTAATGTAAAGTGAAGGACTACTGGTCTCAAGGACTATGTCAAAATCAACAAGCTAGTGAAGCAATGATTACAGCTCTACCTTTTTCTGATTATTTCCTCCACTACGTGACTATGCTGTTATGTATTCTATCTAAAGCCCAGCTAAATTTGAATATGGCTGAGAGTCCAAGCCATCAATGTAATGATCTACGATGTTGGCGGTGTCTGATATCAATCGTAATTGTACCGTGTACAGCCCAGGATACCTAGTGTACATAATATAGTAGTCTAGTATATCAATCATGTATAAGCCTCCAAAAAGAGCCGGCTGTGATCGATAGAATGCGATACATAGTGAAAATATACCTTGGACGCAATGCATATTTAACTAACTTGATATGAATGGATATTTGCAATAGAAATTAACAAATCGAACGTGTGACAAGAGCCTTGCGGCCACGTCCCGTTGTCCAGTCAAGTGTAATAACCAACTACTTGAACACACCTCTATCCTGAATATGAAAACTGTAGGTATCATATGATATAACATGATAATGTCTAGAAGAGTCACGTATAATATCAATGATAAACCCCTTAGATCACTACCGATGTCGCGGCCAGTCTGAAGTGTTATATTTCAGAGCATGCTGTGTGGTTGAACTAGACAATGACAATATCCTGGGCCTTGGAGTCCCAGTCTCTCGGGGTGAAATCGAAAAGTGGTTCCCCCTCTGAATTCCGGAGAACTCCATAATATCCGAAATGCTTCGTCGCAGGATCCCGGTTCAACCTATCACAGTCGGCTTGACACATTGAAAAATATCCGTCACGTTTGTCATCCCACCAACAAGCCCTGTGTGTGTATAACAACCCGAATCTTCTGAAAGCTTGCGGCTCAGTCGTATCGCGAACCAGCACTAGTCCAAAGAAACCAAAATCTTCCAGGCTCAGATACAACGGGAGACAAAAGATGGTCATTGGCCGGTCGTCGTCTCTATCATCGAAATAGACTTCAAACACGGTCCTCGTGTCTTCGGTCAAAAAAAAATCTCCTTCCGCTTCGTAGCTTAGCTCGGTAAGAACGCCTCATAGAGTGAGATGCGCGCCAGACACCTGGCCGAAGGGGTCATTGTCGAGATTTTGGACATCAGCATGCACGAAACGGGCTAGTGGTACGCATGTTTCTGTTGCTTTTGGTATGCGACACCGGAACGAGTAGACGGAAGCCCACGACCAAGAGGGTGCCTGATAGTCCTTCACTCTGCCTCTGCGCACTTGGTACCCAGAAAAACTATCACGAAAAGGGCACCTCCATGTGAGTTGAAAGGTGATTAGCTCCGACCACAAACCTGCGAGATAACGACATGACATCAACGGCTCGAGTTCCCGGACAACCCCTGATATTGCAACGAGTTTGTCACTTTGTTTCGTCAACGACGTACAACAGTAGCGATTGAGGACATTTCGCCAAATGGACAGCCCACGACTCCTCCGACTTTCCATCGTCTCAACATTCTCTAATGTATCGTACGGCATCGGGGCCTTCTCCGGATGCGTTGGTAGTCCTAAGGGGAATGCCTCTGATGCATGGAGTTGCGTGCATTCCCACCGCTGCAGCGTCCGAAGTTAGTAGTCTTACCCTCTAGATAACTGTCACACTTACAACTAAAAGGACAGCGCGCAGCTCTAAATAGGAGGTCTTGAATTGACTATTGTTATAAGCTCTAAGGAGGAGAAATAACCAGTTGTATGTGAGGAGGCCTAGGGCCCTAGTTATACCCTAATGGAGCCTCGGATCGGCGTAACTGTTAATCCGTGTGGACTCCTATAACAGCCTCTATAATAACCTCTAAGCCTGGCTTTATGACATATTCCCTAGGGGTTCAAGACCTCCTAAAAAACATCCTAACGGGGTCCTAAAAGCCTATTCCTCCAGGCTTTCTATCTACCCCCGAAGTTGCTAAAATTAAGCTCTAAATAATAATAACAAAATGCCCTAGCTTTTTTAGCAGTTTCTAAAAGGTGCCTGACTTTTAGAATGCATAAAAGGCACTTATAAAGCTACTAATCGAAAAACAAAAGCCTAAGCTTTTTTAATAGTTTCTAAAGGGGTCGGACTTTAAGAATGCGTAAAAGGCACTTATAAAGTTCCCTTAAGGGAGGGGCCCCTTATATAGATCGTTATTTAAGGGATTTTTAGGGTATATAACGATAGCACTTTAACTATATATCTAGCCGTTAGATTATAATATATTAATCGATTATACAAAAAGGAAAATTGCTTAGTAGATTAGCAGGTTAACAGGGAGCTTAGTTTTGTTAGCCTTACGCTTACCGCCCTAGCAGTATCAACTATTAACCTACAAATTTATTAGGAATTTTAAGATTCTTTTAATTCCCTTAATTCCCTTAAGAAAGCTTCGTTTTTAATTCTACTTATTAAGGCATATTAAGCCTTCTTTTAATAATAAAGTATCGTATCGGATTAGGGGAATTAGAGAGTTTCGAGAAGGTGGTGTTATTAACGGTATATAGCAGCCTCTTGCAGCTTTTTAGAGGCCATTTGTAAGTATGTAACTAATTAAATATATAGGAATAATAAAAACTCCTAGGTTAATTTTTTATGCCGCCGAGCGTTATAAATATCTAATTCTTATTATCGATTAAGCTTTTTTGCCGAAAGATTATGCCGAACTACTTTCCGTACTACTTTAGGGATATTTCGGGGATTTTTAAGGCTTTATAACGGGCCAATTTTATAAGCTGCTAATTAGCTTAGTTTAGTAAAAGCCTCTAAAGCGAGCTTAGGAAATTCCGTATAGCTAGCTGCCCCTAAATCTTAGGAATATTATAGGCCTTAGCTTTAACGTAAGCCTCCTTTTAGTTATTAAGCCAGGTCTTAGGCCGTATCGAGCTTAGCCGCGCCGATTAGAATATTCGAAAATACCTAACGCGTACGGCGTTTAGGATGCTCTGATCTGACGGGGCTAGCTAATTTTTCAGGGCTCGTAAGATCTTTTAAATTATAGGCTTTTTATCCTGGAGGAGATCCAGCTTAAAAAAGGCTGCTAAAAGGAGTTTCGAGGTGACGGTAGCTAAAATCTAATTCTAAATAGCTATATATCGAGACGAGGTCGAGAACTACTCGGTTGATTTTATTAAGTAATTTTTACGTTCGTTATTATATTTAGCCTTAAGATCCTTACGTATAAAAATTATTAAAAGCTTTAGCTTAATATCCTGTATACCTTTATTAAGTTTCTTTTACGTAATAACCTAATTTTTATACTTCTATTAACGACGGCTAATTTTAGCTAAATTGACAGACTCGAGCGTAAGGGCCCGTAAAGCTCCCGACAGCGGATAATAGCTGCTATTAGAAGTATCGGGATCGATCTGATTCTATAAGCCACGCTAGCGAGCGTAGGTACGTAACTAAATAAACCAATCGGTCTAATCGTTAAAGTAGGTAAGCTTAACGCTAGTGGGTACGGAGGCGTTAAAATCGTTAATAGTAGATAGTTTTATAGCTAAAAAATCTTAGACGATCTTAAAGGAATTAGGTAATTTAGGAATAGAATTAAAAAATCGAAAAAATCGAAAAAATCGGACAAAAGCTAAAAAAAAAAGCTGCGCGCTATTAGTTATCAGGCGGACAGCATAATCAGTAGTTTAAGCGGCAACCGGGCTTATAACTGTTACACTTATAATTAAAAGGATAGCGCGCAGCTTTAAATAGGAGGTCTTAAATTAACTATTATTATAAGCTCTAAGGAAAAGAAATAACCAGTTGTATGTAAGGAGGCCTAGGGCCTTAGTTATACCCTAATAAAGCCTCGGATCGGCGTAACTGTTAATCCGTGTGGACCCCTATAACAGCCCCTATAACAACCTCTGAGCCTGGCTCTGTGACAATAACTTAAGACTATGGTTGTATAACGTTCCGGAAAATAAGGTACCCTAGTAAACGTCCACAAATTCTGTACATAGGAACAAGGGCATGGAGGTATAACAAAAGAAAAGGAAAGTTGCTCACTATCTCAGCCGCACCGAAGATCACATTGCGGGGAGCTAATAATTTCTGTATACAAAAAGACTGTGCGTAAGAATTTGTATGAAGGAACTAGTTTTTGATGGCGATATATTGTCTTTACCTCCTGTAGCACCCAGCCACGCTTATCGACGGGATCGGGGCCATTACCGCTATATCTGTCGTGTATGTCGTAAACACCTAAGGAAGGCTCCTTTTCTGCGGCTTGTTGGTAATTCAGAAAGTTATCGAACATTTCTGGTCTTAAAGATGGCAATACAACACGTCTGAATGTACGTTGGCCTGGCCTTCTAGCAAAAAAACAGCCCTCAGTGTCACTCTGGGCGGCAGAAGCGGTGATGTTACAGTCCGAGTACTTATATATGTTAGCCATAAGAGCAGACTGTTCTCTCCAGTCTTTATTATCTGCGTCTTGTTTTATACACTAATAGAGAGTCAGCAATGGTATATTATAGAAGATGTACAGTTATTCTATACCACGTCTCGAGATGACGTAGCAAAGTGGTTGCAAACTCACCAAGGAATCTATCCATATGTGATGAATATCGAGTGCAACCGTAATAGCAAGAGCGTCATGTAGAGTCTTCATCTCAGAGAGATTAGGCATTAATGATTTCCACTGCATTATATTCGAAGATGTGAGACATGGCCTCTCAGGAACCTTTCCCCAGCAGTGAGAAAGGGTTGTGTAACTGGTTCCCGGACTGATTTCGTCACCTTCGACCAAGCGAATATGCAGATTGCTGGGATGAATGCGCACAAGGCGCTTTGGTATCCAGTTTGCGAGTTCCCGTGTCCTTGGTCGTAGACATTTCGTATGATATCCTCGACAAATATTCAGCCAGTTCTTGGCCAACGCGAGGATCTCCGAGTGCGAAGAGGAATTTATGGGACGATAATCTTGTACCCTGAGTCTTTCTGCCGCCGTGCTAAACCAAGGCTACACAGTATAGTTTTTGGAGGATTTGTTACTAACCTTCCGCTGGATTCAAGGACTGAAGATAACTTTCATGCGTCAACATGTGCGATTGAATATGAGAAGACTTTCGGCCATCCTCAGTATATGTAACGTCTAAAGTCTTTCTTATTGTGTATCGTAGCTTGAGAAAATTCGAACCCTTCTTCTTTCCCCACGCAATAAATGACTGTATATCCGGTAGATACTCTAGAGAGTCCGCTAGTTTTAGATCCCAGAACCATCTGCATAATGGACAACCGTTTTCCACGGCTTGTCTGTGTGCTTCTGGCGTCGTATGCAACGTCAACCCCTCATCGCGCATCGCCCCCTTCGAGACGTCGCCACATGCTTCAACACCGTGGTGCAGATTGTTCAGAAATTTCCAACAGGCTTCGCAGGGGACATTGCTCTTCCACCAGAGGTTTGTGGTTGATGGCTTCATTATAGCAAGAAGACATTGTTGGGAAGACTCTGTCATTTTGAGGAATACCGCGGGTCGTTGTATCTAAAATGAATTTCACCTTGGCGAGGTAAGTGAACACAAAACTCTTAGCTTGAGACTCACGCAATAACTACCTGAAGCTCTTGATAAAATAATCATGAAACTGTCGCGTGGCCATTATCATGGGCGCGTGGCAGTTACTGGAGGTAAGGCTCTAGTATTAGTGGCTATTACAGTGAAATCGCAAGATAGAAGGGAAACGGAAGCAAGCGGACACGCGGGCAGTAGGTGCTATATAAGCTCAGCATATCAGATAATACAGCACCTCATAGTGAATGAGCCAATAGGGCGAATACCAATAACGCCGTTAGGAACCGAACCTAACTCGCTCTATATACTCAGCCACAACTATAGTGGTTATATTGGAAAGACCTACGTATGTAGATCTTCGAAGAGTGTCCATTCGCACACATGTAATCTCAGTTAGGTCACCTGGGAGGGTTTCTTTACATAGCCTCTCTAGGTACATATGTAGTTTCGCTGCTACTTTCGACTGCCATTTAAAATCCGATTGCTTGATACTAGCCGCCGTTTATATAATGAACTATTTAAGGTTAGGATTGAACATTACGATATTGCACATAAGTCTCATTAACGTTTTAGCTGAGTGACCGTCTGTACTATACGATAGTCGGAACTTTGGACTTTTACAGATATAGATAAAGATCGAAAAAGACAGAAAGTGACGATCTTAGTCCGAATAAGTATAAAAGGAGGCCTATTGGTACACAGCCGTAATAACGCATCACTAGGTGGCAACATTTGGAGAGCTCGAAAGCCTCCGCCATTAACGGCTCCTAGCAAGACAGCACCCATAGATCTGCTGCTGGAGCTTTCTTCGCCGACTACGTGTGGCTAATAGGTGAGTAATTTCTAGACTCAAGTGCTAGATTCAACTCACATATAGTTCACCCATCGGCATTTTGTGTTATATAAAATAATTTCTTGATCGGAGGATCAGGGGAAATATAATATGTCAATCAACTAGTTCATCAATCCCCCCCCCCCCGCAAGTGAATGCTCTTTAGCGATATATTGCACCTACGCCATACTACTTATGACCGCAGCCGTTCAGGCCAGAGCCTTACCACTATCATGATTGTGGTAGTCTACGGTTTAAGGTAGCATGCCAAGCTGAATAGTATCCGGTATCCGTCCTATTAGGTGTCCATTAATCCCACCGAAGCTAAAGGTATATCGTATGAGGACCAACTTAAACACATATTGGCTTGGTCTCCTTGAAAGAGCCAAAGACTTCTGCTAGTCTTTATACGATTGTCTAGACTTTTTCTGTATCATTATTCTAAGGTGCGAAAATAGATTTACCTATTCAATCGATATTCTTTCTCTGTCTACCAATTACCTATGACACAGCCTAAACACGCCCTATTTGGCCCCTATATAGTTTAAGGCATTGTAAGTAGGTAGTGTAGCCCCTTGAAATCCAAAATACACTCCATACGGGTATACTGACGGTTTCATGTAGCAGTTTATCACATTGTCCCGGGTTTCCCATGAACCCCTTTATGGCGTATTGGCGGCAAGCACTCACTCCGCGCCGGTGAGTTCCAAACTGCACAGAAGAGTTTCTTAGGCCAAGACGATCCATGCAGATGCAGTGTCCTGGAAATGATAGACCTCAGTACAGCAGAAAGCCCAGGTCGATTGCCTCCGCCTCGTCCACGAAAGGAGCTTATAATAAGGTAGAGGTTCAGTTTGCTCGGTGCTTCAGACTACGTGTAAGAGTAAAATGGCAACGAGGCCTAGACTCCTCAAGAACGAAACTACCTGTGTTTGTGTGTGTTGTGTGAGCCTTTTTGTTGTTAGGGATTAGGCAAGGCATGAGATCGTGACTGCAGCGTTGCACGTTGCGCCAGCTTCATTTTGAGGCGGAGCTGTTCGGCGTCTCGGTGCGATCTACTCTGCCGCCAGTCACCGTGGACGATGAAGGCCTCGCTTATCCAGGCAGCGAGCTCCGTGATATATGCGATATGGTAGACTCGCTTCGCCCTGTCGACGTTTAGAGTGCTCGCCCCCTAGAGGCGATTGGCGCACCTTCACCCATTCCTGAGCTGACCTGTTCGCAGCCACACACTCTTAGGCGTTCATAGGCGTTTTCACTCTTAGAATGGCTGAACGCACCGCTCACGCCTTTCTATAGTTCACGTATACGTTTCGAATGCTAATGGATTAAAGCTCAGTTCGGTCTAGGATGTATATTGAGGCATAATGTGCATACACATAATATGTTATCGGCGGATTCTAGCATCACATTATGATGTCTGTTAACATTAAGCCATAATCCAAACTTTCTAGATAATGACGTAGCCATCTAGGAGAATAGCAATCATGTCTGGCAAGTAACCCTAACAAAGCTCTAACTATATAGTCCTACACATAGCTTGAGGGCTATAAAATCAGAGGTTCACGACACGCTATGTATATTTCCAAGGTAATTCCTGGCAATTATAGAGCATCCACTCTAACAGTAAAATCTCCATGCTCTCATTCAACTCAATATTCAGTGAAACAACTGCGAACTTACCTACCTGCTACTTACCCTGACTTCTAAGAGTCGGTGTAATGTGCCACAACATACACATATAAAACTTAGCCGCGAAGAGGCTAAGCGTCAAGACGAGGATCCAGGAACCTCCAGAGTTCGTCGCATACGGGACGAACCAATGAACTATGAATAAATGCTCGAGATCGTCCAATATCACGACGAGCCGGCAAAATCAAGCAAGCAGGCAGGCAAAGCGTTCCCTGATTGTGGCTTTACCTGCGGCAACGCAGGGGGAGGGCAGGTCAGGGATCGACCCAGTTTGCTCGTTTTAGGTGCAGCAAGCCAGCTGTCGAACATCCAGCTCGCTCAGACATTCCGTCGCGGCGCGCATGAACGGCCAGCGGGGATCTGTTTCAGCCTGGGCTTCTACTGTTCTTCTGGAACAATACATACACAACCCGACCACTCATTCACAAACAACCTATTGTTGACGTGAAGACGGTCAAGTTGAATCGGCTGATATTTACGTAGTACGATCCACAGTCGGGAGATGTCTCGTAACATCATGGCCACTGTAATTCCGACTGCGGGAAGGGATCTATCTCGTAGAATCGACATACGAGGCACTTGCCTCAACATTATAAGGCAACTTCACTACCTATTATATACTGATAGGATGAAATTATTTAGTCGCTTGAATGATACACAATGACTATGCAGAGAATCTACCGAGGCTGGAAGCGAATCGCGCTCTCGCGAGGGTATGTATTTTACAGTACTGGCTGGTTTATTGATCTATAGACAAATCCAACCAATTCTTCAGGATCATTTCTCTCCAGATCCTTGCTCGCGGGTCACCACGGTATAGCTTCATCATAGTCGTCGGTTCCCCTGTCAGCTGCCTTGGGGCACTGCCATCAAACGCAAGTTCCTGCCCACTTTTGGCCACCTACAGGCACTCGATAGCCCTGAGAACGAAAAAGAAAAATGTGAAAAGGGACCGACGTCACCACAAATTCATAATTAAACAAGATATGTAATCCGCCGCGACTTTAGATGCAACAGCCCCCTGCTGTCTCATACCTTCCAGATCTGGATGATCAGCGGTGTGCTGAAATCTTTAAGTCGAGCCAACAGGGCGGTCCTGGTAAAACACGGTGGTCAAGGAGGTATGTGTGGCAATTCAGGGCGCAAAACAAACACATGGAAGAAGATCCGTTTGCCAGTTCGTGAGGATACAGGTCAAGTCATTAGCCAGATCTATCACATTACTGGCAGCCGCAAGGAGGATGCGATGGTGGGTATTTTGGTAGGGTATTCGTTTTCAGTTGTAGTATCGTGTATGATCAGATTAGACCACATAGACGCAAGTTTTCTTGGATAATGATATCTGTAGATAAAATTAGCAAAGACAACTCTCCAAGGGGATTGATTTTAACATACCGTTGACAGCAGCCATGACGAAACGAATTTGCGTCGTATCCGTGGCGCACGTGAAATGTGTATAGATCTGCTTGGTTTCATGCTGATTCAAACTGACGAATCTGTTGAGGATGTAATCGCATGCCGCCGCATAGTCGTCACCACCTTCATAATCGGGGAAATAGTTCTTCATCGGGCTGACTGGGAGCTTCTCCTTGAACCTGTCTATCTTGTTGAGGAACAAGATAATCGAGGTCTTGATGAACCACCTGGAGTTACAGATCGAGTCAAAGAGCGTCAGAGCTTCCTGCATACGATTTACAGTCTCATCCTCGAAGAGCAACTGGTCGTACTCTGAAATAGCAACTAGGAAAAGAATGGTGGTAACGTTCTCGAAACAGTGAATCCACTTCTTTCTCTCAGATCGTTGACCGCCGACATCGAACATTCGGTATGTAAGATCGCCGATGATGAAAGTCGTCTCGGTAATACCAGTTGTCTTAACACGAGACCTGAGTACGTCCTGGTCGTTGGGCATGTAGTCCGGAGCGGCGATACGAGCAATGTTATCGAAGTAGCTATAGTTTTGACGGTTAGGGAATCAGGTCAAAGGGTGTTGTACACGGAACACCTACTATCTGGCCGAGTCGTTCAATTGGTACTCCCGCGATCGCTTGAAACATTCCTGAACGCCGCGGTCCTTCCATAGAGCTTCGATGGCGTTACCCACCTCGGGAGGCAGGACATCGCCCTCGATCTGAGCAGGCTGCATGAAGATAGTTTGAACGTGGTACTCCATTCGCTGGTCTTCCAACGGTAACTCTAGAGATTCCATGGCCTCGAGAATAACTCGCATGGATTGGACTGTGTTGCTGAAAATGATTTCTTTGAAGGATTCTCGCTCGTCGCGTGAGTATCCGCCCTCGTGAATGAGCTTCATTTGCTTCAAGATAGTCGACTTTCCGGATTCACCAGCACCTGCAATTCATTAGACAGGCCATCCCTTTTACATGACCACGGGAACATCGCGAATACTGACCCAGAAGAAGCATCTTGATCTCGTTGCGCTGCATCATCTTGTCCCGCTTCAGCTGGTTCTCAATCTCCTCGTTGCGGGCCTTGCCCTCCTTCTCCTCCGTGCTCATTCCGCAACCCATCTTGGCCGATGTAGCGCGTCTGATATATTATATTATGTGTACAGTATTCAACGATATAGTCGACGGCTATCGCTGAAGTCCCGCAAGTCTAGTCGCGACCGTCGTCTATGCCAAAGGATATTGATTAGTAAGCGACCTCTCGAAGATTCCTGCCTCTCAGGATGATGCTCCCGAGGAACGAGATGGATTGCCAGTACGCAACAGAAAAGAGGAAAGGAATTGACTTTAAAGAGAGAGAATGATGCGCCCCGAGACGGCCGTGTATCTTTTATCGGTTCACCGGGACAACCGCCAAGGAGAGAGCACGACTTCTCCGGTGATCTGAAGACTGACGGCTTGTTGTGACTCTGCGGTGCTGGGCGGGTTTGAAAGGGGGAAGCGGGAAGCGGGTCTACGTTCAGGAGGGATGGACGCAGACGGCAGACGGCAGACGGGGTTGCGACGAGGAGATTGTTGGAAGAGACGACTTACCCAATGATTAGCAATTGGATGGACTCGGAAAGTCGCGATAGGATGAGATGGTGATAAAGTCACCGGAAAGCAGAGACGACGGGATGCGATTGAGAAAAGTTAACGGCGGAAGGGGGAAAAAGGAAAAAGGGTGGTTACTGGTTGAGAGATTGTGACGGGGCGAGGTGGATGGCTGGAGTGGAGCGGAATTGGGATGGGTGCGGGTGCAGGTGCAGGTGCGGTGCAGGTGTGTTCTGAGTTCTGCAGGTGCAGCAGGTGCAGCAGGTGCAGCAGCGAAGGCCTGCAAGGCTTTTTTTCTGCTGGGTTTACTTGTATGTAGAGTGCTGGGTTTACGAAGTAGTGCTGGGTTTAGTGCTGGGTTTGCTGCTGCGGTTCCTAGATTGCCTATCTTTTTGGCGAGGGGGCACCCATTTGGAAATGGGGGAGACGACGGGTCGCGACTGGCAACTGGTCAACATCGAGAAAGGCCCAGGACGGCTATAACCCCAATAGGTTAGGCTCATTTGAGCGATGGCGTGCGCTATGCTAAATACGGTCTAGCCCCCTAGGTCCAATAATGGTTCACTCCATGGCCAGTGATCTTATTAATGTCCCCTGAGTCTTAGCCTTTTAGGCTTACCAGATACGTAGTACCTACTGTTCCTACTGTTCCAATAGGTACAGTACTTGAAATTGACTCAGTGCTAATGTCAACACGGGGACTGTATCAACCGTCACTCATGAATGCAGTTGGTGATGTGATGTACGTATATGATTTATATATATATATATATATATAAAGAATGGTCAGCACTGCATGTACAAGAACCGATGTCAGGTGGTATCCTTCTACATACGATAGGTTGGAGGATACGAATTACACCCGTAGGCGTGCCGACTCCTCTTGTCGGCCCATGACTTTCCATCTGATATAATACCTACCTGCCATCGCAGCACCAAAACGACGTTCGATGTAACCTCTGGCCACCTATAGGAGACTGGCCCCTTGCTTATCATACTGGAGTCATGTCAGCAGCATCGAACATTGGCAACAATTGCAATCATAGCGACCGAGGCACTGCCAGGAAAGGGGAGGTTTTTACCTCGCAGAAATTGACCTACTAAGTACCTACCATAATGGATATTCTTGGTCAAGCTGTCAAGTCGTCAACGAACCTTCTTGACTCGAGCAAATATTTCTAATCTAGCGCTGATAATCAATCGCCAAGATGGGTCTCCAGTGAGAACCAAGACTAGGGGGAGAACACAGTCAACGATCTACTGTGCTGATGCACAGAATGCTTCCATACCTGCATACGCACCTAGTAGTAGGTACGGTAACCTTATGGGATTCTTTTATTAGCAGTCCCGACTTCGAAAGAAGCAATGGAAAGTCTGCTACATACCTGCATACATAGGTATATGTAATGCAAGTGCAAGCGCATACATATAAGGACGATGTGTGTATGAAGCTCGGGCTCGCCGCAAAGTTTCGGTACTACCCACGGAGCAATACATAACAGAGTATTGCTGTCTCTTATTTCTATTGCCCGGCTGCAAACGGCGCGGGCGTTCGATAGACGAGTAACAAGCGTTGAATGGCTGGAAGGGCACATCACGATCCTGAAGCCCCTGTTCAGGGTCTGCAGGTTCCGACAGGGGGACCCCCTCCACCCCACCTGTACGTGCATCTCCCACAGCTCAAGTCTACTAGGCAAGCTAGGGAGACCAATCTTCAAGTTTGGTACATTTCTGTACACAGCATCCTTCGGAATAAGGGGGACAACCTAGGAGGCAACGGGATAACTTTCTGACAACCAGGAGTTGATGGAAAACCTGTCATCTTCGTCAGCTCAATGGGGAGATTTCAGTTGCCGCTCTCTTCGGCAGCAATACTTCGAGCAAGAGGCAAAATGTACTGCTCCACCAGATCTCGCCCTCCGTGCAGATGGGTACTAGTGATCTGACAGCAACAAGTCCTGCCGGTCTTCGTCGCCTTGAAGCGTGCCCTGAGGTAAAAAAAAAAAACTGCCAAATCTCAGTTCTCTAATGTCTTCCTGATTCTTCATATGGATCCCACCATTCTATAAGTACGCGTACTGAGTATATAGTGAAGTCAAGCCTTTTGTCGTCACTATAAACCATATTGGAGTCTACCGTTAAAGTGCTAGTTCTTCTGTCTTTCGGGAAACGGCCGGACCGGGCTTTTGGCAATATTGAAGAGACCCGCAACAGCCGCTACTAGATTCACCCTTGGTCCTAATAATCAATTGGGATGGAGGATTAGCCATTGATGGTGGGCAGAGAACCTTCACCAGAGTCCCTAGCGTCTTACATAGTAGGCGTAGTAGGTGTACTGTCTGCCATACGCGTAGTGTGTACATACTTACGTGCCTATATCTACACAAAGCGCAGTTCAATAAAGGCTAGGTATTATGATGATTTTCATGGAACAATAAGCCATTTCCTTGACCATAATGAACGAGTGGGCCTCCTATACTACCTGACTACCTAGGCATACCTATTCCAGAGCCCGTAAGCTAAGTACCTATATCATGCCCGGGCCTTGAAGTTTCATGATGCTGCATCTCCCCCCTAGGATTATTTGAAACGCCAGCACATGTCCCTAGTATTATCCGCAGTGTATTCTACATACATACTTGGATGTATGTATTCATGTCCACTCCATCCAACAACGTACGTGTAGAATTATGTATTGAAATCAGCTAAAGTGCCATTGCCCCTAGCACTAGTATAACGTCAACTTCGCACGATTTGCTATGCAGTCTGGCTCGGAAAACTTCTAGAAAAGAAGATGCATAAGGCTACATCTATTGGCCATACAGGAGTAACGGATATACAAGTGGCGGCCAGAATCATGCAATGTTCCTGGTACACAAACAAGATCACTGATAAACTACTTTGTATAACATAAAGCTCCACACGAGATATAATTCTCCTCATATACATATTATACTGTTGTATGGACGTTTTGTTCTCCCACATTTCATTGCCAGACGGCAATGTTCAACACAAACTCGTACAACCGGAGGTGAAGATGCCGTAACTATACGTGTATAGCCAACCACGAGGGCCTCTATTCGGGAATCGGGATACGTACGGTTTACAATCCCCCCTATTTTTAATTTTAGCTACTGCTGCGCAATCCCAATTTCCGCTACTTTCATTTTTCCGAGGTTACAATTTGCGCCATCGATCTACATACACACGTATGTGGAGATTTGGCTTCAGCTCAAAAAGCACATGGCTGTGGAGTTCTTTACACGTACTTTAACCATAATAAACCTAGCCCGGAGAACCCGAGGCTGCGGAGGCTCTCTAGATTTCTCATGAAGATCAATGTGAACCAATTCCTTGGTTTACGAACCAATTGCTACCCACCTGGTCTGTGATGGCTTTGGGACATATATGTATGTACGAGCTCGTCTCCAACTCTAGGCCACTTAGGCCCAGCCAGAAGCTCCCAATGAGCACTGAGAGTCGTGTTGTCTCGCTGTGAGAACGAAGGCGTCCCGTCGTCTCGTTGAAAGGTAACCGAACAGACACAAAGAAAGGTCCTGAAGCCTGACTCGAGAGATGTGCCGCTCGGGACTGTAAACCGTCAATACTTATAGGCGGGTAATAAATCCATAGAATTGCGACAACTTCATGTTCTTCGGACCATCCTATGTTGCTATCTATATTCCATTAATAGGTGGGTATCTTACGACTAATCTCCTCATTCGATATGAAGCAAAAAACATCTCGTTGAACTCATCTCCGCATATATATCCTCCTGGATGGGAATTACCATGATTGTATATCCATCCTCGGATTTCAACACATGCGTTGATATAGTCATACATGCGCATCGAGTACCGATCTCCAACCCACAAGCGCGGTTGGGGTTCTTTGCAGCACAAGCGCATACTGTCCCCTCAGGTCTTTCAGGCGTGTCCAATAATAGATAGACCGTCGCCAGGTGAACCTAGTCTCACTGGTCTTTCGTGACGCCCCAACTTATGTCAAAATTATGAAGCCAGCCTTACCCAGCCTTGCCAGCCAGCTGGGGACTAGCTGCAAATCATCAACGCCTGCATTAAGGGTACTCAAATCAAGGTTTAAACAAAAAAGCAAAACATGACTTTCGTCTCAACCTCACACCGCCGGTAATGCATGCCACTGCATTCGCGTTCGCGTAATAAACTTCTTTTCAACTGTTGTTACTTTTCGTCTATATCTGCGGCGCGCAATTGGCACCATGGCAATTCCCCTGACCCGACTAGGTGGCAAAGGTAAGAGAGTGTTAAATACGTATTCTTATTAACGTTGCAATGGATCCTCATCCCCTGTCTGCGGCTCAAGTGACGCAACAGCACACCCCCATCAAGCTTTGTTCATATTGGTACCTCGAATATTGATTTTATCGATCACAAGACTTACATGTAATTTTGGCGAACCAACAGCCTTCAACCACAGTCCCAACAATGATGCCGAAGCCGAATATGATCGCCTGCGCGACCTGGCGCGCGCCGAAGCGGCGAAGCGAAACAGCTGTTTCGACCGGGTACGCCCCGCCCCGAATTGCTTACCCAACACACGCAACTCTCCCTCCGAGAGTTGGGTGGCGTACATACAAGCACGACGGTCGCTGACATGAGCCCTTCGATCCCGAACAGGCGCATCAGGCCTACGAGCGCGGCGACGGCGCCGGGGCCAAGGAGCTGAGCGACGAGGGCAAGCGCCACGCCGCCAAGATGGACGAGTACAACAAGCAGGCCAGCGACTTCATCTTCCGCGAGAACAACGCGACGTCGCGCGTCGCTGACGACACGATCGACCTGCACGGCCAGTTCGTCGAGGAAGCTGAGGATATCCTCGAGAAACGGATCCGCTATGCGCAACAGCATGGGCAGTCGCACCTCCACGTGTATGATATCCCCTTCCCCAATCTGCGATCCTGCCTAGCATCGGCCATGTCTATGTTCTTCACTCGAACTTTGAAGAATGTATTTCATATGTATCAGGGACCCTTCGGAATCTATATATGCAGCTAAAGCTTCAATGTGATCCGTGCTAGCGAGCGCTAATCGTAATCGCAAACAACAGGATCGTCGGCAAAGGGAACCATAGTTCGGGTCATGTTCAGAAGCTCAAACCCCGCGTCGAGCAGGTGTGTCGCGATCTCGGGCTCCAGTATGCCACCGAGGAGAATGGTAAGCAACACTTTCTGTTATATCTCTTTAAATACAGATCCATGAGCCCAGGATCCGTCCTGGAGCATATGCAGGAGAATACTTACTCGTACTATAGCCGGCCGTATGTACATCAATCTGCAGGGCGGCGAGGCCACGATGCCGCCGTTGCCCTCTCAGCCAGCCGGCCAGCACGGCGGATATCCAGGGGCTAGCAGCGGTCCGCATTACGGCGGCCATCAACAGTCTCATCACCAGGGAGGACAGCAGCATCATGGTGGAGGCCACCAACAGCAGCAGAAGCCTGACGAGGCCGAAATCGATAAGCTGGTGTCGAAGGCGATGCACAAGTTAGGGAACTTCTGTTGTGTCGTGATGTGAAAACTGGACTCTTGACGAATTGACACTTTGATGTTTGGATGCGCTGTCACGTCTATATAGGGTTGGGAGTTCTGCGACCTGGTGATTATGTTCTGGGCAATCTCGGTTGGCATTACAAAGAGCTATCTTGAGTACCGGGCGGGGAAAAGGAAATATTGCTGCATGTAGGGCTCTGTATTTAGAAACTTACTATATGAATTCACGAGAAGTCATCTGAGTCTAGTTTTCATGTCATGTGTATGTTGGTCTCAGTGAAAATTCTAAGCGTTGGCATTAGCTTTCTAAAATTTTCGCCTATACAGTCTGCTAGATAATGCTCTAAGTTTAAGTATTCTATCGAAACATTCTAAGCTCTGATTCGGATGCTTTGTGATTCTATATATTTATCCTCGAAACGTTATTAGGTTTTTAGTGTGAAGCAATTAGACGGCCTCAGCACTAAGGTGGTATCTATGGTCATCAGCAGTAGGTATATACTAGATGTCCGTAACATCTGTAGGTAATCCTCTAGAGTGTGTAATAATGTAAGTCTTGTAAACGAGGTTAGATTATTTTGTAGGGGTTTGAAATTGTCTATACAAATACCCTCAGGGTCTGACTGAGGAATCAGGGATCCTGCTCAGCCTGGTGATGCACAAGCATGTTTGTTTGCAAGGTGCTGACTGTACGACTGAAGCATCCTATAAGAATAGTTTAGTGAAATTGTGAAAGGTACTGGACGTCTCACTAAGTACGCCTGATACGATTTTGGAACAATCATTGGCTTTGAATATACCTTTCCAATAGTCACTGGTATGTACCAAGCCTATTGATTGCATGATATGGCGGGATCATAGTACAGGCATGCTGGTCAAGACAGGAAGCGTGACACAGCCTTCAGGGAGGCAAAAATGGACCTTGATCCTCGATAACGAGTCTTGGAGGTTCCCACAACAGTCGATGTAGCTTCACTATGGCCGAGCAACAAGCCCAACAGGCGCCCAAAACTGTCGATAGGGGATACCCATACCTCGCAAAACTCTGGTCCAAGACCCAACTTGGAATAGCTAGAAAGTATAACGATCTTGCAATCCTGAATATCCTGTATCTACAAGCGGAACTTTGCCAGTTGGAAGAAGACCTGGCCCAAGAGCAGCAGATAGATCGGGCATCGAGTGGCGATGGACGGTATTATGACTGGGACTGGTGGCTAATGCCCTATTCAAATATGGACAAGGATAAAAAGCAGTGGGAGCTTGTTCTTAAGATTCGCCAGACACTTCATGAGTATCGTAAGGATAAGTAAACTGGTAAGGCTAGATAGAAGTTAAAGCTGGCTAACTTGCCTTAATATAGATCACGCTATCCTCCAATATGCACAGATCTCGTCTTTGCGGCAACCCACCGAGAGCCAGCGCAAAGACATGTTCGACATCATTGGCTCAGCATCGGCAAATGACAGACTTGGAAGATTTCGGTCTTTTGATTTGAGCGGAGATGATGGCCCTCGAGTATACGAAAGGGTTTACGCCCACGATCTAGTACTCCTCGATGCAAAGGAGGAGGAGAACGATGCCCTCTCGAGGTTTCTTGTTCGACCGTTGCTCGAAATATTCCACTTATTCTGGCAGCGTAATAAGGTAAGCACCTTTAGAAGTTAGATAGACACCTTGATCTTTGTAGCTAATGTTACGCCAATCAGATGCCGATGTCGAAAGATTTAGAGAGTGCACCAGTCGGCGAGAATCGAACTCACGTCTGCCTTTACACGAAACATCAGTTTCAGATGCTCAACCATATAATCGGAGCCCTCTTCAGTGCAATCACCCCGCTGGCCTCCATGGTAATTCTATATTGCATTGAAAGCATGAAAGTCAAGCTTGCTCTTGTCTGTGTATTCACAGTCATCTTCACCCTTGCACTGAGCACACTTAGCAAGGCTTGTCGCATCGAAATATTTGCAGCGACGGCAGCGTAAGTTCTGAGCTTCGACACTGCAGTAGCAAATACTGAATCATAGCTACAGGTTTGCGTCAGTGCAGGTAGTGTGGATAAGCCAAACCGGGCATTGACTTCTACTAAGGGCAAGAATAGGGAAGTGGAAGCGAGTTTCTGACAACCTCGACAGTTAATCACTTCAACAAGCTCAGTCACAGAATACATTAACAGGCAATCGATTTTACGTGTGACAAGGAGCTTGTAGTGGAAAGTGGGTAGTAGCTGACAGTGTTTAAGTAGTTAATCACTAGTAATTAGCTGGTTGAGTGAATCACACAGTTCGGCCATCAAATGATAATGCAAGTTTACAAGTTATTTGAATTTCTAGAATCATGGCATCCTGTGTGTCATTCAACACTAGTTCAAGTACTTTCAGACATATGATCGAGCAGTCAACACTTCTTAACCGCAACCATATCAAGATTATCCGGCGCTGATGACCTGTCTGAAGATGATGAGGCTTGTATTTAAAGAACTAGCTGGTGGGCTCATCATACAGTCTTTCCGTGACAATAACTTATTGTTCGTATAGGGATAGTTGAGAATGACAAGTCAAACCGCGTTAATGACAAATCCGAGGGACAGGAACAGCGAAGGGCAACGAAAGAAGAAATCCCGAATACTAAATCGGATAAACCGAAAATACAATCACAGACACAGATCAATTTTAAACAGTGTCCAACCAGAGTCCACTAGAAAAGAAGACGGCCGAATCCTCATATTGCCTATGACAAGAGAGATGGAGCACAAATGCATGGTGCTTCAGGCTGCTTGTATCAGAGACGACTATATGGCTTTCATTGCTCTATATGGATTCATTTGATGTGCACAAATGTGGTGAAGAATTCAGACAGAGGGATTGTGCGAGGCGACTCAAAAGCCCTGTTATTGTGTGTCAAGTTGGACTCCGTCCTAATAGGCAGTCTATTGCGATTGGACTATGGACCTCGTCACCTGTTTTTCTATATATACTCGTTTACTTTCTAAGCCGTTGTCTTATTTCGAGCTGCAACTTAGTAAAAGATGCGTGGATAATACCTACTTGACCTAGAGTCATGACCATCAAAGCTTGAGGTGATGATTTGGTACGGAAATATTTGGCCACTACATATATACGTATATACGTATGTTTAAATATCATATTTCAGGAAGCCTCATTGTCAAAACAGATATTACAACGTCTAGAGTCGTTCAACATAGATGATACGGAGGCTGGCCATGTTTGAACTATCAGACTAGAATCAACAGATGACCATGGACAAAACTACGTAACAGTAGAGAAAGATATGAAGTAAAGTTGCCACGTCCGCATCAAACTCGATAAGACTTCAATCAGGTTGCTTTGCAGCCTCCTGTAAACTAGTTCATCTTTCCTCTCTTGAGGCAGTGACAAAAATCATTTCTGGGACCATCAGCGGCTACAAACCGTAACACATCTACTCTGTGACAGATACATAGAAAACGAATGAGAGTTGTCTAAAGGGTATACAATAGTGACTGATATATCAACATGTGTGGTACTTGGTTTGATTTGATGGACAGATATTCAACGTATGTGGCTCAGCATGTCGTGTATCCTAAGGAAGGCCATGATGTTATATCCTTTAATTGCTCTATTCAGAGTTAAACGCGCACACGACCTAATGCTACCGAAATAATACCTGCAAGTTATAGCTATAGCTACTTATACTATAGTTATGTCTCCCACAATAGGGACCAAAGTCTAACCCCTAGGTACTAACTGCTAGCCGTTCATAAGGCCCACTATCAAAATTATTTATCTGATTAAAAAAAACAAACGCAAGCGAAAGCCTTTACACAAGCAGTCTCATATCCCCTCCAGCTGTAATACTCAGCCGTTGGGTTACAATGGAGTAGACGCTATAGAGTTAGAAACTTAGCAGTTACCTAGCAGCCACAGTAGGATAAAACAGTCTAGGTAATCTATTTGAGTATACTGTAACCGGTACCCACATTGGCACAAACAAGGTGGTTTGAGATTGGCTGTTAGCAAACAGGATTGGAGTATATTTCCCATTATTGACAAGCACAGCTGTCAGTATGGAGGTATTATTAGTTAATGTAGGTTCATGTTGAGGATGAACCTTACGTAATCCATACTTTTCACATTACGTCATCTCAGAACCTAGATTACAGAGGGCATAGATTGGCGATACGCTCGGACCATGATGTTGCTTACCTCAGGTCAACAGCCCGTTCTTCACCTCCATATGACAACAAAAAAAACATCACACTCGGAAGACCTTCGCAGCTGTCTGCAGCTGCAATTGTTGCCCATTCTCAATCTCGCATCACCGACCTGACTACCAACTGTCCGCCAGCAGGCGATATAAATCTCCCTGATCGCGCCATGAAAGGGATCATTCAACCGATGCGTGGCCGCCCTAACAAAGTCACCAAACCTCCCGTCACACCACGCGGTAGGCCCGGCGGTGGTCGACGAGCCGGCGCCTCCGACGCGCTGGCCGTGAACCAGGATCCCGACCTGGAGCCCCACGATCTCGGCGGCCCTGACGACGAGCAGGACCAGCACCAGCACCCCCAGCACCAGCACCACCACGCCGCCTTCGACCCCGAGGCCGCCGCCGTGGCCGCCGCCGCCGCCGCCCAGCATCACCACCAGCAACAGCAGCACCACCACCAGCAGCAGCTCGACCTGACTGCGGCTAGTATCCTCGCGAGCACGGTCCAGAACCCCAACGACCAGCACCCCGACCTTGGCGGCCCCCACCACCACCACCAGGTCGAGGGCGACGAGAAGGTGCCGACCACCGAGGAGCTGGCGCACCAGTCCGGCTACGAGAATGTCGTGGTCGAGAGCGCATTGGCCAAGCGTCTGTCGCGCGAGCCGGGCATGCGTCTGGCCCAGCAGCGCCGGCCGGAGCAGGTCCTCAACCTGGCGAGACGCAGCAACGTAGAGGCCCTGTTCGCGCACATTGCCGGCGAGCTGGCTGCTGTGCCGTGCAAGAACTGCCACAAGGGCCATGGGCCGTGGAACAGTTGCGTAATTGTCGATGGCCAGATGTGTGGGAGTTGCGCTAACTGCTGGTTCAACGCATCCGGGGCAAGATGTTCATTCCATGGTATGTGACTGACTCCCATCCCACCCAGCTACGAAAGCAAGCAAACCGTCGACTAACCACTTGTGTAGAAACGCGAAATCCTCAAGCCCACGGAGCGCCGGTCATGAGTGCCGAAGGTATCGGCTTCTCCATGCCTCCCGTTCCGCAGGCGGCCATGGCTCCTTTCAATTTCGCCTCTATCCCAGCGTCTGCTGACCCGGTTGTACGCTACACGGTAGAGCAAGCCATGGCTCAGGTCCGTAGCGCGGACAAGAAGACGAGACACATGCTCCTGGTCGAGGCCGCCGCGAGGCAACTCGCCTTCCAGATCACGGAGTACGAGGAAGCTCTCCAGGAGGAGCAAGATCATGCCGGCCCCCCGCAAGCCGTTATGAACGATCAGGATGGACCTTAGACCGGACCTCGCAATGGAACTCGGAATGGACCTCGGCTCAGACCTTTGAGATCGATGCCACCATCCCGTGTTGACGGTGTGGTGAAAAAAGAGCAAGGCTTGGGAAAGGGTTCTTAGCAATAGCATGCTAACTTTGCTTAATGAGGCTTGGCCGAAATAGATTGTTCAAGTTATTAATACTTGTATGGAGTTTTACTCTTTTCTGCTATTACGCGGAGGCTTTGGGTTGGGGACTTGCGCTCAGAGAACTCTAGAAGTTTTTCCTCGGGAATGCGTTGTTGTGTTGGTGAGGGTTGCCTCCCATTCCTCGGGAGGTGTGGAGTTCAGGTCTAGTCTGAAGAACTTCCTGGCAAGGAATTGACCACCGGTACACCCTCGATTCATAGGTACTTGCCTTTGATGGATAATCACGAGCTGAGAACAATAAACTGAGTTTTACATTGAAGGACTTGAATGAGATGTGAGAAGATCTTTATTAATTCAATGGAGGAACTCTTGCCAGTCTGGTACATGAATTGAAACTATAGAAGAATTTGATTTCCTCCACTCAACCCCGACCTTTCTACTATATAGTCAGTAGGTGTTCTTTATCTGGAGTAGCAAAGTCCAAGACTTTATAGCACGTAGAACTTTTGACATTTGGAGTTGTACAGATACTAGACGTTGTAAAGACCTTAGCGCTGCCATTGCCGTAGATGGTCACTCTACATCTTAGGTTATTATGTTTACATAAGCACACAAGGTTTACCATCTTGCAATTGTAGTCACATGTTTATAATTTGCTATGGGTACTCCCTGGATTTCAATGCTCATGGTAACTTTCGTGAAGCTTTGACCCGAAATGATTGTATTTGTCACAGAATTTCCAATGGGCCCGCACATATGTAATTTATTAGAGGTGTATTGGTTCTATCAACAGTGAGGCACAGCTACACTCAGACTGCTTTATATAATTGCTTTGCCGTTCTGCATTTTGTTGAGCCTTATTTCCTTAGCCCAACAATACGATCGTTACCCAGCTCTTTACCCCAACCCGCCGCCTTGCCGTTTTTAAGGGTAAGCCTAGCTTGATTTGCTATCTGACGTGACAACCAGGTTAGAAAGACCACATGGTTAGTAGTAGTTCACTTCGTGGAGTATCCTCATGAACATCCCAAACCCATACATCTTCGTCTCTTGACAACATGTCACTCACACCCTTCTACCTCGATGACCAAGATCAAGTCAGAGTTAGGATCGCTCGTGAGTCCACGGGCGTTATTGCCAACGTATATATCTTTCACCTCGTGAGTGTATAAACTGCCCGTTTAGGCATAAGGAAAAGGGAAGAGAGATTAGGCATCGCGTAACAAGAAGCCAGTCCTCCCAACTCCGTGATTATGAAACTTCATTTTCCCGCCAGTTAAATGCAACGCCTAAAGCACTAAAGTGAACCTAGTCCAGAGCTTGATAGGTCAGGTGTAATTTTCCATAGTCTACAACCAGCCGCAAGCTCAATGCCTATTTGGTCGTCGTGAATTGCCACGCCATCTTGCTTCGCTCAAGCCTTGATATGTTTCATGCGATAATTGGCCGGATGGCCGTTCTTCGTGGCATATTTCCTGACCTTGCCAAATATGTCGGGCAGCACGAATATCCATATGAAGGGGACGAAGCAGGCCATGATAGTATCCAAGACCAAATTGGTCCTCGGCGAGCCACCTAAGACGCCCCAGCGGAAGATATGTCCCAAGAACGCCACAGTAATGAAGAAGTGTCCCTTCTCGAGCCCCTGGATGGCCTTCGCGGCAACGACATCCGGCGTCTGCACGGGGTCACCGTCCTCGATAATCTTGGTGATCTCCGGCTTCGTCTTGTTCTCGTTCTCGAAGCCCGGGCTCGAGATGCCGCCGGGTAACACCATGTGGACCTTCACTTTCTGCGGGTACATCTCCAGCTCCTGGACCAGCGTGTCGGCTAAACCGCGCAGTGCGCATTTGGCGGGTGTGTACGTGCCGTATCCGAGGACCGGGAAGAATGCTAGGACGGATGACGTGAAGATCAAGTGTTTCGGCTCCGGTACCACAGGCGCGTCGGGTGCGCACCATAACCGCAGCACGGCATGCGCCATCTCGGCACTCCCCCAGAAATTGATGTCCATGCTGTTGCGCGTCTGCAACAGTGGTGCCTCGAACCAGAAGTCTGGAGTAGATTTGCCCGCTACGCACCATACGACGTCGAGGGGCTGACCGTTGTTCCACGCCACGGCTTCGGCAAGAAGAGGGGCGGCATAATCGGGCTCCGAGACATCAGCTGAGATGTAGTGGAATCGCTGTGTCTGGGGATTGCGAGCTGCAGCCTGGGAGAATGCAATTAGTCTCGACTAAACATAGGCTAGATACAATAAAGTAATTGGCATACTTTTACCCCTGCCATCGCTTCCTCAAGCTTGCCAATATTCCGCGACACGAGGATCACGTTGGCACCTTTCGCAGCCATCTGTTGAGCTGCGCTCCTACCCATGCCCTCCGAAGCTCCCGTGATCAGGACGGTCTATATTCGAAGCATGGTTAGCAATGGCTCTAAGGCTAGACGGTTCGGTGTAGCTAAGCGTACCTTGCCCTCCACCGGCATGTGGTTTTTGCTCCAGAAGATACCCATCGTCAAAGCGGATACCAATGCGACGAGCCCAGCAATGGCTAAGGGTATCCAAGCAGAGGTTGGTATGTAGTCCATGAGGGAGTGACTAAAGTGAGGAGAGAATTAGGGAAGCTGAGAATCGATGCTCGAAGTAATAAATCACACCGAGTGCCCACCTGGTCAAGTTATACATGTACGGACAGGGGTCTTTTATTAGGGGTGCCAACATCTACATACCTTACATCCTCCGTACTACATAGTAGAGCTGCTAGGCTTGAGTATGCATGTACCTAGGTATCTCTCAGGGGCTCCACCAAAGCTCCACTGGTCGTGCTATCGATTCCGAGTGTCCTTATCGGGTTCTTATCGGCTCCTTATCAGATCTCCCATAATCGATAAGCAATTGAACCAGTAAAAAAAGTTCTACCATAACCCTCCAAGAAGTCGAAGGCTACCTGAAGCCTCAATAACATACTTGCAACAACTTTATTCTCAGCAACGAGTGGTACCTTTGACCAAATTATAAAAAATGGGCAAGAAGAGAAAGGCTTCTAGCGGCCCTTCACAGCCAAAGGGTCCTCGCGAGTATGATCCCGCCGATGCGAGACTCGGTCCGGTCACTACCCATGAAGACCTAGCCGATTCGGAAGACGAGTACTTTATGAACAAGGACCAGATTCTCTTCGACGATGGCCCCAAATCCAAGAAACAGAAGCGCTTAGAAGAGGATGAGGCTTTTCTAGACAACTCCGAAGAGGAAGCCCTCGATTACGATGACGACGAGTCTGACGAGGAAGAGGACGATTACGCTCGCAAGCCTAAAAAGTCAAGCAAGTCGCAGGATGAGGATGGAGACGAGTCTGCACGGGGAGAAGAGGAGGAAGGAGATTCCGGCTGGTGGGGTTCATCAAGGAAGGAATACTACAATGCTGATAACCCTGAAACGGAGGTTGATGCTCTGGAGGAGGAGCAGGAGGCTCGGCGACTACAGAAGAAGAAACTGGCAAAGATGTCGGAAAGCGACTTCATCTTCAACGAAGACGAGTGGCTTGCTCCCGAAGCCGAAGACGCCGATCAGAACGAGGTCGTCACCGAGGTCCTGAAGGATATCGAGATCCCCGCTGATATGGCCGCGGAAGAAAGATATCGCCTTTTGCGCACAAGATATCCCGAGTTCGACTATTTGGCAGACGAACTCCAGCAATTGCAACCTCTTCTCGTAAGCCTTCAGAAGCCAGCCGAAGGCCAACCCCCCAAATCGCTAGCAGTAGTCAAGTATCGGATCCTAGGCTGTTACGTCGCAACACTTGCCATGTACTTTGCTACCCTGACATCTCCGGCCAGGGATGCCAATGGTGCCGCAAAGGCTTTGGATCCGGCGGAGTTGCGAGATCACGAGGTCATGGCAACGCTTTTGGAATGCCGAGACGCCTGGAAGAAGGTGGAGCATCTGAAGACTTCGGATGCGGTTCAATCAGCCGGAAGCTTATTATCCCCGCCGGAAGAGGTGTCTCTTGAGGAAGAAGTTGCGGCAGTACCTAAACCTTCGAAGGAATTAATTAAGGATGCCAGGGAGAAGAAAGCTAAAGCTAAAGCGGCCCGCAAAGCCAAGGCGATTGAAGAGTCACTTGCTGATCTCGATGGCCTTGTCACAACCGATAAGAAACAGAAGAGGAAGGCGAAACTCGAAGCTGCAGCCCAAGACAACCACTCGGACTTCGGAGAGGAAGAGAGCCTCGACGCTAAGACCGCCGCCGAGAAAGCAGCTCGGAAGAAGAGCCTCAGGTTCTATACGTCTCAGATCGTGCAGAAGGCCAACCGTCGGGCAGACGCTGGCAGAGACGCTGGTGGCGACATGGACATTCCGTATCGAGAACGCCTCAAGGATAGGCAAGCTCGCCTCAACGCCGAGGCAGAGAAGCGCGGCAAAAAGGGGTCTAAGATCGGTGCTGATCTTGGAGACGCCAGCGACGAAGAAGATCAACGAGTTGCCCACGCCGTCAGAGATGACGAAGATGAATACTACGACATGGTCGCCGCGGCTTCAAGCAAACGGAAGGGGGAGAAGGAGGCTAGATCTGCCGCGCTTGCGGCGGCTAGCAAGGCCGACCGCGTGGTCCAGACCGAGGAGATAGGCGAGGACGGGAAACGCAAGATCACATATGCGATAGAGAAGAACAAGGGGCTCGCGCCGAGGCGGAAGAAGGACGTCAGGAACCCCAGAGTGAAGAAGAGGAAGGCGTATGACGAGAAGCAGAAGAAGCTGCGGAGTATGAAGGCCATGTACAAGGGTGGCGAGGGCCGTGGTGGATATAAGGGCGAGCTGACCGGTATCAAGCCTGGTTTGATCAAGAGCGTCAAGTTGTAGAGTCTTTCAACTGCCAATACCAAAAGTTGTTATCCAGGTTTTTTGTTGTTCAGTCACCTCGTTTCTATCAGTGAGATGTTATTGCCTTGAGTGAATATACGTTGGGACTATAGAACAATGCCCAGCACCTTGGAGTACAAAGCAAAATTGAGTTGGGAAAAGGTTAAGCTCGATATTCAGTCACTTTTCCCAACTTGATACAAATGAGCTAATAGTACTAATAGCGCTATTGGGAATCAAACCTAACTCGCTCTATATAGTCACGACCGATAAGTTGAAAATCAGTGCTACACACTTCTGATTTTTTTTCTTTTTTAAATCTTCGGTTGCTATTTAATTGAGTCACTTAGTCTAGCTGTTTACATACCCAGGTAAGCTTAGCCACGTCTAAGCTATTCGACCACAAAAGGAGTTGATAACCTCGTATGTTACAGGTTGTTGTTGCACACAGACAGGAGAAGAGAACCTTAACTATTATACCTATGTCTTAATCCCTTAACAATTATCGACCAATCAGATCTATGAAAACACTTAACAGAGACTTTTGCAGTCGTTCTAGTGCGAGATTAGAGTTCAAGGTCAACCCCGAATTCAACTTCATATGTAAGTAAAGGTCCTACCTACCTGACGATAGTTATAAACATTTTCCAATAAAGATATAGAGCGTCGATGGACCCCTGACAACTACCTGGTCGCTTAAGGCTTGACCCCTGGGCAGTTGAGGTCCACTAATGCAGTGCGTATACGGAAGTTGCCTTGTTCTCAGCTGGGCCCCATATGTAAGTATTTGCATGCTTATAAATGCAGCTGAGCCTTGTCTGCCTACCTTCACTTCTTTTTACTCTGCCGCACTTTTATCAACACTTTTTATATCATTCCATCGTATATTAACTGGAAGATGGCTCTCAGTAATTCCAAGCCTCCTGCTTCTTGGAAATATACGCCTCAGGACATCAGTTTGCCAGCTGATGCCGAAGACACCATCTCGTCCATCTCATGGTCGCCTGTCGCCAATAATCTGGCAGTCGCATCGTGGGATGGAAAAGTGCGTGTCTACGATATCGTCAACGGAGCCGCACGAGGAGTCGCCATGCTCCAAGCGGCGGGCCCTCTCTTCAGCTGTCACTGGGCCAAGGTAAGTTTACGAGTTTTCTAACCCACAGCATTTATACAAAGGAAGAAAAAAACCAATATTTCCGTTAGGTAAGTGAGCTTCAAATATCTAGATTAGCTCTCGATGAATGGGGTATTGAGCTGTATACTAGGATGGAGAGACGATAGTCGCTGCAGGAGCGGAAAAGACGGCACATCTATTGCATCTGCCTACGGGTCAAAAGGCCACCATTGGCTCTCACGAAGCACCCATTCGTGCAGTACGCTTCGTTGATATTCCTGAATCGAACGGTCCTATTTTCGTCTCTGGATCATGAGATAAAACAGTCAAATACTGGGATCTACGCCAGCAAGAGCCGCTTGCCACAATCCGTTGCGAGGAACGTGTCTATTCGATGGATGCGAAGTCAGATCTCCTGGTCATCGCGACCGCTGAGCGCAATATCCATCTCGTTGACCTTCACAAGCCGACCACGCTTCTTCGAACCTTGAGGTCGCCTCTCAAGGAGCAGACTCGAGCTGTTTCCGTATTTCCCGACGGCAAGGGGTGGGGGACGGCGAGCATCGAGGGACGATGTAGCATCAACGCAAGGGACAAGGTGGAAAATAGGTATTGCAAGATTCCTCCTCATACCCGCACATTCATATCGCCGGGAATATTCTTTGCCCATTTATCCTAACGTTTGATCCGTTGCACGAAGCAATTTCGATATTACATTTCGGTGTCACCGCGATAAACCTGTCAACGGAGTTACGAAGGTTTGGACCGTCAATGATGTTCAGTTCCACCCTGTTATTCAGACAATATTTACGACTGCTGGCGCTGATGGGATCATCTCCTTCTGGGACAAGGTCTCGAGGTCGAGACTTAGTTTCTATGCTCAGGAAGGCAATGCGATCACTACCACGGGATTCAACCGTGACGGTAGTCTCTTCGCGTATGCAGTCGGCTACGACTGGAGCATGGGGGTTTGCGGAAATAATCCTGAGATTCCGACGAAACTCATGCTCCATGCTGTTTGTAATCGTGACACTAAGAAAAAAAGATAAAGCTGTCAGTGTTTCATGTATACCCAGATGTGGGCTAAGTTGGAATGGGGGTCGTTGGGGTAATGATACGAGCAGTTGAAGAACACTCTCTAGATTGGCAGTCTTGTATTATTGGAGGATTTTCTTTGTTTACAGTTTTGGTATATGTATGAAGCGAACAGCAGGAATGCGTAAATGTTCAGGAATAAGCCCGCCTCACAGAGGTATTGGGTAAGGTTGAAAGGCATGGCAGAGCAATCAAGCGGAATTCAAGTCACCAAGCACAGACAAGGTTTTACAGTCGCTACTCTCAGATGTTGTCATATGAAGGATCGATAATAGTTTATAACTCAAGGCTTGGTGACATCAAATCACCAGCGGAAGTCTGCATTTTCTGGCATACGTTTCAAGCATCGAATGTGTTGTGCGCTCCAGTCTGTCAATAGCCGGACAAGCTCCTCACCTAATAATGGTGATGCCTATGATGGTGTCGACTGTGACGCTGTCGTTCCTCTTCCTGACGTCGTGCTTCTCGGCGTTCTGCTTCTCGGCGTCGTGCTTCTCGGCGTTCTGCCTCTCGGCGTTCTCTCTCTTCTCGATGTCGTCTCTCACGCTGCCACTCGTGGCACTGAAAGCAGCTGTATAGATTATACAAGAACCCGCGTGCACAAACATAGATTTCTTCTTCATCAGGTGCTTGTGCAACATAATTATGGTGCATGTGATCTGGAACCACGTCAGGCAGCCAACTCTCGCTAACTCGCTTACATCCCCGCCTGAAAAGGAAAGAAGAGGTGGAAGAAAGAGGAGGAGAGGAGGCAGAAGAAGAAGAGAAACTCACTGTACGCGAACCTAAACCCGAAGCCTTCAGCCATTCCGGACTTCGAGATCCGGCCATGCTCCACCTTCCGCGCTCCATTTATGATGGCCTCAAGCGGGGCCCGGAGCCTGGACTTACGTACCCCGTTATAGGCCCCGGTCCGGGGCTCTATGTGCAGCACGATTCCCAATTCTCTCGATCCCACATGCATCGGTTGGTCTAGTGGCAAATAGATGTGGGATAAATCGTCATCATTTAACCACAACCTCGCCAGCTCGTAGCATCGGTCCTACGTGATCAAGAATCAGCAGTTATTGCTACTTTTCATCTTACTGGCAGATCCCTCGAGGCCTACTTCTAGAGCAAAGTGCTCAAGGAAATTATTTTCGAGTAGATAGTGTGTGCGTTCACGAGATGGTGGCGCAGAGGCGGTTAGAGCACTCTGGAACTGACTCACCTCAAAGGTCCCCAACGGATGAGATCGGCGTGGCCGGCCGGCCTGAGCACGCGACTCCTGTTCTAGGGTGTCCTCCTCGTAGGTTCCTGGTGGCATGGTGATTTCTGGCTACTCGATGTTGTTGTGTGTGTATATCTTTGGGGTGCGGATGCATTCGTCAGGTTGAGATTATAGCCAGAATAAATAGCACACTTTATAATCGTGAGCTGTGGTGACTCGCGTGTGTAGCTGGCGTACGGGCCCTGTTTGTGTCGAGGAATGCCATAGGAACCGCTGATCGGTTATATGTCAGACACTGATCGAACATCCACGGAGGACCAATAGAGGTGACCGAATAAGGATATCTATGTCAGGGCTTGACTGATTCATTTACCATGGGATTGGTTTCTAGTCATACTTTCTCGATATTATCGACGGTACCAACTTTATCATGTTTGTTTTCTGGTTACACGATCGACGCAAAAGGCGGTACAATAGTGCTAATGGTGACAATGAAATCAGTTATACCACGAAAGTGAGAGCGAGTGACTCGAATACCTTGGGTCACCCTCGTGACTCAAGTTTGGGTATCATCTACCTTGTACCTTGAAGTCACCTCGAGATCAAATAGCTTTGATATTCCAAAAGTTTAGTCCATTGGTGACTCGAGAACTCGGATATTAATCGGTTAAGTAGGATATTTGCCTATACGAGTCCTATTATTGAGTTACTACAAGGTACTGAATGATGTTCCACATTGATATGATGTGAGAGAATCCGGGCTTATAATGGAATCTTTAATGATACATATAGTTCCCTCTTGGGCAAGAACACGCCCCAGGAGGGACTGGAATAGAATAGTCAATCATCTAGTTTCGGGAGTTTAGTTAATTAAAAACAAGTTACTTCTATATTCCATGGATACTTTTCTTATCCCATAAAAAGTTACTTCGTAGGGAATTCTGAAATTTACAATCTCGAATACTTATGAGATTCTGAATTTTATATTCGTTTCACATATTATACATAAACACTTAGGGTAAGTTTTCAACGGAAGAAGCATAAATGAAAGATATGTGCAGGGTAATAAAGTAGATGACATAGTCATGCAATCTCAAAGCCCTCGTAAGGACTTATCATCAAACAGGCTAGAGGTATAGTGTAGGTAAGTAGCTAGCCCTATTCTACATACTCCATCAGCGTATAAGATAATCGAGGCCTTATTAACTATCGTAATAAGCAAAATTGTTCAGTAGGAAAAAGCAATATATATTCATCAACTTATCATGAATACTAGGTTGGACCTTGGCTCTGGTTTCCCTTCACCTGCAGTCATATCTGCAGTGATGCCTATGACATAAACTTGTCATCAACGAACCTACAATCTAATCTAACAAGTGTCACATTCTAAATAAGATACCATCAATATACCGTGCGCCAGGCTTCATAAATCTTGTTCTTCATAACTTCGTGACCAAGTGACCTAGGATGGAATGTTTTCCCGTAGTAGGTCGGTACATACCACATGGAGTTTTCTGCCATGAAATCACCACGGGCAAGTTGCAAAGTTGGGTCTCTTTGCCTTGACATAGCCATATAGCACAAAGCCAATTCTCCCCAGTCCCCGGACTTTTGTGCCGGTTCAAGACACGACGACGGGTCGACCAAGGGCGAGCTTGAGGACAAGGTCTCAAGTTCAAAAGCATGTTTCGGCAGCGTATCGTTTCGCGCATTGTCTGGGCCACCAATGAGGAAGAACCAAGTATCTGTACGGCTGTAATCTGGCTCCGTTACATTTTCTTCACAGAACCGATGACCACGGAACTCCTTGTCATAATCGACGAACAACACCTTGTCCTCGGTGAATCTTGCGTTCACGCCGTCAACAGCCCTGCGGATCTTCGCATTAGCCGCCAACACCATAGCGTTCATCTGGAGCCGCAGTTCCTTCTTGAGCTTGGGGCCGTTCCACCAGACACCGAAACTCATGTCATCACACTCATCCGTGACCTCGTTGAAGAACCGGGCGTACCCCGTGACCGTGATCACGAACCACGGCTTCTTCTCCCAGCGCTCACGGTCCAAGATCTCCAGGAGGATGACCTGCAGACGGTTGTCGAAGTCGTCGCTCTCGATGTGGGCGCGCGTGCTCGCGAGCGCGGCCTCGCACGTCCCCGAGTAGAAGTTGTAGAAGCGGAACACGCAGGCGTTGATTACGTCGAAGAAGCCGAGGTCGTTGCCGCCGACGGACAACAGCGCGAAGTCGGCCGGCAGCGAGGCGTTGAAGGCGTCGATCTGGCTCTCATCGCCGCCGCCGCCGCCTCGGGACAGGATCTCCTGCGTCGTAGCGCCTGTGCACGACAGGAACTGGAACGCCGTGTTGTTCCGTCCGCCCGCGATCGCCGACAGGTCGTCCGCGATCAACCTCGAGTGCGCGTGCAGGCCGTGGCGGCAGGCGTCTTCTTTGCCGTCGAAGCCGGTGCCGATCCCGGCGCTGTAGGAGTCACCGAAGGCGGCAAAGCCCGCAAGCAGACCACTGTTGCTGCTGCTGCTGGTGAGCCGGTGTGGAGATACCGGCAGTGGGGGCCGTCCGTGATGATTGCGCTCGCTGTTGGCTAGCACATGTTGAAGATCAGGCGCTGCTAGACGACGCTGTTGAAGAGCGAGACTAGCAGCGACGCTGAAGGGAGATGTGAGAGCTAATAAAGCAGCCAGGCGCATAGCGAAGCGAACCTTTTACATTAAAGCAAGTGAGGATGCATAGTGAGAACTTTTGCCTCTCGATGTTAAGAGGGAGGAACCTAGACTAGAAGAACTAGGCAGCCATATTTTCGGTAGTATATCTTCACCTATACGAAGGTTGCAGCTCCGTCACGAGGTAAGGTCGACAAGTATGCACCAGTCATCTTCAGCCAATGCCTTTAGCACGAGGTGCTATGTGACTAAACTGGGGTATGTAGATTACTTACTCTGTGCAGGGTGTGATGTGCCACTTATACTTAAGCGATCTAAGCTAGATGTGGCACATCAGCACTCATTTTGATTGGTGGTGTCAACTCACTCTTCACAAGCACTGCATTCATCCCATGTGCATTGCAAACCAAGGTAAACTACGAAGAGATCACAATTATTCAGGTCTCATTTTCTGTCTTTATTAGGTTGATTGGTATACTGAACTTATATCTTGTAGTACTGATTCTCTCTTTTCTCCCTAGCTTCATTTCAGGTACGACTGAGCCAGCCAGTCAATTATAGTGTTGAAGATTGCGTGATGCTTACCGGAGAAGTTAAAGAGCTTCAAGGTGGCCCAGTGGCACAGGAAAATCCTTAAGATCAGGACACGGTTGCTTATCTTTGAACACTATCGAGAAGAGTGCGAATTGAATATCTATTGAAGTTGGAAGATTCTTTATACCTTGGATAGTTGTGGATTGTCCATCTTCATACAATACAACGATTCTTCACGATGTCGGCTTATCGAGTAAGGGGTTGCGTTGCCTCGGATGGTCCGTCGCTAGCATACAACAACATGTCGGCATACTGGACCGACCCTACATGGGTTCTATTGTGGGAAAACAAGACAAGAGAATACGTCATCGAACAAGCAGCCAAACGGTACCCGAAGAGTCTGCTTATGGACAGAGCTCATAAACGGCATCAAGTTGCTGTAGACTCGGATACTGGTCAGATCGTCGGGTATTGTAGATGGATTCTGCCAGACCGTCTTACTGGAGAGTGGTTGGAGGCACAGACCCCTGCTGTGAGTGCAGAGGAGGAGACTGAGTATGCTAAATCTTTCGACAACGCCGACTTTAGTGGCCGGCCCGGCATGGATGATATAGATATTCCCATATCTGTGATTAAAAAGAGGCTGTTGGGGCTTAAGGAATATATCGGTAAGGACTGTGAAATATGTATCTTATATCTTGCTGATAAGTATAGAACTCGAGTATCTTGCAGTCCACCCCGATAACAGAAACCATGGCATAGCGACCCTGCTTGTGGAAAGCGGGATTGCTCAAGCTGAAAAGATGGGCGTCGACATATTCGTACTCGCCTACAAAGCAGGTCTCGGCGTGTATAAGAGAACTGGCTTCAAAATGCTAGACCAACTCATACAGGATGACTCTAAGTATGGCGGTAAAGGTGAATACGGGGCATACTTCATGGAGAGAGAGGTGAACACTGCTTCCTGACGTGCCGAGTGCGGGATTCGGTCACGTGACAGCGAACGTAATTAAGATCTGAGAAGATGGCGCTCAGACAGTTTACTGTAGTTCGCTACGTTCATGCGTGGGGGCGTTGGAGGTTATTCCTTTTCCCTTGTTGGCCATTTATTGAGAGTTGGTTTGCATAGATATATCATCTTAAAGTTCACGTTTCAGCGTTGTTCTAACCTGCCTACATACTTGACTTCGATACAAAGACATGGCCCGATGCTTAAGTATACCTATCTGAAGTATCACGAAGGTCATCAGAGATCTGGTTTGGCTGATCTGACGTACATGCCACAAGTTGTTGCCAAGAACAAAAAGGTTCCGAGTTGGAGATTCTCCATACGCGAACAGAGATCGAGGTTAGGGGTAAGAAGGGAAACATTAGCTGTATTTGGCAAGCTTTCAAGGAAATGGCCCCACGTCATCTGTATGACATATTATGTAATTATGAGATAGGCCCAATGAAGGATTGAATAGTCCTGTCTGGCTGGTCTGCCCTACGGTAGTGTCCCGACTTTCTAATGATTCCGACACGCAGGTACATGTGGTCTGTATGTAATAAGGCCTGTACATAACGAGGTCCATACTGTACATCTATGTATGGTTGAAAGGAGGATACATGGATGTAGTGACGTCAATACCCATTTAACCCCACAAACGTCATCGGGGTCAACCCCACCTTCTATGTTCTCGAATTATGCTGTAGCTGAAGCTTCTTTACCAAGCCTGCAAGCCTGCTAAGCAAGATTCCAAAAGTCACTGATCCTGCTAAATCTAGTATTCTATACCTATCTCGCCTCATATGCAGGAGGCAGGCAACATGAGGTTTCTTGTAAGCCCTTCAATTGAAGATCACGATCATGTTTCCTGAGGTCATGGCATCATGTGGCTCACTCTCTCTCGTCTATGTCAGTGGAGCTTATTATATCAATGCCAACCAATCTGAACATCCAATTCCGTCTGTGATTGATGTCCCCAAGCCACATGTCGTTTGTCATGCCAGAAAGAGCTTTCAATAGGCCTTGCCAAACACTGCAATGTAGCTTTCCCTTTGTCTGTAACCTGTCTCTCGTAATCCTGCCAGGCGGGAAGACGTCACCTAAAACCAAGCCCACTCTTCCCTGTCTCCCGGGCTATCATACTTTTGATATAATAATCACCTCAGGCCGCCTTGTCAGCTTGGCTTTTTCTTAATCAGTTAGATTTTCATGACCTTCTGCAACCCTACACTCCAGCTGCCAAGCAACTACTCTAAACTAAGCCGTATATACCTGACTCATATCATTACTCGACACCAACCACACGATGGACACCGTAAATAATATAGCTTCTGCTGCTGCGAGAGCTGTCTGGGGCGAAGACAAGCAGCACGGCGACGAGCCTGTTTCTGGTCAAACCGGCAACACCTCTAAGGGCGAACCCTATGACGCTGGCAACATTGGTATTGGGCCTTCTTAAAACGTCACGTTTGGATTGCAAACTAACACAAGCCGTAACACAGAGGAGAATACTACACAAACCACCAAGCCGCAGACCAATGGAACAGCGAGCGACCACAGTGCAGCTCAATTCTCTAAGAACACTGGTACCGCAGCAGAGCACGAGAACACACCGGACAACCCCTCGACAGAACTGAAGACGAAAGCGCCCACACAGAATGACTCGACCAAGGGCCAAGAAGACGTGCGCGACCCAGAGAATCCCATGACCAACCCCAAGTCCGCGCCCACGGATGTCGATGACACTGGAGACGGCCCGAATGAGGCCCAGAAACTGGAGGGACCTGGTCCCAAGCCCGTTGAAGAAGTAGCTCGAGAACACGGTGGCGATGCCGGCAAGAGCGAGAATACCGAGCATAAAGCCCCGCCTGGCGACGACAAGGAAGCTGAGGAGGCTGAGGATGAGGATGGCCCCAACGCTAAGAGCAAGGGCGAGGGTACGGGTGAGCAGTATATCAAGACCAGTGGACTCAAAGCCGATGGCGGCGACTTTGATGCTACGAAGCCAGGCGCTGGACGTGAGGCAGACCGTAGGTCCACTCTACCTAACTGCAAATGCTCGAGTGGAGTCATATGCTAACCATGCGATATTCAGGGCTTATGGAAGAGAAGGGCTTGCACCCAGGTTCTGATGATGCGGAAGATGATGGAGATACTAAATCTAAGGAGAAGAAGGGTCTTGGCCAGAAGATCAAGGACAAATTGCACCGGCACTGAGTATTGACAAATCAGTCGCATTTCATCCACGGTTGCTTGTCTCTTAAGTTGGAGACTGCTGTATTGTCATCACAATGAGACAGGGCCAAATTGTTTTATCGAACGGTAGCGTCGTTCGTTCATCAGGCTCTCTGTACTGCTGTATTAGTTATGTAATATGATCGTCAGATTTCACTACCTGAGTTTCAGATGTGGTTGAGAATATACAACGTGTATAGTGACGCCTGCGAGCCCCCCGATCTATCAAATATGAGGGTTCTGGTGTTTAATACCCATAAGCTCACTACGGAGTTGTGCTTCTTGGGTCAATTGTTTCCGAGTACAAAAATCCGTAGCATAATTAAGGGATACACATATGCTTGCCTACTGTAGAGCCTTGCTGGGTATCGATGAGTAGTGAGCAAGTCACTTTCTTGATTACTACTAATGCAAAAGTTATGCCTTACGCTCATTCAACCCAGGCGTACTCGTTGGCTTTGCTTTTGAACCCCAACCAACTACGCACTTGGAGGTGCTAAGGTGAAATGGGTTATACGAGTGCTGATTGTAGCTAAAGCGGCGAAAAATGACATTATCCACTAGGATGTGATTTTAATGAGCCGCAGAATATAACAAACTGGCTGCTACTAAGAAGAAATGTAAATAAGCCAAGCTGGTGTGCCAATGGGCTGCCTTTTTCCATATATCATCCACCTAGGCAGCTATACCCCTATATCAAAAAAGCCCCGTTATTGGATGTATTAGCTATTGCATCTATCCTTTAAGTACATATACAGTACAGGGGTAAACCAAGGAGATGGAACTACGGAATACTCTACTCTTGTTCCTATTCCTCAATATAGATATGTGTCGGGTGTGACTTGCTCAGCCACCCTCGCCCTCCTGCCCCGCAACGAGCTGCCAAACGTCTATATCGATTCCTTCTACAATGTTGGTTGTGATTTGAGTCGTCGGATACAATAGCCGCCGCAACTTATCGAACCCTAGACCATCATCTATCAAGTCCATTTTAGTTAGGGGTTAGATAATGCAAACGATATTTCGCAACGGGGAGAAATGGCGCCCTCATAACTCAGCTGACAAGGCTGACACTACGCCGAGTGCAGAGCCCACTGGACATAAATATGCTTCGAGTACGGATTTGCCTAACATAAGCTCGTCTCCCATGCCTGCACTTGTCCGTCAGTAAAATCAATCACCTTTATATGCGACCCCTAACACAAACAGCAGCGTCCCAGATGACACAGAAGTTCGAGTTTAGCCCTGTCCCAGGATTCTTTCAGGATTATAGCGATCTCGCTCCACCCAGGACACATGTTAAAACCCAGCCGGATCTCGGGATTATACCGCGATCTTATAATGAACAGGGCAATGGTTTAGCAGGCGCGACATACCAGTCTCAATGGACACGGCTTGCAAATCACATCAAGTATCTAAATGAAAGGCACAATCCTGATGGTGAGTATTACAAGTTGGTGTATTTGATCCGCCACGGTACAAGTGTCCACAATGTCAAAATGGCTGAGCTTAAACTCGCTGGCAGATCTTCGGAATGGAATGTAAGATACCTCTCCTCAATTCTCGCTTTTGTCGAGTCGCTTTTCTAGAGCTGCAGCTGATAATCATAGGATTATTGGGGGTATGAAAAGGGAGATGGCGAGCGAGAATGGTTTGATGCAGAACTTGTCGGCAAGGGCATTGCCCAAGCAGAGGAACTTGCTAAGCTATGGGACCAATCGGACAAAAAAGCACTGCCTTTACCAGAGACTGTCTACACTAGCCCTCTAGCACGATGTCTCGAGACTACCAAGCTTATTTTCAAAAATATCCTGGGAAAGGGCATCCGACCTGTTGTCAAGGAAGGCTTACGGGAACGACTGACGGGCCGTCCTTGTGACGCGCGCCATCCTCCGTCGTGGATCAAGGAGAGGTATCCTGATTTTGAGATCGAGCAAGGTTTCCCAGAGGCAAACGAAAATTGGAAAGATAGATCATCAGAGAGCATCGAAGATCATGAAGTCAGGGTACGAGCACTCTTCGAAGACATCTTCACTAACGACAAGTCGACGATCATTTCATTTACTACGCATTCTTATGCCATTTCAAGTATTCTTGCGGTCATCAATCATACCGATTTTTGGCTCGAAGAGTGCGGCGTTGCGCCACTTTTTGTAAAGGCAGTAAAGTCCAAGCCCACGAAGGCCGCGAGAGCCGAACAGACAAATACCAAGCCAAGAGGCAGCATCAAACGAAGAGACAGTGGCGACCGAAGATGCGCTCTCATCTGAAATGGTATCGTGACTGTGTGCTTTTCCATGTGCTGCCTCTCGTTTAGGCGGGGCGGGGTACGACAATTGCCTGCCCGATTTCGACCTTGAGAGGGGAAAAGAAAAAAAAAATGGGAAAAACACTAATTTGGCGCTGTTTCTGCACTGCCGCTGCAGCGCTCACCAACTGCAGCGTCTTGTGTCAGGGATTGTTGAGGGCTGGAGAATATGATAGGGCACACCGCGCTTAGTGATGTGCAGCTGCGTAAATGCAGTAATATTTGTCACTCAGCCTGCATCGACTATATAGCGGGCGGAGCCGTTACATGGCGCATCGGCCAGCGAAGCTGCAGCCCAGGGCACAACGGTTCCCTTTTTTTCTGCAGCCATGCAGGCTGCGAAACATTAGGTTGAATCGATGTCTTCCTTTAGAAGAATTAAAAAGGACCTCAAGTGTCGTCCTTAACTCAACTGAACAGATTTCCTGCGCAGCTTGTTAGAGTCGGCCATGGAGATCCTACGACAGATTTCGGATCTATCATTAAACACCAACATAAATGTTGATACGCCAAAAGGGGTTCACGTTTACACTGCGACTGCTTCCGAGAGTCCAGATTTGCAGTTAGAGTCCCGCGAAGTAGATGAATCATCTCTAATCCAGAACACCATCAGCGGCCGGCTATTCGACCAGAAAGCAGGGGACACGAATCCGTCACTCAACGTGTTATTCTTCTCAGAACAAGCCTGGAGGAAGATTAAGAAGGATAAGCCTGTGTTGATTTTTGACTATTTGTGTCTCGACCGTGCGATCCACTCCTATCTTCTATCCTCGAGGTCTGGGTGGTACTCTGTTGAGAATGAAGATGGATACACCCTCATGATCAAGGACTACATGTACATGCTGGCATGGTCCTTCAACCCGAACACATTGGTGACACGTGCCATACTCGTCGAGAGGAGTGACTATAAGATACGCTCCTGTTTGAAAAGGGCCGATGGCCGATTTGATCTGCCTGGTTTACGCAAAAAACACTTATATCACCCTCTTTCGCTAGCATGCATTGGGCTTGCGGACTATGTGTTCTACTTCGACCTACTTATAGTTGCTGAGAGTACGAAAATCGGCGACATCGAGGCGAGCACTGGGCACGGCCTATGGGTGAAGAAACAGGAAAACAAGCTGCCCAAGGACCTACCGGACCTGTTAGAGGCGTCGAGGAATATCGCAAGAATTATTGGGATACTGGCGAACCTGTTCAAAAGCGTGGAGGTTGCGCAGTCGATTGTATCGTCCCTGAAAGAGACTCACAGCTGGAACACGTGGGTTCAGAAGCATAAGCGCGAAGAGCCTGGGATCTATAACGAGTGTACATCTTCTTTCAGCCAAGCTGCCAAGTTGCTGCATCAACGCATTAGAACAATCAAGCAATCGGGTAGCGTCTTGGATGAGCGAGCCAAGGCACAATCAAACGTTGTATGTATCCGAACTGTCTCTTCCCGAGCGACCCGACTAATTCATAGCATAGATATCAGCGCTCATCCGCCGCGGAGATATGGTGATTAGTCATCGAATTGCAGCCGCTAGTAAAGAGCTCGCAGTTGAGACCAAAAAAGATAGTGCTGACAGTAAGTTTCGTACCTCCAAAACCATCCCTACTGTGCGAAGCAGGCACAGTTATGTTGTTACATGCACTACTGTTGTTTTTACAACGCAAGACAGAATATCCATCATTGAAGTGGTTACGGTGGATGCTAACACTGTTTCCATAGTGAAAGTGATTGCCATGATGACGATGGCATTTCTGCCAGCGACATTCTTCGCGGCGCTCTTCGAAGTACCCTCCCTCCAGTGGGATCAACCACAAGTCATCACGGATAACTTCTGGGTATACTTAGCATTTACCTTGCCCACGACACTTTTGGTGTTCGTATTATGGTATATGTTTAACAACCAGAAGTGGTTCATGAAGCTGTGCGGCATGTGTGGCATAGAGCCGAAGAAAAAGCAGCCGCAGTACGATGTAGAAAACCAAATCAGTATCAAGGAGCTCCAGTCAAATATGACGGATTTAGCTGGAACTTGGAATTTAGACGCACGTGGCTGAGAGCTTTGAACATCAGAGATAAGGGGTCGATATGGTTCGTGAAGGCTGCATCGCATATATATTTCTAAAGGTTTCCGAACTTGGCCATCTCCGTTGGCATATCTGTACGCTCACTCTCACATACCTTCATATCAAGATATCGAAAATTTAAACTTCTCACTAAATCATTCACATGGAGCTTACAAGTCTCACCGGTGATGCCTCTTATTGATATCCTACAATAGTAGCCTGAGTAAAAGCATCGTCTATTGATATTTGATAAGAGGAACATACTTACGGGGCTGTACCTGTGGATATGCTCGTGGATATTATTTTGTGTTAGATGTCAACATTGTTATTTCTCATGTAAGTTATGGCACAGGGACCATTTTCACTCGTTATAATTACCCACAAAGGGCCCCGGGGATGTAGGATGGTATGGCCGGTACAAACCTCTGTCATTGCATAAGCACACAATTGCCTCCCCCTTAGGCGCAAAATGATATGCATATTGCTTCCGGAATTCCTAGCTCTTGGTCATGTTCTCGGCACGCCTAACTACTACGGCTACTTTCTTACAACTACCTCATCTTGGATAGAGTGATAGTAACGGTACTAGTCTAGACCTACATGCACTGCCGACGTAGCCTGCATGGAAGCTTTCCAATGGGGCAAACCTCAACCCCTCCTGACAAGCACACGCTCTTGAGCCTACACCTGACCGGCTGATGCAGAAAATAGCAGCGTTGCGGCCGTAAGGCATCTGCGTGTCTCTCTTTGACACGGCTACGTATTATGGCCAATAAAGTGAGCGTGTCTATAGTTCTTGGGGTAACACAGCCGCAGGCATATTGGGACATATGTGTACATTGTAGATATTGCTCTCCATGTACACCTATATGTACCCCATATGGCGGTCCCAGCCGAGAGGACAGCCTACCTTACCTACCTCTGCAGTAAGCACATGTGATGTGCATGAGGCAGCGCTGTCTTAGGCCCATAGCACCGCTCTCTCGAGGGCAATGATGGAGCATCTGTGTACCGGCACTAGGTAGTCGACGGTAGTTGTTCAAACTAGAGGGAGAGGGAGGATCTAAATACCGACGTACGAGGCCCCTTGGAGTTGGAGTCGGGCGGAGGAGCGAACGACCTAGTCAGCCTGCATCGCACGAACGGACAGGAGGCCTGAGAAGAGATAGAACACAAGGCTACAATTGACCATGGGGCCGGCTCTCGTGGCCAGGTAGGCCGCCGAAAAGGGCAAATACGTCACACTGTGTAGCCTGAAAGAGGTTCAGATGGCAGATTGTTTTCCCACGCTGGGGGTGTAGATTGTAACGCATCGCAATCTGTATAATAGCTGTGATATACCGATACGGGATACATGGGGTCGAGATAAGAGGATGGTGCAGAAGGATCATCAGTTGGACTACCGCGGAAGAGAACGACGGGATAGGAAAGATTTCTTGATTTGATGATAACTTCTATGAAGCTCAGTATGGAGTATGAACTGAAGGATACATAAGTGGGTTTATCTCAGTAGTCTTGAGACCTACATTTACGTATGTAAGGGGAACAGAAGCCGATGCGACGGTATGACATGATATGATCCATCCTCCAGCACTACCCATCCCAACGTCACAAAAAACGACACCAGAGACTCATCAGCTCGGCGGCGACCCAACACCATCGTCCGTTGGAGCCCAGGTCGCAGCAGGAACCCAGACCCGCGAGGCACGATGCACGAAAGTAGTAGGAGACCTGGCGGCTGACCTTGCCGCGAGCGACCGCGCAGGAGATCCGCGGTAGCGAAAGGCAATCTCAAACGAATCCTTCCGCGCTGCTCGCGGACCGAATCGTCGCCACGAGGGCCCCTCAGCAGGGTGTGTCCCGCGAATCCTCCAGCCTTGGCAGGCAGATAGATACCTAGATCTCGAATCCCGAGGCAATCTACCTACCATCCGCGGCCGACAGCCCAGCAGGCAGGCAGGCAGGCAGGCAGGCAGGATTGCAGCGCATGGGGTGCGCGTGGACAGACAGCGACGGGCTACAGCCCGCTGCAGAACATGTCCGTCATCTCATGCAGGGATGCGGCGGCGGGTGGGCTAGCAGAGCCTTGCCTATCTGGCTATGCGTACTTATCAGATCAGACTTGACCTGATCGATCGGTAAGCTAGCTTATTATAACAAGTCCTATAATAGACAGATATATGTAAGTATAGAGCATGTAGTCAGCATGGCTGCAACGTGCATTTGGATGGGATTTGCCTTGATACACACGCACCACCCCCCTTCTCCCCAAAATATAAAAATGCCATCGACTGCTCAACCAACTGATGTACCGAGCAACCCTCCATCCTCTGCCGCCCCAGGCGTAGGTGCCATGAGCTGGGCGTGTGTGGGCGAGACACAGAGAGAGAAAAAGCAGCAGTGTCGCAGCGGATCGTCGTATGCATATATGTAGGTATATATGGGTTGCATATATATATTACCGTGGCTTGGGCTCGGTTAGAGAGAGCTGTGCTGTTTAACATACGACGTGCGAACATACCAGCATATAGGAGACGAGGCAGTTGGAACTTCAATTTAGGATAATACTCGCTCACCGGTGCCATACGCAACTCATAATCTAGCATATTAGAGCAACCGTCCTGTATAGTCGTGCAGTTTGTATCGCGTGATCTGACTTAGTGGTTGTCTTAACTAATCTGATCACATATACACTATTCTCAGGCTCAATGCTTCATAGAACCGAGTGAGGTAGCCTTCCATATCAAGTAGATAAAAATTTGAATGATCTGTGATATCAAAGTAATATCATTATGTATATATATAATCCCCGCTACTTACGAATCAAGTGAAACCGTTTGTATGTAAATATTAACTAGAAGTAAGGCGGCACCAAGGAAAAAAACTAGCAAGTCAACACTCGCAAATTTATCTCAATTCGTGGATATCGCAATATCCGACCGATCTATATAGGCCGAAAGAAAACTGATATCCATCCGGACCACAAGTAGTTCAACACAACACCTAGCTAGACCTTGTACATAACATCCAATGATTCCTGGACGACCACCCTTCCCCTCTGTGTAGAAAAGAAACCGACCGGTTTGGTCAACGAATCTAGTATGTAATACAAGCCACTCAGTACTCCCATTTTCGCACTTTTCGAGACGGGTGCCCCGTATTGCGTTGCTTTGTGTCGTCACATCCGCCATTGCCAATTACGACGACTACAGGAGCACCCCCAGTATCATTTTTAGGACTATTGCTAGTCACCCCCGTTCTGTTTGATCCGTGCTCGTACGACTCCAGTACCCGGACAAAGCAAAACATTCTTCCCGACAGGGAGCTGTTCACCCTTATAGGGTATTTGATATGGACCACAAGGCTTGTTGAATGTTGCCTTCCTCCATGCTATATCACCCAAGGACCGCTGGTCCTCTGATATGAATCGACAATCCCCTGGAACCTGTGAATTGGTCGTGGATATTGACCACGAGGCTGAAGATCTTGGAACGTTGCAAACGCCAACAAGCCGTTGTCCGTTGCAAGAAAAGTTGATTCTGTCTTCCCGGCAATGCTGGCTCTGACAGCACTGATGGGCGACGGCCTAGCGTCGCATAATTTACGACACCCGGCTGGTCGTCTTCTAGGCCGTAATTCGAATGGCTAAGTCGCCATATAATGCATGGTTGCACTCTCGATAAACTATACAGACGGCTGCTTGTGAGAGCCCTCTTGTGGTACCGAGCTCATAGGAAGCCAGATTCGGCCAAAACCCTGCGGTAGAAATACGTTAGCTGCTGTTCTGTAATTCTAATGAAAATGGCGAGCTAGAAATTGAGCATCTATTAAGGACTCGAGTGGATTAACCACAACAAGGCGCTGAATAGTTGCTATCGGGGGTGTAATGAAACAACATACCTTACGATCTTCTCATCTTCACGCTCACGTGGCTCGACATTCAAACTCTTGTCGTACATTTCATGTACGTCACCTGCAGCCTGCATGTTACTCAGGATATAATCCTGTAGTTCCGGCACCGCTTGTAGCGAGTACGGGGCATTTTGATATTGTTGAATGTCGCGAATCACTTCAGCTGTTTTTGCGCGTTTGGCAAAGTTGATTAAGTTAGTCTTCTTGATGATCGAAGGAATACCGTCCTCTATGAAGGTTAAATCCGTAAGATATACACCTGTGAAACATAGACATTAGTCCGTGATGCAAAGGAACTACATGGGAATCTCTCGCGAGTAGGCACGCACCAAAGAATGGGATGCATGGCGGGTTTGCAGCATGCAGTGCCTCTCTGTATTCGCCGAAGTTCTTTGTGCTTGCCATCAGACGTCGCATTGTCTCCAAGACAGCCTGAGTGCGAGCTGGAACTTGGTCCCAGGTTCGTTTCAGACGAGCTATAGGGGCAGTGCCAAGCGCAGAAATGATTGACGTCAGGGTAGAGAAATTGTTTAGATTCCGGCATTTCTGAATGTGTCAGCAATATGCAAATTAGGATATCAGGCTCAGGTGTTTGTTACTCACATCGGCAACTGATACAAAGTGCTTGATGACAACTACTCTCTTCTTCACGTCCATCTGAGCCAAAATCATCTCGGCAACCCAGTTTGTCATTTGATTGGAATGAAGGATAAGAGCTTTTACGTTTGGCGCAGGTTCGCTATCGTTTTCACCAACCTTCTTCTGCCACGTCTTATTGAGGCATTCAGTAGGTTTGATCTTTCCGTATAGCTTGGATTCGATTATAGTCAACTGACGCGCAAATTCAGTGACATCGATATCCAGGAACTTGAGCTTTTTCATGTTCTTCGGCATAATCGGGGGCGGAACATTGTTATTAAATGTCTGGATCATGCGCTTGGACGATATTTCCTTGCCGCCAAGTCGCTGGTCTAGGACAGTCATGAGATTATTGGCGCCCGGTGTTTCCGTAGACTTGACGGTATCTTTTGCGAATGCGTAGACGTCACGAATCAGTTCCCTCGTCTCCTCGTTCGGCTCCTCCATCCAAAAGTTCTCGAACCAACTCTTGATGATATTGACCACTCGGAATCTGATCAGTTTCTGTTTTTTATCCCTCCAGGCCTCGTAGTCAGAGTTGCTTAATCCTTCAGGGGGTTGAATGTTGAAGCGCTTGACTAAAAGCTCAAACAACTCTCGGGCAACCGTGAAAGAACGGTACGTTAGAAGGAAGGTATTGTTAAAGCTGAAATCTGACTTGTCGTGTCTCGTCAGCTGTTCAACCAGAGCTAGCAAGGAACCGCCCTTAACTGATGGTGGTGTCGTCTTCAGATCCCACGATAGTTCCTGCTCAAGATCGAGTCGTAAAAATGCTGGTGTTTCCTCAACTGGTTGAACAATGGGACCTTGTGGTATAGAGTCATCCCCGAGCAGTCTCTTAACTTTCTCGAGATCGCCCTTTCTGTAGTTGTTCGATGTGGTTTCTCCTTCAGTATAGGAGGCGGATGGGCCCATGAGAGGAGGTCGACCCCCTATGGTCACAGACCCTAAGCGTGTATGCAGAGGATAATAGGGCACCGTGTCTCTTCTCGGCTGGTCTGGCGCGAAGCGATCCTCCCGCATACGAGCCTCGTGTTGTTGCTGTAAATTAATCTGCACTTGCTCGGAGAGAAGTTGCAAAGAGAAGCCAACGTGCGAAGAGTTCGTCTCTAATGCTCTTGCACACTGCCTGACATATTCGAGTCTGCCTTCTAACGACTCCCCACGTATCTCGGCCCATTCGTCGCCTAGTGGGCCAGCAACCGCTTGACAACCTAACAGAAGATCAGATATGTTGTCGTAGAGGCTTTGCTTGTTCGTGCCGAAATCGGCAAGCTGGGGCGTCTGAAAGGTATTCCCTAATGATGAGAGGTCAACAGATTCGATCATCGCGATCCATGGTTTAAACATTTCCAGAACTTTTCCGCCGGCAATGCAGACATTATTGCCCACAAGCTCGTGCTTATATGGGGTCACCAGTTTGTCGGATACCCCAAGATTCTTTTCCAATTCCCTGATGCTGGAGACCAGCATCCTCTTATACTCGTCGAGCCTCTCGAGGAGTTTCCCATCTAATAGAGCCGTTGGCTCAACGGCACCTTCTTCGTCTTCCAAGAAATTGGAGGTAATAGGATCGCGAGGGCCAAGTCCGTTATTCTGCCAACTCCCTCCAGTTGTGCTTCCTATGACAAAACCGGGGAAGAGTCGCGGGATCTCCTCACCCCGTTGCTGTCTTGCGACCTCGACGAAGCTGAAAACTCCAAGGAGCACCCCGTCAGCTTCCTGCATGCATTTTTGGACAGATTCAGCATTTGCAAAGTCAGCAGCAGCGATATGCGAGGATATAACTAGCTTAGAGAACTTTGACATCATATCTCGAAAATGAGGGTAAAGCGCTTTGTTGGTGGAAATGATGGAAGGTTGGCCGGAGTGATTATCGGTGGTGCCCGAACCGGCTGCAAGGAGCAATCTTAGGTGATCCGAGATATTCTCCGCGCGACTGACATATTCTGATCGGTTACCGTTCGCGACCGCATCACGGTAGCGATCAATAGCACGTTTCATGTTCGCGACAAGAAGGTTCCATGTCAAAGGTTGTGTGGTGCCGTCGTCGAAAAAGGAGCGAGGGATCGTAGCAGCCTGCGGAAGATTAAAACCAGCACCAGTGAAGGACGTGGCAGATGCCAGCATCGGCGGTTGGAGTCCGCCTGTTGGCATGGGGAAACTGGAGTTGGCTCGCGATCGTGTACCAGGCGATATGCCATTCATCGAGTCCATGGAAGGCGACGGTGATACCCCAACGCTGTCGCTGGGATAGAGGCTACGATGTCGCGGAGGCTGTATTAAACGGTGAGTGAGTGGTCGGACGAGTATACAACTTGATTGGGCTGCTTACCAAAGAACTCACTGAGTTTATCATGAGTGATTCACCTTCGAGCTCTGAAGCCGAGGTTGCTTCCGAGTCTTCCCCGTCAGATTGAGCAAAGCCACCTTGTAACAGCTCTGGGGGTGGCCGTGACTTGTCGGGAATTTTTGCGTGCATCCTGTCGAGGGGCCCGCTGTCGTTGAGAGAAGTCGGCGATTCGAGCGGTAGTTCGGTGCTGCTCTCTCCGGTCATGGTGTTGTAGTAGAATAATCTGCCATCGGGCGTAGCTTGGGGTATCCAGAAATCGGCGCCACCAGATCTCCTGACGGGCCTCGTGCCTTCGAGAGGCAATCCGTTCAAATCATCCTGATCCGAATTGTCTCCATCGTCGAACTCTTCCTCGTACACCACTTGATCCTCCAACTCGTCGTCTCCATGTTCCACATCTTCATTTTGGAGGGTCTCGGGAAGCTCGTCGGGACTCGTGATGATCTGACAATAGTTACTTGGAAACCATCCTCGCACCCCGTTGATCACGCCATCCCACCATCCGCTTTCCAACTGGGTGATGACCTGGATGACGTCGCCTTCATGGAAGCTCAGACTAGTCCGGTCGTCGGCTTCATAGTCGTAGAGGGCGCGTACGTATAAGGTGCCGGGCGGCGCAGTACCTAATATGCCGTTCATGGTGAATGAGTATGAGTTGTAGTCGCGGCTACCGCTGGACCGATCCAACGACGCCGGGTTCTCGAGAGCAATGGCAGAGTCGGGGGCGTTGTCAAGGGTGTTAGAGCGAGATTTGTTGCGGGAATTATATGTATTATTGTTCTGAGCAGTTACCAGTGCCGATACTGGAGACTGTGTCATGAGCATCGTGATGTCAGATGCGTCAAGCGTGACTGGAGGGAATCAAAAGAATGGTTATCAAGGCATGCCCAAACCAACACGCGCATAGAGACGAAAAGAAGCGAGAAACCGAGACCAGTCGTTGTGGCCTTGCACTTAGGTATTTAACAGTAACTATGCAGACCTGAGATTTGCCTCTCAAGTCGGGAACAGAAGAGGGCGACGCAAGTAAAGTAAAAGCTTAAACTTCAAGAGAATGTAGTATTGATAGAGGTCGCGGTGATCGTCGTCGCCGTCCTTGCCGTTCGAACCATCAATAAAAGGGGGAAAACCGAGTGTCGGGAAGGAGAGGTTAGAAAGTCGGGTCGAATAAGAAGAGGTGGATCGCAGGCGACATCCAGCGGTTTGATGATTTATTCTTCTTCTCCCTTCTCGCCTGACGGATACGACTCTTACGACCCTTTCGATGCTTTCGACTCTTCGTGGAGGCGCTGGAGCGTTTTTTCTCGTGTCGACGCGAAGGGGTCGCTCGACGATGTGAATGGCCGGTGACAAGTCCGGGCTGGGCGGGTAGGGAAGTTAAGGTAAGGAGCTCGATTCGCTGACGGGGCGAAGGGGGCAGTAGGGGTGGTCGGGTCGCCTAGGCTTAGCTCTTGGCTTCCTTTCTGACTTCTGCCTCCCGAGCTGACGGCTGAAAGAGGCGATCTGTCTATTCTTTCCACTGTCTTACGCAACGCAACAGTAAAATGACGGACCTATGAGGACCGGAGCTGCTGATGGAAGGCGAAACAATCGACAATCGACAATTGGCAATTGGCAATTGATTGGGGCTGGAGGTTTTTTTTATTTTTTACCTCAATAGATATTATTAGTTAGAGGTGTTTTCCCACCGGTTTCTTTCTCCTGTCTGTACGGTTTACAGCAGCAGGTAGTGGTTGGCGACTTTGGTTAGCGACTTTTTAGTTAGCGACTTTGTTTGGTCGCACCCTAGTTGTAGAACCTTAGCTGCTAAGGAGGTATGCATGTATGTATGTACTTGGCCAACCAAGGCTTTTAGTGCTGGAGGCCTGGTGCAATACCCCTCTTTCTGAGAATTCCCCTTTCCCTTTTTTTGGTTCGACTATTTCTCGGGTGATGGTTCTGATATGAATCTGCGCTCGCACTATCTAGATGGCGTCCTGCCTGTCAACGGTACTAGGGAGAAAGTGGAGGGGTGTGAGTGTGTGCATGTGCATCGAGTCCAGCAGAACCTCAAGTTCATCAAAGAATAGAGGAACCACTGCAAAGGACGGGAGGATGGATGTGGAAGGATGGATGTATGTATGTACGCCTGTACCTAACTTAGGTATGTAGGTAAAGTAGGTATCAAGTATCTTCCTAGGCCTGTGTTGAATGCAGAAACGTCGCACTCTCTCCAGACACCCCGATGGTGTGAATCTTAGCTGGTATGTACCTTCTTCGTCCTGACTGGCCTGACTGGTAAGTACCTCTTATGTTGGCATCCCGCACGTCTGCCGCATGTCGCGTGTCGAGTTTGATACCTACCCAACTACCTTCTGGGAAGAGCAGGAGTGAACAGACGACAGAGTTGATATTTCGGATCAATTCATAGTCAGGTCAGGGCAAGTCGTGGAAACCATTGTTACTACGACATCATCCTTTTCCCATTTACCTTGTTAAATTGGCGGTACGCTTGGGTTACAGCGCCTACATTTTTATTATGCTTGGCTTATTTGTCTATCAATTTCGAATACCATTAGGCGTTCGGTACAATATCGTACTAGCGGCGTATTTGACTGATACATGTACTGCGTAGGCACGGGACCGGATAAGGACATTTGGCACCTCTATGACACACAGGTCGACGGGCAGTTGTCCGCACTTTTGAATGTACCAGTAGTAATTTATAGTAGGAGATACCGTGCCAAGACTCACAGTCTGACACGGTATGGCAAACTGACCCCAACTGCTCATCAAGTCCACAATTCTCGGTGATGAAGGAGGTCACTTCCTACCACATAAACCAATTGTTATATGCTTAAAGAATTTTGGAGCAGGCTATAACTACCTTAACATGTTGACAAAGATATCTAGTCAAGTCTCACGATCAAATTTGATTTTGTCCCTGTTCAACTCCGGTGTACGACAGTGTCGTACAGTACGCAATTTAGGCCAGTAGTCTGGGCTCGTGGATGAGGGCGATCATTCAAGTCGTAACTAGGCTCGATTCCTTGCCAATGCACCGACTGGCTGGCTCAAATACGCATCATTCTGCACCCTGGAGTGCTGCCAGGACGTGCCGCCAGTGCAGGACGTAGCGCGGGACATTCGCGTCGGCTAGCCGAGACCAGATGCTACTGTATCATATCCGCTGTCTCGAAGAGAGATTGCCAAATTGGCAATTGACACCTTGGAACTTGAGCCATCGACTTATATCAGTCGATCCTCGAAGCTATATACTTGCTGCCCTGGCAAAGCCCTACGGGACCCTAGACACCGACAACGTGGTTTTGACAAACCACGCCGTGCAAGCATAATATGCAAGCAATAACCATATTGAGCCATTCCGTACATGTAGACATGTTGATGCAATACCTACTCGACATGGAGCTCGGTGAGGTTAAACCAGCATTAAAGGTGCACAGTACGTGACATACTATGCGCGTAGTGACATGTGATGGACTATCCCATGTCATCTACACGTGGAAATATGGGGTTTCCTGCAGCCCACTCGGAGAGGTTTCGAACATGGAAACCCTTAACACCTCGAAATATAGTAGGCCCATCCATCCCCTTCAGGACTGTCTGTATCTGGCTAGGATCACTCGTAGATAATTTACAAATCGACCGTCGGAGTATTTCGAAGCTGCATAGAAGACTGCGAAGCTCTTGCTCACTGTCGCCCTGTCCACTTATCATGTCCAACGAGCATTCGAAGCCACGAGGCCTTCCTCCGGAGATTAGCTGATCTACGGACCGTAGCCAGCGGTAGCAACCGCGGGGAATACGCAGTATCTCTCAGTCTCAGTACTAGAGCGATGCTTGGACCACGACTTCGGGACGAGTCGTTAATTCGCGATCATTATTTCTCCAGGGGTCGAGAATAATAAGATCGTTCGATCAATTCATCTGTTGAATTATCAAGTTCGAGCATCTCCGTGCTGGAACTTGGCGGTCAACCCTTTCTGACAGGCTTCAACAACAACCCTGGTGACCAGACCAATCCAGATATGGCTGATTAACCCCACTAACACGACAAGAGATGATGGCTGCATTAAAAGATATGTCCATAATATGAATGACCCTGTTCCTAGTGAACCCCATATGCAGCGTTTCTCTTCACCGGTGTGGATTTCAACGATGAGCAGCTAACTTTATCTAGAAGACTTCTATATATAAAAATAAAACCAAAAGCCGCGATAAACGGGTGTAAAATAGACTCACCTTCGAGACAACAAGGGCATAATTCGCATACCATGCAGCGGCTTTATCTATCATGTCTATCACTTTGAGAATTGTTGAAGAAATGGCACAGAGCTAGCTTCATTCAACGTTCTCATCGTCGCCAAGCTTCTACATTAGGTAGTAGTAGATTCACCTTCCACTTCTGCGATGATTGTGTCAGTTTGTATCTTTGGATAGGATCAAATAGACTAGGAGACTCCGGAAGGAATCATTAGCTCCATTTCCCATTTTCTTCATGCGAGTGTATGAGTTCCTATAACTGCCTCAAAGCCCCCCACGCTGTTCTGGACGGAACCGTCAGTCCCCAAACCTCGAATAGGGCGGTCGATTCCTCCATATTGATACCGCAACTTGTGATACAGGCCTTAGGGGGTACTAACTCTGGTGAGTCAGCTTATTAGCCTAGTTAGCGTTTGCGGACGTTTGTGGGATTACCTCACCACTATACATACGGCTTCGAGAGGGCAATATGTCTACACTTCAACCCACGCTGCACCAGCTGTCTGGATCAGCCACTTTCGTACTGCATATATATGAGCAAGTGGCACAACGGGAACCGGACTTTGGTTTAGAGCAAGCTGCGGGAGTATCCTTCCCGCACACACCATCGCCACGATAGCTCATCTACCTTCGCATGACACAACGAGATTATCCGACATGGTGCAGAGATCCAGCGGATCCCGTATACTCTGCAAACACCTCGATATGCGTGGACCTGACGTAGTACGAAGTTACTACCTTATCCGTGGGGTTTGAATACCATCGACGCCGTCTTCCATCCGGTATGGCCAACCCAGACTGGTCTTGTCCGGCTCGGGTATTACACCCCGTCACGGCATACGTTTGCCTGACAGCTCAGAAGTGACCAATCTCGTCGTTGTGAACACTATATATCCTATTCAGTGATGGACCTTGAAAGGTTCGTAAGTACCTTATAGAAGACCCAGGACCTCGCTCAATTGGTAACTTTCCACAATGTAATCGACAATGACGTTAGAATGGTTTTTATCGATAAGATACACAGAGTGCTGGTCGGTCTGCTACAAATCACTAGCCTTACCTATGTAAACAACAGTCGATTTGCTAACTATCCCGTGATCGAGATCAAGGCCCAACTGAAAAGAAAACGCGGAACTAGGCAAAAAGGGTCGAAGGTCATGGCTCTAGACCGTGACAAATATAAGTCAGACCATCTATCTCAAGCATAATGAGCATGATCCCAAATGGTTCCTTGACCTAGTCACTTTTACAAGTTCTCGTCGCGGGGTAACCAGCAAGAGGATGGAGATCGTCAGGGGGTAAAACCCGCGATTCTGGGAGACGTGCTTTAAATAGGTAGAGAGACCCAAAAGCACACGATTATCAGTAGGTACTTCCCAAGCTACCGGATTACCGGCTGGGACCAGAACTTCCATAATTGTACATGCAATTAATTTGTCTCCTATCCCTTGGTACAAGTTACATATACATGAACCATGACTATCTTTTACTAGGAACTATATTTCGATATGAAATGTTGAACAAGTTTTGGCGATATGATAAGGCTTCGGACTAATAGTGGTTTTCATTTTGTTCCGATTACAGTATATATCTCGTTAGTCCCTAGAGCTTAGGCAGGAAAGCTATGGTAATTTTGGTAGCCCGAGGGTTTAAATAACTTCAGAACAATAGAAAGCCTCGTTCCCTAGAAGTATCATCGTGATGAGATATTCTGGCGCGAAATCGCGTCAAGCGGGGTCTCAGGGAAAGGCATTCGCGTCTTATGCGGACATTAGACGAAATCTGGCTTGCCGAAAACGCATGCGGTGATTAGCTGATCTAAGTGCCATAGCGCACGTGGAGCCTGTCCGGAAGCGTCCCGCGAACCCCAGAAGCTCCTTGTCTTCCCGGTTTTGACAATTTCTTCCTTCCCCCCCCTGGGGACCCATTACCTTGTGTCAACATGTTCGAATGTATGCAATTGCGTCGCTGTCCAAAGACGCAACCCAATCACTGTCGTCATCTCCCATTATCGACAACAGAATATGCATAAGACTAGGCCGCGTTGGCTGCCGTGGCTAACAGCCCTATCACGATGTCTTCGGGACCCCCAGCTGATGAGGCACTGAGCAGCTGACAACTCGAGAGTCCAGCGGGAAGGCACGTTAAGCGGGGGAACACCCAAACAAGCAGGACCAGGTTCTTCTATCCCCTATAAGTAGTTAGGTGAACCCACACCTGCAACTCCATCATGGGTATGGGTGGGTAGGCCGTTACTCCACCCGCGTTTCCAGCCAGCCCATTAAATCTGTTACCAATCTCGCCTATATCAGAACAGAAGGACGCCGAGCGTATCGAGTTGTGACTGGTCGCTTGTCACAGCATTGCTTTTTTCCAAGGTGCAAGCAACTGATGGAGACCTATCGATCTCGTACGCTATCGGGACATAGCGGAGAGAGGTTCATAGGGGAAGGGGATATAGGGGGATCCTCTGCTTCGTACTGTATCATAATTCGAGTTTTCAGTGTTCCCACCGATCGATAGTAGAACGGAGTGCCCGAGTGGTCCCTTGATGTTCGTCCGAATGTGAAAACGACTATTTCATATAGTGCTCGAAATCATTAAGGGCTGCTAAAGCTATCTAATATATCCTCCACTTAAAGCCCTGCCTGGGAAGCCGGGGGCCGCGAAGCCCGCGTTCCCGTGATGTTCGGAGGTCCCAGTGATTAGGAAACTACCTCATGCCGTGGGACCGTTGTGGGGACGGACTTGCGACTTCATAATTTTACGGGATTCCGTAGAATACCGCCAATTTGTTCCAGAAGACAGGGTTCACATTTCAAGGGCGGTGAAAAATTTTGTCCAGGGCTGTTTAAGGCTATCAGCAGATAATATGTCCGCGTAGGTAAGTAATCTTTGCAGGGCCCCTTTACGTATCTGCTAGGGTGCCTTGCAATCGAGGTTATCAGATTTACTTTGCCAGGCATCTAGGTAGTGACAGGAGAAGACCAGATGCTTCTACTGCATAGTCCGTGTATCCCTTACACCTAGCAAATGATGTATGCCTAGACACAATCCGGGTAGTTAGGCAAGCAAGTAAGACTTCATCTCGTATATTGGAGTATCGTTGTCATTCGTCAATAGAAGGGAACATCGGTAAGAATTATCACAACGGGTGTTACCCGGATATATTCAGCAAATGTCACAAATATCGAAAAGGTGCGGTCCAGATATCTACGGTATTGTATATTGGCGCATTCGGAGATCCGGAGTCTTCGTCTATACAAATTTCATGAGTTACCTTGGGCTAAGCCCTAGGTTAGGAAAGTCAGGTGGATGGGCGAACCAGAGCTCATATATGTACAACATACTGGAAGGAGCTCCGTAATCGTTAAGATAACAAAGCATATAAAAAGAACTCGAAAGGTGATTTGAGAAACAAAGGGTTGGGGTTCCGATACGGAAGCTATGTATACGTACGTACCAAGCCTATAGAAACTTGTAAGAATCAATGGGATTGCAACTTATTTTAGAAGCGACATCAATGCACCATACAAATCCACTTGCGTGTCTTGTTGCTTTCGTTGTATCCATACTTCGTACTATGACACGCACAGTCAGAGCACATTCATCAATCATTACACGCTGGAGCAGAAGATGATGTACATCACGGGCATGGAGTTTGTTACGAGCAGATGTCTGTCTGGAACCCCTCATTGAAGACGTTATGACTTGCCCCGCCTTCAAGTCTCGACCCCTCATTCACTCTACTACCGGTAAAACGAAGGCGTGGTACCTAGGTAGCACAGTCGCTAGACGAAGCCAAGGCCATATAACATGAAGGGTGAAAAGGTGATGCTCGATCGCTCTATCATCACTTGATCAGCTACGATCAGCTACTATTGGACTTAGATAGTGGGTATGGCTATTCTCGTCTATCTTTTTGAGCATGTCTCTCAGACCCCGTTTTGGTTGAATTCAATGTGGCATATGTGGCATGATCCGTCGCACTGCAAAGTCCAGAGTTGGGGTCGAAGATATCCAATTCTAGCAATACTATAACCTACTAGGTACCAGCCTCACTTTCATCACTTTGAGGTGCAGATGCTCCATCCTCCTGCATGATGCAAAGTGGGTGGTCAACCTAGCAGTTCGTGGGACGGCATCCAGTCGGTTATGTTTCTTACATAGTAGCACTATTTTAGGATGGGGTTTTGCTGCAAGCCATGGCTCGCCGTTGGAGATTTGCGAGCATTATCTCTTTCCACGTCAGGGCCTAATAATCACCGATCTTCTCCCGTCTGATTTGGTGTTAGCATAGGAAATAGCTCAGCTGACTCTACAATGCATTGCGGTCAGCATTGGCAGGCAGAAAGCTTACGTCCTTCGCATGTAGGAGAGGATGCACTTATTGGAAGCCCGTGACGGTGGCCAATTGCTACTGGGAGCTTCCAATAGAAAGACTATAGCAAACGTACTTTGTAAAGTCGGATTCAGAGGATGCAATGTCACGGTAGATGAATGGTGGAATTATGGACGCTAATGGCGATAAAAATGGGCGACACAACGCCCAATGAATAGATCGAAAGAAACAGTACACGCTTTGGGTTTGAGAAGATAAATGTCGGCAACCCTTTCCATTGATCCAATCTCATTCTGTGGGAAACATTCGAATTCCTGAAGGAACTCGAGGAACTTGAGGGATGTAGGCAGTAGGCTTGGGGCCCATGTACCTGCAAGATTAATGTTATTAATTTGCTACGATCTGTGACTTGCAGAATCGCGCTGGCTTGCCTTAAGAAACTGGTAGCTCACGATAAACGACATGGAGGAGGGGCCAGATCGCTTTTGAATTGAAGCCAAATGAACAAAAGACAGATTCAAGATGGATGCCTACCCCAATTTCTGTCAAGGTTATGGTGACACCATTGACCAATACCTTGGACGGGATGCCAACAGGAGGATCTCTGGCTAGGCCGGACTGGGGATGTCGCTGCTTTTGCTAATTAATAGATACCTGAGACCTCTCTTTTATTTTTCTTTTTTTATTGCCCAGGCAGCCCAGGTTCAATGTGTCTGTTTGACACGACACGGACGGGTCACGGGTAACAGGCGCGCCAACGTGGAAAGTGGAAATGGCAATGGATAGGATCATAGGGTAGACGGGGACCACGGCCCCTTCGGCGTCGTGTGTGCTGTTCTTTTTCCAACAGGCCAAGTTTTCTCCTCCTAGCTACCCCCCAGCTCCCTTTCCCCCCCTTTTGTGGCTTGAAAGTTGAATTGGTATCACTCTGTAACCCCCCGCCAAAACCCCACTTCCCTCCTCGACTGTTTGGTCGTTTCGAACATTCTGCCTCCCCTCTTATTCCGTATCCTCAGGTATGTGCATGTAGCATGGAAGTTTCCTATGCCCACAGAGAACACTATTTCCTCAGGCCTCACCAGTCTCTTGTCGTATAGAAGCCGGCGCCTAAGTCAGATATAGATAGCGGTGTAGATAGTAATTTTATCCATGTTTTGTACACCGCATTTATATGGTGCAAACGAGAGGATCCATCACAGTGAACACCTCATGAAGCGAAAGCAACTACCAAGCTGTACATCCCCACTAAACAACACATCCCCGACTGGCCCGTCAGCCCGCTAAAGCCCGGTGGCAGCGGTCTGTAATCCTCGCCCTCAGGACTCGTTATTAGTATTATTAGTACGTACTTACAGCTGGAGCTCTCTGCATAACACCGCTAATTACTACACCAGAGCACATGCCTGCTGCCAACCCGTGCAGCCGGCCCGCATCCACTCGACTTGGCTTGATCGGGCCACATTCATTCATTCCCACTTTAACGCACCACCACTGTCACCACCACTGTCACCACCACTGTCACCACCACTGTCAGTCTGTCACCAAAGCCACACCCACCTGGACCACACGCTAGCCACCCACTTCACTCCCACCTCAATCGCCAATCCGACTGGCCAGCTGCCCCAGCCGTCCTCTTTTGTCTCGCTAGTCGGGGTACCTGGGTACGTATTTGTCCGTGAACCCAGGTTCCAACTTTTCCCCTCCTTGCAACAGGCACAGACAGACAGGCCTGGCAGGACAGGCAGGACAGGTACTGGCACTTGCTTTTCTCACAGCACAACACAGCACACTGGCACACAGTCAAGCACCCCCATCAGTTACCCTGCACAGCGCATCCAATTTTCCCTCCCTCATTTTTGTCCCTCCTCATCCCTTTCCCCCTCCTTTCTCAGAATTCCCAACTTCTACATCTCCTCTCCCCTCAGACCCCTCCTCGACCTTCAGTCACCGCAACACCGCACCTTGGGAAATATCTACCTGCGTCGCCGACTTCCACGACGACCGCCCCCCCTCTCGGATACACTCTTGTATCGAGATTAATATAATTGGCCTGCGCCGCATCACTTTACAAAGCACATTCCATGATCCGCATATTAATACAAATGACCAACTATCACCAGTCGAGTCAAGAAGACACACTTTAAATCCCACGGGAGCGCGCGTGCGAGCGAGGAGCCAGGCGATTTCAACTATCAGTCTGTGAACAGCCAAGACAACAAGGCACGGTTTTTTCGGAGAGTCGACCGCCGTCGTTGATCACCAGTGAAGAAGCCCATCGATTCGAGCGAGATCCCATCCTCATCATCCATCACCTTTTCAACACCCGACCAACGCGACAACCAATACAGTCAAGATGCCTGGCGCCGGTGTGGCAGTCCTTCCCACGTCCACGTCCGCCTCATCCACTCCGGTCCCCCGAAAACCCTCACTCGCGCAACCAGAGCGGAAGTACAAATGCCAGTTCTGCAACAGGGCATTCAGCAGGAGCGAGCATCGCAGCAGACATGAACGGTCGCGTATGTAGCGCGATCCCTCATTTTTTAACCCCTTTCCCTCTCCCTCTCCCTCTCCCGCACCCCAACCCCTCCCTCCTCTATCCCATCCCGCCCTCGCCTGTGCTCCCAATTCAATTACCCCTCCACACCACGAGTCATTCCTATACTCATTAGCTGCATCAACCGCGTTTAAAGCTAACTCGATTCCTTGTAGACACCAAGGAGCGCCCATTTAAATGCATGAAGTGTAGGAGTACTTTCGTGCGACGGGATCTGCTGCTTAGACATGACCGGACTGTCCACGCTAAGGATGGAGGTGTACCTCTTCACAGTGATGGCAAACGCCGCGCTGGCGGTAGCAGCGCCCCCAAGACCCGAGCGATCGGTGGCCCCTCCAAGTCTTCCATTGCCATTGATACCTCGGCCTTGAGCGAGCAGATCGAAGCCAGCAGTGATGGAGTCTTCGATGTCGAGCACGCTGCGATGCTGGTCGCTGACCTTCATCACAAAGCGACAGCTGCGATGCGTGACAACGGAAGCCCTTACGAGCCCAGCCCATCTATGGCCTACCCTCCCAATGGCCCGCCCATGATGGATCCTGCAGTCTCATATCCTCCTAATGGCGCCGTACCGCACAGTGTACCATGGGATGCTTTTATGACACAATCGCTAACGGAGGCCAAGACGAATTCCGTCCCGTCCAGTGCATCGGGCTCCTTTGAATCCCATCAGTCATTTGCCAGTGTGAGTAGCGTCCAGGCCCAATCCAACCCGTTGCCATCCTCATCATTATCTGGCCCCAGTTGCAATGGTCTCGTGCCTGCGTTACAAACCCCCTCCAACCCTGGCGCACCAGACATCAGCACATCTACTCCTTCGCGTCCTGTATATTCAATTGCTAACCCGCCCCAGGCTTCGGCGGGCTTCAAGGCTCCTCAGGTTCATGGTGATGAAGAGCGCAACATGATTCTAGACAACATCCGAGCTCACGACAGCGAACATGCCATCCCGGACGGTTTCCGAGTTCCTAGTTTGTCCTCGTTGAATCGGTATCTGGCAACTTACTTTGGGCTCTTCCACCACCATCTGCCGTTCTTGCACCCTGCATCGTTCAATGTTGCCAAGGTGTCTCCAGCGTTGCTGCTTGCAGTATTGTCGATTGGTGCTCTCTATGCCTTTGATCAGGACCAGGCGTACATGCTCCATATCGGATCCAAGGTCTTGGTCAACCAATTCTTGCAGAACAAGGAGAACTTCAGCTCACGCAAATGCCCTCTTTGGACTATGCAGAGCTCCCTTCTTAACATGATCTTTGCCAGCTGGAGCGGAGATCCCAAGGGACTCGAATGGGCCTGCTCTATCAAGAGTCTACTCGCCAACATGGTCGCCGGCAATCGCTACGAGTTGAAACTTCGACAGGATGGCCGTGAGGGTGCGCAACCCTCGCGAACCGAATGGGTTGAGGATGAAGGTTGCCGGCGCACATACTACGCCGTCTACATCTTCTTCGGGTTATTAACCCTGACCTACAACCATACGCCTGCGATTAGTTTCAACGAGTTCGAGGACCTACAGCTGCCATCCCAAGAGGCTCTCTGGAATTCGAAAGTCGGTGATGAGACTGCCTGGCAAGAACAACTGAAGTCTTCTCCCGCGCCTACTTTCATGGTGGCCCACGACAACCTTTTCCAAGGAGAGACGTTGAAATATAGCGCTTTCGCCACGCGTGTGATGATCAACGCACTGTTCCTGGAAGTCTGGTATCACAAGCGCAGCCCTGAAGCCCTGCAGGATGTAGTGACAGAATACAAGCTTCGGCTTGCTCTAGAGACGTGGGAGAAATCTCTAGATCTCTGTGAGCCCGAGGCTGACGCCGTGCCCCTCAGCGCCCCGCACAAGGGCCATCCTCTCATTTTCAACGCTCAGGCTATGTTCCGCAATGCGCGTGCCCGCCTGGAAGTTGATTTGAAGACGGTTCAAGAAGCGCTCCGCTACCACGATCACTATGAAGTAGCTGCCGCCATGTCGAACGCACGCGACAAGGTCAAGCGGTCAAGTGAGATGATCAAGGTCATTGAGGAATGCTACAGCTGCATTGAAACTGCCGTACGTCAAGGTGTACGCTGGGTTGCTCGCACCTCTCCAACCAATTGGAGCATTGAGCACCCGCTGTGTGGCATGGATCTCATGATTACCCTCACTCTATGGTTATATCGTCTGGAACATGACGAGGAACCTGCGACTGAGGAGGAAATGGCCATGTACCATAAGGTTCGGGCACTCTTTGAGAAAGATGCGGAGGGCTCGTTCAACTTACAGCAATTGAGCGCCACGGTGGCCCACCTGTGGGGCTCCATGCTCGATGAAGTTGTGGTATGGGGGTAAGTCAATAATCTACTCAAGTCTTGATAAATACGAAAGTTTGTGACTAACAACATCCTACAGTATCACTCGCCTAATGGGAGAATCCTTCCGGCTTCACTCTCAAGCCCTTGTTGGCTACGTGGACGATGTCGAGGCATCGTCCAACGTCTCGACGCCCTCTATGATTTCGCAGGGGGCTGACGAGGAGAGTGTGTATTAGATACTTTGATGAGACCAACGATTTCCTATGTCTTTTCATTCCCGAGGTGGCGAGGTGGCGGTTTCCTTGGCATATACCTCCTGCGCTAATGTTCTCTTTCATCCTTACGGTACGGACTGGCGTGATGAGGTTGATTTCGGAGTTCGTTGCCTTTTCTTAATGCGTTTGCATCGAGCGTCTGCTTCTGGAGTCGCTGGTCATTAGGGGGCTGGATTTATGAGGCTCTCGGTGACATCGATGATCTGGTGGAGGGGAAATTCAGCGTAACACGCGCAACCTAATGTGTGATGCGGTTGGCTGGCTGGTCCATAAGCGGATATACTTCTCTTCCCCTCTGTTCTATTAGCTACGGCACTTCTATTGTTGTTTAATGTTGTCGTCCGTTGTTCAGAATTAGTCTCAGTTGTCGTCGTCATCAGATACCTTGTTCTACATATTGGTTTCCGTTTCTACGTTGATTTCTTACACTCCTTGAATTGTCTTTGTTTATTTCCTTCGCGTCCTCTGGTGTAATAGAGCTGGCAGTTGAGCGTCTCAGGATGGATTTCGAGCCTGGCAAACGGGATGGCGCGACACGGCACAGCACGTATCAGATTGATTAATATCATCAGTTCGATTGACATTGTTTCTTTTCGACTTATAGATATTTCGCACGTTGAATTCAAAGCCTCACTTCTCTCCACTTCAATCTGCTAAACATTGCCCTAAGTGACCAGATACAAACGAATCCAGACGTCCAAGTCATCCCATGAATAGGAATATGATCCACAAACTGCCACATCCCGATTTTACCCTCGTAACATACGCACATGGCTTGATGGAATCTTAAGTACTAAGCTAAGGCTAGGCAAGAGCGCTTGAAAAATGCATTCGTATTTGGTTTCACACAGAAAATTACATATTGTACACCATCCCCAACTACCAATGCAAGGGCGAGTTGGACCTTGTTAGCACTTCAACTGGCGTGGCGTTGTTGTCCACCAATACGGACACACGGATTGACTCTTTCTGTTGCACAAATATTAGACCAAATCTCGACAATATCTCCGCCACCCAAGGAAATAGGGGCTTTCAGATAAGATATCTAATTATGAAAGTAACGAAACTCTTAACGCAAGCTCCCTGTCTGCTGCCTGCGGGCTCCCGAACGCCCTACCGATTGGTTCATGAGGACCGAGGAGGCGGCCCGAGGACCTCTTTCGCTGAGTGTTGGCCCAAGTTGGTCACCGGCATAGCAGGTCTGTCTCTGATCAGCTGGGGTGTGCTTGCTCCCTGGGGGAGGGGGATTGCCATGGTAGTGCAGGAGTTCCTGCCTCGTCCCACGAGGCGTAAAGAACGGCAGAGCGGCCGGCCTTATTCGATATTGATCGCCCCATCTCAAATCTCGCCTCGCACCTCCAACGTTTGGAGATGTCTTCTTTTCCTTCCTGGTGCGTTGTGGCTACCGTCGCTCGTCCGTTCGTTCGCTGCCTGACTGACTCGAAGCTGGGGAGCTTTTCGCCTTACCATATACGCTCGTTTCTTTTTCTTGTTGTTGCTCTACCTTCTCGGCGCTCCTTTGCTTGCTTGCTTGGAGCCTCTAATACTAAAAATAGAAAAGAGGCTCGATTGGCTCTACTCGGTCAGATACGCTGTCGCTATTAGGTATTCAGGGACATGATGATGCACCTGCCGATTCTCAAACATGCGATGGCTTCCTTCTGGTCTCTGGTCTCTGTATCGACCTTGCTCGGTCGCGTGGTAGCAAACTGCGAGTGCGGATACTCGATCACCACGGAACCTAATGCCGAACAACATGTTTTCACCGACCTACTGGAAAGCGACTTCGTGCACCTGGATATTACGGACGGCACGAAAGGGTATGGGGCGTACGGCTGGGCATCGCAGGACTTCAACATGTCAAAAGAAGCGGCGCGCGGTAACTACGGCGAATCGTTCACTACGCAGGATGTAGTGTCAAACAAGATCGCCGACAGCGCAGTTTTCGAGGGACCTGGGTCGAAGGGCGGGGATGCTGGGCTACACCTCGTGGTCAAAAGCCAAGTCCAAGACGGCATGGTCACCGGCGCTCAGATCGCGACCACGGATCTGAATTATTACTATGGTACCTACCGAGCAGGTATCAAGATCACGGATGTTCCAGGAACCTGTAGTGCTTTCTTCTGGGTGAGTAGATGCCATTACTCAGCCATCGCCCTCAGGCGAACGAAGACTTGCTAATTACAATACAACGTAATCAGTATATGAACGATACCCAAGAAATCGACGTGGAGTTCTTGTCGGCGCAGTTCAACAGAGACAATAGCAGCTTCCCAGTCAACGTTGTCTTGCAGTCGAAAGAGTCAAACGACGCAGGCTTCGACGCCTCCCATACCCAGGGCTTCCAGAGAATATACTTGCCGTTCGATCCAACGGCGGAGTTTCATGAATATCGATTTGACTTCCTTGAAGACAAGGTCCTATTTTACGCGGACGCTGTGCTGCTTACGGAGATGAATGGAACCGGCGTACCATCTTCTCCAGGCCATCTGCTTCTCTCACACTGGAGTAACGGAAATCCGGGATGGTCAAACGGACCGCCAGATACAGACGCTACCACTACTATCAGCTACGTCAAAGCCTACTTCAATTCGTCAAGCGAGTCGAGACAAAACGACTATAGAACGCGTTGCAAAGACCCTTCAGCGTCAACGGCAGTCTGCGCTATCCCCGACAACAACTCTACCTTCTTTTTCAGCAACATTCCTAACATGGCACCCAACCAGACGACATACCACGAAGAAAACGGAGCTGGTCAAACAAGGCTATTGTGGCCATCTTTACTTACTGCGGCTCTTGTATTCAGCACATGGGCTGGGTTATAATGCATTCATAGTCGCAGGCGGCTGTTGAGCTACCGCAAAGGGGCATACATAATATTAATTTGGAAGCGTTGCATGACTCTTATACTCTGTCACTTCTAAGTTTATGATATGTTAGTGGACTACATAGAGACGCTCGTTGAGTCGCCTGTCACGAAAACTGCTTGTATTTTTCATGTAGATACCAACGTTTTTTTCCCCTTCTCCTCTTCCTCTAGGATTGGTCAGATACCCAACTGCTTCGCGGAGGAATGGGGTCAGTATTGGATGTCCTAGATGTTCGTGAGTTTATACATAGGATATGAGGGAGCACCAGGACTTTGGACACGGGTCCAGATGACCTATGCAGTAATGTTATAATATGTTTTATGTCAAAGGTTCCTGAGCGAGATACGAATCGTTATGCTTATACCTATGCCTGAGAAAGTCTAAGAACTTAGCTTAAATAGAATTCAATATCTGGACTGCAACATTGCATAGTGCAATCAGGACATCCGCCTAGAGTTCATGAAACCGGGTATTACTAATCTTCCCCGTTGACTGGAGATCATACCTAGAAATTAATATGCGGTAGCGCAATGAGCAACTTGCTTGGTATCCGCAGGATCGTATGTCAAGTGCAGCTTGTGACGTTCCACGAGCGCCAGACGGGTGGAACATACAGAGACGGAAGGGGGCTCGAGGAGGGTAAGAACCTCTCGTCGTCGCCGGGGATTTTCACAACCGGGGCTTGGTCGTTGGTCACACAGCTCAGCTTAGCCTTCGACATCTCTCCGGCCGGAGCCAGTGAGGCTAGGTTCCGTCACACCTACCTCGACGCGTGCTCGACACCATCTCCCGAGGCGCTGCAGTCAGCCGGATGAGCTGCAGCGGACAATTTGCGGCCTTACACGCTCCCTTCGACAAACGGGCGCCCATATACCCTTATTATAGACACCGATGCGTTATTAACCCCCCCCCCCCCTCCGGATCGTCCAGTGAGATCGCGCCGCGCCCTCCTCCACCTGCCTGTTCGGGCGAGCCCGTCCTGCGCGTGGTCATGCCATGGCCTGCATTGCGCCGGCGCGGTTGGAGTCTGGTAACTAATTGGAAACGGCTTGGGAACTTGATACTATTCAGGCGTAGTACATAGGAGCTAATCGTGGGGAAAGATGGAGAAGAGAGACAACCCCCGCGATGCCTCGGCTGTCTGTAAATGAATACATATTGCGTATATGTCAATGCTTCTCGACTCTTGTTAATTCTCTCGGGACCGTCCCGTATTAAACGCCATTGTTTTCGCGGCTTCAAGACAGTGAAGCCTACAAGTCTTGATGACTCTTGGTTAGAAATTGTTGGGATTGTAGAACTTCTATTTGTGTATCAAGTGATATGCTAGATCTGTATGTCGACGGCCAAGCTGTGCCACCATCTTCTAAAACGGGAAGATCTATACAGCGAACTAACCAACACTTTAACAGCCTTGTGTTTCTTTTATAGACTCTAGTGTGGCACGTAGGTACGCGGTCCGACAGTTTTGACGACATGTGGTAGTGTGGTTCACTGGAACGCTTGCCGACTTTCTCTCTTTAGCCGTAAAGCCCGAGACAACCAACGCGCGTGTTCAGCTTGGTTATAGTTGTCCAGTTCCTATTATATGTGTCTCGCAGCAAGACCACTAGCAGACTAGGCCGTGATGGCAGGCGTTTGGCGGCCTCCACCTTTTCGGCCGGTTCGATGGGTCCCATCTTTGCATGATCTCATGAGACGTCATTCCTTGACTTTGCTTTCTTATGTCACTCTACTACTACTCCAAGTTTTCTCAGTATTTCTCAGCCATTTTTCACACAATTCTGAGACCCCAATGACTATCGGCTTCCTTCGCTTTGTTGGCTATGCTCGTGTTATGAAACAAGTTAGGGCCTTGCCACCAGCTAGCATTCTCACAATTCAGACAGCAACATCCCTGGCTTGATCCCTGTCACATGGAGTTTGTCACAGCACCGACACATGATGCTCTGCTTTGTACCTTGGCAAGCTTCGGATGGTTGAGCCAGCATTACTATTCATAACATGGTACATGTCATCTCATCCAGGTTTGCAGGCATGTCTGCGGATCATCGAACTATCTCAGGTACCCGTTACTAGAACTGGCAAGAATCGGGTAATTCTAACACGAGTAGACGGCTATCAAGTGGTCATCACGTTGAGTATACAACTAGCTCCAAGTGGATGTTGGTTTGATTATCGTATTTCAGGTTACGTACTTTTGTCACGAAGCTGATATCCCTCTCGGCCTCCTGCAACTCAGGTTATAATCCCAGAGGGTCACAAGTTGCTTGCTCTAGCAAGGAAACTCGAGCACATGCTCCGCTCACATTTGCAGTATTTACCCCTACACTGCAGAGGCAGCTGGAACTTTTGTGAGCTGGCTTTCTATGTGAAAGAGCCTCGATTAGTTTAAAGAAGCGCTTCGGATCGCTTTGAAATCGTCTCGGGTGCCAGCAATCATGTCAACTTGGTTTAACTCAACTTAATATTCGCAGTATAGCCTTAATAGTGTAACAGCAATCGAAACATATCGGCAGAATGACTCCCTCTACTACCAAAATCGCCCTGGTGAACAACACGGGGTCTTCGAACGCCTACGCATACGTCACCGGCCTCGACCTCAACAACAACAATGTCCCCCTCTTCATTCAAGCCGACGGTACGACGGTATATCATCCGTCTTCGCCGTCAGAGCCTCAGCAAGCTCTTGAATCAGATGTCGCCATCTCTCTCAGCACCCCCGGGACCACTACGACCGTCACGATTCCACAGATCGCAGGCGGGCGTATCTGGTTCAGCATCGACAGCAAGCTAACCTTCCTGCTGAACCCGGGGCCGTCGGTGGTCGAGCCCAGCGTCACCAACACCGCGGACACAAACTACAACCTGAAGTGGGGCTTCTGCGAGTTCACGTACAACTCGTTCCAGCTCTTCGTCAACATCAGCTACGTCGACTTCGTCTCGCTGCCCGTGGCGCTCGAGCTCCGCAACACCGCCGGCAACGTGCAGACGGTGCAGGGCCTGCCCGCGAACGGACTCGACACCGTGTGCGACAAGCTGACGCAGCAGGGGGCCGCGGACGGCGCCGGGTGGGAGAAGCTGGTGGTGAAGGCGCCGGACGGCACGAACCTGCGGGCGCTGTCGCCGAACAGCGGGCGCGTGGCCGACGCCTCGCTCTTCGACGGCTACTACCAGTCGTACGTGGACGAGGCGTGGACGCAGTACACCAACGCGGACCTGACGATCGACACGCAGGCCTCCTGGGGCACGGTCAAGGGCCGCGTGGACTCGAGCGGCAACCTGACCTTCGCGGACGTCGGCTCCTTCGCCAAGCCCGCCGCCGCGGACATCTTCTCGTGCTCGACCGGGCCCTTCGGCTCGTACCCCGAGGCGTCGCGCGACGAGATGGGCGCGCTGGGCGCCCGCATCGCGGCCGCGCTGAACCGCTCGACGCTGCTCGCCAACGCCGACCAGCCCGACGGCGAGAAGGTCGCCAACTATTACACTGTTAGTCCTACCAACCACTACGCGCGCATCTGCCACGAGACCAACCTCGACAACCGCGGCTACGCGTTCCCCTACGACGACGTCGTCGCCTCGGGCGCCACCGAGCCCGACCAGGCCGGCACCGTCTTCGACGAGAACCCCGACTTGCTGACCGTGACGATCGGCGGGCCGGCGAATGCCACGGCCGCGGCGCCTAAGCCTGCGGCCGCTGCTGAGCCCGTGGCCAAGCCCCAGGAGCAGCAGAAGGTCGTCGGTGGTGGTGAGAAGGCGAAGAGCGAGGGGGCTGCGCCGGAGAAGGGGAAGAGGGGCTTGAGGGGCTGGCTTAGCACGTTGAAGAGGCGGATTACTAAGTAGATATTCTTCTCTTCGCTCTTTGATGTTATGTTGGCCCTGGTGCCTTTTCTCCCTACTGACTGGGTTGGATGGGCTTTCATATCTGTTTTTCTGGGATAGGTTCGGTTCGGGTTGATCTGGTTTGGTGTTAATACCCTTGATATCTATCGGTCGCTGTCGTATGTTGGCTGATCTCTTTTTCTGGCTATTTAGCATTTGCATTTGTCGTGGGTCATTTGTTGTTAGTTGGCATTGGATAAGATGGCTTTCTTATTCATTGTGATGTCAATTTCATCTCAATCTCTCTCCCTGTTTTGAACTTGGTCTGGTTTGGTCGGCAGCATGCAGCACCGTTCTGCGTCAACATTGTATATAGTCTCCCTTAGCTCCGACCTTCGCTGTACATTCGTTCTATCGCCATAGATTGTAATGATATTGACTATTGATAACGAATCTTAGAGGCCTGTGGGACATGTAAAAGCTTGGTGTTCTGTCCATTCTGCAAGTTACTGTGTTAAGTTATCGTGTAACGGACTTCCCCTGCCTACGCATAAGCAATGATGACGTCTCTGTATTACAATCGAGACCATGCATATGTATGTATCACTTGTTCTAAAGGTATAGTTAACGCTGCTGCGGTATCAAATTGTCGGCTGTTCCTGCATTGTTTGTATTATTTTCATTTACTTCATTCTTGAATATTATATCATTGAATTGGATTAGAATACTCGAATAGAAGGAGATTCCTGATCACCGTCTTGTTTCTTTCTGTTCTCTCCGCCCATTATCCACGAATTCCTCCATCTCGACATGGACACGTAGACCTTTCTCGCAAAGCGTATGGTACACCGACTTCAGCTCCGAAGAATCCATCTCTCTAACCAGGGTGATGAACGCCTCCATGAACACATCCTTCGACCAAGGACAGGATTGTATTGCACGATAGAACAGGTCCTTGGCCTTAGACCGCAATTCCTTCCTGTCATGGCAGAACCTGATGTAGGATACCCACAATCCCGGATGGTTCTTGCATGCTTCGCTTTCGAGAGCATGCCCAAATGCCGCTCGCGTTGAGTGCACGTTGCCGGTTTGTATTTCATGTTGGATGGCGAACACGCGGCTGCTGACACAGTCATGGGGCTCGACGAGGACGACCTTGTCGAGAATTGAGCGCACCCTGTCGTCGATACTGAGGCGTGCTTCTCGCCAGGCAAACAGGCTCAGGAAGATTGTGTTTTGCGGGAAGAAGTTGATATACCTCGTCAACTGCTCACGCAAGAAGCCGGGTCGAAAAGGCCTGCGGGATGAATGTTAGCTCACGACTAGTATATGTGTATAAGAAGAATGGCTTACCCTTGCCTCGTGTGGTAATACAGCAAGCGAGCAGCGAATTGAAGCAACCGTTCATGAGCTGGACTGCCCCCAAGACCACGAGAGGCCAACTCGTGAGAACACACCGAGATGCTGGAGATTGCAGACCATATGTCTCCTTGACTTCCGCTAGATGGCTCATTGTTACTTTGTCGCGTCAAGTACTCAAGCAGCGCTAAGCCCTCGGCATAAACCACGGCGTGATCTTCCTCTCCTGATGATAACAAGTAGTCCCGATTTGACGCCAACAGCTGTCTTGTCTTCAGTATTTGGGCAGAAGAGGCCGTCGAACTTTCTAGCATCAATGTTGCAGAAGGACTATCTTCTGATAGGCTACATAGCTGAAGAGTACTTTTGGTCAAATTACTCTCCTCGAGTTCCATCCACGCAGAGGCAATGCCTAAGCGAAATCTATCGTGGGTGGAGATCGTTTGTAAACCAAGCGCAGCACCGAGAACGCTACGAGCAACGGCTTTGTTGCCCTTTACCCATTCGAGTGTAGAATAACCCAGGTACAAGTCGATGTTCATATGATCCTGCTTGAGGAGCGCCTTTGCGGTCTTCTTCTCGTTCTCTGGCTCGTTGATTGATTCAAAAGCTAGGTAGTATGGAGCAAGCTCTCTAACTCCAAATGTGCGGACAAGCTGTTTCAATGTGATCGATATCCAATGATACTGGTCGCCGGGAATTACATCGCGGATTCGTTTCGTGCTTCTGAACCAACGAGGCATTGGAAAGAGGGTTTCTGGCGTGACTGCCATTTGCGAGTGGTCATGTGAGAACTGAGGTGGTCCACTAGTATGCTCGTCAAAGCCCCCTGTCGACTCTAGCGGTTTAGGGGATGCTTCTGTGAACGTTTGCTCTGAACTGCGGACGAGGAAATCGTCTTGGAGGGCATCCTGGATCACATCGCTAGAGCAAAATGCGGGAGGCAATCGACAAAAAATCAATAACGCATCTATTAGATGGCGTTGAACTCTGGGGATGACTTCTGTTGGAAAATATAATAGTAGATCTTGTATATCCGCAAACATAATGACTCGAAAGGGATCATCTTCCGCCCCATCGTCCATCGTGCGGGCGGGAACAGTAGCATTTCGAGCTTTCTGTTGCTCAATTGCCGACCATGCTTTGCATCCGCCCCGGCTACTTGGTGGGATGGCTGCATTTGACGTTTTAGGCTCAGGTGGTTCTTCAGTTCCACCGTTCCTTTCAAAAGCAGCCCACCCCTGTGATGATTGCTCTCCTATCCGTGTCACTTCGCTCTCCCAGAAGTCCTGGAAGCTAGAAGGGATTCTGCCTTCAGACTGTTCTATGGGTGGGCGCGCGAATGTTAGTTCTAAAGTGGCCTGCCACGCTGCCGTAGCTAGCTCCCCGTATCCGGCGTCTGCGATAAAGCGCGTAGCTCTAAGAAATACGTAGATCATCTGTTCGTAGAGCTGTAAGGAGTCTGCAGTGGCCTCCTCTTCTAACCATCTCAATCGCGAGATATGGATTTGCTTAATATTATCGTATTGAAATGTTGATAGACTCGTCTGCTGGAAGCTTGTGTATGCTTTCCATATCTCGAAACTTGTTGCATGTTTTTTCATGGCCTCATCCCACTTCTTTGAAAGAGTCTTATAGTCCCAGATCTTTGACCCTTCTCGCATGATCCTCACCTCTAATTTCTCCCGTTGCAAATTGTCAACAGCATGCGAATAAGCTTGCTCAAGCATAGACAGCTTGATGTCAGCAAAACTCTTCACTTCTGCTGCAGTCGGATGACGGCCATCATCTGCACTTATTCGAAGAAGAGTATCTTGGTGGTCAACCAACTGAAGCCAAGCATCGATATCATCGGGATGATCTCGTACTTGCCTCGACAACTCAATAGATTTCGATTTCACTGGGTCCCCCTCATCTGGGGTCGTCGAAGCTAGTGACGAGTCGCTGTCATATTCTAGATCGCTGTCAGAATGTTCGTGAGCCTTGCTCTTGCCATGAATCGACCTATAAGATGGTCCTTCCTCGCCCGAGGACTCTTCTAATTCCTTGTCACCTCGCTTTCGCTTCTTAGAGGACCGAATGGATATAAAATCCTCTGATCCTGGGACCGTCTGAGACCGCTCATGCCGGACTCTAACAGGACGTGATTTGAGACGACCGCCCTTGGCCAAGATGCTTTTCCTGTCACCACTGAGCAAAGAGCCACTGTCGTGGTAGCCTCGCAGGAAGAATTCATCACGCGTCCCACTTCTATCAATTCTCATAAAGCCATCAACCCCAAGAATACGACCAAGTCCAAACCGTCGGTATTCTGGGACGTTATGGCGGTCATTACTACCATATCTCCTGATCAGGGGATCGCCGCGTTTATCATACCCAAACACGGCATCTCTATCATGCGCTTGTGGAGTAGGCCGCTGTGAGAGCTTGAGTTGAGAACTGCTAGTAGAACGATGAGATTCGTCTAAGGTTGAGTGAGAGCGGTCTGGGCGATGAGAGTGGCCCCTTCTCGAGCTCCGATGCTCATAATCTTTGGCTCGTTTCGACTCATTCTCTTCCTTCACCTGGTCCTGTGGTGGCTTAGGCTTTGGCTTGAATGAGGAGAATTTTGGCACAGCTGACGCCTTCTCCTTGGACGACATGATAGACGGGTGCGAGGTCCATGCTAGCCAACAGCTGGCGGTTTGTTACGTGAATTCCAGCGAGGCAGCGCAGGGGTGCTCAATGCTTGACAACCGTTTGCGGGTGGCAAGTGTTGGAGTAATTTACTGGAATGCGCTTAGGGGACAAGGTTATTAGGCAGATGCATGTGCTGTGTGTATGTACCTAAGATAGGCGCGATATGTACATGTACAAGCCTACGCAGTTGCGAGCATAATTTTTTGCACCCTGCTCGCGTACCCGTGGAGAACGCTAACGTCGCCGCCATACCAAAGGAGGCTTAACGCAACCTAGGATTAGAAAAGATACTTCCGATTTTTGAGGGAGATATTCCCCCATAAAAATCATTTTCCGTGGTCCGTGTCCTTAGCCTCTGGGCGTATACTTGCCAAGAGTCAAAAAATTACCCATAAAAATATGTACGTAGCACATACATACATCCGGCGGAAGCAGCGTTAATCGCTGGAATACAATGAGATCAGCGAGGCGGCTACAGTGGGGGGATGTGGCTTGCCAACGTATCAGTGTATGCCGTTAGCGGTGGCTTGGCCAGGCTTGTCCACTGTAATTTTGATCTTGTGCTTCTGTAGCGTTGTACTAAGACTCCACGTGCAGGAACCGGGTTCATGCTTATGTTGTACATCTTATACATAATCCGTAGTACATAGTACAGTTATGTTTATACAGAATCCCCAACTAACTCCGATGATATAATTTGGTTTATAATGCTCCAACTCGCCCTGCTCTGCCCACTTGCATCTGTCACTTGCATCTGTTGTTGGTATCTTATTACCTATTGCGTGCTTCCTCCACCCCAATAAAAGCCTTCCTAAGACACATAACACGAACACGTCCTGTTGAACATGCGGCCTTGAATCCTTCATCATCGTGTGAATTCACTCGATTTCTGGTATTGCTTTCTTGCTGCTTGATCAGTCTAGCTCGGTGCGCCGACTTCCTCAGCGCCAATGATCAAGTCCTGGTTTCATTCTGCTCGTGCCTGTTAGCGATCTTGTTGCCGACTAACCTTCATGAGATACAATGACTTGTAAGACTTTGTATTCCGTGTGTGAGATAATCTCTACAGAAGCTTATAAAGTAGCAGATATATATCCTAGCCACCGTCTCTAAACCTCCCTCGCCGTCTGAATAGCTCGTTTCTCTTTGCCTATATTATGTGACCGGAGTCCGGTATCGCACCGCTCTCGTGACCCGTTGCTATTCTATTCTTCACAGCTATTCTCTACAGCTCCCTCCGCCCTAAGTAAATACCTAAGTAGCTTTGTGACATTCAACATGGCCGATACTCCTGCTTCCGACTCGGCGGAACCTGCTTTCTCCGTTCCCTCCTCGCCTACGTACCACCGCCGACACTCGAGAAGACCCCGACGGCACTCGTCATCTGAACAGCCGGACGAGAACACCGCACTACTACGCCCGTCACGTTCCCGTGTACGCATTCAAAGTCCCTTCGATACCCCCAGAGGTTACCTGTCAAGAAACCACAGCTATGCAGGTTCGTCCACTTGCGCTGCTCCTTGCCTTGAGTTATAATTTGCTTACTCCCCCGTTCTGCATTAGGAAGCACTTCATATGGCACCCGATACCACCACAGTCGACACGAGTCTTGGGGACAACGATTGAGACAAGCTCTATCAGACCATGGAGATCCCATGAGCGAGTCCAAAGGCTCCATACTTGCAGATGAGCGCCAATGGTACGATCAGTTCACCTCGACAGACTGGGTACACGACAATATCGCCGATGCGTATCGAGTCAAACAATTGCGGAGCCGGAAGGATTTCTGGGGTAGGGCTATTGTCTTGTTTGATGGCGCCCAGGGCTGGATACTCAGCGCCGTGGTTGGGTTTCTTGTAGCCGTAGTCGCCTATTGCGTGGATGTGGCTGAGACAACCATATTTGACTACAAGGATGGGTACTGCGCACGAGCGTGGTACCTCAGAGAGAAGGTATAGATGCTGGCTCTTGCTCTATGGTACATACGTACCGAAGCTAACAATATCAACAGAGATGTTGCCCTCATGGGCCATGTACCGACTGGCGGTCTTGGTCAGAGATTCTAGGTGGTCATCCTTTTGGAAACACGTGGACTGATTTTGGGATCTACCTCATTGCTGTCATCGTGCTCTCGGTCATAGCATGCCTACTTACCTTGACGACGAAGACCGTTGTTCCTTCGGCTTACCGGATGTCGACGCTGGATGAGAATTTAGCTGCACCCTACTCACAGTCAGTGGATGACAACGACAATGACGAGGACGAAAATGTCAGTCCTACTCAACCTGTTCCCGAGCCGGTGGATCAGGCACCCCCGATGGTGTACTACTCTGCTGCAGGAAGTGGTGTAGCCGAAGTTCGTGTCATCCTTAGCGGATTTGTGCTACACGGCTTCCTTGGGTTCAAGACTCTCGTGATCAAATCTGTAGGATTGATCGCAAGCGTCGCTTCCGGACTCAGCCTTGGTAAAGAAGGCCCATACGTCCACATTGCGACCTGCATAGGCAATATTTGCTGCCGACTGTTCAACAAGTATGATCGCAACGATGGCAAAAGGCGGGAGGTACTTTCTGCCGCAGCTGCTGCGGGTGTCGTCGTTGCATTTGGAGCTCCCCTCGGCGGCGTCCTCTTTGGACTTGAAGAGGTTGCCTACTATTTCCCGGCAAAGACTCTTTTCCGTACCTTCTTTTGCTGTATTATTGCTGCATTGTCCTTGAAGTTTCTCAATCCATATGGCACGCACAAGATTGTCATGTTCGAGGTCCGCTACAAGATCGATTGGGAGTACTTCGAATTGGTCGGCTTCATCTTAGTAGGTATCTTAGGCGGTGCTGCCGGGGCTCTCTTTATCAAAGCTTCACGTCGCTGGGCTTTGAGTTTTCGCAAGATCCCAGTCATCAAGAGATATCCACTCGTCGAGGTCATACTAGTGGCCTTGGTCACAGGACTCACAAGTTACTGGAATATCTTCACTAAGCTCCCAGTGGCGAAGCTCTTGTTGAATCTCGCAGCCCCCTGTGGGGATGACAATGACGATGACTTGGGTCTTTGTCCATCGAATATCGGCGAGATACCGGGTATTATTCGTACATTACTGATCGCCTTCATCATCAAGGGTTTCTTGACTACAATTACTTTTGGTATCAAAGTACCTGCGGGTATCTATGTTCCTTCCATGGTCGTCGGTGGCCTAATGGGCAGAATCATTGGTCATTCCGTTCAGTGGATAGTACTACGATTTCCCCACTGGGGAATATGGGGTACGTGTCCGCTCCTTCAAGCGTCCACATGCGTTCAGCCGGGCGTATACGGACTCATTGCTGCGGGCTCCACGATGTGCGGAGTAACTAGGTTGTCGGTCACCTTGGCTGTCATACTCTTCGAGCTGACCGGAAGCTTGGACTACGTCCTTCCCTTTTCGTTGGCCATCCTAGTCGCCAAATGGACAGCTGATGCCTTGGAGCCGCTTAGTATCTACGACCTTCTTACTAACATGAACTCTTACCCTTTCTTGGATAACAAGCATAAGCCCATATTTACCTCGGAACTTGCTGACATCGTCCCCCGCGTCCGGCGTGAGCGCGTTATCGACATCTCCAGATCGCCCCTGGTGCCAGCCAGGAGTCTTCGGACGAAACTCGAACTTCTACATAGAGCTGGTGAATTGGATGGAGGATTGCCGATACTTCGGGACGACATCTTGGTCGGCCTGATTCCCGCTCCGGACCTGGAATATGCCCTGGATAATCTCGCAGATGAGAGCTCCAGCCTGTGTCTCATGGCAGATGTACCAAATATCGACGATGATGACAGCGGAGAGCCGGATCCTACCGACTTCACGCCTTATATCGACCCAGCCCCGGTTGCCTTGGACATCAAGTCTCCGATGGACCTTGTATATGAGTGTTTTGCCAAGCTCGGATTGCGGTACATATGTGTATTAAAAGATGGGCGTTACGCCGGAATGGTAAGTCTATTTCCACGGAGTCCTGTTTGATGCAGCAGTGCGCTTACTCAGTTACAGACACACAAGAAGAGATTCGTGAAATACATGCGTGAATTGGAGGAGAAAGAGCATGAGGATTAGCTGATACACCAACTCACATTGTCGTGGGAGCAAGTTAAGTATTGCTTGGAGAGAGATTTTGGATACCCCTACGTATATAGAGGCATGGTGCGGTATTGCGTCGACATTGGATATTACTGTGGCATTGGCATGGTTGCATAGCTGGCGGCTTAGCATTTGGTTATCGTAGTATACGTATTATCGATTTCTTATTGATAACTTGAACTATTTTCCGTTGATATTAAGACTACGATACTATATTTATTCATGAAATTAAGAAGGACCATCTTGATATATACTTTTCAGAATCGCTCTATATCCCATTAGCAAGTCGTGCCCTCCCTTATCATTAACGGGTGTCTAGAAGCTCAGTTGGTATTTGCTCACGGTTTAAGCCGACGCTGTCTCGGGACAACAGAAACCCCTTGTCCCGTCCTTACTGCCATCGTCAAGCCCGAAGAGCGACCTGGAAGAGTAGTCATAAGCCCAAATGGACCGGTGATTTGATTTCTTATCAGGGATTACACGTAAGGGAGGAATGACTCCACAGATCGATAACACCGCTCGCTCGCTCACTCAAATCCGACCTTCGTGCTTACTGTAACCGGCCACGCCGATAAATACCCCGTGGGCTGGCTAGCGCCATCGCTACCCCCAGACGACGGTGTTGCCGGTAAGGTGAGTGGCTGGATGATACGGTCGAGCTGCTTCTCAATGGCTTGGCCTCGGGTAAGTTGCCGTTGTCAATTGCGATGAATATATTCTTTGAAGGAGACGTATGTGAGCTACTAGTTAGACCATAGGTGGACAGAGTGACCAATAATAATTCCAGTTACTGTCTCTCTGATATTGATTTGATGCTTCTTTCGTGTCATAAAGCAAGATGGTCAAGGGGTAAGATATCGTAGAATGAGAGTGTGTGCAGCTTGGTTGTCCATCAGCTTGATTGTTGTGGGGGTATTCAAAATGGGTGAATTTCCTCCTGTATAGAGTTGTTTGGAATTAGCGAAACAATACGGACGTCTAGCCATTTACGATTTCGAATCTGCACAACTGCTCGCATTGATCATGGGTGTGAGTTGGCTAACCTTCTTATAGAACCTATAATCTATAATCAATCTGAAGAGTGCTCTCATGGGAGCACCTCATGCTCATCAGTTGCCGTTTCAAATAGATAACTATGAAAATCAAGGGGGTGCATTGCAGTATGAGGAAGCAACCAATTGTGTGCGCAGCATTGAGGTTCATCATTTCGACGACCTATATAGGCTATAGATACATAGGGATAAGGCATATAGAGCATGAGCTGGGTTTGTATGTATATCTTATCAAGTGCAACATGGTCAGCATATATTTATCGCAGTATTGATAAAATATGACATTGAATATAGAGCTTCCGAGTGTGATGAACATATTTGATGGCGGTCATGCTGTAGGCAGCGAAGCTCGGTACTATACCGTTGAGTTATGTAAGGTAACAGGATGTTTATAATGGCGACTACGGGAATTCATAGGTTACTCCATCTATGTCCATTGTAGCGCGGCGATGATTGAGCGACTCAATGTTTAGTAACGAGGGTTAACGATTTACCAACTGGGGCTTGATAAGGCTATATATGTGAAAATAGGACTGAAAGATATCACATACGACCATAGGATCTAGAAAACTCGGCATCCCGTCCGCTCTGCCCTAGATAAGCTAGATACCGCCGGATTAGTAGTTGGGTCGGTGACGACCAGCGAATCCCCGGTGTTGTATGTTTTTGCATTTTTTTCTCTTCTTTTGCCATCGACTGCGTTCTTCAGTGTTTGGGTAAACTCGCGTGGTGATTGTTGGCTGTTGAGCATTGCGGCCTTAAGCCTAGGCTCATAAGTGCAATCACGTAGGTCAATTTGTGCTTTTCACTATTGTCTAGCTAACTCCCAACTTGTTGGCCTGAAAAAACGAGGAGGTTTTGTGAAACCCAGCTTCATTGGAAAACATTAAACATATTATACAGCAGTAAAATTAATAAGTACAAGGAAGCAGTCCTGTCATTGGTATATGATAAATCCAAACCTTATTCATAACCAGTCTTCTCTGATACCCCAAATCAGAGTAGTTATGAAGCCCAGCAGGGTGCTCAACGCCTGATAGCCCTTGCCACTTATGCTGTTTTGGCTACCGTAAGTTCTGTTTTCCTTCAAGCCAGTCTGCGATGAGTGTTGCCACCCTCTCTGGTCCCCTCATAGATCTAACCGAGCTATTGAAAGCGAATACAACGCCCAAATCCTTGATGATGTAGAGTTGAACACTTTATATCCAATAGCAATGGCCCGTTCCCGGGACAAGCTACCTGTGCGGCGAGGTGCCAGGCATCGATCTAGGCAGTGCTAGGCGCATGCTCAAGCACACGAAGTGCGACGATGGAGTAGTTGATCCAATAGCCACTACTCTATTCGGCGAATTCCCACTTTCCAACTATGAGTCGGCCTAATTTTAATATAAGGCGAGTTGCCGAAACTCTCTGGAAGAGCAGCTAGTCGACTCTTGACGTGACTTTCTGATTCTTCATAGTCGGGGCTAGTGGCGCCTTGGTAAGTGTGCCCCTGCTCAGCCCGACTATCGAAATCGGTAGAGGTCGAGGTAAACCAGCTCTTGGAGTCAAAGAGGGTTGAGTATTGGTCTCAAGGAGATCGGCAAAGGGATGGTGGGCTGGAAAAGGTATGACCTAAGCTATAGAGCTAGGTTGCTATTTTCTTGTGGGTGGTTAGACAACAGTCTCCTAGGAATAGCGATAACTCGTAACTTACCACTACTATCGTATAAAACCCCCACAAAGTCTAGTCTAGCGATCATGTCTTGTACATGAACCATCCGACCTCAGGCTGAATGGTGTCATTGCCGGTGGCTCTTTGCAACTGCACGCCATCAAGGTGAGTCGTTTCTTTGGGCCTGGATGCTTTAATGGCCATTGATCCGGCCACCATCTCCGTAGATATCGCAAGGCCGTCGTTCAATAGTGTTACCGGTACCTTAGTGAAGCCACTAGGCAGTTGGCTTCTCGTCAGTCTGACTTGTTCGCCCGGTCTTGATCCATGCAGACATCGACCACCCTCGTCCCAGAAACAGAACGCGGTTATCCACCCAGAGTAGGTGACGGAGCCGCTGCCGTTGGGTACGTGCTCGTCACAGATCCCTTGCCAGAATCTCCTTACGGCCTGGCTTTCTGGTTGTCTAAAGGTGGCCACGAACCCGTCCAAGACCGGTTGCAATAATCGAAGCCACCGGTTCGGTTCGGAGCCGAAGGTCGATAGTCGTTCTGCTCGCTCGCGTATCTTGAGCCAGTCGCTCTCCTCGCCCAGCAAGGTCACCGACGGTATCCCACATCGCGTCCCCCAGCTATACGTGAAGTACTTCTGCATGGCCCCCATAAATATAACACTGGCGACGGTCTGATCTACTTTCGTCGTCGTTGTGAACGCAGGTTGGATCCACTCCCGTAATTCCTCATCCCTTATGTTCTCCTGCATAAGTTTTGTCATGGAGAACGCCATCTTCCCGTGGTCGACGTTATCAAGATCCACCTCAAGATGAAGCTCCCGCTGTCCACAATGATCACAGAATCGCTTCCGCAAGTCTTCGGAGTGCGCATTGACGAATGCGCTGAACTGCATCAGTATAGCGAACCACACGTCCTCCGGTCGTATCACCAGGCAGTGGTGCTCGTTGTACGCCTCCATGCAGGCATGGACGAAGCCATTCTTGGCCGCATACACATTGTCCTTCCTCTGCAGCCCCGTGAACGAACTCTGCACTAGCTGTCTGGCTCGCGGCGGGCTCGTCCTCGAGTCGTCGGTCAGGGTATAGTGCAGCAATATATCCGGCGAAGAACCATGTCTGTATCGGCGACCTGCCCAGGATCTCGACCCGTGATCTGACGGCCTGACTGTTACTGGCATCTCAGGCAAACTTGCCACGGAAGAAATGAGAGAACGTCGTTATACCTACGGGGCGCGAGACGACGGCCAGCGTCATCCTTTCTATGGGAAATGAGTAGAGAGCGTGAACCCACCCCCCGGCTGAAATACCAGATACGAACGGACCGCTCCTCCGCACATGCCCATTTACGCGCACACCTCCAGGATTAGCAGTCGAGCCGAATTAGGCACGGTAGGGAGGGAGGGGATGTACGACGATGTGCAGAATGGTCAATTGGCCCAGAGCCGAGTTCCGACCACCGCCAAGCCGCGGTCTAAGCCCTATCCGCTTACCGAAACGTGGTGTAGGTCACGCTAGATGAGGCGCGGATTTGCACAGGTCGCATGGGGATGCATGTCTTGACACCGAAGCAAGCCGCCGCTACGACCGTCTCACTGCCGAGTACTTCAACGTGAGAGGGCCATGCGCTCGGTGAGGAAATTGGGGACGCCGTCCTTTAAATAAAATTTGGGTTCATGAACGGCTCGGGATCTAGACGATGGAGCTATGGGAGCTGAGTTCCCCATTCGACCGAGGCAGCAAGTATGTAAGAGCCCAGCCAGCTACCTAGGTGCTACTAGACTATCTGCCCCGAAGATACCTACTGGATGCGTATGGTGTTATCTTGACCGATGATCCCGTGCTTGAAGAGGGAGTGCCGGTTCCCCCTAAAGAGGCCGTCGACTGTTTTCCTACACACCAGAACTTGGTCATCACTTATGAAAGCGGCTTCGGTATATAAAATCTGCAACGTTGCCGTCCGCCGGGACGCCAGCAAGCCAGCCACGTGCTGATCATGCTTTTATTAAGTGGTTTTCTGCAAAGCTACGTAGTTACTTGCTTCTTTTGTATCTACCTACGGCCATGCGAGGTGCAACGAATTAGCTCATGGCTCCGATCTATAGCTGGGAACCTCCTGGGGGCTCTCAAACAAGAAAGAGCTTATTTAAGCCTCTCGGGTCACGGTGTCCTCTGGTCCCTACATGGCCACCACGTGGTTGACGATGTCGGCAGATTACTGTAGTAGATCACGTCATTAAAAGCCACCCGGGTTTTCATCGAGGAACTTGATTTCCTCGTCGGTGGATTCGCGGCCCAGCCAAGCGTTCCTCTTAGGAAATCGTCCCAACTGTGCAATGCAGTCCCGATGCCGCTTCATGAAGGATGGGGACGTATCCAGGAACTTCCTCTCAGGCGCGTCTGGCGGACATGACCCCAACAGGTTCTCCGCCAGGGCGACGGCAGCCACCTGGGAGAGTAAGTCCTCCGCATGGAGAAGCGGCAGGTAGAAGAAAAGCCGATGGAAGAGAGTTCCTCCAGGCACCGAGGTGATTTGCCGGTCGTATTCCTTCGAGATAGCCCTTGTCGCGATGCACTGGGCGTGCTTATCGGATGTGAACGATTCGCCAGAGCCTCTGAAGATGTTACGCGGGAACTGGTCGAGTAAGATAAGTAGCGCAAGAGTACCTTGTGGAGTAGTCGACCATGTGTCGTCGAATTTGGATGCTCGAGCCTCCTTGACCATGCCAGTGAACTGGACACGAATCTTCCTGTCGAGCTCTTCCGTGCTCTCCTCGAACCAAGTCGCCGGCGAAAGCCCGAACCAAAAGTCTAGAATCTGGTTGATACGTAGATCCATCTTGTTAGATAGAGAAGATACGAGAGCCCTTGCATGAAGGCACGCCGGCCTAGGCCGGATGAACAACGTCGGCCGAAGCAATGCAGTGTGAATTGATACCCTCATAATTGTTACGTTAGAATAGCCTTTAGCGCATGTGAAAGCGCCCTGTCGCGAACCAAAAAGACACTGCAGATTTTCCGAGGCAGGGGTGAGTAGTACATAGCTGAGGTAAATATCACTCCTCATGATTTGCACAAGGATCACTAGTGAGGTATATTATTGGACCCTACATACAATAGTCTATTGTGGTGGAAAAACTTAAATCTGGAGGCCGTAGCTGGGAGCTTCCAATAGTCACAACAGGGAGCCGGATTCTTCACGTTGTACACGGGCGAGGAGCCGCGAGATCCGATGCCTCGCATTGGATACAAAAGAAAGACCGATTCGGTCTCAGATATTACACCCTAAGACTCCATCGGACCGACAAGTTGTCTCACGGAATTACTCTGATTCAGCCGAATGGGATATAAGATAACGTAAGTTCAATATATTCGGACTCCATCGCTTCCTACCGAAGGCTCCGTCACCACCGTTGATTATGTAAATGCGCCGATGTTTTAGCAAAGACGTAGTAGGAGTTACGTATCAGAGCGGTGACGGAATGAAATTCTTACGGCATCTAATTAGGCACCGGTGTTGGAAGAAGCAGATCTCGCATCATTAAGATACATATGCGTCCGACCCGCACCTCGGTACCGTGACTGCGGTACCGTAGTCCTATTCCGCATCTCGGTCTGTCTACAATCGTGTGATAGTGTTACCTACGGCCGAACGTGATCCGAAAAATCCAATAAAAGGATGCTGAAGTATATTGAAGACCAACAACACCGGCGACATAGCCACTCTGAACTCAACTTCTCATTATGAAGTGGATATATTAACGGGTATAGACGGAGTTATTGCACAGCCAGAACTTCCAGGATCCGGTCTTCGTCCTACCGACTAGAAACCCAACTATACACCAGTCCACTTCCCAAACTTCTTGTAATCGGTAAACATCTGCCTAAAGACAGCGCGCCCGTTCGCATCCAGCGACTCGTTTAGAACCCTCCTATACCCCTGAGGCGTGATATCTAAGATTGCGTGAACACCTGGCTCAAGCGCCTTCCTGATATCACGGAGCACATTCACCTCGAGCTGCAGCTTGATGTACAGTTCTAAGATGGTAAACATGTCCTGACCCGCGGCACGCTTTGCTGCGTCTGTTGCAGAGTCCAAACCATTCGAACGGCCGCGTGCCACAGAGGCCGCACTCGGTTCACATATTAGTGTGAGTAGTCGAGTAAAGCGCTCCGCATGCCTCGCCTGCAGACGCGATATCAGCCACGGGGGTTCGGAGCGGGATGACCGATCTGTTGCGAAGGAACTAGGATCAGCCAGCAAGGTACCCAGGAGTGACTGCAAGGCAACGATGAGGACTGGGAAATGTCCTCTCAGCCGAAGCCTGTGCCGTTTGAGCACGACTGCTACAAGCTTATATAACTTATCGTATATCTCACCCGCTGCTTTAGCCTCTTCGATCTTAGGACCCCTTGATGAACACACATCTACAATAGTGCTCAAAGTCGTCTCTATGCTGAACTGAGTCATCGAATTGGCATGTTTCTCGAGCAGTAACAACAAAATGTCAGAGATGTGCTTGAAATGGCGAAGCGAATCGCTTCGACTTAGTAGAGGGATGAGTTGCTCATGTAGAGCTGCAAAATCGAGGACCTGTTCCTCATTCTGAGATGGAGAGATATGTGAACCTAAAGCACCATTAGATATCTTGTCTATGAATCCGTAATCTTACAAGTTCACTTACCTTGTTGCAACTCAACCAGTTTTCTGACAGCTAGTAGGGGTCCAATAGGCCCAGAAGTTAGCTTACTGCCGCTGACCAACTCTTTAAGCAACTGATGGATAGTGTCACGATTGCTAGCATGGGAAAAGGCGGCGACCAAGTCGTATATCAAGTCTTCGTCAACTTTTGTAGTTGCCTGCCCCAGTTGCAAGGAGAAAGTCTTCACGTTATATCGATCTCGGAAATTTCTGACGAGAAATGTCCTTAATTTCCACACAATATCAAGCTCCCTAGACACATATGCCGTGCTTATGGCATCCAATTGACGGAGGGCCTTATTTGGGAGTTTGATAGATCTTCCTGGGCGGGTTTCGCGAACACATGCAGCTGCGCTCATGGTCACAGAAAGTAGAAGCAACTTCGTATCATCTTCCGCAAAAGCCGCTGGATCCTCACTCTCGGAAGTGAATTCAGAGAGACTCCTTTGCATCATTTCATCAAGTTTCTGTATGATTTCTTCGAGATTAATGACAGAGCTGTATGATTTAGTGGATGGTGCGTTGTTGAGTGCAAATACTAAGCCTTTCATTAAAAGTATTTGAGCAGTGGTGTCTTCTGGCTTTTTTGTCTCCAATTTCTTCGCAAAACTGGAAGCCTGGGCCAAATAGGCTCGTGAAGGCCCTTCAACGTTGGCAACCATATGTCTAAGTCCCGTCAGCTTCAAAAGACATATAAACAACAGGTCACACCACTAACCTCAGAACCAACTCTACAAGTTTCTCAACAAAAGGAAGAAGGGTCTTGTCATGTTTTATTATACTTAACGAGATATGAACAAGATCGTCAAACTCCATACTCTAAAAATCTCATTAGCTATAATGGTTGAAACACGCATAATATTAATGCCTTACCTCGTAAAACGTAGGCTGTTGATTTATCCTGATTAACAATCTCAACACAGTCGCGGCATACTGCGAGTCCTGTAGTGCGTGGGTAGTTATTACGGATCGCCACTTCTTCCAGGACGACATAATACGCTTACGGCGTCCCTTCGTAAAGGCCTCCGAAGGGAAGTCCAAAAGAATCGAAAGAACAGAAAGACTCTCCGGCCGTACCCAACCTGATTGATCATCGTTGCTGTCGAGGACATTCAGGGGCTGTGATATGAGGGCGTCGATCAACGTTTCTTCATCCTTGACGTCAAAGTTGTGTAGAAGAAGTTGAAGAGGATTGTGGCGTTGCAATTCATCTTTGGCTGCGAGTTGCTGTCCAACGTGCCAGAAGAGATTGGCGATAAGGTCCGACACACCGTTTGCTTCCTGCTTTGGTAATTCTGCGAGTTTTGGCACGCGGCGGAACACGAGGTTTATATAGTGCTCAAAAGCGTGCGGGTTGCCATCAGTCCTAATCGCAGAGATCAACCTTTCAAGGAATGAGCATGTCAGCTTGGCTATGTCTGTCTCGTGTTTACCTCCGGGGTAATTAGCTAGCCAGAGATGGAGACAGCAACTAAATGCTGCAAAGGTCTCGGGATCGGATAAAGAAGCTTTCTTGATAATCTTTTTCATGTCAGACTTGATCTCCCCCCAAAGTCGGTAGATGTCATCAGATGTCTCCCAGGAAGCCATGCGGCTGGAAATACGCCATCGAAGCGATAATACATCTGGCGAAACGCCCTCGTAGGTTTTACCGTCATACACCATGGAGAAAATCTTCGAGTCAACACTCTGGATGAAGTCTTCTTCGGTGATGCCTCCACAGATCCCGTCGAGGACGACCAAAAGTGCGCCACGATTATCACTCGATGAGTCTAGGCGCTCTAGAACACGCAATAGTTGCGTGCTAGTCAATGCGCTTTGCAAGATATTGCCGAGTTGTTGTCGGATCTTAGGATCGAACCATATTGTTTGATTCAATGAATGCTCTGGGCTCTTGCAAAGCAATTCGTACCATTTTTGAATAAATCCTGAAAGATCCCGTGCTTTTGCAAATGCCGTTTCCAGTGGCATAATGATCTTGGTAACAATTTCATCCCTGGTCTTGGAGTCTTCTTCCTTTTGGGAGCTGATTCTGCTGAAGACGTCTTCTATTATGTTCTCGTCCATAAGGAAAACGTCGGCATCGCAACTGACGACCTTGGAAATCAAGCTCCAGTCCGTCTCGTCTGACCCAAGAGTATTCTCTCTGGTTATAGCACGGAGCGTTGCCGTGCTTGGAACGGAACTAGTGTCAATGGCTATATCTAGAAGTCGAACTAGGATGTCATTTGGAGCCACGGGTTCTAGTGGCTTGATAACTTCAAGCAGGACCCGAAAGACACCTTGGATCCAGAACGAGTGCTCGGCCTTCGATTTTGGATCACTTGGGTCGCGAGGAGATCTTGCTGCAACATCCCACAGGATGATTACGGATCCGGTCAGGTTCCTCCCCGCAACATTTAACGCGGTCCGTAATACCTCGACGTCCTCGTCGATGATATACTTCTGCCGCGTAGGACGGATGAAACACGTGCTTAGGAACTGCTCAAGCTGTCGAACCCATAGATCTCTGACTGTATTGCTAGCCGCTACAGGCGCGGTCCCAGCTATGCCTTTGACCCTCGAAATAATCGAAGATACGGGCTCGTAGAGATGTCTGGCGAATTCAAGATTATCTTCCTTGTTGTGAAGGCGAAGATTCCAGATGGCGGTTAGAATCCCGACCCACGATGCTTGGTCCTGGCCAATACCATGCTCAAGAACGCTAAGTGAGCGATCACAGATCAGGAGTAATCTGGCGGTTACGTCTCGCGACTCATCGCTAGAGGAGGAGAAAAGCGACTTGATATGTTCAGCTCCGACCCGTTTCTCTGGTGCGCCAGTTGCTGCGAGGTGTTCTCCTTGATCAAGGAGACTGCCCAGAGCTCTAAATACCTCTGTCGCTGACTTGATGCATCCTTCAGGGGTGCGAAGTTGATCGATACCGGTTGGAAATGCGTCGTCTCTCTTTCTCTTTCGAGTTCCATTTGCGCTCTCGTCACCTGTGTCAACTCCATTGATGTCCTCTGATATCCCAGGCGGTCTTCTTTGTGCTCGATTAACGTCTTCAAGTGTCTGATGTAAGATTGATATGAATCGAAGATAGGCCAGCGATCGCCCCAAGCTTTGCGGCGGGATTTGGGGAATGATATGGCTTATAATGGTCCACGAAAGAGGGTATCGTCGGGCTAATTCGGCACCCTCTGCATTACCACTCATCTGTTTGAATAGCCATCGCAAGACACTTTCTTCGACGCCATGAAGTCTCGTGTTTTTCGCAGCCGCAAGGAGTAGCCAGAGTTTGTTGACCTTGTCTGGAAAGGCGAGTGTCGCATCTTCGTCGAGGGACCGAACGAAACGTATAAGAGCTAGTCGCCGCGACTAAACTTTGATATCAGTATTCAATTGGCAGCACCAATGGTCGCGTCAATGGCTTATTGCATGACTTACAGAAGACTCATCATCCGCACCCATTGCAGCAGCTGGTTACCTAACAATTCGCATAGCTACGTGCAGATGTAGTCCTGTCCATATTATTAGTTCAAGCCGGCAACCTTTTTTTCCTAGGAAGCTCCCCGCGATCTCCAAAAGTTGTCAAAATTCTGCCGCCGACGCTAACCCGCGCCCGTCCGATGTCTTCACCGCCTTCGGGTCCCACCGTCACCAAGCAGAGAGCTCTCCGTTCCAGCTCTCGTGCCGACACGGAAACATTTGGGCACTTGGTTAATTATTTCACCTTAAAGTGACGACAACTCTACCCCTACCCCTGCGAAGACGTCTAATCCGCCAGGTATGAATTGTCGAAGCTGGAGCAAGCCCAATTGGAGCTAATTGGGCTTTTTTTTGTATAGTGCCTTTCACCATGTCAGAGACGTCGGTTCCTGCGCCGCCCAGCGCGGCCTCGAGGCCCGTGAGCGAGGCACTTTTGAACGAGAAGGTACCCAATGCGCCCTGCCCTCTAACAGACCAACTAACCAACCCGCCAATATTCTACTGCTATTTACTAACCAAATCTTCACAGTGGGACCGCTGCATCTCCAACATGCTCATAAAATCCACCCTGGGTCTCGGTTTCGGCGTCGTTTTCTCAGTCCTCCTGTTCCGAAGAAGAGCGTGGCCGGCGTTTGTGGGAGTGGGCTTTGGCGCCGGCAGGGCCTACGAGGAGTGCAACTGGAGTCTGAAACAGGCGTCAAGGGATCTAAAGAAGAGAGCATGAGAGCGCATTGAGTGGCAGCTCTAGGAGGACCTCTATTTCTCAACCTGAAAAAAAGCCCCACGTTGGCGAGCGATATTTCAACTGTATAACAGCACCAGCACGATAGACGGCCACCTGAAGACGGAGACGGTCATAATTACAACGTGTTCATTCCCAGAGCTGGACTTGTCAGCGCATAAAGGAAGGTAGTGTTGAATGAACTGTGGTATCCGGGATGCTCTGTACCTATACCAACCGCTCTAAGGAGAAAGTGTATACATGTAACAAACAGTTTTTAAACTTAAAAAGTTACCCGAACAGCTCCCGGCTATCTAACATGTGACTTGATTTCCCGTATCCCGGTGTTGTATTGACTACTACACACAGTTTCCTGGGGGTTCATCCTCAATGTCTACGGATCCCAAAAACAGGCGGAAGATGCGCCGGCGATTTCTCTTGCGCTGGACCTTCAATTGCTCTTCATGGCAGATTGCGCATCCTCTGTCCGTCACGGAGCTGGTAAAAAAGTACCTGGCGCAGCGGTTCCGACCCCCTGCGCGAGACCAAAGCCTACCTCCTCATCCACAGGGCGTGACGGACGTGCGATCCGCCGAAGCTCACCCATCTCTCTTTTGAACCCCGTGGCGATGTCACTCTTATTCCGCGCTAATTCGGCGATACTATCTGCCGATACTTTTCGCAATTTAGCCACGAATGACTGTGGCCGAGTCTCTGAGGGCTGTTCTTCCACTGTCTCGCCTCGTTCTATGTCCGCGGCGTCGCTTTCTGTGTCTGCTCTGTTTTGGAGCCATTGGATAGCAAGCCTTATGCCTATATAAGAAAACCACCCCAGAAGGAGAGCCAGGAAGAACAATCCGATGACTAGGCCATGAATCTCTGTATTGTTCACCGGTCTCCCATCCGGGATGTATGGGTATGAGCCGGAGTCGCGGGTGTGCAACGACGCAAGTGCTGAGGGGAACCTGTGCTGAGCGGCTCGCCCGTGCTTGTTGTCGAATTCTGCGAATCGCATTTCGTACTGATCTTCTAGATGACTTTGGTGCTTCTTGGCTCTTCTAGCATGGAAGTGGCTTGGTGTCGGATTCAGTTTGGTAGCCCGATGACGAAGTGTCCTCGGACTATATCCAAGCTGTTTAGTTGGTGCCATGAAGTACATGTAATTACTCTTTTCAAAATAACGCTTACATTTAATATTCCTATTCGCAGGAATAATGTCACGCAGAGATGCCGATCTGCAATGGAAACTTCGTATAAATAGTCAACCGGATGCGGGTCTGATTCATAGTTGTCGTGGGTATGTGCTTCCCCGGGGGCGACTAGGCATTAGATGCAATCCAATTTTCACTTGTAGAGATGTTTGACTAGGTAGGAGTTGCACGTAGGGTTGCGTGGCGTAGAAACGATGAATCTTAGGATCTTCCGGTCGGCAACCTTAAGAGTCATAGTCGTTGTTTCCGTCAAGCAAGTGCCAAACAAAAACACAAACAACTGCAAGAAAAAATAAATAAAGTTTGCCGAGGAAAGAGTAATGCGGAAGAAGAGACAAGGTGTATAATTCGGATAGAAAAAATAACTTCTGTTTTTATTGCAATTCTGCACTTATTGACAGGTAATAGGGGGCAACGCTAACTGCTTATTCTTGATGTTCCGTGAAATCGCATTGTTGCCCTCATTGATGTAACAAGGAAGAAATAAGTAAGTCGGAACATTATATGTATAAATGCCTGGGTATGAAGATGTTTACCTATGTCTTTAACTTCTTGACATGCCTGTCCATTGGGCCTTCCGTGGTAGCATCGCTCTTACTCCTCCCATGCTTATGCCCATTCTTTTCCTTTTGAGCCCAGTACTCAGCATCATCGGCATATTCTCCATCATCGTCACTCCCATCAAGGCCTTCCATCTCTGTCTCTCCTGCTTGTTCAAATAGTTCTTTCCAGCTCCCGGTCTTAACTCTGTCATCGTTCCCGTATAACCCGATAGAATACGCCCTCTTCATTGCAGCCATACACACACTTCTCCTTTCGCTGAAGTCAAACATTGGGCTCGGATAAACGCCCTCTGGTTTCTCACCCAGTCCATCCCCTTCAAGCTTCACTCCGGCTTTGTCAATGGCAGCTTTGGTAGCTTTCCAGGGCTCGTATATGAACTTATCGTCTAGGTCCTTGAGTTCCGGTACCCACTTCCTTATAAGCTTGCCCTTCTTATCCCATTTCTGACCAAAAGCTACGGGACTGTAGCAGCGGTAGTATTGTGAAAAGAAGGCAGTGCAGCTTAGCCATTGCCAGTTGCCAGCATTGCAAGCCGGCTCGTGATCAATCAGCCACTCTTCAAAGACCTCGGCACCGCGCTCCCAGTGCACATAGCAGCCGCCTCTGGTAAGGAAGCAAGCCACCATGTGGCGGCCTAGATGATGGATCCAGCCTTCGGCACACAACTGGCGCATTAGCGCATCGACGAAAGGGAAGCCTGTGACACCTGCCTTCCAGCGCTGGAACCATTTCTCGGCTTGAGGTGAGTCGACGTGGTACTCGCCGCTAATAGCATTGCTACCGGTCTCGGTCTCTTCTACTTTTGAAGGTAAATGCCAAGGGATGAAGCGGCAGAACGCATTGTTGAGTGTCTGTGTAAAAGGAGACCCAATCGCGGCCTGTGCTGCAAAGTACATGTCTCGAAAAAGTAGCTGCCCTGTCAAACTTTCGGGGGGCGTTGACGCTCCCTTACCGTACTTCTCGACCACGTCTTGCACGCGCCAGTAGAAGAGCCGCGGTGAGAGTGCGCCGAAGTGTAACATCGGCGACAAAAGCGTAGTTGATTGTGGCTCGAATGCGGCAGGACTCGTCTTCGGTTTTTGGAAAGTAGCAGCGTATTCTTCGTCCGAGATTATCTCCTCGAGCCTTTTCAACGCAACCGTCTCTCCGCCACGATGCGGTGTAGTGGCCGCTGGGAACCCGAGCTCCTCGAGAGTCTCGATGGCGAAATCACCTTTCGGCCCAGCAATACTCGAGTAATTCTTGTCAGGTTTACTACGATAGAGTGCATTGAGGTCGCCATCCTTTTCTGGTTGGTGATGCTCAAAGTCGACAGGCATGTGCCCTGGATCTGGTAAATGTTTTGGCGCGGGTATAGGTCTCGGGATCTCCCCGATCTTGTGACCGGCAGCTTGTAGCTGAGTGATGGACATGGTTGGCTTGCCCCCATGGACCGAGATTATTTCGTCGCTGTCCCATAATGTTCGTCCATAGCGAACAATAACTTCAACACCAGCTTTTCGCGCCAAGTCAGTTACCACCTTGTCCCTTTCACGAGCGTAAGCATCCGTATCTTTCTCGAAGACCAGATGGGTCACGTTCCACGCTTTGAGCAACTTGGGGAACAGCGTCTGCGGAGCTTCGCGTAACACGAAGAGCCTTGACTTGGGATTGAGCTTCTGAATAGATTTTGACAGATCATTCTGACAGTCAAGCCTGGTATCGTCAGCAATTAATCACCACGTTTGTCCCAAAAACCACAACCTACAAGAATTGCCATCTATTTATACCTCCTTTAGCCCGATAAACATAATGAGGGTCCCAAGTAAACACAGGCCATAGGACAGCCGGGTCTAAGTCAAGAGCTGCTTGCAAGGCGGGTGAATCGTGAAGACGCAGGTCTGTCCGAAACCAGTATATAACACGTGGTTTTCCCATTGCTATCTTGCTAATCATAAACGTAGATTTAGATCATGAATTCCAGATATATCCAAGTACAGCGAATTTGTGTTAGAAGAAATAGTTATATAGTTGTAAAATATCTAGTGCTAGAGCTCTAGCCTCACAGAAGTCCATGATGTCAAGACCTCAGCCACGGCGAAATAGGTACTTCCTAGACCCAACGGCTACTAATGAAACCCAATGTTGGGTCATTCAGTTCATTGGAAAAGCAAACAAGAAAAGGCAATGCGCGGGTGCTTCATGCTCGTAAAGGGATGCATCAGTTAAATATTAATTAGGTTACGGTTTTCACGAATTGGCTTAACATCAACTGGGAAGAGCGCGGAAATACAGGATGGCAGAGTGTAGTAAGTTTCTGCATGACAGGCAGATAGAACAATGGCCTTCTCTTCATAAGTTGACCTCCTCAAGGACGACAGGCATGACGGCGAGATGCATGACGGATGAACTGCACCACGGGTTTTCTTCGTGAACTCTGTCTTCGGGAGCCTACCTCATTTTAAACCCATCTTCCCCATAGACGGTCCGAGCTCTTTAGGTTAGGACTAGCGCAGGAACTACCCGGCGATTTTGCTTACCCTGATTAGCTCTGCAACGGTGCGAGAACTGTTAGCATGGATATAAATTACTATGTGTCGTCTCAGGAAGACAAGTGAGTTGTAGATATTGACTCTCGGCTATTAGAAAAGGCGCCATCCCTATCTTTCTATGAATGCAATGACTGAGAAGAAGTGAACACAACGACATGACAGGCATATAGCATGTCGATCCTAGTTATTGGTAAAGCATCCTAGCGAATGTAATTATAGGATTGCGGCTCCGGTGGGAAGTCTGCACAGGACGTCCATAAGGACGTATATAGGAGGAATGGGTAGTCCACCTGAAGAGATATACTACCTATGTGGAAGGTGTTGCATTATCGCCTTAATCTCTTATTGCATCCTTCTTACCTGAGCTTGACTACTCACGGGCGAGGGTCGACAGATACCACATATTCGTTTGATAAGCACGACATCCAACCCAATTCTTATAATGGGGTCGAGGACGAAAATGCAGTGGATACCCAATGTCCGTCCCTTCATCCACTTCGGTGGATGACAACGAGTAGCATAAGCGTATATAAGACAGCCTCAAAGACAATTGAAGACAACACGACAGACATAGAAGCCACAAATTCTTCGCCTACTTATATATACTCAACAAGTTCCAGCACTTGCTATGAAGACAAGATCCCTTGTTTAAACTATCTGCGTACCATAAACATTGACTGCAAAGACATGCCAGCTTCGAGCTTCGTGTCCAAGTTTTGACCTATGCTGTACCTTTAGTAAGCTGCAAAGCTGTAATCTGTCATGGACATAATACATGTAGTGCTTTGTGATTGGACCCAGGTCTACCTACTAAGAGTATATGTGATATACTACATTAAAGAGATGATTCAATTATGCTTTGAAGCATGCTACTGGTCGTTATGTAGATAGACTGTCACGCGAGATCTATGGTGTGACGAAGTAGATACCTATGTACATAGCGTACAGAAATCAGATTTAACGTCTCAGTGGAGGTGGGGAAAATTACAGTGGCCTGTGCACTAAGATGCCTTGCCTGGTACCTACCTTAGGTATGTATGTACATTCACGTATGTAGGTAATAGCAGCAGAGGCGTATGTATTTATGTATGTATTTATGTATGTACTGCAGTAAAAGCCCGAAACGTCAAGCGCAGCCAACTTTGATTCCCGAGCAAGATACACAGGAGCGCCCTTGCTGTAACTAATAAATAAAGTCGGGTAGTTTGGTCATGGCACCTGTCCGTCACCTCCCAATCCAATCTTGCCCGCACTACAGTACCAGCACTTACCATTGACGGTACTCCGTACCAGAACTGCCAGACTACGAATTGCCCCCTTTCCCCTGTCAATTCCATGTTTCACGCCAACCCCAATTCGAACACCATCTATCTGCAAAGACGCTTTTCCCCCGTCGAGACCCCAGCAGTCCAGTCTGCTTAGGTTGGTGACAGTTATATAATTTTCTTTTGTTGTATCGAGGCGAATTCGCCCGCTCATTACAGTACATACATGCTGTCGCCGGTCTTCCCTATTACGTCTCACCTAATTCGTTCCCTTCCTTTCTATATTCCCATTGGCCTACCCTCTAAATTTAGAGCTTTAATCACCAAAGCACCATAGTACCAAAGCACCAAAAGCACCCTCCCGAGATCTGCGGGAGGCCGTCAATCTGCAAGGCAGTTTTCATCAATTGTGTGCTGATCGTCAATCGCCCCCCTGGCCCCCTGGGAAAATAGTTATAGTGGGAATTGGCCCCGACAAGCCTGGTCTGCCTGGTCTGTGGTAGTGTCGTTACCACCCAGCCCCTTGCTGCAACCCGACCACCGACGAGAAGGGAAGACTAGGAGAGCAGGGAAGGAATAAGAGAAAGAGAGAGCAAAAAAAAAGTCAATGGGCTATCGCTGCTCCATGACATGAACGGATTGCCCGATATTGGCCTTATCGTTGTCCGTTAAGACCCATCGTGGGAAATTGATGCTGCCACGGACTCTGGTTGAAGGAATAGAAAAATAGTCCCAGTCGCCAACATGACACGACCCAAGATAATTCGCGCCGGTAAGTCTGATCTACAGCCTGCCACCTCTGAACAGGAAAATTATTACACATACCTGGTTCCAACGCTCCGCCCCCTTGTCCTCCGCCTTTGAACCGCCTTGTCCCGTGCTGACATTTCACCCTTTTGATTTTCAGATTCCATTGATTTGCAGGATCACGACGCCCCTTCTGCCAAAGAGCACAAACGCCCATCTGCGAAAAGTGCACCGAACGGCTTCCTTGCACCGCACCAGGCCGAAACGATACGCGAAGTCGAAGAAGACAGAGCTGGAGAGGAGGGCAGAAGCCCGAGGATTTCGTGGGCTGAAGGTGACACCGGTGGCGATTTACAACAATACGCTGAAGACCTCGCTACCAGCGTTGCCGATTCCCTGAATGGCAACACGATGCAATCTCAAGATGCGCTTGCTATCGCGCAGAATGGAGGAACCACGGGCAATAATTCCGACGATGGCGACCTGGACGCCGATGCCGACGATGGATTGGACGATGACATGATGGACAAAATTTCCAGCTCTCCTTCAATTGAAGATGGTGGGTGCACCCTCCCGCCCGCGTGGCCGGCGCGTGTCGATTCTTTGCGCTCTTCTGTTCTACATTGCGATTCCCCCAGCTCTTCTCCAATCAGCGAGGCGAGATCCTCTTCACCGTATCTCGATCCCGCTGAACACCTTCCTCTACAACCCTCAGATTGGCCGGCGAGCAAGGCTCCCGCCGACACGTCAGACCGTCATCATCTCCTTCCTGGTGAGTATACCGGATTGGCCAAGAACATTTACGAGACTGCGGACTTCGACGACCGATTACTACTAGAACCCCAACCGAACATGTAGGAAATGGACAGAATTGGGGGATTGGTAAATGACATTGGACGGCACACTGAACTAGAGGATATACGCCAAGACAATGCTTCTAGCATTCATATCAAGGTCGAAGATTTCTCACTGGACCAATCGCCGGGTACGCAGCTTGCCCAAGCTGAACTAGACCAAGATGAGGCCAACGACGAAGATATCATCTCGCCATACGAGTTCTTAATTCCCTACGAGGCTTCCGACGAGGAGGAAGATGATGATGACTATGACCTTTCCTTGACTGCAGACCATAGATTCGTTGATTACGGTTGGGGCAGTGAATGCTTACAAGACTCAGAGGACATTGATTTCGAATTCGTTTACGCCCTCCACACCTTTGTTGCTACCGTCGAAGGCCAGGCAAATGCGACAAAAGGCGATACAATGGTGCTTCTTGACGATAGCAACAGCTACTGGTGGCTTGTCAGGGTCGTGAAAGATAGTAGCATAGGTAATGGTTCCCGTCGGCATCGCTCGGGTCAGACTTCAGGCTCACATCTAGTTTCCTAGGGTATTTGCCGGCAGAACACATTGAGACGCCTACTGAAAGGCTAGCGCGTCTTAATAAGCATAGGAACATTGACGTATGTATTTACCCCTCCGAAGAGACCAGGTATCAGGTCTTGGATTCTGATTACTTGATTAGTTGTCAGCGACAATGCTTGGTGATCAAGCAGAGAAAGTTAAAAACCCCATCAAAACGGTCATGAAGAGGAAGAAAAAGAACGTCACATTTACAGCTCCGACCTACGTCGACTATTCCGACTTTGAATATTCTTCTGCGGAGGAGGATGGCGAAGGCGAAATCGAAGGACAGCAACAGGGTGCGCAAGAACAGGCCCAGCAGCAGCAACAGACCTCGATGGAGATCATCGAAGACGACGAGTCCGCGAAGGTTGAGCCACTGAAGCCTCGAAGTCAGCAGAAGCAGGTCAAAATCGAGTCTGGAAAACCCGAGGAATTAGAGAGGGCCGATTCTGCTATCCAGGACGATACGCGGAGGAGTAGCGATGAAATGTTTGATGGCAAGTCTGAACGGACCACGAGAAATGGCACAGTGAGGAACACCGACTCTTTCTTCAAGGACGAGACAATAGAGACCAAGAAGATTACTCTAACTCCTGGTTTGCTGCGGGATGACAACGAGCCACGGGGTTCGAGCGATTCGAAAGAATTCCAGTTGCGGCAACGACCGAGCTTCGACAAAATGGAGAAGGAACTCACCCCCGACAAGAAGGACGATAAGAAGAAGAAAGATAAGGAGAAGAAGGAGAAGGAAAAGAAGCCAAGCGCCATTCGGAGTTTCTTCTCGCGGAACAATAAGAAGAAATCCGTTGACGAAGACGACGACTCGATTGGCAAAAGGTCGATGGATGCCGAAGTCACGGAGAAGGAGATTGAGGAGGCGCAAGCAGCTGACCTGAACTCTTCGCCTGAAGCCCCGGGGACGCCACAAAGAAACCCAAGTAAGCTTCAGAAGCAACACCCCAGAAATGAGGCTTCACCAGCACGCAAACCTGGTTCGGTTATACCACAAACAAGTACGGAGCGTGGTCCATTATTTGCTTCCGAGGTCAAGACCAACAATGTGGCAAATGTCCCGCCAACCACGCTAAGGATGGTCGAGTCCGATCTTTCCGAAAGTCAAGATCGACCGTCGCAGAAGGATGAGAAATCCATCGGCAAATCGGCTATCTCCAAGATGTTGACGACAAACACGGAACCCAGGGAACCCAAGCCACCGAAAGTTACGAAAGCGAAGTCACGAGTTGAGCTCGACGACTTCGACTCGCCCGAAGAGGAAGAAGATACACCAGAGCCTGCTAGGACTACCCCGGAGCCCACTAGGGCGCCCCCAGAACCCAAGCGGCAACTATCCGAAGAGAAACTGGTACGGCCCACTCTACCAGGTGCATATCCGGATAGCTACTTAGGCACATCCACTCCGACAGCTCAGCAGACTGAGCAAACGCAAAACCCCCAGCGTTCTACCGCAGAGCGTCTGTCAGAGTCTCCTGTTCAAGTGTCACCGGTGGCGTCCTCAAATCCACCTGCTCTCATGGTTGATACTTCTAGCCAGGAAGACCGCTCTTCGCCGATCTCATCCCCGTCGCCTGAGCTTGGGGATGTTGACAGCCAAACGCACCGAAACCAAGATTCGATGGGGACATCAACGTCTGCCACGAGCGCCTCGACGTGGAATGATGCCAATCTTCGCCTGTTCTTTGACTCCTCATCTGACATTAGAGACTTACTGGTGATTGTCAACGATACGACCGATGTTGCGCCTGCCGGTCCGGATCACCCTATAGCAGGGTCATTGTTCCGGGAGCAGAATGCAAGATTAGCCGAGATTACAACGGTGAGTTTTAGTGAATCCTCTTTGATACATTATGAATTTAACTGACTATGATGCTACACAGCAACTGGATAATATGCTTGGGGACTGGCTAGCCCGAAAGCAACGCCTTCGCGGTACGGTATAATTCATTCCAAAGCTTGCATGGAACTGGCGTTTCTTTCCAACATTGTTTTTTGTACAATCTACGACTACCCATTATGATCAAACCCCTTCGATTCTTCTTCACACGGACTTTTGTCAGGTCTCGAATTTCAAACGGCGTAACGGCACACCACGGGTGCGGGTTGGGTTGGCTTTTATATCACACACACAAACTTGGCGATCACACACTGGACGGAGAAAGCGAGCAGCAGCAGCAGCCAAATACCACGGAAATCTTCCAATTCTGATCTCTTTTGTTAGAATGTGGTCTACGAGTATACTACGCTGAATGGATGGTGCGCGCGGCGCGGCATCGAACGCCCCGAGAACCGCGGGAAAGGGCTCAGTAAGACGTTCCGTTCCATTCCAACTCGGCCGAGGTCTGGCTTGGAAGTAAACTCTAGTTCGTATATAGCAATTGCCTTGTATATAATGTTGCTCTTCAATTCACAGACTAGATGTTTTCATCTAGCTCGTACCCCTTCATCTTTTTGTTATTGATTTATACTGGTGCTGTAGTTATTTATTCGGGTGTAGTCGTGCGGCTTAAATGACATAGAAGTATAGCTCGCAAGAAGTAGAGCGAAGTTTTAAGGAATCTATGAGTGAGATAGCCAATGAATTCTAATGACATGCAGACTAGCTTCCTAGCAGACAAGATATGCACAAATTCTTATATGTGAAAGTCCATCAAATGAGACGAGAAAAGATATATGCCATGAAATTATTCATTGCATTTATTTAGGTCTTTTCAACTTCATCAAGCCGTCAATATTTATCTAAAGTTAGCATAAGTTTCAACTAGTAAGTAAATCACAAGAATACAGGCATATATATCATCGGGGGCAGCAGCAAATACATTATTAATAATAATGATTAATTTTGGGTTCTATCAGTTCAGAGTCATTACATATCGGGGCAATAACTGGGAGGCTATCGATACCACCAATCCACCCCCCCCCCCCAATACCACGATATCAAAGCCAAACCCCAGGCCAATCACTACGACCAAAACACGACCAAGATGACAAAGCTCGACTAACACTCAGGCCGAGCCGAGAACATTCTTCTCGTAGACCGAAGTCAGCTTCCCGGTGCTATTGTTCTTGATCTATACACACCACGATCTCATTAGCGACGGATTCATCCAGGCGTACGTAATGGAAGGAAGGAAGGGGGTGAGGAAAACCCGCCTCGTAGCGCGGGCTGTCCTGGCTAGCCTGGACGTTGCGGGAGGCCTGCTTCCCCGGCTCCGTGAGCACGCCGGTGACCTTGCCGGTGCTCTCGGGGGTGTTGGAGTCGGGCCCGCCGACGGGCATGTAGTTGACCGTCTGGCCGGTCTTGTACTTGGGTGCCATTTCGCTACAGTACAGTACAGTGGTATGAGATTTTGATATGGGGAAGAGACTTGCTTGTTGATTGAGAATGGTGATGCTTGTTCGCTTTTTTTTTTAAACTCGGAAGTATGTTATTGTTGGGTGAGCTTGCTGTTTTATATCATTCCTTTACCCCTGGTTCCTGTGGGCTGAAGGTTGCCCGGAGTGGGCGTGTGTAGGCGTCATTACACGGCTATCTTGAAGTTTATTTTGACGTGGGATTTAGATTCGTGTAAATTTGATGTTGAGCACCTCCTGGATTTAGTGGAAGATATGCCTTGGGGCTACGTTTCATGACCCCTGTCGTTCTTCACAGGTTTTATTAGGAAATTACCCTCTGATCTATACTGTCCTGGTAACGAAGTAATTGCTCAATTCTAATGCTTTTAGGTCAATGCTCTGTGAAATGTAGGGTATCTGGTTTTCTATGTTTAGGATACAGCTTAATAGATGGAACCCTGCTCACCAACGTCGAAAGTGCCATGCGCCCGTCCCGGCCCGGCTTGCGGGCATCGAGGAAACCTAACTTAATCGCCGTTGCCTGCATGTAGCCAAACACCTGAGCATGACACTCAATTCCTTGTCGCGTTGTATACGTCATAATCCAGATTTTCCAGGGGAGCGAGAGCCATTGGATGGGGCCAATAATGCGTTCTACTGAAGGAAGCCTCCGAGCAACTCCTTCGTCGAGTTGGTATTATTTAAACCTGAAAAGGTATACTGATCATAAGCATATAAATAGGTGGTTCTATATTTCAGCTTGAATGAATCCATTATCTATCCGGGTTTAAGCCATTACCATTATGAATTGAGTAGCCCAAGACGTCATAGGTAGGTAAGAAACCGTTATGGCACGAGTGTGGCAACAAGAGATAGATCATATGTATAGCTAAGGGGTAGTAATCAATGAGATTAGGATCAGGTCGCCTACACTGTATTCGTTCAACTATGCGGACAGCGGATCTCTATTAGGTAGTAACCTCGATTATAATTATATACGGAATCGGGATAATTAGGACCATGTGATGGGTACGAATAACACCAGCCGTAATTGTATGTGATGTTAGTGAAGTAGAGCTCCAATACTGTAGATGGAAACTATCATCTCATAAAACGTATTCATGTACGTACGTGCCTAGTATCTACTAACAGCTGAAGAGCGTAGAGAAGGAGAGAAAAGGTACGTCAAGCCTCACTATAAGAAACGAAATTCGCATAAGTAGCATCGGAGGATGTCTTTGACGATCGTTAATGGATGAAATTAGGCCCCGTTAGATACTGTACATGAGGTCCTGTTTCGTTTTGGCAAGTGTTCTTTCTATGTTATCTACTTACTCTAGTGGTGGTCGTGAATCTTCCATCGTGAATAGACACTGCCTGATGTTAATTGGTATGTATATTCGACTATAATTCAACCCCCTATGCTATTACAATTGTCTGATTCTACCGATACAACCAGCCTGGTTTGATTACTTGCAGACATTCACATGCCCAATATAATCCTTCAAGGGAACGAGAGGCTACGTGCGAAGGGTAGGCATCCGCAAGAATGGCCTTGAGAGGGAGACATTAAAAGACGACGGGAACACAATTATAAGGCAATGACAAAGTTCTAAGGGTATCATTATCGATCTAACACGACTACCAGCGGAAGACATCTTTACTTGATACCACTATAGCAGCGCCATGCCCGAGACACGCCTACTTTCATATAGATCGACCACCATCATCAAGTATGGGCCCTATATAACCAAGTATTTCTCCGCAATATTCTTCACAGCGCCCAAATCCCCACCAGCCCAGCAGATCTGCTGCAAGTTATACGCAGCCTCCCGCGACAGGTCGTTGCCCCCCATGATACCGTTCTCCGAGTCGTCGGGGACGTCGCGGAGCGCGCGCCGGTAGTAATCCGCGGCGATGTGGGGGATGCCGACGGAGTGGTAGCTGCGCGCGAGGTTGTAGTGCGCCTCCTGTCGCTGCGCTGCGCTGGGCGAGGACGCCGTGAGCTCGTAGTACTGGTGCAGGAAGTGGAACCCCTGGGCTAGGAGGTACTGGCGGTTTTCCGATTGTCTTTTGAGGGCGTAGTGGACGTAGCAGTGGCCGACGCTGAGGTTGACCATGCTGTTGTTTTGGTCCAGGCTATAGGCTCTGAGGAAATAGTCTGTCGGGATGTTAGTATAAGCTAAGCTAGTCAGCGAAAGATATCGAAGACTCCATCGCTTACTTAGTGCATAGGTGAAGCTGTTCGATATGAACAAGACATGCCCATATATCATCAACAAGGTGATATCTAGGTCCTTTCCTGGGTATGATATGCCGCTAGGTGCCCCGTCCTCGTCACCGCTGTCTACTGTGCCTCCAGCCGTGAGGGCGCGGTCCATGAGCTTGATCTGGCGTAGCATGTACTTCTGGACAGGACCAGATGCATACCACGATGCTGGGGAGGGACACAGTCTAGACAAAGCAGCGAACATCCGGAAAGGATCCGTGTCGAACTGGTACTCCCTCATGAGGTAACGGGCGCAAGCAACACATGTCTCCTCGTCTCTGCCACGTAACGCGCACGCTGCTCTTTGTTAGTCACAATTCAACAAAACTTGTAAGATAGGGGCCATACCAGCCCATGTCACATGAATCAGGAACATATCTTCCTTCGACTTGGCGAAGACCGCGGCATCCCGGGCAGATTCGCACACTTTGTACGCATCCTGAAAGTTTCCAGTCTGAGCTAGACCGATGGCGTATTCGAGGAAAAGGTCAAGCCATTCGTTAAATGGGACCCCTCGATAACTAATAGCAATCTGCTCCCTGATCTGCCTCTCGGTGCCCGAGCTCTGTGGGTTGAGATCTGTTCTCGAATTAGCGTATATATTCCCCTCCCTTATGACCAGCAGGTAAACTCACTGTGGGATAACCGCTCCGCCATCGCCAGCAGGTTGGGGTTCTTCGTTCTAGCCTTCTCTGGATCTTGGTCTATGCCTAGATGTGCCAGATATCTATCCCAGGAGTAGAATTCTTTGTATGATCTGAAGTCCTCAATGAGATCCTTGGCCGCGGCCATGAGGAGTCTTGAAGGGCCCTTGTCATCTGGCCCATACTGTTCCCGAGAATCGCGGACAATGTGCCACGCCTCAGCCAGATGGGCTGCTCTCCTCTCTTCTTCTACCTTCAATTCCTCAGCCCTAGCGAAGACCTTGGGCCGCCGTCTTCCTGGCTTGGCCTGTGATTCTGTCTTCGGCTTTAGCTCCCTGAGCTTCGGCTTCGACTTGTCGTCCTTGGATTTCGGAAGATGCTTGGCTCGCTTGGGCTTTTCTCCACCAGGATGGCCAGCTGACGTTCTGGGTGGTAGGAGGGGACGTCCTTTGCGATCCTCTTCATTGTCATCTCCCAGGTCATCCTCATCTTCATATTCACTGGCCTCCTCACGAGCCTCTTGCAGTCTGATAGCTTCGTTGACGAGGATGAAGGCCTCCCTCTCCTCCCTTGCCGCCTCGTACATCTTCGCCAACTCGTAGCGCGCATCGATAGAAGCTTCGTCGTTTGATTCATCCGCGTCGATAGCTGCAGTGAAGCATTCCTCGGCCTGCCGTTTGTCTCCGGCATCCAGGTAACACCGACCAACTCGAACGAGAGGTTCGGCATCGAGAAGCTCGCGAAGTCGGAGAGGTTCGTAGTAGTGCAGAGCTAGTGGCAGTTTACTTGCTTCGTACAATCCTCCGGCTACTTCAAGCAAAAGATGTGGGTATTCGGCTAGGAGCTCGGATGCATTGGGGCCATCTAGATCAAGGTGTTCCAGGTGACGCTGGTATCGGTTAGATTGATCAAGAGCAAACCTGAACATGGGAATAATCTTACCATGGCCTCTTTATTATGGCCTAGTTTCAGACGATACACGGCAAGCTTCGTCCTCAACTCCAGCGGAAGACCGCTGCCGTAGTATGAATTCGGATACTTGCCGTCCCGATATTCCTCGACTCCTAGGCGCCGAACACTATCCACGTCCCATTCGCGATCATCATCCAGCCTGTCCCAAAACACCTCATCAGGACGAGTAAGCAGCCATCTTGAAAGCGACCTCAGCTCGTAGATGGCACTCTTAAAATCACCCACATACGCGAGAAGTTCCACAAAGATCTTGACATCCTCCCAGCCGAAGGGGTAGCGATGGTCAAACCCGTTCGTCTGGAAATAGGCGATACAGCGGCGGTACGCGTCGATCGCCTCCTGAGGCTTGTCCTCAGTCCCCCGCTTACCGGTGTCCGCGAGCAAGACACACATTTCCGCCAGGCCGCGCAGGGCGTACACGTCGAAGGTGCATCGCTCGAGGAGGAAAGCGTAGTCCTTGGCCGCTGGCTTGAGGCGCCCCACTTCGAAGTACAGAGCGGCTCTCCCGTGGCGTGCCGGTCGGTGATTGACATCCGCCCTCAGGGCGCTCGAGTAGCAGAAAATGGCCTGTTCGAGGAACCCATCTGCCTCTTCCGGGAATTCTTCGCGCAATCCGATGCCTATCTCGGCACACTCAAGCCACCCATCCACGATCTTGGGTTGCAGATGGGCGGCGTAGACTTTGGCGGTGAAATGCCCCTTCTTATCCCCCTTTTCCTCGAGGAACGAGGCTAGAAGAACCCACGCGCGGTAGGTCTCGGCATTGATACGAATAGCGTCTTCTACGTATTCAATTGCCTCGTCTAATCTCCCATCCATGTACGCGTTGGATGCCATATTGAGACGATACTTCACGTCGCCAGTTGGCTCAGCGGCCTTGCGTGGGCCACGCTTCCTCGAAGCCCGGCCCCCGCGGCCGCCCCGGCCTCGTCTCGGCTCATCGGTCTGGTCAAAGTACCCTCTAGGTGTTTTCCGAGCATTGAGAGGACCTCGGAATGAGCCTTCTAAGTTAAGGTCATTTTGTCGCTCTAGAAGTGCATCGGTCTCGGTGAGCGCCGGATCTAAGTGGTCCTCCATGGCTACTCCTTGATTTGATGCATCCCCTGTTGGACTCCTGAAATCGACTGCTGGTAGTCTCGTAAGGATGGCTTCACTTCCCAACGCCGTACTATCGCGGGAGCTAAGATGTTGCGGTATGCTGCTAGACTGAGGTCGGAAACCTGTAAATGGGCTGGCAAGAGCAGTTCCTGGCTCCGGCTCTATGATGCGGCCATGCGTCACTGTGGAAACTGGGGCCGTATCGCCTGTCTGCGACTGAAACGTAGCTGCCGGGCTTGGTAGAATAGGCACAGGATTCAAGTTGAGACTCGTCTCAGTCTGGGATGAGGTCCTGATGCTTGGGCGCAGCTGAAAATCCGGATTGTTGGACAGCTGGGTTGCGCCGGGTGATCTTGTACTTGTACTACTACTCGCGCTTTGACTCCGGAGCTGTGGTACGGTAGATTGGGTTGGAGGGCCCGTTTCTAAAATGTTTGTACTGCCACTGGATACCTGGCCAATCTGGGCTGGAGCCGTGTTGCTCGGATGAGGTTGCGGCGTAGGTTGTTTCTTAGTGAAATGCGCCTGGAGGGCACTATGTACAACACAGAGTTAGTATATGTCCTTATCAGAGAATTCCGATAGCTCCAAGGCATGTCTCCAGCAGTCAAACTTTATAAGCATTTCACGTAGGTAGATGTAGCTCCCACGACAAGCTGAACTAGGAAAGAAAGGACAAGAATACGTACTCTAGTGTGGATGAGAAGGGGTGGGACATGATGGGCAGGACCAATAGATAAGACCCCGAGTGAATAGAATAGCAATAGAATTTGAGCTGTTATTTTGAACCAAGAGTAGGTTATCGACTGGTGGTCGACACTTGGATCGGATCTTCAGCCTGGTCTTAGTTCATATGTAAGTTCATTGAGCCTCAAGACTGAGACTCATGGGTATAGCGCACACAATGCTCATGGAATGCACGGTCATCAGCACCATGATTAAGGATTATGAATGGTTTAGGCCTTTGCAGAATGATGGCCTTCAGCTTATAATTCCTAAGCAACTAGTTGATTCTCATCTGATGAATCGGGATCACGTATATAGTGAAGTTGCTGCTAAGGTGAGCTTTAGCTTAAGTAAGAAGATCGCTAATGTTTTGTAGTGCATACGGTGATTGTCATACTAATTGCATGCAATTAAGCGAGGATTAGGCTTAAACAAATATGGACTTCCCGCCTACTAACGCTTAGATATTGAGGTACATATATTATCACATCCAATATGAAGCTGTGCAATTCGCAAATTCGCCATTTTTGACTATCTCGATAATCCTGCTAGTTTATGATAGAGATGATGTGCTATGTAATAATCTGTATACACGTATTCCTTACAACACCAGCCGGCTACGCCTTCTTATATCTCGTTTCCGACCATGTGGTTTGCCTGTGGCATCTTCCCACTTGACAACTCCCCCCCTTTTCCTAAAATCTTACTAGAGGGTAAAGTATATCCTTTCTCGGCCTCAACGTAGATCATGTCATCCAATTTGCCCTCATAGTGGAAGAAGATCCTCAATCCAAGCTAGTTGCAAGGTCGAAACATTATCTTCAACCACTATATATGTCCTTGAAATTTTCCCCGGCCCGAAAATCGCATCAAATGACATGCTAACGGGGAGCAAGCCCATTAATATATTACAGCGGTTAGCTCAGCTTGCCCTCTGCTTTTGCGTCTGTGCTTGACGTTAGCTACGTTCAAATCTAGCGTATGACTGGATATGACTGGATATGACTGGATATGACTGGATATGACTGGATATGACTGGATATGACTGGATATGACTGGATATGACTGGAGGGGCTTTACCTTTGACTTGGTCGAAAACCTTGAGCATCTTTCTTCGTGCTCCAAGAGCATTGACGCCACGGTCTTCGAGAGCCTTGTCATCTAGTTCCACGAGTTCCGTCCACTTAAGATCTTTCAGATTATCCGTGTACTTGTGCAACCGAAGGCTTCGTAACCAAGAAGGTATATCTTGCAGGAGAGTCGGGTCAGTAGGATCTTCCGGCGGCTTGGAGGTGCCGCGGCGTCCACGCGGCGATCGACCGCGATTTATGTCCGAGTGGTCTGATAGATAACCCTCAGGAACACCCACACCAAGCTGGCCCATGTTGATTGCGCCCATTCCGTTGTTGAGAAGCGGGTTTTGTCCATCGTATGCGCTCAAAAAGCCGTTGTTCTGTGGAGAAGCAAACGGTATTTGGCCAAATTGGGCTTGCATAGCGATCCCAGGAGAATTTGGGCGAGATCGATGAGCCGCGAATCCACCCATGTTTTGCTGGTTTTGCAAAGCAAGCACCTGATCTCTATTCAGCACTTGACCATGCTCATTTACCATGACGATATTGGTGCCAGGTATGTTCGGTGCTTGGGCCCCTGCCATATTGCCTTGCTTTTGGCCAGGCGCATCGTTAGATCGAGCTCTTCGATACTTGCGAACGTCATCAAGAGCGAAACGGTTGTTGACCGTAGAGAGCGCCGCAAGTTTCATGGCCGTGGCGTTGGCAACCATATCTGCCTGGTTTGGTCCAGTATTGAATGCCGGAACCATCGGGGTGTTCACCATAGAAGCCCAATTTCCACTTCCAGCGGTATATGGTGAAAGTTGGGGTAGATCCGAAGCAGATTTGTCGGGTGCATTGAGGGTGGTGTTCTGAATGCCATTATTGCCACCAAGCTGGGGACGAGGAGATCTCAATCCTGCAGACGGCGGTGGCTGGACGAACTGGCCCATAGGAGCTTGACCTGAAGATGACTTAGGTCTCAAGGCGCCCTGATCATGGTTATTACCCCAAGGCGACGCAGGATTCTGACCGTTTGGATCGAGGCCTTCAGATGGCGCCGAAATCGCCGGCGCAGCTAGGGAGCCCCGTGCATCGACAGCACTGTTGCGGTTTGATGGCGGCTGATTCCCCGTCTGCTGAGTGAACTTAGCTTTCTCAGTCGCGATGGCGGCAGCCGCATCAGGAAACATCGCATTGATGGTCGAAGGATCAAGTCCAGAGTGTCTCTTGGCAGATGCTTGAGGCTGGGCAATAGAGTTCCTGGCCGAGCCAACACTGAGCTTGTTCATTGCATCACTGAGACGATTCGACATCGGATCTAGGAAAACATGTTAGCTACTTATACGAATCCAAGCATCACCGAACATGTCCGACATACCTTTATCAAAATTGGCCGGCGACAAGACACCTGACATGGGATGGTTCTTACCCATCTGCTGGAGGACCTGGATAAAGAATCTGATCTGGACCTGCGTGGTCTGCTGCAGCAGTGCGTATAAAGCCGCAGTGCGCTCAGCCTCGGACAGGACCCGGAACCACTGTTCAATAGCGCTGAGTTCGTCCTTGAAGTCCTGGTCAAGGGTAGCGGCAGCCATTTCTTCCAATGTAGTCTCATATTGGTCGATATCGGCGATCCACTGCTGCGTTACTTTATCTTGGGGGTCGGAGTCAGCGCCGGCTTGGCCCTGACCTTGCTGGCCGTAGAAGTCCGAGGAGGGACGGATGCGGCTCGAGGCAGCGGGACCAGCGAGGGCGGCCATATCGGCCGAAGCACGAAGGGGGTGGTTGGCGCCAACCGCCCGCGATGACGGCGGACGAAGCGACGAGGCAGTCGAAGCCTCCGGAGTGCTATTTCGGTTCATATTGAGAGAGCAGCAACCTACTCAAGGTCCAAGCTTCCAAGGGGTATATGAAGTAGGTGCTTGGTGGCTGATAGATAAGCTAGATGGGAATCTAGATGGTAAAATTTCCCTTTCCTTGTTTTGCAAGAAGGCCTCCACTGTCGACTGCAAGGGAAGTGAACAGGTAAGGTAAGGCTCGGTTGCTGTTGCGGATGGTGGGCAGATGAAACAGCTCCAGAACCCTGCGTCGAAGTGGTGGAGGGGCGATCGGTGGCCCGTGGTAGGCGAATCCTAATGCACTCGTTTTGAAGATTTTCCCAGGATCCTCGATCAATGCTGACCAAGGCGCACACACAATGTGGAGCAAAATCGCAATTGTCTTGACGACGTATAGCTATTGTAGGTAATGGTATCGAGGGAATAGCAATAGGGCCCTATTCTTTGTTTGGGGGTCCGTCCCGGAGAATTATTGTACTCTGTACTAGCGGCGTATAGCAAAGCAAGCAACGTATAATAACTTTGGAGAGAATGGCTGTTGAAGGCTGTTAAGGCTGTTAAAGTATTGATAGGCTCGGAAGAGGTACTAGGCAACGAGGCGACGGCTTTTCGGAGATGCAGCGTCTGAACGTATTGAAATGGATTGGCGAGGCTCGAGGTGAACTCTCTTGTTGCAGAGAACGACGGAATGCTATTGATGTTTCTCTCGAGAACTCCTGCAGTAGCCTGCTGACCTCAAAGGAGTCGTCTGAAAGGAGGCAGTTTCGGGAAGGAAGCGATTACTGGTAAGATGGAATATTATAGATAGCTATAAGGGGAGAGGTAGCTGTCAGCACTTAAAGCTCGAGTCATGCATGCCAGCTCAGGTAGTGAGTAAATGGATGGCGATGTCAGGTCAGGTAGTCGAGTCCGAGGACAGATAGATAGATGCTCAGCAGCGGTCAAAACATGTGATGCGATAGGGTACCGATGGAAAGCACTATACTCCCAACCAGACAAAGAAATACTTGGTTCTTGTTGGTCAAGTCTGCTTGCTCATCGTCAAGGAGGGTTAAGGGTGTTGCTATCCTGGAATCTCTTTGAATTGAGAGATACAATGCTGCGGCACGGTGTACAGAATACACGTACTGCCTACAACAATCTGACCCTGGGACTCGGACTTGGACTTGGACTTGGACTTGGAGGGAGAGGATATACAAAATGCAATGCAACTTACCAATAATAACGCTCAGATCAACCTTTACTCTCTAAGCCAAAACCAGTGGCAACGTTTGCCCTCGAGGTCTTGAAGAACAGGATGTTAGTAGTAAAAGGAAGGAAGGGGGAGAAAAAGGGCAAAAGAAGCAGTCGAGTCTGATCTCAGGGCTTCAGCAAAAAGGATAGGATCCGACGGCAGCAGCAGGCTGGTAGGTGGTAGGCGCTCCGGGCACAAAGAAAGGGCTTTGGCTCTATGTACCTTCCAATTAGCTAAACTAACCTTAGCTAGCACTGGAACGGTAACTCTTTCGGAAAGACCCTGGCAGCTGGGCAGTGGGCACAAAGGACGCCGAGTAATATGGAGACAAAGGGATCTGACAGCCGTCTGACAGCCGTTTGCCAGCCTGCCAACCTGCCAACCTTAGGTATATTCTCAGCGTGTTACGGGTAGGTTATGCCCTATATTTTCCACTGCCATCACCTGCCAACCTTATTATTAGTTGGCTGCTTTTGTGTGGCAGGGCTCAATCAGAGAGAGAGTTGCGCGTCCTTAGCGCTCGTTCACCCGAACGTGTAACACAACAGTCTTGGAATGTCAAGTTACTTAGCGGCCATGATGAATCTTCAGGACGTTTAGACGCGCTAATTCGCTAGCTTCAGTGGAGGGCCTAGCCCCTGGAATACCTATTATTGGAGTCTCGCTTGTCGGTGGGGGCGCCGGGGCCCGTTAATCTAATCAAGTTGCGGCTTCTAGGGGGGAGGCTCTAGCGGCTACGACAGCTCGAAACGACTTCTTTCCGGTGCTTTGTCAGATCATTCACACCTAGGTATCTGAGACTACCGGGAGATGAGGCATACACTACCTATACATACCTACCTATAAGACAACGCTGAATAATCTAGTTATTTGTTGACGTTGACAATTGCCTACTTCACCTGTGGCCTAACTCAGACTCCGACTAATAAAAGTCTTTAGTAAAATACAAACAGTTGTCACTTGACTGTTTTTGACATAGTGGCCTCGTATTGGTATGCAGCTACATATTAAAGTACCACGTACTTGGCTATGCTTCCGCCAATTCTTAATAGCAGCAACCAATGCCCTCTGGGCCCCGGGACCTCGGGAATGTTGCTGGAAATATATGCACATGAGCAAGCTATGATTGGCGTTTATCTTCTACAACTTCCTTACCAATCGTGCAGGAGATACATTAGCCTCATGGCGCAGAGTGTGGCAAGGCATCCGGATAGACATGAAACTTGCGATTGGTAAGTAACATGACCTCTAAATACGGCTATGTTGAACCGAAATATCCAAGGTCCATGGCAATGGAAGCACTAGGGTAGCTAGTCTGGGTATAATCAGGTCATATGGTTCGTAGATAGGGCAGCGAGATCCAAGAACGACAGAAAAGAAGACAAGACATATCTACGTTGATATGTTGCCCAGCCTCCATGCACCTTTGCCGTAGAGCATGTTGAGGCTAAGGTGTTTGGTAATGGACGGGCAGAATACTCTCGGCACGAGAAGAAAATCCTTCAGCAAGTGGGCATGGGAAGGTCCAAAGCTGTACACACTAATGCCGTGTTTTGTTCACATAGCATCAAGAAAAATGAGCATGTTCCGCTCGATGAAGGGGGAGGGACATGATCCTCGTGCAAGCACATGAGTCTTGATGGTGACCGTACCTCATTGGTTACCTATTCATCTTCGCCGTCGAAGATAGCCTGGATACAAGCAGCAAACGCATGAACCTTTACTCCATGATCGTGCCTGAATGTCCCCATTTTGCCCTGATGCAGATCTGCGTCGTCGTATCTCCCAACTCAGTCCATCCGATACTTTATGCCGTCTCCCGCTTTCCCTCCTTCAGCTCTTTCTAAATTGTACGTCAGCATCTGTATTAAAGCGGTACATGTGGCCCTCAAGGGCGCCCATGGCGTCCTAGTTGACATACCAGAGCTCTCATGGTGCCATGTAGAGCATGTCTGTGGTTTCTCCGGAACTTGGGGTCGGTTCCCTTAAGAGACGGGTATCGGTTGGTCTTGGGCTTCTTGATACTGCACGTCGCCGAAATTATTAGCCAACACTCGATGCTTGTTTTCTCGCAAAGATTTGAAAGCATGTTAAGGAGGTGCTGCCAGTGCTATGCTAGGACCGGCAGGTTCGAATTTAGGATTGACGTACCCGTTGCGGTGAGCCTTGCGCGACTGGTTGTGCTGAGACGAGTTCTTGGATTCTGTTATGGGAACGTCAGTACACAGTCTCCTAACAAATGTAAAAGGAACTTGATAACATACTCGCCATTGCGACTGAATTTGCGTTGGTTTCTCGGGGGAATTCCTGAAGTCAACGGAGATGGATTGGTTGTCAGTGGAAAGGTGCAAGTTCGGTTTTGTTGGTTATTGGCAACTTGTGGGTGGAAAATTAAGCGAAGGCGGGGCTAAGCCACACCTAAAGTAAAGGTTGCGTGTGGCTGTGGAGGGGTCCAGCTATGACAGCTGAGGCCAGCTGGCTAATGCGCCACTAGCAAATGCTTTCGTCTTGTATGTATGGAGAAGGTGCCCCTGAACCAGACGTTATGAAAAGTTGAGGCTGGAGATATTATCAAGCATGCCTCGGTATTCAAGACAGCTCACGTCGCGAGAAATGATATCAATATTGATCTTCGAAAGTCTTCAAATATTATATGTATCTAAGATCCTCGTCTTGCCTATACTCCTAATCCCAAAAACGACAAGGTTTCGTATATACAGATACACTACCGAGACCTCCGATAATTTCCCACCTGCTGTCTTTCCAGGCCTTTCTATATGACCGAAACAATATCCCAGGATACATTTGTTGAGCCCTCGCCTGTTGTAAGTGGGCTTATTTGACTGTGACGGGAACCGCTACCTTTGCCTTAGCAGCTGTGGCTGCCGCCAATTTGGCGGCCGCGGCGAGCTGATCCGACCGAAGCTTGCGAACATATCTAAATAGAAGAATAAATAGAAGTTCCATTCTAAAAAAGTTGTTAGCATGAAACTGAATATCTATAATCAGTAAAGGGCTAGATTTGTAGCTTACCGTTCCTTGGTCATCATGAGTATCCCCTGCACCAACAAGCCTTTGACGATTTGAGGACCGATCCCCTTGAAAAGACTCGATAAACCTTCGTGTTTAACAATAAACTGCATAACTTCAATGAAGCCCTTGAACGGCTTGCCTAGCCGCTGTGGAGGCGGCTTTGATTGTAGCCCAACCTTAGCAACTATCAGGGGTTGCGTGACGATCGTAGCCAATGCTTTTGACATAGCACCGAGAACTTGACAAGTTGTTGTTAGCTTAGTTACTCTGCTGACGAAATCGATATCACCTACGAAAAGCCTCCCCCGGAGTTAACCGGGTCTTCCCAGGGAAAAAGACATTTTTCAGCCGCTCGTAAGCACCATATGTAATGGCAGGGTTGACAACAAGCACTAAGCTCGCCTTCAATCCTCTCCACAGACCAAAGACTCCATCTTCACTGTGGATGACCTCGCGTGCCGTGTCTATCAAGCCCTTTCTGTCTGCCTTGCTCTGCGTTTGTTGCCTTGTAGTAACCACTGCGACAGGGATGGTACATAGTTGAGCGACCGCGCCTGCAACAGCACCTAGTACCAATTCAACCGCTGTAGATGGAGGTGCTGGGACTTTCTGCGACTTGAAGTAGAGGTCCCGGACGGTCGAGTACCAGTAGAAGTAGGCGAAGTTCGTCGAGGCGACCCCTAGCAGAGCGCCGTTCATTCCTGCATACAATCCCTGAACTCCTTCATCGGCCACAATCTTGGTGATAGCGTCCCACGTCGAATGGTAATGGGGTTCGGCGCCTTCGGTCGACTCGCCAGGTTTCCGCTTGACCTGAACTTGCAGACGGGTTTTCACGCTGTAAGAATGCGATGTTAGTCAATGGTGGACTGCCACAGACTCGAAGAGCGAGACCTCCCGTGTATCTGACCGCCAATGGGTACTCACATGTCTAGTGGATATACAAGAGCATTAGCCAGAACAGCACCCGTGGAACCAGCTACCGCGAAACCCCATGACGGAAGCGGGGCAGCTTTCGATTGTACGGCCATGACAGTCAAATGGGCTTCTCTCTACAACGAGAAATAACAGTCGCGTTTGCCTTTGAGGTGGCGCGCTATGTGATATATCCGGTTGATGATGCACTTGGGAGTGTAGAAGGTCGTCGCACGGTTGGCGACTAATAAAGGCAAAGAGAAGCTGACTGTGGATAAAGCCGTCTGGTTAACGGCACTAGGATACTGACTGCGATTGCGACATAGACAAGGGGGCGCAACTCAAGTGTTTAAAGCATTCGTCTACACTGTCTACAGGCGACTAGTATTAAAGTTGAGCAGGATGTGGAAATGCTCAGACTCGTCAATGTCATGACTGCTGCAGGTGGCCTCCATTGAGCGAGGACAAGATGCGAGAACCGGGAGCTAGGGACCGACATGGTTTAAAAGAGAGAAGCCTGTGAACATGAACCTCGGTCATTTTTTGCTTGACTCGGCATCTTTCTTAAGCATGGATCCACATTGAACCGGTTAACTGTTTGTCAAGTGGCGTATTCCGTATAGTTATGTACCATTTTAATCAGTACATACTCCGTACTTAAGTATATAACATAAAATTGCTTACAACGTTGAACTGACAGAAATTGAGACAGATGCTTGTAATTTGCCAGTTAACACTAGTAAATAGAGCTTCATTCATCCGACCCGACTTACACTTGGGTAGGCTTTAGCATCATCCAGCTCAGTACAAGATATTGATACATTTACTGGTATTCCGTATGCTATGTACATCCATTTAATAGACTAGGAGAGGCACGGACTGACAAGTTAGTCCTGCAGCTGCCAGCGGATCGGTATTTCATCAAGTAAACTTACTGTCTGGGTTAGCAAGACTTTAGCGGCTAAACGTCGGCCTTTCTCTTAGGCTACTAACCGCCATCGTTCTTGCCTGAGACGAAGACTTCATCAATGTTATACAAGTGCAACTGCCTCCTTCCGCCTAGATGTCCTCGTACCTAATGGTTGTCGTAGTCGAACAGATCTAATGAGAGATCGAACCTTGAGGAGTCTTCTATGACCTTCTCTTTTTCTCTCTCTATGTTCCTCATGTTGCAAATGCACTTACACTATATAGATGGAACTAAGGCCAATAAGAACCTCGCGTTCAGACTATGCTGCTTCAATTTCTGATGGTTATGTGGTCTCCTTCCCTGCCATCTTCTAATCGGCGCATTCGTGAAATCGATTTCACATGTCCTTCTCACCTTTCCTCTTGAGGGTTTTGGTCGTTTCCTTGTTTCCTAGTACTAGCTAGCATCTACCCACCCACTCTCCCTTCTCATTGTCAACACTGGCGATTATGGTGAAGTAGCGACACGACCATTTCCAAGAATAACCGCTTGCAATCATGGAGGCAAAAGCAAAGGTGACTCTCCCTTACCAGACCGCACGTTGATACCCGTTTTAACGATTTCCAGGAACATGAAGTCTTGGCCTTCAGAACCTATGGTAAAGAGGCGCTTGACCACGCCATAGCAGCTGCTGAACTGTACATGAAAGCTGCAAAAGCGGCATCTAGTTATGAGTCAAAAGGCCGTCTTACCAAGAAATGTCAGTCTCTGCTTTCGAAAGCCGAAACTCTTAAGAAGGCAGATCAAGCTGAGGATACTGTCACAGCCGTGGAAAGGCGCCTGAAGCTGCCACGCATGGCCCGACAAATTCCCACTGCCGAGCAGACTCTCTTGCTTCGCAATTCTCGTCTGCACGGGAATGTCTTCCCGCCCTGGGAATCTGATCCTGACCCAAAAGACTTCAGTGGTGAGCTCTTCGAAGATACTTCGGAGTTCTCCTTTTCTACACGCCAGACTACTGTGTTTGCAGGTTGGAAAAGACCGCTAGAACTCATGAAGCAAAAACCTAAGACGAGATCTGATGCTCATGATGAGCGGTACCTAATGGAGGCTCTACATGACCATGATCTAGTCCAAGATATAACAACGGACTGTTCAGTTGTCGCAAGTCTCTGTGCTAGCATGAAGCACTTGCGCCCAGGTCGTACATCCATATTATCAGCCTTGATGTTCCCTATCGACTCACTGAATGGACAGCCTCTCATCTCTGACAGTGGAAAATATGTCTTCCGGATGTTCTTCAACGGCTGTTTCCGTAAAGTGGTCATTGATGATCGCCTACCCTCTTCCTCCAATGGCCGCACGCTCTATGTTGTAGATCGCCTGAATCCAGATCTAGTCTGGCCTGCTCTTATGGAAAAAGCATACCTCAAGGTTCGGGGAGGCTATGATTTCCCTGGTAGCAACTCTGGTACCGACCTATGTGCATTGACGGGTTGGATACCACAGCAATTATTTCTGCAAAGTGATGACCTTGACTGGGATCGGACTTGGAATCGAATTAAGAAAGCCTTCGATTACGATGATGTTGTTGTTACCATCGGAACTGGACGACTATCTGATGATGAGGAGGAAATTTTAGGACTGGCCGGAGAGCATGACTACGCAGTACTCGATATGTCCGAGACGCCAGGCAATAGAAGATTACTAGTCAAGAATCCTTGGTGCGACGGACTAGTATGGAGAGGAATAGGATCATCCGATGCATCACAGCCAGCTGACGACCACCCGAGCAAACTGAAGCCAGGCTCTTTCTGGATCAGCTTTGATGATGTAACTCGGAACTTCGAGTCGCTCTACCTCAACTGGAATCCAAGTCTATTCACTGAGCGTCAGGATCACCACTTCACGTGGCATCTCCCAGAAGCAAATATGATCGGCTCTTTCGCACACAACCCACAATACTCTATGGTAGCAGCAGCTGACGGTAACGCCTGGATTCTCCTGAGCCGGCATTTCCAAGATGGTGAGCTCGATATCATGCGAAGTCGTACTACGACCCTAGCGGCTGTATCGAACAAGCTAGGCTTCATGAGCATCTATATTTTCTCCAACGACGGGAAACGTGTTCAGTTGAGTGACAAGTCTATATACCGCGGAGACTTTGTGGACTCCCCGCAGACCCTCGCACCATTCGAGGCGAAGAAAGGCGTCAAGTATACGGTGGTCGTCGCCACCCAGGAGCTTCCCCTCCCAGAATACTCCTTCACGTTGTCATTCTTCTCGCGCTGCGCCTTAGCCATCACCCGGGCCGAAGACAGCCTCAAGCACTACACCGAAATCAAGAGCAGCTGGACGCGGCGTACCGCCGGAGGCAACTCGGCCTCGCCAACCTACCTACAGAATCCACAATTCAGCATCACACTTACGAAGACCGGCCCCCTCTCCCTCCTCATCTCAACATATCAAGACGACGTTGCTGTCCATGTTGACCTAGTCTGGGCGGGTGGCCAACGTGTGACCGCGGTAGGAAACCGGGACCTCGTGACGACGTCAGGCGACTACCGGCGCGGCTGCGCCCTCGCCGAGTCCCCCTCCGTGGATGCGGGCACATACACAGTGGTATGCTCAACGTTCGAGACCGGCCAGCTCACTGACTTCACGCTGCGCGTCGGTACTAACTCACCATGCCTCATAATCCCCGTCCCCGCCGACGCCGCAGGGCGTCTGCGCAACCAGCTCCCGATCCTTGCATTCGGCACCGGCGAGGCGAAGAAACGTGCAGCGCTGTCGGCGGAGCGGCTCACGCGTGCCTCCGTCGTCGTTAATCGCAAGCAGCAGGCGGCCGTGGGGCCTTCCGGAAATGCCACGCCCCGTTCGCACCCGACGGTCCGCGTCAGGCTCGAGTGCGGCACCGGTCCCAACAAGGTCGTGCTGGCGTCGACCGGCGGGGGCGAGTTTAAGGAGGTTGCCCTCGGACTGCGCACACCCGAATTCGACATCGATCCGCGCCTGACCCAGAGCCGCGCCCTGTGGCTCGTCGTCGAGCAGCTGGGGTTGAACTCGGTAGACGACGGACTACAGATCGAGGTCTACAGTGAGGGACATGTCAATGTTGGGGCATGGGAGACGGTAGATGACTAAAATCCAGGAGGCCAGATTTGGATGGCTGACCGACTGGGCTAGCTTGCTCACTGTTTGGTTGGAGATGATGCATGATGATGATAGTTACGAACGGTTAAAAATAAGGGGCAGTCAGCAAGTAATCACAATAGGATTGCTATTTCAGGTACGCATTGGAACGATTGTCAAACTTCAAAGAGGGAGGAAAAGGATATGTATGTCTTGTTGTTCTCTGTCTTGATAGATAGCAACCCCTCTCTATGAGCAGAAGTCAACGGTCAATGTATCCAGTTGCTCCAAGAGCACGTGATACTGTCGAGTGAGGAGTCTGATCTGACCGAACGACGTGTTCTCCTAGCTCTAGTGCTGAAGATAGCTAGCTTCTTCCGTCCCAAATATGAACATGAAGAAGAATCAGAGCATATGATAAGTCTTCTCTTCGTATGTAGACATGTTATTGCACCTTGATAGTTCCTTTCCATCCTTCCTCCCTGTTCAGCCATAGAGTTTCCTAACCGCTGATACGCGTCTCAAGATACTGACAATAGCGGGGTCGACCTTTTCTGTCTTAAAAAAACATAAAATATAAGAAACGAAGCGAATGGATACAGATAAAAGTGGCATGTAGGCACAGGAAGAAGAAACAAGTATATATGGTGTGAAGTAAACAGACAAAATCTCAACACAAAAGCGCTTCCTCCCTAGTGGTATAATCCGCTGCGCCCAGAACGCCGGCTCCCCTCCCCCTTTCCGCAGAGAGGTATGATTCATATAAAAAAGACCCATGTTCCCTCGATTCAAGTATATCAACGCCGCCACACAGCTTTCAAGTTCAAGCAGCAAAAACCAGCCGCCCTCCGGGGATATCATCTGCTTCTTCATATGTACACATCTAAGGTCTGAACGGCAATGAATCGTGGCGTCGGAAGCAGTCATTCTTCGGTAATATGTTTTTTCAGTCCTTCTCTTTCTCTCTTTCACATAATAAAATAAAAATCGTCATGCGTTACCGCGACGCCTTCGTCCCCGGCTAGGACCGTCTGGACGTTGGGAGAGGACGTCCCGGAGAAGAGGGTCATCCTTGTCTTTATCGACGTGGTGGACCCTCACGTGCCTAGAATTTAAGATCAGCTACCTCGTCGGCTTTTCTACCAAACTGGGAGTGCAACATACCTTTGCAGATTATCCGGCCTGGGATACTTGTGCTCTCGATCTGGACAGAACGGACACACGTACCCAGGCGAATCATGGACAAGTCCATGGCGGATCATCTCGTTTTTGCGCTTGAAGCCCTTTCCTCCTTCAGCTCGTTGACACCCCTTCACGGGACAGTAGTGTGGACGCGCCGAAGAATGCACATTCGCATGAGAGTTGAGTAGATACTGTGTTTGGAATGGTGGCGCGTTACAACCATGAAACGTACACATGAATGTGGCTACTGGATTTGTCATATTGTCAATGCTCATCGGGTCGTTAATCGAAGCAGCGGGTGTCAAGAGCTCAGTATTTGGCGTTTCCGTATTGCTACTAGTGTACTCCGGGTTAGATCGGTAGTGACTCGTACTACTGGCACTCGAATACATGTAAGTCGAAGGGCTCATAGCCGGTAACGTGTGGGCCGGAGAAGGTATGCCTTGCCGATACGCATCGTTCGGGGAAATTGGTGGCGAAATATGGCTTCCAGGAATACCATTCATCCGTGGCGGACCTGCTGGAGGAGAATGCGGAAACCGAGGAGGGTGGCGCACGGCTAGATCTCTTGGAGGGCCCGTGAGTTGCTCTAGGAGTGTTGATCTTATCGACGGGAGCGCCTCATGGCTAGTCGTGTCGGATTTCGGAGAGGAACCCTGGATAGGAGCTAATTCCCCATGGCTAGTAGGACCCAAGCTAGTTGGCGACATGACGTTGTTAGGATGCATCAAAACCTGACCTGGTGCATGGCTTCGCGGAGAATACAGCTCTTGCGAACCCTGCGAAGTATAAGGAGAGATTGGCGCAGCAAGCACAGGCCTATTCGCATCCTTCGTTGAACCATCTTCACGCGCCCCATTGCTCGTCAAACTCTCATTCGGCCTTGGATTTTGCGCAACTCGATCATTATCATCCGAGGGTTGCGAATCATCCGATACGGTCGACTTCGAAGCGGCTTTTGCAGCAGTAAGCATACCAACGGCATTCGTCGCGAGAAATTGCAGATCGAGCGGCATGGGCCCCGACGCTTCGGTGGCGCGTTGACTGTGGCGCTGCGCTATATCGGGGGACATCTCGTGACTCTTGATATCCTCCTCGTCCCCCGACTCATCGAGCGTTTCGTCCGAACCGCACTTGCTTTGGTCGTCGTCGTCGTCGTCGTAGTTGGGGCCTAGCGGTCGGGACCAGGCCTCTTGGGCAATCTCTGGTCGTCTTCCACCGTCGAGATACTGTACCAAGATCGCATCGCCTTGGCTAGGACGAACCTTTCGCCGACGATTAGAAGACTTGTGACCCGAGCTGGGAGAATGACTGACTTTTACAAAAGGTATAGCCGGCGGTGAGTGCGTGGGTTCAAGCCGAGGACAGTGAGGCTTCATCAAGGGGCTGTTTTGGGGTAAGACCTCGTCCGGGTCATAAACGTCGCTAGCTGAAGGGTCGTGAGCGAAGATCGAACCGGCGGTCGTCATGCTTTCGCTGGCAGGCATGGAGTGGCCGTTACTCACGCATCGGTCGACTCAAGTCATCATAAAAATCCAAGAATAGTTCTCAGTTGCCGCAGCCGTGGACGGGAATGCCAACTTAGTTAACACAGTCACAGTCGCGGTCACCCTCCCATCCGTGTAAGTGACTTGCGAATCGTGAAGTGAAGTGTCGTCCAAGCGCGCGCAAGGATTTACCAAGCCGACTGATTGAGTGAGCGTCAAGTCAAGTATAGACGATAGGCACCATGCGCAGTCGTAAGGTCCGAGGTAATAAGAGCCGCACGCAATTTGGTGGGTATCAGGGACCCCTACGTTAAGTGGCGAGGTGGTCGCTCGCTGCCGGGGGAAAAGTGCCTGCGACTCCTAGGGCGCAACGCGCAAGATGGAGAAGATTCCGGGGTAAATGACAGAGCAAGGCAGGGGAAATTGAAAAGATAAAAGAATGGAAGAGGCCGCGCCAAAACCAGATCTTGGGAAGGGATGTGATTAATGGTCGATTGAGGTTAGACGACAGACAGGCACGGTGACAGTGAACAGACGGCAACTGGGTAGGTAATGCTACGGTACCTCTCTCTGGCCTGAGCCTGAGGGGGGGTGGGCTTGATGGATACCAGCTGTATGCGGACCGCGAGAACCCTCGTGACCGCCAAAGGCTTCGACTGGCGATTAGGGTGATACAACGATGCGTGGTAACGTCTTGTAAGGCAGGTAAGGTTTGGCGTAAATAATGTAAGGCGGGGGATATGCCGCGGAGCCTCCTCTTTTTTCTCGTAGTGGGATGGGGTTTTTAATGGAGACAGACCTCTACAGGGAGGTCCTTGATTTTTTGGGCTGGTAACCGGATGGGATCATTCAAATTGCCAGATTGCGCCGTGTGATAGGCAGGCTTGAAGGCAAAGCCCGCACTGAGACCGGGGTTATAAGCTTTCTGCTTGGTTAGACCGGCAGGGGTCTGACATCCAGAAGCGAGTTTCTGCGAGCGATGCCCTCCGGCGAGTCAGGAACTGATAGTCTAGGTACCCTCGGGAGTTTCGTTTATCTCTCGCTGTCTCCTCACTCCCCGACTGCAATTTACTGGACCCCGACCAGAAGGGACGGGGAAAGAAGGGGGAACAAGTATGGGGACAGGAATAGGGATAAGCCGAATAAGGACGGATGGATGGACGGATGGATGATGTTGGGAAGGATGTATGTGCGCGTATGAATCAACGATGATGTATGAAATAAAAAAGAAGAATATATTATCGATCCTTCTCTCTCTCCAGGATTCTGTTCTAGCCGTCTGCTGGGCCAATTGAGGCCAAGTCTGGGGATGTTGTTGTATTACAAATGGTTCCACCGACGCTTGGGGTTGGAGAGTTGGAGGTTAACGAGCCAGAAGGAAGACTAGGCTTGCGTGCGGCGAAGACATGCGGCTGTGAGGATGTCGACCCAAGCGCCAAGACTGGGTAAGGTGCAGTGTGTGTACTTGGGTACTTGCGTTTTCAAGTACCTTCGTACACCCAGCACTGGAGATAGACCGACATGCAGCTCACAGAGAGGTAGGAGCTACATGTAGGTACTATACTACTATGTGCGTAGGTAGAGGCAAGGTAGGTATGTCGGTAAAGTTTCGTACCTGCCGTCCCTGCCGTCAAATTCCCGCGTCGGCCTTGCTATTGAAGGTTTGCCGTCTGGTCTGTAGGATAAGGTTCCAAGGCCCAGGCGATGTCAACTCCAAGGCGTTCCAGGTTGTCAACCCCAAGGCGATGTCAACCCCAATGTCCAATGTCAACCCTCTTTACAAATGCTCCCGCAGTCAGCCCCCAGATGCAATGCTGCTGCGGTACAGCAACTAACCGTCCTGGGTGATGACTATGCCCGCAATTCCGCAGATGGGCTCGTCTACCAGCGAATCCCGCTTCGGAAAATTCGATGTAGGGTATCCCACTTCTTCCGAGCCGCTCCGGTTTCGAGGTGTGAGTTTTGTAAGCACTCTTTTCCTGGCTGCGGAATGACGGGAGGGCGGCTTGGGCAGCCTACTGGATGATGAACAGGATGTAATGGATCGACGAGAATGCGTCAGTGTGACTAGGGGTACAGAATGGGGTAGGAGTCGATGTTGTGGTGTCAGCATTGATAGGATATCCTGGACTTGTTATTTCTGCGGGGACGATGAGAGCACTGAGCACGAAGTGGTATTGATAATAAGATCTGTGGTCGTTCAAATAATGATCTGATGTTGTCGGGTAGGGTATGTGGATGAGGCTACAGATGTCGCAACAATATTCTTTATTTGAACGTCACTTAACAGAACTCCCGTTGAGTAAAATCGAGGAGTTGTTATGAATAGAGGCACAATAAGATATGCGAGACAACTGCAATTGGAAAGAGGAGGGAGGTAAGAACGAGGACAGATCGAGAGGAAGGCCGGCGTGTATCACGGTGTAGGTGCGGAGTTTTCTCTCACATATTCTTTGGTTGGTATAAGATGGCATTGAGAACCTTACATACTACCATGCTACGAGTTACATTGAATTTTTACGTATCGCGGCGTTCGCCTTGGACCGCTCACTCAGCATGTACAGCTGGGCGCCTTACGCATATATGAATGACCTTTTGGGGGCATGAAAAACGGAAATATTGTGCGTATTGTTTCGTGTAAGTGCGCGGCGCAGTAAATCCGTCCTAGATTGACTCTCACCAAATGCACTTATGTAATTGCCTATTGGGCGTTCAAGTTAGCGGGTTCACCCACATCTAGAAGATGTATACTAACCTGGAAGCGTTGCCGGATCTCATTCGAGCACCCGGTGAAATGAGATATTCCTCGCTTTCCCAACTTCCCAGTATGGACGGGACCAGTTTTATCAACGGATGTGCCACGCGAAGGGTGGGATGCCAGCACTGGGGATTCAAGGTAGCACTCTCGGGAAGCCACTTAGAATGACCGCAGGGGCATGGGCAATGGGCAATAGGCAATGAGAAAAGGTCTGGCCTTGCCGTGACGTGGACTCGACAGAATCGCACTATGATACAGCCGCAATATGCTAACCTAGCCGCTTGCTGACTGCACGGCGCAAAAGCCCGCCTGGTACCTAATTGCGCATATATGTCTGCCTAGACTTGTCTGCCTTACTCTATTATCTAAGGGAAAGGTTGGGCATGATTGTCATTTGTCTTGCTATTGTTCTGTGTATGTAATTCTTGTCTGCGGCACAACTCCATCCTGTTGATTATCACCGAGGTAGGTCTCCAATGCGCGGTGAACTTTGCGGTCACTAGTAGGATTCTTAGGCCATTGTCCCGGTAAAGGAAAGAGGAGTCATGAGTTCTGTGGGGTCTTCGGGAGGCCTCCTAGTACCGATATTGATATGGACATGGACAACTTGCCTGAAAGGGGTGTGAGAGCGAACACTTCAACTCCTCTTCGCCTGAGTTTCGCTTGCACAAGCGGCTATGGGTGGGTCGCAACCACGGGCATGCATACTCACTTCAGGTAGCCAGGTGTATGTACAGTGTAGTATGTAGCTTTATGTATGAGAGATGGATGTGGGATGGGATGGGATGGCTGGATGAGAGATAGGTTGCCCAACAAGCCGACAGGTCACGGTATTGGACGTCCAGGTTGAAGAGTTGTGCTCGTAAATCGTAAACCGATGTGATTGGGGATCGGTGGAGGTAGGCAAGGTATATACATGTAAAAAAAGGACTGTACTGTAGTAAGAAAATCCGTAAAGAAAGATGGAACATACAGGAATACTTGAATACGGATTGGAGAAGTGAGCGGGAGACTGGGGGTGTAGATCGGGGTTGGGTGGAAACAGATGGGTGATGGTTTGAGAGAGAGAATGCGCGCAACGCTGAGAAATCCATCCCCTTTTCTTATCCATGTCTGCCATGTCTCTCTGCCCGCAGGCTTGCATGCCTGCAGGTGTGTGGTGTGTGGTCATCTTCAGCGGAAGATGCGGCGACGGTTGCAGTTTATTAAAGTATACATAGGTACATGAGTATGGATTCTTTCGGCGCAATACGGCATCCAATGATCTCTCCCCTAGTGGAATACCTGATCAGCATCGACTCCGCCTCAAAGCTGCCAAGACACGCAGGGCCACGATGGGGTAGCATGGCAAACATTTCAGCCGCCTTCCAATCATCGCAACGTCCTACCAGTTTTGTCTCTTCAAAAGTGCTCAGTTACGTTCCAATTTACGCAGTCTATCCCCCCCAATGTCACCCATCCATCAGCTTTCGCAATAATATTGACCTACACAAAGTACGGGCGCTTCCTTATAAACCCGAAATCCGTCATTAAATGCGCTCTTACGGATTGTCTGCTGTTCCTCGTATCTATAAATGGTTGCGAACAGTCACATCATTCGACCTACAGTTAGGACTCGAACAAAACAGAGGCCTTTTGTTTTCTGCCTGGAATCCTCAGTAATCGGATATATGCTTGGCTGGCCATAGCCTATCATTTGTCCCACGCCTCAACATGATAAATATCTCGACGCACAGATGCCCAGGCGATTGGTGATTCGTGAATCAGCTCTATCACAGATGCCGCCTGCGTTCCTTGACATCACTCTCCCAGCGGAACATTCGGCCTGCGTGCTTCTCGGCCAATTGTGGTATTCTTCTTACCTGCCTTCCACCGGTAACCCATGTTCCCCTTGGAAGGGATATACCGGTGAACAATTACTACCAGCTGTCCTGGTCCATCTTCTTGTACGCGCACCAAGAGGCGGTGTCTGACTAGCGAGTGCGGCTCAGCGTACAAGATTATGCAGTGTTCAAGCCTCGAGGGCCGTCATTGGTCCTCGGGGCATCTTTCAAGGAGCAACCGCCGTTGTTTGTCACCAGTTCAAGTTATGTTGGTGACGCACACGATGATAGACGTATCTGTGTACACGTATCACGGACCCCGCTCTTGTCTTGTCGGAATCCCATGAAGGAAACCTCGGGTTCCTTGAAGCTTCCTTCAGCCGCCTCGGCTAACCTGCATGGGAGCCAAGTTGAGCCTCTACTATAGCCGCACCTAGTTGAAACATGGCTCCATTTTGTCTAACTAACAAACAAGGAACGTATCAGCCTCCGTGCAACCTTAACTCATATATAGTTGGATTTAGGCATCCAGATACTCGCTGGCTGGCTGGTTGGTAATAGGTTTCGGCCACGACGGTCGATGTCGAACCGGGGCCTCGTAGTTCTATAATCCATCATCTCTCATATTCCACCAATGATATGCACCCGGCTGGGATAGCTGTATTGAGTGATGCTTGCACACCGTATCTGCGCTTTATATTCACCTCGAGATAGGACTCATCTTTCAAGTCTTAACAGATCAATTTGTAAAAGGGGGCTTGATTATTCAGAGTTGATTTATTTCTGAACTACCCGCCACTTCGGCATTTCATCAAGTGGAGAAGTTACACATTACCCTCAACAGTTGATGCATCGAGAACTCTTCCAGATGTCCGGATGTACGCCACCTCTCCGCCCAGCTCGCTGCCAGAGTGATACACAGGGATAGGAGTCGAAAGGTTAATATAACAGATTTAGACTACGAAACATCAGTGACGTGGGATGCATATGAGCATTCACAAGAGCAGCGAGAAGAGTTCAACAATATAAGAATACCAATACCTATATGGTGAGATCTAACTATATTACTCCTAGAATCTGCCTTTAGTTTTCTAAAGCCTGATAGGAGACTTAGGCACCCATACATGTCTTTGAGAAAAACCGATTGCTACAACAGTGCCCATTCTACTATGATGGGTTGTAAATTGCATCACTGTGGCTGATTTATATGCAGGACTCTCCGAGGCGCCTCAATCCACATTCGTAACAACCGAGTAGGTGGTTTATGTATGTCCACAATGAGTGCCAAGACCGTGGGTAGTATTAATCTGTTAAAGAATATATAGAGCCGTACCACCATTATTCAACAAAACCTCTAGTGCCGATAGTGCCAAACTGAAGAGAGGTTCTGCCACTACGATATCTGGTTTAACTATAAAGATTCGGTGAAGAGAATAGGTCTAGGACCCGTAGTCCCGATCAAAAGAGACTAGGCGTCCGAAGGGTAGAAGCGATAGTGAACGAAAAGCGTAATAAAATTATAGACTTGAATATTGCATACCCAATCTTTTAATTAGAGCTGTAATGTTGTGCGTCTCATTCAAGCCGGATCAGCCCCACCTGAAGGTTCCCCGCTTGAATGACTCCGAAGAGTCATAAGTTACCAAGGCTAGCTAATGATTAGCCGATCTGTCACAAAGGGAACACCATAGTCAGTCAATCAGAAGCAGGCAGTGACAAGTTAAGATTCTGACAGTAGGACAGAAGGAACAAAAATCGATATGGCACTACCAGCTACCATGAACGCGGTCGTCTTCGACGGCCCGTTTAAGGTCTCACTCCAGCAGCGGCCGGTGCCGAAAAGTGACCAACTTCCCCTCTCCCGAAAGGCGGAGATAGAGCTCGACTAATACGGCATATACAGTACAGCAAGATGGAGACATCATAGTCAAAGTCCATTCAACGGCTCTCTGTGGATCGTGCGTTCGGCATCCTACAGCCCCTTTTTGTGTTGCTTCTTGAATAACCCGTGACATCTCCTAGCGAACTCCATGTCTTCCGCGGCCACCAAACATCGAACACCGGGTTCATCATGGGCCATGAGTTCACGGGGACGGTCGTCGAAGTTGGCAAAGATGTCAAGTCTGTAACGATTGGCGACAGGGTTGTCTCGCCTTTCACCGTGTCTTGGTAAGATGAATCGGCCGCTCCCGCGTTGAAGATCGATAGTTGACATATCATATTCCACAGCTTGAATTGCTTCTATTGCAAGAATGGGTATTCGTGCCGATGTGAAAATGGCCTACTATTTGGCTGTGAGAAATTAGATGGGGGCCAAGCCGACTATGTGCGAGTCCCCTTGGCTGACGGCACAGTTGTGAAGGCGCCACCGGAGATAGACGACAATGCGCTCGTACTCATGGCCGATATATTCCCAACGGGATTCTTCGGAGCCAGAAATGCCTTCAACTCACTTGGTTCGCAAGATCCATCCGAAGCAACGATCGTGGTTGTTGGCTGTGGCCCTGTCGGTTTGTGTGCGATAGTCTCGGCGCTTGAGTATAAGCCGAAGCATCTCTTCGCCATTGACAGCATTGACAGCCGTCTTGAACTTGCGAAGAGTTTAGGCGCAGAACCTCTCAACTTCATGCAGGATAAAGAGGGCATGATTGCCAAGATCAAGGAAGCCACAGATGGTCGTGGTGCAGACGCCGTAATTGAAGTAGTTGGGTTAAGCCCTGCTTTGAGGACGGCGTTTGATGTTTTGAGACCCTTCGGCTTCATCAGCAGTATTGGAGTCCACAATGCCGGAGTGAGTAAGAATCGAAGGTGTACTCGCTTATACTCTACTAACTTCATTCATCAGATCCCATATGATGGCACGGAGGGATACAGGTATCGGCCCTGGCAATCTCACTTTGGGGCCTTCTGACTGATTATCGGCGCAGCAAGAATTTGAGGATCCAAATGGGAAGATGTCCAGTTCGTTCCATTTTTCCCGACGCGCTTAAGGTGTTAGCCAAGAAGCAGCATCTTTTCGGGTAAGTCTGCTGCTTGACATCTACTATGCCAATCTACTCGTCCATGATCGTAGCTAACTCACTACGAGATTCATGTTCGACAAAATCATGCCGTTGTCCATGGCCGTATCCGGCTATGATTTGTTTGACAAGATGCAAGTGCAGAAGGTCGTTTTCAAGCCGTAACCGGTGGAAATGACTAGAACCAGACTGCTTTGCCAAACGGCATGGTAGACGAAGCCGTGTGCTTAGTTCTGCCGAGGTTTGACAATGCCATCGTGCATGAAATAGTAAACGACGGTAGAATCGTCATGTACCGTAGCTAAAAGAACCCTTTTGGGTCGATCCGGGCTGGTTGACGTCTTTGGAGGTACGAAATCAAACACACTTGCAAATGACTTCAGAGTCCATTTTTCAGCTAGATGAGTTGGCAGTACCCATTCAATCTGGGGCGTCTCTGGAATCCGATCTTCTGGGTTTGGGTGGGACTTGAGAATCTCAATCTGATCATCTGGATGTAGGTAGAGCCGCCGTGGAGGCAATCCAGAGATCAGCGGTCGTGGTAGAGGTGAGTTATCCAGGGGTGAATGAGTCAAAATTTGTAATTCGGTCCAGTCGTGTTGGTATTGAAGGTTTCCAAGAACAGAAAGGGTAAGTTGCCCTATGTGATCGCTTTCTGCCATTTTCTGTTTGAGTCACTTGGAGTTCGATGTTGGTTTTCATGTGTTTTGCACGTGTTAGTCTTCATAGGAAAATGAGTACCCTTTAGGCAAGTACATGCATTAGGCGAAAGCGGTGTTAGAGGGCAGTATGTATATCTACCTATAATTTTAGTCCGTAGGATTGATCTTAGTCGACTATATCCAGATGGTCTCTAATAAACTACTGTGGATCTTCTATTTAAGTCTTCAGGTGTGCAAGCTATTGCAATTGTAAACTCGACACTTTTATGCATCCGTCTCGGATGCCGTGTCACACTAATATATTCGGACGTAGTCGGGTGATTCTGATACCCACGAGAATCTAGATTGTTGATTCCCGTCCCAGATGACATCACGCTGCCAGATGACTTCCCCAAGCCCGGCACAGATCTGTACATGTACCACCGTGTCCCAGTTTCTATTGCAGACTGTGTTCGTCCATCGAGATACTACCCGTAAGTTGTGTCGGACAATGTTATTCTATCATGGGCCATGGTATCTCCCGTCGTCTTTCCCCTCTGGAATACACTTGCTACCGTTTTATAGTATGAAGGCGCATTCATGTCTTTCACAGGATTGGGGCTGAGAGCAGCGAAATCGCCGGCGCAACCTTGGAGGCGCAGACTCTTGGCTACCTTCGCAGCCATTCAAGTGAAGAATCCAACTTCCATAAGGGCTGACGGGGAGGCCGTATACTTTGATTATTGATAGACGCGTTTCCTTTTAGTCAAAGTTGGCAATTTAGGAACAAGAAGGCATCATATGTAACTCTACTTTGATAGATTGTCAAACTATGCCAACTCATCGGCTAAGAGCATGCACCAATGAAGCTAGATGTAGAAGCGCACCGGGCAGAACGATGCCGTTCATAGTTGTACATACCTAAATATTTAACATATTCTGTAGCGAGAATAATAGTTTAGTCACTATTTATACGCGTATACCTATAACGTATCAGCTAAGTATCGCCGTTCAGCGTATCGCCAATTATATGGTCTTAGCTGACCTTTATAGAGGATTCTATCAGCCTATCAGTCTACAGATTCTGGACCAGCCCTTTATCTGAGTGCCCCACCGCGGGTGCGAACTTCGCCTTTTTGACTCGTGTGCTGGTAATTTTGGCAGGACCTGGGCTGCTGGGGTCACTCAATGCTAATTAGGCCTCCCCCCTGCAAATTTGCCGTTTAGGCGGTACAGTGCATTTTTATGTACAACCTCGAAATCTTGTTCTGTTGTACTTGTAGGTCAGACCTGCATATTTCAGGTTAATCGCCTTCTCTTCTCATCTACCTACTTGTACTACCTAATTGTTTTCCTACGTAACCACTTCATATCGACGAGCTACATTACCCTGCGACTCCAACCTATATGGCTTGAACCGACATAAATCTCTACACAATCACCAAGACTCGAAGGCGGATCAGACCGATTTGTTCCTACTCCTTTACTTCATCTCGACTCCCATCTCCCAGAAGTTATCCATCGGACTCCGCTGTCCATCAACGGTTCTACATAATCATCGACTGTACCTTTCTCGTTCGTCAAACGAAAGCAAAGCGCCTACGCTATCGGTCACTGGAGCCGGCATTGTCTGAAGATGGCTTCGGACTCGCCGAGGACCTCCAAAGGTGGCCAAGAGGAAAGCGTTGAGCGGATGACGACAGCTTCATCTATAACCGAACGAAATGGCCTGCTGAGCCAACGCGCACCTATTGCGCCGAGCCAACCTCAGGAGGGCGTGGGTGCCGCAGTTGCAACCGGCGCCGCAGCTCTCGAAGTCCAGATGCAAGAGTATGCGAACGGATACCACTTTCCGCCGAAATATTCTGTTAGGGAGCAAATACAGATGGGGTTGGTCGCGTTCTGGGAATTCTACAACACCGGCTTCGGCTTCTTTCTCACTATTTATGCGCTCAACGTTATCGCCTGGGGAGGCATGCTCTTCCTCCTGCTGTGTAACGCAGCGCCGGCCATGTGTATAGTCGAGGACAGGATCGACTGCAACGACATCGACTCCCCGCGCCGGATATGGATAGAGGTGGATTCTCAAATACTGAACTCGTTGTTCTGCGTCACTGGCTTTGGCCTAGCGCCCTGGCGCTTCCGCGATTGGTATTACCTGTTGAAGTTTCGAGTTCGCAAGGACTACACGGCTCTACGGACTCTTGCGGGTATCCATCGAGGCTGGTTTCGTCTTGCAGGCTCTGATCAACTGCCTGCCGCCCTAGGACCGAAGAATATCGAGGAGACACTGGTGAACTACAACACCGACAGTGTTCCATTCCCATTGGAGACTATATCTGACCCGCCTCCTACTGGTATTCGGGCGCCCCCGACGAAGATGTGGAAACTGGATTTTATTATCTACTTCAATGTTCTCAATACATTCCTTCAGGTCGTGCTATCAAGCTTCATGTGGGCCTTGAATCGCTACGATCGGCCGAGTTGGTCAACCGGTCTGTTCGTCTGCCTTGCATGCATTGCGTCTGGTATTGCCGGTACTATGCAGGGTGTGGAGGGCAAACATGTCAAGGCTATTGAAGGCGTCCCCTTGACCAAGAAGGATCTTGCGCGTTTGGCGCGCGATACGGAGTTAGGAATTCCTCACTATAACAATATCAAGGACAAGGACCCTGAAGCTGAAAAGAAAAAGAAGGAGAAGAAGAAAGAGAAGAGTCAACTTAAGAAATCCGAAAAGTTGAGCATTGGCCCTGATGTTTGAGTTCACAAGTTCTTTAGGTAATGGCTCAGTAGCATGGCGTTGGTTGGACTCTATAGAAGTTATACATATGATAATATCTCAGCAATGATGAAACACAGACATTGCATAACATTATTACCGTATCTATTCCGTGCAAGTCATCGTGATTACATGTATATCTAACTTAGACTCAATGATATGATTACATAAGTGCCCTATATCGTCTATCGTCTATTCTGAGCATAGCACTTAAAGTTGTCTAACACTACCAACACAAAAGTCGATGCGTTTAACTTTACACGTTTCTCTGAGCTGGCGAGAACTCGTGCAGATGATAATGAATTATCCTATAGGTAGAATACATATATACAAGACATACATACTCACGAGATTAATAATTTCGGCATGGGCAAGCCTGGCAGCGCAACACGTGTATGTATTCCGCACTGCGTACGTAGTACCTGGGAGGTCCCACTAGAGGCTAAGTCCCGGGACCAATCAGCAGTAAGGCTGATTAGGTGAGGCAAGTCGGCTGACATGCAGCTCCGATAGGCTACGTAACTCACTGCTACCCTTCTTCTGGTCCCTTCTCAGTCAGTCGACCTGACACACCTCCATTCCTGGCCGACTCGGAAGCCTCGCATTCGTACGGAATAGAGACTCTGGACCAGGGGATCGATCATCAGGCTTCAATTCCGTCGTATCTACCTCGTAACGGCTGGATTACCGTTCTAAGATCTGTCTATCTACCGATATCATACTAACTAGCTAGCACTGCTTATCTCTTGCTTCAACTGCGAGTCTTCGAAGACTCGGTAATCACTCGTCAGCATGGCGTCGAAGGCCGCCGTCCCCTTCCTGGTCGGCATGATGCTGCTCACCGGAGTATGCAACACGCTGTTGACCAAATACCAGGTCAGTTGCTCCATGTGGTGCTCTATCTTACTATTCTAGCATCCAGATAGACAGCTGACAATCTACACACAGGACAACCAATGCGTCCGGAACTGCGATGACCCCGACCCGGCCAACCGACTGAACTTCCAGCAACCCGTGCTCCAAACGGCCCAGATGTTCGTGGGCGAAGTCGGCATCTGGCTCGTAGTCGGGGCCATGGCCGCGTACCAGCACATCACGAACCGCCGCAGCCCCCGCGCTCAGGGCTACCAGGCCGTCGAGACCGGCGCCACGGCGGGCGACGAAGCAGACGACACCGCCAGCATCCATAGCTCCGAGCAGCAACCGTTGAACGGCTCCCCCGTGAAGCGTGCCGGCGCCACTACCTCCGGCCCCGACGGCCTCCTCAAGGGCTTCGGCATCCTGCTTCTGGCGCTGCCGGCCATCTGCGACATCTGCGGCACGACGCTGGTCAACGCGGGCCTGTTCATGGTGGCGGCGTCGATCTACCAGATGACGCGCGGCGCGCTCGTGCTCTTCGTCGGCGTCTTCAGCGTCGTCTTCCTGCGCCGCCGCCTGCACCTCTTCCAGTGGCTTAGCCTCGTCGGCGTCGTCGCCGGCGTGGCCTTCGTCGGCCTCGCCGGCGTCATCTGGCCCGACGCCAAGGCCAAGACCACCGCGGACGTCCCCCTCTCCGGCCAGGCCGAGAACGATGTCGTGACTGACGAGGCGCTGCGCGCTGCGCTGGGCGTGGTCCTGATCGCGGGCGCGCAGATCTTCACCGCTACGCAGTTTGTGCTCGAGGAGTTCCTGCTCGAGCGCTCGAACATCGAGCCTGTTGAGGTCGTGGGCTGGGAGGGCTTGTTTGGGCTCGCTGTCACGCTGATTGGTATGCTTGTGTTGCATCTCACTGTTGGGAGAACTGAGGCGGGTCGCTATGGCATGTTCGACATGGTCGAGGGTTTCCGGCAGATGTCGAACAAGGCTGTGCTCGTCTCCAGCTTCATGATCATGGTCAGCATTGGGTAAGTAACGCGCACGCCATTCTTCATCATCATGGTCCAAAATTCTTACTAACGGGGGATATCAGCGGTTTCAACTACTTCGGTCTCGCCGTCACTCGCCAGGTCAGCGCAACGTCGCGCTCTACCATCGACACCTGCCGGACACTCTTCATCTGGGTCGTCTCGCTCGGTCTCGGCTGGGAGTCGTTCAAGTGGCTGCAGGTGGTCGGCTTTGCGCTCCTGGTCTACTTTACCTTCCTCTTCAACGGTATCGTCCAGCCCCCTTTCAAGTTCCTGGAGCCGAGCAGCGAGGTCGAGGAGCTGCTCCCCGAGGAACCGATTGAACATAATTAGTATCTACTCGCTGTCATAGTGTCTTTTCCTTGTGTCTTGGTGTTAACAGTAGCCAGAAATTGGGCTAGGCGTGTTGGCTTTCTATCTTCAAGAGCTTGGCTAGAGTCTTAGTTTGGTGCAAGCTGGGCTTTTTTTTTTTGCATTGGATGGCGTTATTGGTTGCGTGTAAATAAATTGGAAGCTTCTATACGCATTATACATTACATACTGCTAACTATCTAAATCAAATTGTAAATCCAGGCTTATGATGTATAGCCTTCTGGGAGTGAGCCTCCTGATTTTGGCTACTACTTCTACTAGTTAGTATGATGTTGCAACAGCTGAATGCTGAATTTATAAGCATACGACAGAAGCATCCAAGAAATCAACTTAGAAACCAGAGGAAGCAAGGCAGAAAAGCTTAGACATAGAACTACGGCCTGCCATTGACTAGTTTCTCATCATGATATCCAGATGTGACTTGTCTATATGGCATTATTCGGTTATGGTATCCCGGTGCACTCAACGAGACAAGTAGTACCCTGATTGCTTCAGAGAAAAAATAACTGAACGCGTGGAATTGATCTATAGTCCTAACGCCGAAAATTGGTGCCTATGGTCCCCATGCAGAAGCTTGATGTTGCCCTCCGCGCCCATAATCAAGACGCCCCCCCAGTTCACAAACGCCGGACCGATGCATGTCTATCGCCAAAAAAAAAAAAAAAAAATAAAAAAAAAAAACAACCGCAATTTCTCTTCTTGGGAATCAGAACCCATGATATCCTAGGACCACGAGCGTTCCGTCTTCTTCTTGCACTCAGATGTCGCTCTGCCCACGTGCCCTAGCATATGTTGCCCAATCTCATCCTGGCAGTAAACACGTAACCAAGTAGCCGGCCTCGAGAATCACGGAGACCAGGATTCTCTAGTCATGTACTTTGATATCCGACTGCTTGCCTGAATCACCTGCCCGTACCGAGTGAGCAAAGCCAGCTGCTGCTGCCGCCGCCAGCCTAGCTGACATTGCACAGCAGCTCGGCCTCGAGGATGAACTTGCCCTCCTTGTACTTCTCGCTCGGTTCGTACGCCTTGTCGTACTTCCAGCCAACGGTCTCCTTGCACTGCTTGCAGGTGATGTCGCGCACTACGTGGCGGCCCGTGGTCATGCTGCGCTCGGAGGCCTCGCCCGCGTCCACGTTGACGACGGTGTTGAAGAGGTAGGCCTTGCCATGTTGGCCGCGGAAGTTCTATTGCGTGGAGAAGAGGGGTTGGTTAGCCAGGAGGTCACTGTAGGAGAGATAGGTAGGTAGGGAGGTAAGGGGGGCAGGGGGGAAAGGTATCAGTGGAGGCTTGGCTAGCTAGGGAAGAGGGATAGGTTCGGAATGGGGGAACGGAGTATGAGGGCACTCACTCGGCTTATGATCTCCTCGTGATTAGCAAGGTGAGCCTTACACTTCTTGCATCCGTAGATCTTGTTACTGTTAAGATATGTGTTGTACGCAAGACCCATCGTGATCGTGGTATCGAAATTGACAGACTGGGGATCGGTTCGGGGTTTTTTTTTCTTCTTTAGCAAGGTGTGCGATATGCGCAATAGAGGTCTACAATCGATGATATGATCGAGTCGGGAAGATTGTGTTGAGAAAATTGGCAAGCCGTCGAGGTCGTTATGAAGACAAGCTGTCCCGTTTTGTGTTGTGCCTTGAGTGTTAATGACGCGGGGTTCAAGAGTTGCTTGCCAATTACCTTACGTAGTGAACAGTCAGACTACAGCGATGGCACCCGTAATTGCGAATACTGATGATATGCACCTTGTTTGCTTTTAGACCGGTGAATACCACAGGCAGCCTGGAAGTCGGCGATGATGATGACGGGAAGAAGGCATGTCATGTCAGCAGGCTACTCGCACTGGGAAGGTCATGGTCATGGCGTGGTTCCAGCTCCAGCCCAGTCTGTCCAGGTCGTTCGTCACCTGAGCCTGGCTGGCCTGGAAGTGCAGCGCTTATCCGGGCTCCTTTCGCGGGGTACTGTACCCAGCTATACGGAAGCAGTTAGGCGGGTCATGCATGGTGTGTATTATGTATGTACAGTTTAGGCTGTTCGCTATGTCATACCCAGGTACATACCTCTTCGGCCACTCCTTGATAAGGATTTACTAAACAGGCCTGATGAGCTGTCTCCGTCACACCTGTTTGCACTCACTGACACTGGATATCAATCATATGGCCTGAAGTTACAAGGTTCAACTAACTACAAGCACAAACACACAGAGCATGTGGTACCTCATGACCTGGGTTTGCATAACTCACTTACAAGGATCCTCTTGGTAGTCTATTCATCAGTTACTCTTATGCAATTTTACGGTAGGGATTCCTGAGGTGAGGCTGTTGACAGAGAGGGCTGGAGGGTTCCCGATTGGAATAAATAAACTTTTACATGAAACGACAAGCTTGGCAGACTTGACATGTTTTGGCTTCGGTATATATGTAGTTTACAGAGTTTGTATTGACGTAAATGGAGGAGACTTCACTTGTTATGTTGTCTCGGGTCGTGGTCACTTCCTTCCAATAAGTTCCGAATCCTGTGCCGCATTACCAACTCCCCGGGTCTGTTGAGCCGCACCGAATCTTCAAAGAACATCGGTGTAACGCCGTGAACCGGAGATCCGCTTACCAAATTCTTAAGGTTTCTTAGCTTGTTTCACTACCTCTATTAGACCTGATAGAATCGGGAGGAACAGAAATTTTAACTCAGGCTGCAGTATAAGCGGTTTCACTTTCATTTACCATCTACAAAGCTTAAAGTGGCACATTCATGAATAGGGGGTCATTTGGTAGATCGAGTCTTTGTATTTCGATCTATCTGGTCATTGCGACTAGGTAGCCTGGATAAGGCAGAGGTCTCAGAAGAAAAGTATCTACAAAAAATAGGTGATAGCGGTCGTGGCGAACCAAGGAAATATACACAGTCGAACAAGCGTAGCCAAGTAATACAAAAACAGATTGGACCCTTGGTATGGATTCCTATATCCAAGCACTTTCGTGCGCATGATAGGGGGGCTGAAGCAAGCGACCCGAATTACCATGAGAAGGCCTCCTCGATAAAGTCGATGGAGCCTTCGTATTGTTTGCCACGTACCGATTGGCGTACCTCGTCACTGAGAGCACCGGGCCCGCAGACGGAAACGCCCATCGCACCGACTTGTTGCTCCATCTCCATCGATAGAAGTGTGTCGATGTTCGGTCTGCCAGGGAACATCTGGACTGTTGATGAAGGGCTGTGGATCTCTTTCGTAGAGCGAGGCCGGCTGACGAATAACATGATGCGTAATACTTCTCGCCGTCTATCCATCGCTAATATCTCTGTCATCCACGGTCGAATCCACTCCAAGTGCTCCGGACTCTGAATAATCCATACCAGGACAATCTTCCGAGTGGCTACTGTGCCGTTCGCGAAGCCTGTGACTAATTCTCGAACGTGGGGAACGGCATGCGTAATTCCTACACCACCAGCGAAGAGCATCACAGTACCGTACGAGTCCATCTTGTGCTCTCCACCATACGGTCCCTCAACGAGACATGTTGTGATAAGTCGGCCGTCGGGACGGTCTGCGGCCCTCTGGTATAACGTGTTGGTCATGCCGGTTCGCGCTCGAATAACGAAAGACATGCTGGTCTTGCGCATGGCGAGGACATCCTGTCTGTTCATGGCCAGCTTATCGTTGTCAAGGTCCTCGGCCTCTTCACTCCACGCTAGCGAGAAGGGGTGGGACTGCCAGTAGCTGATGCTTGGCAGGTATAAATATGCGTGCTGTCCGGGTCTGAACGTCCAAGGCCGGGCCATCGTCACCGTCAACCGGATAGCGTTTCCAGGAAGAGCTTCCACCAAGGTTTTGGTGCCTCCCTTGCCGAAATTGTGGTATGCAACACGAGCGAAGCGCATGAATCTGTCGCCGGCCCAGATGGGAATGACGGGAATAAGCCACTTCATAGCACTGATCTTCTCCAGATCCAGATGGTACCATAGACCCGCAATCGCAAGAATAGCGAGCATGATGTGCAGGATCTTGAAGGCCTCATAATAAGCATGTCGAACAATGCTGGAAGCTTGAATGGTTATGGCTACAAATGCAGCAGTACCCTACAAACAAGTTAGCCGAGGACATAAGTAACGAGTCGGGGTGTTAAGCAAAACGTACAATGAAGCCCGCCAAGAGAAATTGGCTCTTGAAGGTGCCTTCGAAGGCTGTCGACCATCCTTTGCCAGCTGCCGAGGCAGCCCAAAAAGCGAATGTATGACAGACGGCTTCCAGCGCAACAATGCGACCAAACCAACGGTGCATCAGATTGAATGTGTCAAACGACATGCCAAGTAAGCCGATAAGAGGATTGTTTCTACCGGCCATGAGGAATAGAGGAATCATATTGACAGTAGCCAACGTCCCGCTGCGGTTTCTCAGTTGTTTACAGGCGTCGGTGTAGGACCCTGCAAAAGGAATGTTTACCACACAGAATGCAACATTAGTAGCAAAGTAGCCGACCAAGAACAAGAACTGGAATCGTGTGGGTAGGGTGCCCACGTTCAGGGCGCTGCTTAGTTGAAATTCGCGGTTGTGTCTTTTGCTGAGAAGAGGCGAGTAGAGGATATTTCTCTTAACCCAGGAGAAGTTCGACGACGCGCGCGCGTAATATCGTTGTGTGTCGTTAGCCAGACTGCTGACGGTTCGGATATATCTAGTCAACCCAGTGGAGATGCGCCATATTATGAGCGCCGCCGAGACGGCACCGCATATGATAAGTAGATAGTTGGAAAGAGACTCATTTTCCATCGCAGGCGTCCATCCCGCAGCTTGTCCCATGCCAGGGCTCTGACCCTGTGCTCCAGACATGATGATATATCGTGATCGTAAGTAAGCGTTATGGGGTGAAAAGGTGGAGGCGTAGTATGTTCACGATATCCAAGGAAGACGCCTATCCTGTAAAATGTAACCTTCGGAGAAGAATAGAAACTCTTGCCTCAGGAGTTGGTCATGAGATACGAGTAGGTGATGTATAACCCGATGTAGCCAGCAAGGTCAACTTGAATAGCCACAACAGAATATAGTTAACGAAAGCAGGTAAACAGCCAGCTGTAAGTGAAAAATCACCGGAAAACCAGACCGGGTCGGCTTATGAATGGCGGCCTTAGGAGTAAGCCAAGTTAAATCAAATCGACATCAAGTTTCGAGAACAAGATTGACACATCGAGGGAGGTCGAGGGGCCAAATAAGTAACAATGTCGTTGTCTAAGGCCGACAAAGAAGTTCGAAGCAACCGGGGAGCAAACCGGGGTTAGTCAAGGAGGGCGTGATATGAAAGGGTGGCTAATTTGGCAGGGCCACGGGAAAGAATATGAACAAGGGCAATGTTCCAAATGAGTGAAGCAGAACAATGATCCTAAGTCCCAAATAAGTCGTCCCAGAAAGTTGGTTACATAGGCAGAACCAAGAGAGTGGAATGATCGAAAAAAAAGACGGCGGAGGCCTAGTGCTTGAGATATAGGAGGTCAATCAAAAGGTAGGATTGGCGGCCCCACATACCTGCCCTGGGGAAAAAGCGAGTGAGCACCCCAGTGAATTACGTCGCCCAGTACCGGCACCCTTGTTGACCACACTGGACCACACTTGACCACACGCTAGCCCCTCAACCCCTGAAGCTACGGAGGGCCCTAAGGAGGCGTAATAAACATCCCTAAAAAGCAACTAAAAGCCTGAAGGGGCTGAAGGGGCTTATTACTGCCCCTCCATTGGCTTCGAAATTCCCCATCAAACCCCCTCTCCCACCCTCCAACGCAGCATTAATTGCTGATTATCATGGAACCCTTCCACGCATCAGCAAGCAATCTGGACCGTTGTGGGATTCAGGCGCCTCCGCATACTCTAAAGTTACCTACATACTACATGTACATACATACATTGCATGGTGGTCCAGTCAGTCGGCTACTACGTACGTACGTATGTACATAGTAGTCAATAGCAATCGACAGCACGTGCAAGGCCACTACTGACTACTTCTTGTATGTATGTACCTGCTTAAGCATGCACGAACACTTGGCACCTGGCATACGAGGTCTGCTCAGGGCGAGTGGGGATGACCGATAAAGAGCCACCAATGTCGCCCAGCGTTCGCCAATGCAAGGTACGCGGAGTACATGTACATACTGCAATGAACAAGATTGGCCGAGGATCTGAGCAGATCGATCAAGGACCTCTACCAGACTTTCCAGACTTTCCAGCCGGCAGTCTGGCAGTGCCCTGTCGGCCTGTCGGTCTTGGCCGCCTGTCTAGACTTGCACACTGACACTGTCGTCAATGCCAAACCCGGGCTTCTCGTCGAACGGCAACGGCCTATCGTCCAATCTCGACTCTGCCATAGTGGGGATTGTCACGAAAATCCGTCCGCAAAAAGTGAGTCTTTGAAACGAGGCCAAGGCAACAGGGGCTTTTAGTCCTTTTCGTCGGGCAGAATCGATGACCAATCACGGCTCAAGATGCCCTCTGGATGGGACAGCAAAGCGCCCGATTCAGCGGCCAATGATGGCCAGCCAGAAACATAGACTTGCCAAGTCTGCTACGTTTATTGGCGTCAATCTCACTATTACCGAAAAGCCACCAATAGTGAGCTGTCCGTCGACGTACCTGCGTCAAACGCAGGGAACTGCCTGATTCCATTACTGATCTCTGCTCTACTATTGATGTATAAAAAGGAAATGAATATCGAGAACCGAGACAAATGCAGCCACTATACCGGACATCCCAAAGCACCTCGCGATTATCATGTTGATCGATTTAAAACGACCATGGCCGCATTTTACAATGCTTACGAAGTCTGTGTATGAGCCACCAGAACACCTTTTCAGTGCTCAATTACCTGTTCTACAAAATCGATTCTACCTAATAGTTCAAGATCCGACCAGGTGGTCGTGAGGCAGAATACGTCACCCCCAACCACAATGAAACACGCTACCAAATCTCGAGCAACTCACCCGCTTGCAGCGCCATCAACTTTGGTCAGCCAGCTAAATCCACAACATGACTGGTCTCTTGATGTTCGCCAGACTCATCGAACCAGATGTTTGGGAGTTCGCAGTGGAGAGGACTGAAAATAAACGTTTGCTGCTTAATATCTAACCCTGCGATAACTCCCACTTGTATACCCAATACATCAAGAGCCTCAAGTCGGGCGTGGTATTAGAACCATAGACATCCTTTCGGCTTTGCCTCTCTCAGTACCTATCTAAGCCCCACCATCCTCAAACCACACATTCCGACAACTCTTTTTAACGGAGCTACAATCTAATAAAGGAAGCTTAAAGGAGACACATTATTCATATTAGATACACTTCCTCCAGTTATTTATGGATCTCAACCACAATCAATACTATCCATGTAAGTATGTACAACAGCCTTTAGCGAATGGATCATGGTCTGTGGGCTGTTAGACGTGAAAAATCTGCTTGACATGATGTTCGCGATAACCCTAATGCTTCTCCATCACTAGATAGAAAATAATGCGCCGAGCGACTGCTAAGTAATCAGGGAGGCTAGCCTATACGGCGACTAAAATAAGCAATTCAATAGGTTGATGGCTTTTGATGTTGCTGTTTTGAGATGGTTCTTCTCTTGTAAATGTTTGCCCTAATTCTGTCATGCTCATACGGACTTACTTGCCGGGTAGGTACACATCATCTTCAGCTAAAAATCCGATCTCCTGCTGGTAACGAGCTCTTTTGAGCTCGAACTGCTGCATGATCATGCCATTAAGTTACAGACCAGATGATGAACGACGACTCTAGCTAATTTTTCAATGATACATTTGCCATTCGGGGCATAAATACACGGAGTGTGGACCACACACCCTACCATTTGCAGGTTGAGACGAGTTGCCCGATCTGATTGTTTCATCGCTCGATTCTGACACTTCGATGATGGGCACATGGGTTTTTAAGCCATGCTGGCTCACCTACAACTTCCCTCTAATAGCGCGTATTAGTAAACTATTTGTGCATATACATTCATGGTTTTGCCCTCCAATCTGGCAGCTATCTTGGGTTTCACAAAACTAAGCCCTCGTCGTGTTTGATCCTCCTCATCCTTGAGAAAATCCATATGGCATAATATTTAGCACCGAATCAAGCCTTGTGTGGCGGAGAGACGTCCAAAGATAGATACTACGTCTGCGCCTGGACTCGAATTCAACCGCATCTTGCGCGTACAGGTATGATGCTCTGAGGCTCAGATGCTCAGATGCAAAGCTCATCGTCGCTATAGTCGTCTCCGAACATGCTGCTTCGTTGACTTGACAAGCTAGATCGCGGTTTAGCACCGAGGACAATTCGTTCCACGCTCTTCCTCGGCTTCTTAGTAATCACTCGGTTCTGGTTTTCCTTATCGGCGCCTAGCTCGTCAGGGAGTAAGTGGGCAGGCGTCGATTTCAAAGCGACATCTCTGCTCTGCTTCAATGGCACAATCTTCGTCGTCGCGCGCGTTTCGTTATCCCGAGAAGCGTACGTACGCTTCTTTGCGTGGGCGCGTTGGGTCCCAAGGTCCAGAGAACGTTGCATTGGACGACCCCTGTCTGTTTTAGGATCTGCAACAGTATCTGCATCACGATATATCAAGCTTTCGAGCTGCGCGGTCGCTTGTTCGGCAGACTTGCCGTGATCTACGCCCGCTCCCGACGACGATCGCAGTTGTCTGGTCCTGGGCCGTCGTCTTTCGATTTCTGGGCTCGCCGTCACCCACTCGCCTATTGTTTCCTCCCAGCGGTAGCCCGTGAACAGGGAGCGCGAACGCTTCGCATCGTTCCCTCCTCCTCCTCTCCCCAGGGATTGACTGGACGTCAACCGCTCGGCGTAGATGAGATCTCTCACGTTGCTGGTCTGCTGGGCCAATAAGAATGCCGCCGCCGCCTTCATACTATCCATGGTCTCTTGTTCCAGCTCCAGACTACCCAATTGCTGGAATATCATATCCAAGCAATTATGAGACGCCAGGGACATCCCCCGACCGCAGCTCCGCGCAACAGATGATATGAATGAGGCCATCTCATCAAAACTATGTCTCGTACGGCTGCTCCTTGCAGAACTGGGGTTCATGTTCTGTCGCCAGGCTTCCCCAAGGCTGTTTCTGAGCTGAGATTTGACGTGGTCGCTTCGAGCCTGGTTCGATGAGAGGAATAACGCCATATGCAAGAAATCATTCCCCAGGCCAGCTCGAGTGGCTCTCGACATTTTCAACTGGGCTATGCTAGCGTTGAAAATATATCTGATCCTGGTGCCGATAAGAGATATCTTTGTAGCTTCTACTTTTGAAATGGATGTTGACAGGAGCTCATTTTCGCCTAGTGCACTCATCGCCGCTAGAATCGTGAGCGCGCTTGTCAACGTCTGACTATTCGCTAAAGCCATGTCTCTTTCTAATCGAGCGCTTTCTGTGCTGCCTGTGAGCGTCCGCCTTCGGCAGCACAATAGCGAAATCGCCTGGTGCATGAAAGTGCTTGCATCGTTCGCTGCCTCTGCCGTTGATAGGTGTCGAGCAGCTAGGCCCCATATACGCTCAAACTCGCGAGTTGCAAGCCAGTCCTGTGGTAAGCTATGATTCGATAGCAAGAGGGAATATTGTCGAAGGAGAAAGGAGCTATGGCCAGACTTATTGGCAAAGGTCCATAGTATCGAGAGAGGTTGGAGGGAAGAAAGTCCCGCGAAGGAGCTATCTGTCGTGAGTGGTTGAGGGTATTGACGGTCGACTAGCGCAGCGACAAGTTCCTCGGCTTCTGACAACGCGCCAGCTTGGACACATAGATCAACCAATAACTGCAAGAAGTCGTTGCTGAACAGCCCTTCTGAAATTGCCTGCTTCACCGCATTGAGCCCATCTGCCCTGACGACGACTCTGAGGTGTTTCCAACCGTGATTTGACCCGATCGAATCCAAATAGTCATAGATTTGGGCTGACGTGTCGACCTCGTCGAGTGTAGATATCGTCCCATTTTGCTCAGCTTCCATCCTTTCCCAGGATTCGAGTTCTTCGATGTACTGGGGCACTCTCCTCAGACACACGTCTAGAAGTGACCGCGGGCCCTTTGACGGTTTGGATTCGTGCCGCGTTGCTTTTAAAAGGGCCTCGAAGCTCTTGTAGATCGCCTCCAAGTCATTGTGTCTATTAGGCGCTAGCTGAGACCGCAGCGTGGTAAGACGTTGATCGAGGTCCTTTTGCCGCGCTGGTGGTCCTTTCTTCATACGAGGGTCTCGCCTATTTCCGCCCTTGCACAGTTCTGACTCCGTGATGCCTTTATTGACAGTGCCGGGTGATGGAACGACCTGTCCACGTGCACGTCGTAGTAACGGAGTTGAAGCAAAAAGCTCGCCAGGAGCTAATGTACTTTCATGGCGCCGGAGGCATTGGGACGTCTTCACAGCCCCAGCTTTCTCCATCGCTCCATCCCGTCCCCCGTTTTTGCTGAAAGCTTGCTTCTGAGAATAAGTGAGACGGATCCTCTTCCTAGGCATCAACCATTCGCATTCGGTGCTTTGCCGTCTAGTCACTGTCGTCGTCTCCCGCTTATGCTCGAGGTCATCAATGGGGCTTGATAATGAGATTGCTATGTCCTTTCTCACAGAAGCGATACGTGAGAGCAATGGCCGAAGTAAGCGCTGACAGCGCGCAGCGGTCCATGGTTGCGTTGGTTCCCCGTGCCTCTCAGGCTTCGGTGCTGTGCGCCTTGGCTTAGAGGGGGTCGCGAACTCATCCGGCAACATTGCGTGAGCTATAGCAAATAGACATAAAGCAAATATCTATACCATGTTTCTAAAGATATATCTATGCGTGCTCGGCTTGTTGATGCACGGTAAGAAGCTTCATGGAGATGATGCTACCCCTAACACTCGAATCAAAATAAACGATACGACGCGGTGAGCGGTCAGGTAGAGCAGGGGATGTGATGCAAGATGCCCCTGTGTAAATATATTCGGTCCCAAAAATGCATCAATGTACTGTAGAAAGCCAAGATAGGAATTGTATTCTGCAAGGGTAAAACTAGAGCAATCACTAGGAGTAGAGATGAATGAGGCTTGTGATGCAAGCAATTAATTGTTTACTTGATTTCCTAATAGGGAATAGAGGATTGGGCATTGCAGCTTATTGAAGGCCCACGTTTGGGCGATACACAAACATCGCCGCCAATCAGGGCCCGGGCTTAGGTAACCGGCTAACTGACAACGAAGCACCTACCCTCTATTGAAGAATCATATATCTACGTAATATCCTATGGTAGGCCCTTGCGCGCTTTCCAGGTCCTGAAAACGGATCGTGAAACCAATCAAATATTTTACAGGAAAACTACTTGCCTGCAGTGTTACGTGATTAGCGCATCATCATTAGGGCGGACAAGGGTCCCTCAACCTTTAAGGATCGCCGTAGCTCCGGGTTGCCGGGAACAGCCGGCTTTTTTGAGTCTTGATGAAAAAAAAAATGTGCTTAGCTTTGGCAACTGGCAAAAAAATGTCTTCCCGCTTCATATAGCCAATCTCAGAACCTACAACAAGATCAATTGGCCGGCCATTCCTTTACTACGTCTGTATAATACTTCACGAACTTGTTCATTAGTTCTTTCAGAGCTTCTCCTGCAGTTTCCCCCCCTCCCCAAAGCTGTCGTTAGATCTCTCGCCCTGTCTTTATACGAGCACGAGGGCATTATAGACTGCGTCACGAATTTCACGAACCCATTTCTCAAAACCTTTTCTCCTATTACTTCAACAAGATGGCTGAGAAACCGGAGTCTGAGACCCGAACTACTGGTATGCTGACCAGTATCGCATTAGTTAGTGGCTAGTTGACATAGTCTAACGCAGTTGAAGCTTCTGGCCCGGAAGCCAAAGCTCCTAATGGCCATACCGAAGATGCCCAACTCGACTCTAATGATCAAGAGGCTGAGGAGGATGCTGGGGATGCTGCAGAGGGTAAATGCGACCATTTACATGACCACAAAAAGGTGTATAATCTTGCTGACCTAGATATCTAGCACTGTATCCCTTGACCATACACCTCCCTCATGAGCCAACTAAGATTCATGTTATGGTAAATAGGTCTCCTGTGCTAAACTAAAGCTCCTGTTATGCTCACTGCATATATAGGTTTCACCCCAAGAGCAAGTCCATGAGCTGCGCCAATCTATTATCGAGTTGCCAGCTGCTTTCCAATACTCCTGTTTCCACCTCGAGCACGCTGGGGAACGTCTCAACGATTTTGTACAAATCTCCGACGTGAAGGGGTTGGGCCCCGAAGCTGATATCCGCTTGGTGGAGGACCCTTACACTGAGAAGGAGGCAAGAATACATGTTATTCGGATGCGTGATTTAGTTGGTGCGGCTGGAGATCGGACTGACACTTTGCACGGAGTTCTGCCTGGTGTCTCCCTGTTCGATTCGGTTACCACGAGTGCTAAGGATTACGACAATATCCAGGCCAGCGCTTACGAGTTCGATGCTCCTGCAAAGACTTCGACCCTTTTACCGAAAGAAGAAGAGCCTGCCCCTAAGACCGTAAAATCCGTTTCTCTGTCGCCGTGGAACCCTCCACCCTATCATCTTAGGCAGAAAGGTCACTTACTATATCTCCTTATTACGACGAATGAAGGAGAGCAGTATCAAATCACCTCGCATGTTGGGGGGTTTTTTGTGAACAAATCCTCTAATAGCAAATTCGACCCGTTTCCTCGAGCAGCTCCTAAGGGCCACTCTGCACACTCGTTGCTGACACTCCTAACTCAAATTTCGCCCTCCTTTTCAGATTCCTTCGAGCAACTCTTACAGTACAACAACCAGAAGGACCCTCTTGCCACATTCCAAATGACGAATGCGGTTCCTGCGGCACCATGGCTGGTTCCTTCGCCCTCTTCGGCGTTGTGTGCGCACACCTCAGACATCACGAGGACACAGGAGGGCTACCTTATTTCTGGTGTTGATAACACTGATACATTGCGAGACTGGAATGAAGAGTTCCAGTCGGCGCGAGAGCTGCCTAAAGAGACTGTCCAAGATCGCGTCTTCCGAGAACGATTTGTGTCCAAACTCTTCGCAGATTACTCCGATGCTGCCGCTAGGGGAGCTATATTAGTCGCCCGCGGTGAAGTGACCCCACTTAACCCAACAGAAGGTCGTGATGCCCAAATCTTCGTCTACAACAATGTGTTCTTCTCTTTTGGAGCTGATGGCGTAGGTACCTTCACATCGGAAGGCGGAGACGATGCTGCCAGGGTTGCCACAGGCAAAGATGTCAACGGCGTGCGCATCGTCAACCAACTAGACATCGATGGACTATACAGCCCCGCAACTGTTGTAGTTGACTACCTAGGAAAACGAATCGTTGGCCAAACAGTCGTGCCAGGCATATTTAAACAAAGAGAGCCTGGTGAGAACTCGATAGACTACGGTGCTGTGGAAGGCAAAGATGTCGTTGCGGCTGACGAACGTTTTGCTCCCACTTTTGAAAAGCTCTCAAAAGCATTGAAGGTTAAGAAACATGCAGTATGGGACAAAGATGGCAAGCGATTCGATTTGGAGGCAAGTGTTGAGACTAAAGGTCTCATGGGAACAGATGGCCGGAAATACGTGCTCGACTTGTACCGTATAACACCTCTCGACGTATTATGGCTGGAGGAGAACAATATCCCCGAGGAAGAGCGAGATGGACTTGAGTATCCTCACCGTATGACAGTCTTACGCCCAGAACTTGTCGAGTTGATTCGAAATCAGAAATGGTCGGCGTGGGTCAACAAGGAATTTACGCGTTTAAAGGAGAAATCGGCATCCAAGTCTGAGTCCCAGGATGAGCAAACCAATAAGGAATCCTCATCGACACAGGAAGAGAAGAAGGAAGAGGGCAAGGAAGAGAGCAAGGACGAAAACAAGGACGAGGAGAAGACCAATGAGGCCAAGGAAAAGGGTGCTGAGCCGGAGTCCGAAGATCGAATCGACCCTTCAGAGTTCAATTTCTCGCTCAACCCAGATGTCTTCAGTGGACAAGCCCCGCAGACCGATGACGAGAAGGCAGAAATGGCCGCGGACGAAGAAGACGTTCGTAATGCATGCAAATATCTGCGCGACTCGGCGATGCCAGATTTTGTCAACGATATCAAAGCTTCAGATCTGCCTTTCCCTATGGATGGCCAGTCCCTTACTAAGATGATGCACAAGCGCGGAATCAACATGCGATACCTTGGGCAGATTGTGTCGCTCTGCGAAGGACCTCGACTCCTCCGCCTTCGAGACCTGTGCTTACAGGAGATGATCTCGAGATCATTCAAACATGTTGCGGGCAAATACCTACGCTATCTGCCAATCCCCCTTACATCTGCCTGCGTCGCCCATCTCCTTAATTGTCTCTTTGGAGCTGGCCTGAACAACAATCCCTCCGCTGACATCGACGAATCCCTCAAGTCTCTATATCCTGAGGCGGATTTAGCCTTTGCGGATCTGACACCAGAGAGCTTACGGAAAGAAATCGAAGCGCAGATAGTTCGTCGCTTCAAATTCACATTAGATGCAGACTGGCATGAGAACATAAAACATTTGCAGCTTCTGCGCGAGGTATCTTTGAAACTTGGCCTTCAGATACAGGCGAAGAACTTCCAGTTCACGAGTGATGCGAGCAGCGCCATTGAAGCTCCTGCGAATCGTGTTAATGGTCACACTAATGGTGAGAGCAAAAAGAAGAAGAAGAAGGCGAGAGATGGATCTCCATCTTCGATCGCTTCGTCTATCGGCAATGTGTGCACCTTCACTCCAGATGATATTGTCAATGTTGTCCCAATCATCAAGGACTCCGCACCAAAGAGTGCCATTTCCGAGGAGGCTCTCGAAGGTGGTCGGCACTCGATCATGCAAAATAATCGGAAGATTGGCCAAGAGTTATTGCTCGAAAGTCTGACTCTTCACGAGCAAATCTATGGAATATTACACCCCGAAGTTGCACGAGCGTACTCCAGCCTGGCACAGATTTACTACCAACTCGATGAGAAGGAGGCAGCTGTCGACTTAGCCCGGAAAGCCGTCATCGTAGCAGAGCGAACCGTCGGTGTCGACTCTGCGGAGACCTTGCTTTACTACCTGAACCTCGGTCTATACGTGCACGGATCAGGCGACAGCAAGTCCGCCCTAACATACGTCAAGCACGCGCTCGACCTCTGGAAGATCATCTACGGGCCAGACCACCCGGACTCGATCACGACGCTCAACAACGCGGCGGTGATGCTGCAGCACATGCAAGCGTACCACGAGTCGCGGACCTGGTTCGAGCAGGCGCTGGGGGTGTGCGAGCGCGTGATGGGCAAGCAGTCGCTCCCCGCGGCCTCGCTGCTCTTCCAGCTGGCGCAGGCGCTCGCGCTCGACAACGAGTCCAAGGCGGCGCTGGGCCGCATGCGCGAGTGCTACAACATCTTCCTGCACCAGCTCGGCCCCGACAACAACAACACCAAGGAGGCCGAGACCTGGCTCGAGCAGCTCACCCAGAACGCCGTCGCCATCGCCAAGCGCGACAAGGACGCCCAGGCCCGCCGACTGCGCGCCGGCATCCGCTTCCCGCCCCGCAACGTCGCGCTCGGCGGCGGCGGCGCCGGTGCGTTGGGCCAGGCTCAGCAGCCGCAGCAGCAGACTCAGCCCGGCGGCCCCGATGCCAGGAGTATCGATGACCTCATCCAGTTCATCGAGGGCAGCAGCGCCCAGAAGAAGAGCACCAAGAAGCGCGCCGCTCGCGGCGGGCCCAAGACCCGTGTTGGCGGTTCCTAAGATACCATCACCAAGAGGCCGGAGGGGATGGGGGAAATCCAACCCAGTTCACGAGTGAGTGATGATGTGCTCCCCCCTCTCCACCTGGGGGACGGAGAGACCTGGCTGGCAAGGGGGACAGACATGGGTAATGAATGGACGGACGGGGACAATAGGGAGGGAGGGCCAGGGGAAAAAAAAGCGCCGGGCTCGGCATTTGCATATGATTTCCGAATTCGGGTGACAAAAAGCTACTTGGAGATGGGTTGACGGCATGTCATGTCATTGAAACGTCTTTTGCTCCCTATTTTCCCTGGTGCATGCATGGGTCTCATCTTTCGGTTACGTGGTTTGGTCAGGAGCTTTCTCCTGGCTAGACTGACTGGCTGACGGACTCATCGGCTGGGCTGGGCTGGACTGGGCTTGGGTTCGTATCTCGGACAATACGGCATTTGTATATAGTAGGGAAGGGGGAAGGAAGGGGAGGCAGATATATGGATGGGGACGGGGATGGAATGGGATGGGACGGATTCGTGACGATGGATGGTGGTGGTGATGGTGGTGGGAAACAGTACAAAAAAGCATTTAGGGAAAAAACTATGATACTCCTCTTTCCAACGCCCGGCGACGGTATGCATACCATGTCTACGTTGCGTGTGGTAATAGACATACACATCTTCGCTCTGCATCATCAACATCATCATCATCATCAGCAACAATTCACGAGATACGGGTCATGGATCTTTGCATACAGCGCAGAAAATCATTAATGATCTATCTTCTTGTCTTCATGTTTGCAACATTCCTCCTTGATCATGCCTTTTAATCCGAACAAGGGAACTTGAATATGACATAGTGTTTGATTGTTGCCCGCTAGCCGACAATCTGCAGCAGCTGTTCTTCAAACACCATAGCGATTGTCATTTGTAAGTTCCCCCGGAGCAACTTCGTTTCCTGCGATGCTTGAATACTCTCGAACATGAAGCGACCCTGTCGAACGCCAGACTTTTTCCCTCGTACCTTACTTGCTTGCGTCCTTCCTATATAGATTCCCTCGCGTGGGAAAGAAAGAAAACCAAATCGAGACCTAGCCAGCCAACGCCGCCGAAGGTATACACGTGTTCCGCCCCTGATGATAGCGAAGACCTGACAGCCGAACACCAGAACCGCCAACAAAAAAATGCAAATTCCGAAACGCGATGCAACAGGGAGCAGTAAGAAACAAATCCGTGAACCATAATTCCAGAGAGGAGCTTGTCTTTATAATGTGAGAAAACCACGAGGTAGACCGATTCTGCCGAAAAAAGATTTGGTGGAGAAATCATCGCTTAGAGTGAGTCGTGTATTGAGATGGCCCAAGTCAAATATGCGGACTAGGCAGATCCTTTCACAAGGCCAGACTCGATATCGCTCAAGTCGGGCCAATAGGCACCATTTATGCTCGGCCTCCATTAGCTCTGGGAACCAGACCGCCGATAGAGTGGTAGGAGCCGATACTTTGGAATCCCCTTGAGACAACGTTAGCAAAACTCCAAAATACAGTTTGTACTTGAAAGGAGGGGAGTGAACTTACTTGGTCAGGTCAAAACCACCTTCCTCTTCCTCTTCTTCCTCGACCACAGAGGCTCTCTCCAGTGTGTCCGCCCGGCCAGACCTGCTGGGACTAGCCACAGGTGACCGGTCGTCAGCAGCTGGAGGAGGGCTGCTACTGTTAGCCAAGCCAAGGGGCTTCAGTGGGCTTAGATCAAATTGCGACGGCTTCAAGGGCGTGCTGTTGATATCGGCATACTTCCAGAAAGGAGCCGGAGAGCTTGTCGGCATATGTTGACTGGGCCTCTGGGCCGTGCTAGGCGGCGCTAGCCGAGGGTGGACTCGATGAGGAGCCGGTGTCACCAAGGAAGCGCTCTCGTCCTGAAGATACGAAGAGGACAGAGTCGGTGGAGAACGCGGGGTGGCCTCAGCGGGACCAAATGAGCTCGAAGGCTCCAGTGCCTTCCGACGCGGAAGAGGACTGCCGTTCTGAAAGCTTGCCGGGCCCGAAGGCAGAAATTTGCGGTCTGGTGTAACCTGCGACGGATTCAAGGACGATCTTGGGGGCGGTGATGTAACTGGTGAGCCTTTCCGCTTACGAACCGATCCAGGTTCCCGGTTTGTAACATCCCTGGTACCTTGTGAAGCATTGCCGGACTGGTTCGGCTGGCTAGGGGAGGAGGGCGCAGAAGAGCCACGGTGACCCCCGCGTCCTCCCTTATAGGCCACTCTGATCATCTCGTCTCGGGTATCAGGAACAAGCTCCCACTTCATACCTTTACCAGGTTCGTCTGTTGATCGTGGTGCCTTCGTGAACGATTTGTTCAACGACAGATTGTGTCTAATGGAATTCTATGATTAAATTAGCTTGATGTTGTCAACGAGCTCAAGACAAATGAATTAAGACGAGGCTTACCTGCCAGCCGGAGGGTGGTTGGTGTCTATAGTAGGCGTAATGATTGATGATGTACTGATAGATCCCAGCGAGATTCAACTTCTCCTCGCTAGTGCTTGTGATAGCCTGAGTAATCATCTGAGCGTAGCTGAAGTGCGGCTTAATGTGCTTGTTATCATCTTTAGCCAAGTCGACGTCATTCTGGTTCATCAACATGGTTCCAGAAGAGCTGTGTGCCGGTGTCTTCTGCTGGGAAGTAGTGGGCCGACTCTTGACAGATGGTGGTGTCCCTGGTCGTTTGTAGTCCGGAGGTGCCGGGGCAATCGGCTGTTGGAAGGCTTGGCCGCGAGAGGAAGAAGGTCTAGCAGTAGATTGCGACGACGATAGCTCTCCAGAAGGCGCGGTGGGCAAAGCTGTCCTGCCAGTCTCACGCATAGGACTCGATCTCGTCGGGGGTCGCAGGCCAGCCTGTTCTAGGTAGATGGAATGTATTCGGAGGGGACCGATATTCCCCGGTAAAACGAACATCATCTCAATGCCACCAATCTCAATGACCTCACCGCTAGACAGAGCATGAGGATCGTCGGACTTCTTTAAGGCCACGTTGTCGATCTTGAGTCCATTACGTCCCTTGGCCTGAACAAACCACTTTCCAGGCTCCGAGTCGAAATAGATGACGCCGCTCTGACGCGAAAAGATCTTGGAAGGGCCGAGATCAATGTGGACGAATTCTCTATCTTCGGGATCGTAGGAAGGAGGATGGGAGTGAGAAGGCTCGGAGGCCCTACCAATATTAATAGACAGAGTCTTGATATAGTAGGTCCAGTCTTGGGCGGCTATTTTAGCGTAGGCCTCGATATCCTCGGTCTTGGCCTCGTGTATAGCATTGGCGTGGTCCTTGCTGGCTTGCGTAGGGGCACTTTTCAAGTGTTGAGTTACTTGCGTAATCAATCGATCGTCATCGTTGGTGGGCTCGGCAGCGGAGGGGTCGATAGTGAGGCTTGAGCCTTCATCGTCAATAGGCTCCGAGGGCGGCTCTTCAGCCTGGAATCGCGACAGGTGGTCAGCATTGGCCAGGATCGGCCAGTGGGGGGTGGGAGGGGAGGAGAGGGGAGGCTTACCTTCTTTCTGCGCTTGGACGGTCGCGACGGCGAGGATTGCTCGGGAAGGGCGGGACTAGGACTGAGGTCGCGAACGCGACGAGTCCTCTGGGATCGTTTAGAGGATGGAGCCATGATGGACACCCATTCCCCAGAGAATCGATTGACGATGGTATATGTCAAGTGAGTGAGTAGCGGGAACTCGGAAGTATGCTCAGATTCTGGTTCGCGATGTCACAAGTGAGGGGGGGATGAGATATGTTGAGGCTGGTCAACAGCCGGGCGCAAGTGAAAGTAGACTGGCAACAGATAGGTATTCTGTGGCGCAATCTACCTCACTGATGAAAGAGATGCGACGTTGACGACGCTGACAGAGGAAGAAACAGGTGGGGCTTTGTCCAGGTCAAGGTCCAGGTCCAGGTCCGGGATGTGAGAAGAGCCTCAAATGCACAGGTAGTAGTGGCGGGAGGAGGGACGCGGGAAAAGGAAATGAGGCGGCACGCCGGAGATCAGATCAGAACAAAAGTATGTAGACGAGTACAATACAATAGAGGGGGAAACCTAACAAAAAGTAATTCAATGGTGATTGCCAGGTAGAATCACCGTGGTGATGGTTGCGGTGGGGTGGCAGGTCAGCAGGGCAACAGCATCTCGGTTGTTGTATAGGAGATGCGATGCGATGCGATTACAATGCGATGGGACGGTTTAATATTGACTTGGTGATGTGGTTTGTTTAAAAAATGTCGATCGGTCGCGCTTTTTACCTCGCTCCGCTTCTACCCAAACATCCCTGTCCATCTGCCCGTGGCGCCGGGGCGCGTCACTCCTGATTTAGTCTCTTAAAGTGCTTTTTTACATGTACCTATTGCGTATTCTACCTACTGCATATGCGTACTCTACCGCGTTATGTACTTGCTCTCTCTCTCTCTCTTTAGCTCGTTGGGGCGCAGCACCGCATGTTATGCATATTATGCACTACCTAGTCTATTTATTCCCCTTTCTGCATACAGACTGTACCTATTCCGTAGTACACTTCCCAAATATGCAGCCAATCGTCTCTCAAGCTTCACATTGCACATATTTTCCGGCGTTTTCTATTTTAACCTACTGTATCTCGCCTCAGTCATTGAATAAAATAGCGCTTACTGTAGTACACTAGATGATGAGCCACTGTCATTTTCGTCACGAAAAGAAAATGCTATATCTATCTTGCACATCTCTATTAACCGCCGGTGTTCAACCCTATCAAGGACCATTCATACATACAATGCCTCCTACCTATACATAGACCAGGTTAGAAGTCCCCATTATACTTATCAATTACATACTATCTCAACCGCCATAACGCCCGAGACTAGAGCATTTTTCTGACACCGTACCTATAGTTAGCCTAACTTGAGTGTACAATCTTATCAACATGTTCTTTTCCGCTGGCGTAGTAAATGGTTCCAGTCATTGGGAATGAATACAAGGCTCTTATTGCAACGTTCACTTCAACCTTTTATAGATGTATGCCAATACGAGCTAGCCTTGAATATGCTGTCTGTCGACATACCTAACCTAGGTAAACCCGCTTCTCATAAATCATGGTTTTCTTTTCCCTTTCATGCTAGTACCTATCTCCGAACATTATATATGACTCAAGGTAACTCCAATTGAAGAATTAAGCGAGTGACTAATATCGCATAGTTCTTTGTGTGAGAGTGAGGTCAGCCTTCACTAGCATATTAACCCTAAAATACTTGATAAAGGTCCTAAAATTAGCTTCAACTAGAAGTACTTAAGCACATAATACTGTCACTGACAAGGCTATGGTGCTATAAAAGCTACCCTCACCTTCTTATCTATCGGGATAATAATATAACATAAGTCGAATGAAACTACGTTATATTTTTAGAATCATTGCAACTTATCAGTATAGATTCGTAGTTCCATAGACAACCACATCTATCATCGTTTTCTTCGAGATACCGATGAAAAGACATGGCGTTACGAAGGTATTTGAGATGATGCCCGAGACTATCCTATTCTAAAGACTCAGGTACAGGGGGAAAGATTATAATCTATGTACATATCACTCTCACGATATGGACAGTCCTAGCTATCATTTGAAACAAATCCTATAATCTACTCATCTTTGTTGTGAATAAACTCTTCTCTTATGAGGATGGTTCTTCCCGAAGAAAACCGACATATTCAAAAATGTACTCGCTCGATTAGCTACGACAACAATTACCAGGGATTAAATAAGCAAGACGAAAATCTCATTTCCAATTGGTGGATTTGGCGAAGGCAACTTCTCGATTTCTCGATAATCCGTGTATAACCTTTATTTTGGATGAGATGTATCAAAAGGTCAACGTAGAGATACCAGTTGCTGTGCGCAAGAATGGAAGTAACTAGGCTGGTTGGTAAGAATTAGATCAGTTATTAAAGACGGTAGCCGGGACACCTCATGGGCTCGTCTACACAGTAAGGACCTGTATTCGGGGTTCAGAGTTGCCAGAGATTACTCCCGTGACTAGACACGAACTAGTCAAGCCACTGGACAATGCTATTGGTTATCTATTATCACACCGTGAATAAAGCTTCGGGTATGCGATGTGCATATGCAAGAACTAATTATGATGATATGTCTCACTCGTATCTGGTTCATGATTTATAGGTATTTCTTGAAGCGAACAGTACATAGCCGTTCTTGTCTCTTGAGAAACCTCCTATCTACGTGTGTACGAAGAGCTTCCCCCATTAGCGGCTTAGAGTATTCTCCTAGAGAACAGCTAGCTCCCTCAACGTAACTGAATAGACACTTACATTCCTCATATGCACTTACCTGGGTATTCCAGATTATATACCAATATTTATTGGTCCGACTTCTAGCTGGTATCCCTACAGAGAACATACCTGGTCAATTAACGCAACTATTCGAAACCCGCGAGCAATTTACCTATGGCAGTTGACTAACGATAACTCTCCCGACCATATCCATGAAGCCCCCGCACAAACACTTGCATTACGATGCAGTGCCGCAAAGTGGCAGGGCACGAACTTTCCTCTAATCATCAGTAAGCGTGCAGGATCTAGATGACAGACTGCGCGCATGGTTGGCCCTTTCTCCCGAGACATCAGTGGTGTGAAGTGCAGAGATAACCGCCCGTCGAGCGCCATGTCGACGACTTTGTCGAAACATGTGATGAACAAATGCTAGCCAGATCCGCAACAGGCAATCATCAAAGGGGTACTCCTCCTGATGCAGTTTGCTCAGATCCTGCGTTTGCGGCGAAGCATTAGTATAGAACTTGCAATCATTTGATCTCGCTGTCTTATCGTATAATACCATGATATAATTCGTGCGGGGAGGAATGTGTTTGGCCATCTAGTGGCATGCCAATGATACGTATCTTCGGATGAAGTTGCATACGGCTTGACCACGTGCGTTAATGAATACATTCACTGAGAAGGTATTCTCGGCCCGTATGACCCATGTCGTCACCGGCATCTCTTTCAGTTGATTCAGCAGTCTCGGCCCGGGTGCTGTGACCCTAGCCGACAACCGACCTTGCGTCAACTCAGGGTTCATGGTTGGTTAATGGGAAATCTCCGTCTCCCTACATAATCCAAGTACTACAACGTACAACATTCGTGGAAGGGACTAGGAGTAATGACTTTCCAGGTTTATGACTCGGGATCTCACTTCGTACAGCAGCACAGCAGCACAGAAGCTCACATCTTGGACAATCTTAGTAAACGACTTAACTCAGTCGGTATACCTATCACACCAATCCCTAGCGGAGAAGGCTCGACAACGCTGCCCCCAATGTCCATGACAACTTACGATATTGAACAGTTGACTAGCACCCGTCACATTGCGTCAACTCCAGCCTGCATATTTGCAACTTGGCTTCCTTGCAATCACAATGCCGATCATCCCACCGCCGGCCGCGGGTAGGCTAGACATACATGATTGCTGAAGAGTTCTTGCATCCCTGTTGGACGGCAAGCCGCAAGTCCACGGCGTATGCTAGCCTTCGGAGAAAATCGATGCCGTGAGATATGTACCTAGGTCGTAGCCGGGGAAATTTAAGTGATACCTCGCTTTCGAGGGCAACCAATGAGACCATCGGTTATCAAATCGAGCACCTGCATCGTGGGCGGTGAGCATTGTTCCTCTTCCAGACTTCCAGTCGCTGCTTCTACGTAGTTAATGCCACCGCCTTTTCGAGAAGCAGCTCTCAGGGGTCACATGAGCCATCTTGTCCGCATATCGATGAGCATGCTATGACTGTACGTATTTCGACACGCGAGTAAAACCGCGGAAGCTAGATTGGGTACCCTACATCAAAAAGGTCAGACATGACCTGCGTGATCCCGCGAGACTCCTCCCTTAAGGCAGGTATCAAGGATGGAGATGCCGCCGTCATCATTGGGTCCTAAAATCTTACCAGCAACTTTGACTGGACATCGACCAAGGAGGCCCAATGTCGCGGGGGCCAGGCTACCCCTTATTCGTCTACCCTCCTTGCATGCTGTCGTGCCTGGGATCACGTCCGGTGTACATGCCGTTCACTTTCAGTCACGATATCGAAACGAAGGATCTACTACGTTGCAGCCTCTCTTCATGATTGGGTCTCAGCTGGCTAAGAACTGCACTTTTTGGTGTCATCGATGTGTCATTTTCCAACCCATACCGAGGGGCGTTGGGCAGACAAGGGTCTTTTATAGGCATCATATAAGTGTATATAATACGCTCGCTCGGCTCTGCGTATCAGGAGAAGCTTGTCCCGATCCGAGATATCAGAATTACAGTGCCATGTTATTCGAAACATCAACCAAGAACCCGCTTATTCACCTGGGAAAGGAGGCGAATGCGCCCTGGTTGCCGCGGGAAACCAGTGAAATAAAGATAGTACCCAGACTTTGTGAATCTGCGTCGACTACCTCTTCATCTCCTTCACTAACTAAGCGGGAGGTTCACCCCCGCCGCCTCCTCGTCGTGAGAGGCAATGGCAACTACCTCCACCTGGCAGATGGACGAAAGATACTAGATGCCTGTGGAGGGGCCGCTGTGGCATGTATAGGTTATAGTGTCAAGGAAGTCATCGATGCTATGGCTGCCCAAGCCGCTAGCATCTCATACGTCTCGCACAATGTTTTCGACCATCAGAGCAAGATAGACCTACACAACTGGTTAATGCAAAGTTCACACGGACACTTCACCAGGACATACATCACATCATCTGGTATGTTGCATCTGTAATATTGTCATAACCACTACCAAAACTGACGTTTCATAGGTTCCGAGGCAATGGAGGGTGCAATGAAGCTCGCTCGTGAATACTTCGTGTGGAAAGGCGAACCGCAGCGCATCAACTACATCTCCCGCGAAGAATCCTACCATGGGATGACCCTCGGCGGCCTAGCTTTAGGGGGGCACCTAGCCAGGAGAGCCCCCTTCGAACCGCTTCTGGTTCCCAACGTCCACCGCATACCAGCCTGCAACGCGTACCGCCAGCGGCATCCAGGAGAAACCGATTCCCACTTCGTCTCGCGCAAAGCCGAAGAGCTTGAGCAGGCCTTCCGCCAACTGGGCCCAGCCACCGTGGCCGCATTCGTCGCCGAGCCCATCGTCGGCGCCGCCTCCGGCTGCCTGCCCACCGTCCCGGGCTACTTCAAGGCCATGAAGGCCGTGTGCGACAAGCACGGCGCCCTGCTCGTGCTCGACGAGGTCATGTGCGGCATGGGGCGCACCGGCACCCTGCACGCCTGGGAACAGGAGGGCGTCGCCCCGGACATCCAGGCCATCGGCAAGGGCCTCGCCGGCGGCTACCAGCCCGTGTCCGCCATCCTCGCCAGCGGGCGGATCGTCGACGCGATGGAGGAGAAGGGGGTCGTGTTCACGCATGGACACACGTACCAGGACCACCCCCTCGCGTGCGCCGCGGCGTTGAAGGTGCAGCAGATCATCGAGCGCGATGGCCTGTTATCGAATGTCCGGGCCCAAGGCGAGTACCTGGCGAAACTGCTCAAGAGCAGGTTGTGCGACCATCCCCATGTTGGCGATATCCGTGGGAAGGGCCTGTTCTGGGGCGTTGAGTTGGTTCGGGATAGGGAGACGAAGGAGCCGTTCGATCCTAAGTTGCAAATCGCGCGTCGGATTCACGAGACGGCGTTGGAGCCGCCGTTCGATATGGCCCTGTACTACGGCCAGGGATGCGCGGGGCAGGGGAGGGGAGACCATGTCATGATCATGCCTGCGTATAATATCACGCAGGAGGTCGTCGAGACGATAGTGGAGAAATCCGTTGCCGTGCTTGATGTAGTATTCAAAGAGTTGAGCGTGCGAGGTGAATTTTAAACTATCTGTACTGGTGGATTATGGCAATGTCGGGCTGGCCTTGAGCTTATTGTACGTTCGCTGTGTGTGTTTACTGGGTACTAGGAACTCCTTTCTGTATTGTAGATTGCTCAGCTTGCTACGCTCTTTATCCTACATTCAAATACCGGTTTACTGTTTTGTTAAATCTCTTGGGTTGTGTTATTTCTGGGTTGAATCAAGTCTCGCTCTCACTTCCTAAGACAAGCGACACATGTAGGTCACTGCTAAACATATTGAACAGGATTCATCTGAACTATCGCCCCCAATTTACTGATAATAAGGACGTTCGTAGACAAGTTCCTCGTAGCTCAAGTCTTTCTCCAGGATGCCTACCAATCCAATGCCAGTTGGGGAAGGGTGTGTCTTGGGAGTCGTATATACAGGACTTGAAGAGTGTATTTCAAGTGTGGATCCAAACTTAGAGTGCAAAGTCAGGCCACGATGACCAAAAAGATAATTATCGATTACGTATAGTATTTTTGTATTATGAATGATCATGAATATCATAGTATTGAAGGAAGTGTAGAAAGATGAATGAATACACACCAAAAAGGGGGCTTAACAACTTAAGTTATTTTTCCTTTTCCCCTCCCGCTCGTACTTAGTATCTCGGTACATTCACATATTTTCTTATTTCACACATAGAACTTCATATCTACAATAATCAAGCCTTTCTACAGGGCAGTGATTTGGCCAATTGATAAGTATGCAGATTCCGGAGATAGTGTCTCGGCATGTCTAGGTGCGATTTTCAACCAGATCTGCTGATGGTACATTATTTTGATGGCTTCCTCAAACCCCGCATGAATTGAACCATTGCGATAAGAGCTGTGCATCTGGAGATCTGATTTTATTTACCCACTATTTAGCTCTGATACCAAAATCCAGGATCACGCAGGTGCAAAACTACATCTAGACTCGATGTACCTCGCAGCAACAAACCCATCCCAGAGACAGGTCTGTAGAGAGGGAAACGTAGCAGCCTCCGGCAGAAGACAAAGCTTGCTTCTGGTTCTGAAATCTGCTAAAGGGGCACGATTTCCAAGGTCCGTTAGTTATTCTGAACTGTATGAAGCAACCCTGTTGCCTTTAGTTAGTCGCATTTTGTATGTATTCGTCTGGCCCAACTTGACTTAGCATTGCCACTGCCCAGCAAAGGTTCAAGTTCAGTAATGGTATATAGATATCGTGTGTTTACTCGTCGTCATCATCATCATCGCTACCACTAGACCAGCCTTCTTTGTATCCATCAGCAATTTCGGCGAGATCATTACCTATCATTTCCCGATCTTCAAGACCGATAGATCGGACGACAGTGCTACGTAATGCCTTGACCTTGTCCATGACCGTTGAGTCCGTTGCCAACGCGGTCCGAACAGAAGCATGTTCCCTTAGAGGATTCCCGTTGTTGTCCCGGAAGATCTTGGGGAAGCTGTCGATAATTGGGAAAGCGACTTGCGACCGGTAGCTAAGTTCAATGTTAGCAAGCAGTCCACGTCCAGGACTTCATGTACGCGAGAGGAAGCCATAGCTATGTTGTCGCTCTAAAACTTACTTGTGGAACTTGGGGCGGCGTCGCATGCCGTACAAGTTCTGCTCATGTGATTCAACGCCATTCTTTGTTTCGTCTGGATCTTCTAGCTTTCTATCTGTCTGAATCTGGCTGAAAATGTGGCGTCTTCGATGTCTCCCTCGACTAGTGTCAAGATTTAGGTCGTGGGGAGATGATAAGTCGATATCCAAAGACGTCGCCCCTTTCTGCGAGCCAGACTCGGACTCTTCGTCAATGCCGTTCTCATACATACTGAGAACATGTTCGCCCCGACCAGTCACGCCATTGGAGGATCCGTTTGTACCATTCTGATGAGATTTTGGGGTCTCAACAAGACTCATTTCCAGATTAGCGATAGTTTGCTTTCCAAACACATTGAGAAGATCTGTCATGGTGCCGAAGTTACTCGAATTGACACGATCGGACGTCTTCAGCCGAGTGTAAAGAGTGGTACTCTCAACGGCGGCAGATAAGAGGGCAGACACATGCCAAGATGATGAAGGATCAAGCTGTACAGTCGAAGGCAGGGGAATCTCAGGCAATGCAAGGGGGACAACAAGAGATGCCTGCGAATTAAACTCCGTGAGGGACCGGGCTTTATTGGTAAGCTTCAATAGTCGTTTCTCCTTATTTGATAGTGAGTCTAAGCGTGCATGGCAAGGATATAAAGGGGACATACCCTTGGTAGACCCCCAAGGGGCTCCTGTACTCCAAAGACCCATAGTGGTGTCTTGCCATACTCATCCCTAAGGCGCTCCAGGTACTTCGCTGCAAACCCACCCCAGGCATCGTCAATTCCAGTAAAGATTTGGATGCCTTGCATCTGATCAGCCTCTTCGGCGAAGGGGCGTAGGTCACGATCTAGAAGATCGTGTTCCTTGTCAAGTGAAGCAAAAAGCTCCTCTCCCATATGCCACTTCTCAAAGGGCAAGATAGTAGAATTAAGGTCATATTCGCTGAGTTGAATGAGAGACCTGGGGTGAAAGAAGACCCGGTTAAAGTCAGACCAATACCTTACTGTATTTGTGGTGAGTTCAGGAGGGGGCTTTCCAGTATCAAGGCTTTCTTGGTATGCGCTCGCTCCTATGGGCGGCTGTCTTTGAACTACCGGTTGACTGGGCCTATAGGATGTTAGGCAAGATGCACTGGGTCATCTTGAAGAGAGCAGGATTGTAGTTACCATAGACCAGTAGGGGCAGCATCCTCTTCTATATCATACAAAGCATTGATTTTTCGTAAGGTACCGAAGCCGCCTTTCAAATCGTAAATGACAGTTCTCGGCATAAATGTTTCGGTCCCATCAGCACCGATGCCAGGTCTGAAATGTATATCATGGTTGATAGGTGACTCCTCGTCGGCCCCATATGTGAAATAAGACTCCTGGGTACAAATCAGTCCCAAGTTGCCCAATGCAGTACTAATCACGATGTTTTATGGTACCTGAGTGTTCCAGAAGTGTGTCCCTAAATAGTTGCTCTGCTGCCCGAGCTGTAAAGTAATGATTTCGCGCATTGCAATAGATGGTCGGTAAAAGTGATATATGATTCAGTGATTCTAGGTCGGGTGCACTGAGACAGAAGCTTGATATTTGGTTTAATTCAATATCGGGTTGAAAGTGGGATGACGAGATGACGAAAGTGCCAAGAGGTGGCATAACCTTAAAGTAATTGCATGTTGAAATTGTCTTCGGCGATAAAGCTCTTATCGTCATTCGGTATAAGCCGTAAGTACCTAACAAACATTAGCCAACCACCAAGTTACCAATCACCACGCCCAAACCTTATTGCATGTTATTCTTTAGGTAACGAACTACCTAGGTAATCTACGGAAAAAATGTCTTCTATGAATCAAGAGATCGAATCATTCAAGACGCCACCAACAAGAGAGGTGGCACCTGTTCCAGAAGTTGGCTCCAAAGCTCCAGTGAATCCTAACCTCACGTTTCCTTCCGATAAGCCAACCATAATAGTCTTTCTGCGCCATTGCGGTTGTCCATGTAAGTCCATATGTAGTACGAGACTCTGCTTACTTCACTTCTAATAGCCTGCCGTTTTCACAGTCGCAGAAAAGACCTTCAAAGCCTTGACCGCCCTTTCGACGACATACAAACAAGTCCACTTCATCGCTGTGTCGCACTCTTCCCCTGAGGCGACAGAGCACTGGGTTATAGAGGTTGGAGGGAACTGGGACGTCGAGGTGGTTGTCGACTATGAGCGTGAACTCTACGCTCAATGGGGCTTGGGGATCTCCAATACGTGGCATGTCCTCAGCCCGGTCACGCTCTATAACACCATCCAGCTAGCCAAGAACGAACACATATGGAACCGGCCAACCGAGAGCGGGAATCGGTGGCAGAAGGCAGGCGCATTCGCCGTGGACTTAGAGGGCGTGGTAAAATGGGCCAAGCCCGCGGCCTCTGCTGATGACATGCCGGATCTTGATGCTGCATTGACGGCGCTAGGAATCAAGCTGAAGCCGAAGCCACCACCGGAGGTCAAGACCGAGGGATTTCTGTGAGAGACTCTTGAGCTGTGCTGAATGGGCATATCCTATGGTCGCCTTGGACAATGTCAACGCCTGTCGAGACCCGCTTTGCCGGATACCTATCACTGAACCTATCTCTATCGATGCTAGCACGTAGTCTCAACCTACGACAGGAACGATCCTAATCACCTTCTAATGCTATGAACTTCATTACTTTTTATAGGATCTAACACGCCCATTCCGTGTCATTGGCCTTGGATAGATTATGGTGTTCTTGCATGGTTGGTTATCAAATGGTAAATTTGAGTGGCAAAATGACTTTATGAATCATGAAGCAGCATTACGAAGAAGCGCCTTGTTTTATAGTGCATTCAGCAGAAATAACTCATACTACAACCCTTCTCATTGACGCCGAGGGTCTTCCTCTATCCAGATCTGATTGTCTCATGAATGAAGCCGTAAATTCTATCCCACCTACGGTGTAGACTATGAAATATCCACAAGGCATTCAAGGATACCTTAGAAGGTCAAATGCCATAGAAAACACTGGGTGTTACTGTAAACATCGTCTCTGACCTCGTTATTCTGAGAACATTGACATTATGTTCATGTGTATTGTTTACCCATCGACCCTTCTTCTATACTTCCCCTAACAAACTCATTGGCTATCTACTCAAGGTGTGGTTTGACATTGCATGAAATCAAGGCTGAGGGGAATTGCACAGCTTTCGAGGCTCCTGGCCGTATTATGACCAACGCATGTGAAGACATCTGCAGGGGACCGTGATGTGCCTCCCGAGAGCTTGCATAGTTATTCCTTACACTATATTTGCTGTTAGTGATACATCCACATCCAAGTCTGCGCTGGTTACACCCCTAAGAGATTACCAAAGGGAAACTCATGCTATGTGGAAAGGAGTCTCCTGCAAGAGTGAGAGTATTTTTTCTATTCGTTACATTGTGGTACATCAGAACCGCCCACAGATACTTCTGTTTCAAACCCCTTATCTTTGCGTACCGTAGTTGATCCTCAGTATATGTGAGGCTCCCGTCGACTGGTATATGGTTCGAAGCTATATGTACCGATCTGTTTGACACCTAGATTCATAGATCCCACGAATGTGTAATGTAAGTGTAGACTTGAGATTTTTACCTCCTACTTGGTCTTCCAGCCCCAGTGTTGAAAACATGCTAGACAATTCACCCCATCTCATCATATCAATAGAGTACTATGTGACTTGTATGATAAGGAGTGTGATGGTATATGCTAGATACGCTTATTAGACCAAACTGCTCCCCAAAAAGAAACCAGGATTTCAAGTCAATGGCCAAACCCCCTAATCCAGACTATATGAATGGGTACGCCACCTAGCCTGTGACTTCACCGCCTATGACACCACTACATCAGTGCTGTGACAATGAGCACAAATTATACACAAACACATAGACAATTTACTAACATGAGGAGTTGTAAGACTGATTCCTGTTAAATTACGGCCGCGGGTGTCGTATCTATAAACGAGTTGAACTTTGTCTATTATGATACTAAGCTGCCACGTACAGAATACATAATGGATATCTCAAACTCTTTTGTCATAAGTCATCCTCGTTAAACATCGAATTCATATTCTGAAAGGATATGACAAATCTTTCGCGCGCTATTATTAAACTAGAAAGCTTAAGCGTAATGCTTTAGTTATATGTCTCAGGTCGTCTGATTGTGGAATGATGAATACTGAGCTATGGTCATGAGTCCACCTTTGCTTCGCTAAAATGCGTTCGGGAATAATAGTCTATGGGCACTACGGCATAGTCAATACTAGAGAATCTTACGGAGCTGAGCATAATGGCTACTCTGAAATCGCCTCAGTAGGATCAGCTCACATAAAGGACTACTGGAAGTTTTCAATACCCTAGCAACCATGGCCCCATGATGCTATAAGTCACTGAAGGAAAAGTTGAATTCCCAATATAGATCTTGGTTGTAAGTTGCCACCAAACTCCAAAAGCCAAGAAAAATCTCCAACTTCATGGCATCACGCTTTATATTGAATCACAGACAACAGGTTATGAGGCTTCTTGACGTAGTTCATAATATCATCTCTTTAGTTGCATTCAGTGACGTCCATGATGTTAAGCGGTAGGCGATCACACATCCACTGTAGATGAATGATGACCAGAAGCCATCAACTACCGAGCAACGGAAAAGATCTCGACTACGAAGGAATGGAAGCAACGACTAAGATTAGTGTTCGCGCAAAGCATGATGTCAAAGAACAGATGATCCCGTACTTAGGCCGAAGAGAGTCCAAGCAGGCGGTGACGGTTCAGTCCGTAAAGTCAATGCCCAGACCTCCAGCACAGAGTTCCTCTAGGGTCTAGTCAAGGGTTCGAAGAGAATCACCAGGATAACCCTGGAGTTATGCATCGGAACTATGGGTTGGAGATCGGAGAGAAAGACCGAATTTGGCATTAAACTGACAGTGTTGGTACCTGTCCCATGCAGGCTCCAATCCACCTGTTCCCACGATGCCAACAAAGAGGATGAACGCCAAGTCCCAGCTCTTCAGATCGAGGTTCCCTCACACGTAAAACAAATGATGACGAATGGGAGTAACAGTCTTGTGCAGCGCTCTCAGGAACCGTATGTATGAGGTGCGCCTCTCAAACGAAAAGGTGCTGCCGTACCACCAGCCTGCCCGATTAAGCTTACTACGGCAGGATTCCGCTTGCATGAACGACCAAGAAGCGATGCGGCGGGGCCAATCTGTAGCCTTCACGGTGAAGATACCGAAGGGAGTCCCCACGGAGGGGTTGCCACTTGTCGGTGCTATGAACTTCGTGGAATACCTAGTCTTCTGGATCTCCAGCCTTTTCTTCTCCTTGCGGAGTGTGTCCAGGGATTTGACCTTTTCATCCCTCGTGAAGATCAAGGAGTCCCCCCGGCGGTTTCAGAATTGATCTGTCTCCCTACCAGTGGAGCCCGGCAGGCCTCCCGGGAAACCGTCCGGCGGCTTGATCATGGATCGATATTGCTCAAGAGGGTCTCTGAAGGGCCCCCGTGGCACTTCCCGCCATTCGTATTGCTGAGTAGAGTACCTAATAGAGTGATGGGCGGAAAAGTGGCGGCGAGGGGAAATCTAGAGGCGCATCGTTTTCGAATGCGGCTCAGAGGCGTAGGTTGGAATTAGGTAGGAAGCTGCGGTGGTAATTAGGTTAGAGTAACTCGTGTTGCCCGTGATCCTACGCAGTATGATCCGAATAGACGATCCCCTGTACGACGGGTAATCTTTGCATATGGGGTCGTACCGTCCCTCTGGACACTGGATGCCATAGCACAAGCTAGTCAGTGCTGCGTAAGCCTCCAAAAAGCTGAAACACAAGTCGGTTAACGTTTCAGATCTTAGTTCAGCAGTAGAGTGAAAGTCAAAGCACGAAAATAATTCACGATAGATGGTGTGATAGTTCAGCACCGTTGCAGCAAGGCGGGGTGGCTAGCTCAAGGAAGTTCAGATCTTTCTAATTCTGGTTGACACTACAAGGCTGATAGGTGCGAAAATGTCCGAGACGATGAAACATGGCGACTGCTTAGGTGCCAAGAAATGATCACAGACTTCGAGGAAAGTAATGCCGAGGTATGAAACGTAGACAAGCAGATCAGTAGCCACGCGCCAACGCAGCAGTGACCGCTATGAGATGACGAGTGAAGTGATAGGTGGTATAGCTGCATTCTTGAACGGCTTTACCTACGTTGTCGCATACATATGCCAACCAGTTTACCTAGGCTGTTGTCAAGGCATAAAGTAATGTGGCATTGTCTCTGGTCATGCCGATAGGGTTGTTCCTATTCAACTTGTCGAGACTCAAATGGGTATATCTAGTGGTGTTTTCTATGCCGTGGGCGAGTTATACTAATTTAGCAGCCGGCCGGATATTATATATGTTATCGTAAGCATTACTTATAGAACTCGATACCTATTGCTAGACAACGACCTCTGAATTCCTTGTCTTTACGCACGCGCCCAAGCTTCGCCTGGCATACTCAACTTGCTTGGTGGCTGTAGTGGATCGGTAATTCATCCCCAACCTAGAGTAGTACTTCAGATGGTGACGGCGAAGGGTGTAGCGCTGATAATAGAACCCATGACCTTGCAAACATTCATAATGGCCGGGTGGACTCTCTTTGCTCTCTTCCATGATTCCTTCTCGAAGAACTTGTGACAAGATGTGCCTGTTTCATGTCCCTGGCCTAGGAGGACGGCCATCCTGGCCAACGCACGTCAATATCAATGGCGTTAGTTTCAGAATTCTGCGGGCGGATATCGTGAACCCATTTGGTAAGTGTGGTAGTATGGACTTGATTTCTGCAGCAACATTCGGAAAAGAGTGTTGGTGCTGTGCTCCAATGCGACATAATCTGATCTTTCTTGGTGCACATTATGGATCCTACCGAATGTTAGGCAGTTGGTTGCTGAAGGGATGATTGCTCCTCTAGGACACTATCGTTGTTAGCACCGGTTGCAGTTCATGCATGCTCCAGGCACACCAATTAAATGCCTCCTCGTTCTCTGCAAGACATTATTGCTGACTAGGTACTCTGTGTATGCACTAGTCTGTTTATAGCTTGGTAGATCATATCAGAAGAAGAGAGCGCTGAAGACTGATACCCTGGGAATGTTTCAATCAAGTTCGTGGGGTCAAGTTTATCATGTTTCAGAAGTTCGATCCGATCTAGGAACACATTCGTAGAACGCCGTGGCTTCTCACGATCACATTCCGATATTGAGAAGTTGTTGAGGGCATGGTCGTTTAGAGCAGCCTCAAGCACCAAAAAGTTCCTTATATCCGGATCTGTGTTGGACGTTGGTGTAGACGTATGTACTTGGTTGCTGGTTGGATGTGACCCAGCAAAGGGAGAAATTGCCTTTGCTGAAGAGTCCAACGGCGCAGACATACTATGAACATATCTGTGGCTAACATCTGTTTCGGCATCACTTACCACGTTTTGCTTTCAACCATTCTTATCTCCAGGCCGACTAAACGGGACCATCTGCGGGCGACGAAACCTCACTTCTCAAGAGACCATAGTACGGCCTAAATCAGCTTATCTTGCTTGCATACGTCTGGCATGCGACTCAGCTAGCAAGAGGCAACTCTGCCGTTCTGAAGTCTTTTGCAGCTCTTCCCGAGACACGATACATAGTGACTTGATGTCGAATCACAACCATCATTTAAAAATTTATGGGAGACGCCGGGGCCAATTTGTGGCCTATCCGCTTCGCGAGAGAGCCGAGAAAAGTGAAAGATCGTGTGGTTCAAAATTGATGAAGATTTTCTATTTTTGTCGTGGCCGCGGCCAACGGGAAGGTAAATTCTGAAGGAACCAATCATCTACCTATGAAGCGTAGCTCAACCCCTGTCACTGCAAGCGATACGCATTTGTGCAAGTTGAGCTCTCCTGAGGTGTGCCATTGGTCTGTGCTACAACAATGCAAGAAAGCTATGTAGAGGTAAATGTAGATTGGAGAAGTCGACATTGGACCTATGCGCTTGTCTTGGGGTTGACGGCGAAGGACTAGCGTGCTAGGCGTAACGCCGAATGGTTCCTGTATGTACGCAATTACGGGAGCCCATCAATAATATGTCCTAGAATAGCAACAATGAAGATATCTGTGGTGGCTGGCTGGCATAACAAGTTTTCTAGAATAACCCCAAACCGCTATTACTGAATTGGCACGATAATAGGCAGTGCTAAGTATGGGAATCTGAAGATCAGTTTCGGAGACATCAAATTACCATCCTTCCTTGGAGGCGGCAGTGGAAACAATGAAGCTTTTCTGTTGTCTCAATGTTTCCTGATCCATGGGCTACACGCGTAAGTTCTTTTGGGATTTGCCCTTCGTTTGGGGCATCCCCCAGCGTTGCGTTGCAGGCTATGGTGAAATTGTGGAGGAGTTTTGCAGTTTACAGCGATGTTACCGTGGATTCTTTCCTTGTAGATAGGTAGCGCAGCTGGCTTGTAGGATACGAGCTCTATTTCCAGCTCACGTGTTTCTTGCGCTTTGAGATACTGGTCGAACATGAGCCCAATTCGTATAAGCTAGCCACGACCGAACTGGATCTACACGTACGAGTAGGTAGAGAGACGCTACTATGATCTCGCAAGGGTTCACGGGTCGATCAAGCAGGTAGAAAGGCTACCAAATCCCTAGCATGCCACCATGTGGGATTTTGGAGAGAGGCTCAATCGTGATATGAAGTTTCAAGTTTCGGATTCTGCAATCCACGGAGATCAAACCAGTCCGCCTGCCGTTTCTAGAGTCTTGCCCTGAACCCCCACTATCTGAGCTCTGCGATGATTGAGAAGACAGTGATGACACTATCATGCGCTGACCTCATCTGAGCGTATACACGTAGCTAGCAGGCGGTAGAAACATAAGAAACGTAATGCTGAATAACAAGATCTTTGTGGCACTGAAAGATCACCCGACTGGCGTTTGGAGGCATTGCTTCATTAGACAGGCGAGGAAGACTGTGGGCGGGCAATAGTATAGATGGGTGTATCGTAGGTTAACTCAGCCGTGGGACCCTAGAGCTGGCGGCTTTTTGGTGGATGCTATGGAGGTGGCATGAGAAAGCCATTCAGCCATTGGACTCGCAGACTCGACAGGACGAACAAGTGCTAAAGAAAGAGGCGAAGAAAGTGTGGCGGCTACTACCCAGCAACCTTGATAGGTAATCAATGGCGTGCATGAATGTGGATGGATCTGTTCCACAACGGGCTCGGTCCCGCGAGTGGTGGTGGTGGGTTCCGATTTCCCACTCCCACTTGTTCACGTTGAATGACGATGCAACAGGGAGCCGGAGCGTCGCGTTGTTGGATAGAGGCGGAGGGCGGTGATTCGGCCGGATGGCTCCCAATGTGCCAATGGCAAGACGAAAAGTGGGAGGATGGATGGGCGAGATCCAAGGAGAGATTAGCGCCGATATCTGGCACCAGCTATTTTCTGAAGCACTGCACCAGGCGGGTTTCACATTTGCAGGGGGTCCTGAGAATGTCACAGGGATATCAGGAACCGCCTACCAATGGTGGCCTTCACTTGTTCATTCTTGGCAAACATTGACAGGGGTTCGCATCATGGATTCATGGGTTATGCCAGGATACTTGGCTACCTGCTTTCGCTACATACATGTATCTTCTAAGGAAAAAGGAATGCCCCCAATCAAGACCCCAAATTGTATTGTAACGCAACATGGCAAGTTAAGGGGAAATATGCGGATAGCGAGCCGAGATTTCTCCTTCCACTCAGGAAGACAGGAGAAAGTCGAGAAGACGGGATAATACCTAAAGTACATAGTATTCTGTAGTACCTAGTAAGAAAATTTAAACAGAATTTACCACGTACGCAGTTAAAAGCAGCAACTTTAGTTAATTTGCCCGTGTTAATGCATTTACTCTCTTACATAGTACAGCACGTAGTATTCAGACTACCTATTGAGTGTGCAATTTAGAAGATCGCAAGTAGAATTCGTATCTTGCATCAACTTCTGTATAGAGGTCATTTTACAGAGCACTAGTAATGATGAAGCATAGCGCAGGACTCGGCTAATAGCAGAGCTGGTTATAGGCAACGCTCGACTAGTGATAAGTGATGATCAGTTTTCTATTTTCTGTCAGTTAAGTTCTCTGGCTATCCGAGCTTTTGTTATCCGCGATGTACCAGCATACGGAGATTACATGCTGACGTGACCCCTATTGAACCAGAATCAACTTTGTATTGTCTAAGACAGCGGTCAGTTAATAAGTAGGTATTGCGGCGGAGACGGTGAGCCATTACAGAGACATGACGGTTGGACAGGGACTGTCTTGCAGTCCAGCAGGGCCTCATTCTCTGCTTTTCTTTGTTGCATAAGGCATCTGAGTTAGACGCACAACCAACCAACCAAAGTCCGAAGGTGCCTGAATCAACTCTTTGAAGAACCAGACAGGCCACCTCAGCTTCAGTGAGTACATACAGCTCTGTAGTAGATTTGCCGAATGGGCCTACAGGATCCCAATGTCACTCTACTATAGTTGGGGAGACTTTGTGGTACCCGCTGCCTTTAGTTTGCCGAGTTGGATAAGCCTGGGGCTTCAGCACGTACAAATACACACGAAGCAGGCTTCCTACAAATTGGTCGATAGAACTTTTGCGCTTTGACCGACTGCCTCTTGCTCACGAGTACTGTTAGGTATACTATAGTAGATCAGATGAGTGCCTTGAATGTCCCTCCCGATAGCGGTGAACGGGACAGTTCGTAGCAGAGATAGGAATGTTGAAATCAGATGACTTAATAATCGAATCGCTTGACTACCCGATCGGAGCTACCCCTGAAAGCTGATAGTCTAGCAGAAAAAAATGCCGATTGTTCATGGTCGTTGCGTAGCAAGCAAGCTGATATGTAGAACTCATGAGAGCGACTCCGCAAGGGGCAAAGGTAGGAAGGGGGACCGTGTGCTTAACCCACCAAACATCCTTGTGACCTGATTTCAATGGTAGCACTCGCTCATCTATTATGACAGGCATCCCTGCTATTGAAGGTTGAGTGAGATATGTAGAAAAATTTATACTATCAAGGTACAGTACTATAGTAGTACAGTTGTTTATGGATGGACCGTGCGAACCGATGTTAAATACACGTATTTATATGTAGGTATTCTTATCATCGGCTCTGCCTGCACTACTTGGTCAGCTCTAAGAAACTGTACATAGCTAAATATGATACGAAAGCGAGTTTATGAGCGAGGTTCCACGAGATCGTCGCTCCTCCATTCTTCAATACCGCACTCACATACATAGCAGATGTTGCCGAAGGGAGCTCGGGCGATGGTGGGTGATTTGGTCCGGAGCATATCTATGCAGTCAATAGGACCACGAGAGAAGCGAGATGTTCGAACCTGTTTAAGACTAGCCTGCCATATGCCACAAATAAGGGGAGCTCCATTTGAAGAAAATAAGGCTATGTCAAGCCACTACAACTTCGAGTTGCCTTGCCTTTGTTGAACGCTGCAGGTAATCAGGGGGCCTCGGGCTGAAAGTAGGTGCATAGGTGGGCAAGTTGGAATGATAATAAGGCCTGCTGCCTACCTACCTACATACATACATACATACATACATACATATATACATCCGTACATACATAGGTATAGCTAGTACATACACGTAGGTATGCATGTATGCAAGAAGTTGCGCTCATTGATGAGGGCTCGAAGAACGCAGAGGGCACCGGGGCAGCAGGTCAAATCTCCAGGGCTCCAGCTGGCTCTTTGACCTTTGACCGTCTATCTTGCCTGTCTGGATCATCTGCAGGTGCACACTGACCTGATCTTCCGCGGCCGGGATCCTACCAATTATGTAAAGTGTACGGTACTGTCTGTATGCACATAGGACCTTGTAGGTATAGGGCACACATGAACTCCAATGCTATGTTTTGAGAGACAGAAGCTTCACGATAATACTGACAATATACTACTCTGATTGCGGGCTCATTATTTTTGTATGTGTGTGTGTGCGTGTGTGTGCGCGCGCGTGTATAATAAGTAATGTATGTATGTGTATGTGTGGTATGTGTGTATTGTATGTGTGTAAGAGAGAAAATGCCGACTCTCCTGGTCCATGCAAGCCACAGTTCCTTTGAGAGATGGAGATGGTGGGTGCGGTGCAGGGTGGCAGGGTGGATAGATGAGTTGATGGGTGATCTAGGGAATGGCCGCGATGTCCCTACTTAATAAAGCATCCGCGCCGTTTACTACGTACCAAGTACTACTCGCCAGGCTCGTTTACTGCGTGCTACCACAATTTGACCACAATTTGACATTGGCCCGTCAAGGCTGCTCGATTCCTTGCCGAAAAAGATACTTCCATATTGGGAACAGCGTCCACCACTAGGCCAGGTACCCAGCTTCCCTGCTTACACCATTTTGGACGGACCGCAGTGTATTGGCCCAATTTGAGCCCAGCCCAGTTTTTCCCTCTCGGCCGTCCAAGGTGTCTGGGTGTCCACACCACTCAAAATCTTCCTCGCTCCTCCCCTAGCACCTGCTTAGCACCCAGGCACCTCTAGTGCCTAGGTTATGTCCACTACTACCCAGTCGGTCCTGCCTGTCCAGTCCTGCCACTCCTGCCAGCCTGCCAGCTACCCGACCGCATCGACCCGCATCGGCCAGACCTGGCAGTACCTGACCACCCCAGCCCGTCCAATTCATTAAACCCCCCCAAGTCCTCCTCTCCCGTTTCCCTCTCTCGCCCTACTCCCTTGATACTTCTTCGCAAGATCAACTGTTCTATTCAGAAACCCCTCACTCTTTTTCCTTCTCCCCCCCTCCTTCTCTCGCCTTGTCGTCTCTCGTGTGGTAGGCACACCTATACATAATCTCCGAAGTTCATGCTCTTGGGAGAAGCCCTCACACGAAGACCTCAACTTCTCTGACCCCTCAAAAACCGCGAGACGTTTTTTACTTTCCATAGACGCGAGCGCAATCCCGACTGTCCGGCACAACCGTGGCCCTACCTCCATCAGACACCGCCCGTCGCAACTTGCACCTGATATTATCGTTCGGTCCATCTTGTTTGATCCTCGGGAGTATCCTCGTTGCTTGTCTTATTTGTTCCGTCTATTGCTACGACAATAATTCGTCATCATTGCTCTTGTCAGCTTTAAATGAACAAATTTTAATCCAATTCGATCTGTTGAATCTCACCAAGCCGGGACCGGAAGACGCCTACAGCTCCGAGTCGGGTCTATTGTGTACTTACACGCGGCACTGCATCGCATTTACATGCTTGTAAATATCCGGTGCACTGTTAGTTCGCATCCTACGGACAATTGGATCGTAATTGGATTACTCTCCATCGATCTTTCATTTGCCAACTTCACCTTGAAGGTTCGCACTGACGACGCCTAACCATTCGCTTGAAGCAAATTGGGGGCTCAACATCGCGTGCAAAATTCCAAACGGGCTGGACTCGAAAATCAAATTTTAGAAAACCAATCACGGACCACAGAAGCATATCGGCCGGATAGCTCTTACACGTATAGGCAGTGCCTTCGGAGCTTCCCCTGAGACCGGCCTCTTGTGAGAACGACTATAGCGCGGACACGCTAGGACCACGAATAATCTCTTATTATTATTTACAACCTAATACACCCCAGCCGTAACAGCATCTCAAGGGACTACTGGAACTGGACTTCAGTGCCATTCTGGAGGCAGTTGTGTAGTACATGATGTACTCTCAACAGGCAGCAATGGCGGCGTCGGCACCCCAAAAACCAGAGACTTTTATGCTTAGCACAGAAGCTCAACAAGCATTACCACATGATGCGCAGGTAGCACTGCAACAAGTCGATAACTGTGAGTGGATGTTGCAGGGCCCGTAGCTCACTGAACTTGGTTACTTACTTGAGACTGCAGTAAAATACTTTCTCATTTCAGCACCTGTTGACTGGCAGCCCGACCAGTACATTCGACGATTCTTATTACCGACAGGCGAATATGTCTCGTGTGTGTTGTGGAACAACTTGTTCCATATTTCGGGTACTGATATAGTGCGATGCCTCTCATTCCGCTTCCAGGCCTTCGGTCGTCCCGTCAAGAACTCCAAGAAGTTCGAAGAGGGGATCTTCTCCGACTTGCGAAATTTGAAGTCGGGGACTGATGCGTCTCTGGAAGAGCCGAAGAGCCCTTTCTTGGACTTCTTGTACAAGAACAACTGCATTCGCACACAGAAGAAGCAGAAGGTCTTTTACTGGTACAGCGTACCCCACGACCGTCTTTTCCTCGATGCCCTGGAACGGGATCTGAAGAGGGAAAAGATGGGCCAAGAGGCCACTACGATGGCAGTCAGCGAACCTGCTCTATCTTTCCAGTACGATTCATCGCAGTCCCTTTACGAGCAGTTGACGAAGGCTCAACAAGCGAATTCTTCCTCTTTCAACGCCCAACAAGTGTCTTTTTCTCAGTCGCAAGCCCCATCCCCGGTGATGAGGGCAATGGACCCAATGCCTCCGCCGCAAATGATGCCTCAGTCGATGGCCCCTTTAGCGGATGGGATGGACGCCATGGTACAATACAACACGATGGCCATGGCTCCAGCAATGCCTCAGCAGGTCCAGCAGGTTCAGCAAGTAATCAAGAGGGAGCCTGACTTCGGCCGTGTTCAGTACAACCAGAATGGCGTGCCCATCACCCAAGGGCACCAGCGCCATGCGTCAATGCCAGCGTATGGTCTCGAGTATTCGCCTGCGCCCTCATTCGTTTCATCCCATTATGAGGACTACAGCAACCGAGGCATCTCGTTTGAGCCCATCACACCGCCTCAGCAAGCTCTAGGAATGGGTGCCGAGCCAGCGTACATCGCAAACGAGGAGACTGGTTTATACACGGCCATTCCTGACCATCTTGGTGGTGTAAACGGTTTGAATGGCATGATGCAGCTCCCTCCGTCTAATCTGGCCGGACCCCAGTTTTCTCGCGGATATGGCACCAACAATGTCTACTCCGTGATAGAGGGATCGCCGACATATAAACAGAGAAGACGGCGTTCATCCATCCCTCCCTCCATGTCTGCTATCGCGGCTGCTACGGCTCAGGCTCAAGCCGCTGCCCATCGACCGTCGGATCTGAGAAGATCAGTTTCCGCGTCAGTCGGGCCAGTTGCTGAAGGGGATGAGTCACAGGACAGCTCGCCTCCCGGACTTACCTACAGCAATTCTGGCATGTCTTTTGCCAACCAGCAGCATAAGGAGCTGCTCGAGACATCGAGACATGGTACTCCTCTGGAGACTGTTGAAGGCAGCCCTGCGCTCAACCCTATGTCTCTCCACCGACAAGAATTTGTGCACATGACAAACGAGGATCTGAATGGTGATGGGGTAATCAGCGAGCAGCGACAAATGCAGGCCGGACCCAACGTAGTCCGCAGGGCTCGTTCGGCCACTGTTATGGAGTTGGGTCCTTACCCCCAAAAGTCTCACTCATGCCCGATTCCCACATGCGGCCGACTCTTCAAGCGCCTCGAGCACCTGAAGCGGTAAGATAAGATGTTTTCTTCTGTGTTATGTGTAGTGCACCAATGTGTATCTGACCAAATATCTAGACACGTAAGAACACATACCCAAGAAAGACCCTACATCTGCCCCTATTGTAGCAAGGCATTCTCTAGATCCGACAACCTAGCACAGTATGACCCCAAAATTTTCCTTGATCTGTCCTCCTTTTGTCAGCTTGAAGACCATGTGATGAGAATCGATGTTGGCACCGTTCACACCCGGATCGAGACCAGACCGAACCCGAAATCATCTCACAATACACAAATAAACATCAGTGCCTGCGTCAACTCATCATCCGGAGCGACAAGTTCAATCAGTTAAGATGAAAAGCTAACAATTTTCTGTCACAGACATAAGCGAACACACGACCGTGGAGACGGCGCCGAAGGCGGGTTACCCCTCTCGGGCGAGGACGAGGAAGACTATTCTGGGGAGGATCAGCTCGGCCCTCTCGAGGAAGCGTCACCTAACTCAGAAGGTGGTTACATCCCATCTTCCCTGGACAACCTGGCGCACTCGACCCCTTCTAGTAACGGCCTTGCTACAGGTGGAATGAACCATTCGTTCAATTCACTACAAACGCTGAGCATGCCTATGACGATGAGCACGCCAGCAGGTGCGATGTAGTCTCATTTGTCTTTCCATTAAACGTGGTGCATTATGATGGAGTATGCTGTTATTGTCGACAGTTATTGCTACTCGGGCTTAGCGGATTGATTTTGCGTGGGATACCATGTGTTGAATTTGGGAGCTTCGCTCATTAGCCTCGACCTCGGACGAGCTGATTCGGTTACTTGTTTACGTTGTGAGACGACATTTTATTTTTCTTTATTTCTTTTACACGACGGATACCAAAACATGAACGCATTTGATAGACGGGCGGTTGGGGTCTGAATAAGCAAGGCTAGTTACCCTATGCTGAAGGAAACGGAATCACCAAGCATGGATGAAATCCGAGATGTCAAAGAACGGAGGAGAGACACATCGCGCATTTGTATATATAGTTTTTATTCTTGTTTGTCCCCTTCGTATTTGTGGTAGTAGGCAAGGGGGCTGGGATGGAGATGATACCAGGCATTAAGAGGTCGACACCTGGCCTCCGAGAGAGAGAGTCGGAGAGCCTGAATAAAGATAAGATCGTACAAAATTAAGGTACAATAGAATATCGATTTACAATTAACAAGGAGCCTTCTCTACACGTGATGTTCATTTGTCTATAAGATTGTGACTATAGAGTTGCGCTGTATCTATTATCGATGGGATCTCGGTGTCTTAGTCCGCTCCGAGATTGATATGCTTTCGGACACCGGCCGGTAGACGCGGTAAGATCTCGCATATTTACTTTTATGGGCACTCATAATAGTTTATGAACGTGAGATTTATTCTACGAAATATGGAACAACTCACTCACTGTACGGCCTCTACCTAACATACTCAAACTCCAGGCCCGTGGGGAGCGCTGAAGCAGCGGTAGTAAACTCCTTTCATTTACACTCTATATTCAAGTCGACGCACGTGGTCTCCATGTTTCAAAAGGAGATGAAGACCGAAGCTAAATTACCAATTCTAATTCTAGCTAGGCCCCGGGCCCCGTTCGCTTTTTCTTGCTAGCCAGATAGATAGATAATTATAGAGCGGGAACTAATATGACGGGATGGTGTGATGGTTGAACTACATTTAGACCCGTTTCAGAGTGATCACAATGCCACATTAGCCTACTGACTGACGCCTGAGCTTGGGTTTGGGGCTAGTGGCACCGTGGACCACGGCACGCGGTTGTCGATCTGACCTGACTAAGCAGGTATGTATAAGCGTTGCTGAGCTAATGGAGAAGTGAGTTAGGATCGACTCCTCACTGCAGCTCTATTCGTGTTCACTTGGTAAGCTTGTCTGTATTCATCATAGCCTCAGGCGGCTTTTAAGTATTTGTCTTGGGCGTGGAGTAGCCGTATGTAGAGTGTCTTGGGTATAGGAGGCCATATGCATGACGCAACATCCGGACCTTCTTTCCTATGCTTAGAGTGAGAGTGAAGCGCTTATACTCGGCCTGCGGCTTGACGATCATGCATCGTATTTCGCCTTTGCTTATGTATTCGAATTTGTAGACTGATGGTCTCAGAACGCTTGCTATTCAATGGTGGTATATGGGTAATTCGACCAAGGACTCGTTCTCAGTTTCCCCGCAGAGAACTTCGTATCCTAAGGGCGAGCGGGAGTGTTGAAGGTAACATGATCTCCAAAAGAGGCTCCCTAGATACCCGCCGCACCTAACCCCAAAGCTTAATCCCTCCCCATCGGAGCCGACCTCCTCACCTCCGCCTCTTCCCAGCACCCCCTTTCCCTCCTCTCCTCCCCGCGCCAGCGCCATCCTCCTGGATAGAAGCAATATCCCTCTTACTCAGCTTCAACATGCCATTCCTCAGCTTCCCCACCGCCGGCGCATCAACAGCCCTCTCACGCCCCTTTCCCCCATTCCTGCTCTTACTCTTGCTCTTGTACCCCGTCGAACTCGCACCAGCACCAGGCCGCTCCAGCACAATCCCGTTCTCCCTCGCCTCGCGCCTGCGCTTGCCCTCGCGCGCCGCGGCCGCGGACGCGATCCCCTTCCGCTGCGCCATCGGCATCTTCGCCTGCGCGTAGATGCTGCTGCGCGACCCGAGCGCCGCGAGCCGCAGGTCCGTCGCCAGGTGGCGGTTGCGGCCCTGGTGCTCCGTCCCTCCCGCGCCGCGCGCGCGCGCGAGCAGGTGTGATTCCGAGAGCAGGCGTTGTAGCGCCAGGTCGTTTTTCAGGAGCGAGGGCGCGTCTTCGTCGGGTGTGGGTTGGGGCTGGCGTTTGGAGGATGTGGAAGGGTTGGTGCTGGGGGTAGGGTCTGTGGTGGGAGGGGGGCGCGAGGAGAGGTAGGCTTTGAGTTCGCGCTTGGAGAGCGTGGGGGTGGTGGTGGGTATTGCGCTCGTGTGTGAGACTACCTCGACCACTTCTACGTTTTCCCCTGCGGTGTCGTTGGGCGTGCTGGTCTCGGATTCGGTTTCGGAATCGGAGTCGGAACTGGCGCCTGAGAGGCCGTCCCAGGAGTCTTCGGAGGCGTCCGTGTCGAGGTCTTCGGTTTCGGGAGCTGTGCTAGAGGAAGGCTGCTTTTTCGTCGTCGTCGATAGGTCTAGAGGGGCGAATTGCGCCTCGAAGTGTCGCTGGAAAATAGCTTGGGCTTCATCCGGCGAGATGGAGGGTTCGGGCTTTTGCGTGCGCGATTTGCGCTTGCCGAGGACCGTGGCCATCTTCGCAATTGCTCAATTCGGCCGTTGTAAGTAAATGGCGGATATAACGGGCGTGTAGATCGTGGGTAGTTGAAATAGACGACGGCTAAAAAAGTTTGAAAAAATTACGGTTCAGGGTCCATGAAGATCTGTCAGCCTGGCAGGTCCCCTACATATGCCACCCAATCAGACGCTCCGATATACCGCCACTACGTAAGGTAGCGAGATCCCTGCATCCACCCCGCCGTAGCCTCGCCGAATCTGACGTAGTACATACATAAGGAATTCGACCAACACCTGCGACGGCTTACATGCAAGCAAATGTGCAGCGATAAACCCGCAACTGGATTCCCACATACCTTCCCTACTTACATTGTGCGACCAACTCTATTTTATTAGTCTCGATTCTTTACCCAGGCACCTAACTACCTACACACCTACGCATATATATAGTCATTCATTATGACGCGCTTCAGACCCTGCATCGACCTGCACGCGGGCCAGGTGAAGCAGATCGTGGGCGGCACGCTGGACAGCGAGACCGACGAGCTGCAGACGAACCACGTGTCGCTGCACTCGACCAGCTTCTTCGCCAGCCTGTACCGCGCCCACGACCTCGAGGGCGGGCATGTGATCATGCTCGGCCCGGGCAACGAGGACGCCGCGAAGGTGGCGCTGGCGGCGTGGCCCGGCCACCTCCAGATCGGCGGCGGCATCAATGACGAGAACGCCGCCACGTGGATGGAGCGCGGTGCTAGTAAGGTGCATATGCAATTTTTACCTTTTAAGTTGAGTTTGAGTTTGTCGACGTTTGAGAATTGTGGATGCGGATGAGGCCTTTTTTTATTTTTTTATTTTTCTTTATTTTTTATTTTATTTTTTATTTTTAGCTCCCTGAAAAAAAGGGAAAAAAGGAAAACATGGGGGGGAAAGGCAAACGATGAAAAAAAGCTGAAAACTACGTTGTAAGAATGTGGAAGCGACGCCGCGTGGCTGACTGACCGCTTTAGTAGGTTATCATTACGTCCTTCCTGTTTCCCGACGGCAAGTTCAGCCAGGAGCGACTTGACGCCGTGCTGGCTGCGTTAGGTGGAGAGAAGGACCACCTGGTTATCGACCTCAGCTGCCATAGACGCGAGGACGGCAGGTGGTTCGTGGCCATGAACAAGTGGCAGACTATTACAGATGTAGAAGTGAACCAAGGTCTGTCGCCCCTTAACTCTAACCGCAAAACTTCTATCTTGAAGAGGTCTTATAGCTAGGATAAGAGGAATGGATGTTCTGACTAACGATCAATCTGCAGAGTCCATAAAGTCTCTAGAGCCGTATTGCTCCGAGTTCCTGATCCACGCTGCCGACAACGAGGGTCTGCAGCAGGGCATCGACGAGAAACTCGTCGAGCGGCTAGCGGAGTGGTGCAGCATCCCGGTCACATACGCCGGCGGCGGGAGGAATATCGACGACTTAGAACTGGTGAAGAAGCTGAGCGGTGGTAAAGTAGACCTGACTATCGGTAGCGCTCTAGACTGCTTCGGCGGGGAAGGGGTCAAACTCGAGGAGTGCGTGGAGTGGAATATCAAGCAGGCGTCATCGTAGTGACAACAATCAGACAGAATGACATTTCATTTAATCATTGCCTCACCCGGTCCGTGATATAGACATACAGGATGATTAGGTTACTCTTGTCCAGACTGGTGCTCCCTACCATGGTTAGCTATACCAGCCGTCCAGCTTCTACTACAATTCCTTAGCCGATTGCGCGACCCCATTTGACACATCTATAATGTCAGTTCGTTGAGCCGAAAAGCACGCCGTCTGTAAGACTCACTTTCTCTCAAGTATCAGCCCGGTGTAGTAAAACAGAAGCCATTTAGCATATAAAACACCATAGTTGATACCATCTTCCTCGACTACACACATACACACTCAGCCCAGGAGTCTAGTTAATCATGTAATGTTAGACATACAAGCTGGCATAGCTTGTTAGAAGATAGGAGACTCCAGCGGCATCTCCGAGTACCACCCCCATTGCAAAGTACGTACAGTACAACATTCGTCAAAATCGTTATCCATGGCCATCCAACACGGGCCCAGCTCGGCATTTTGATCTGCTCCCCCCCAGCAACCTCCCCCCGCACATCATGATCTGAGCTCCTCCAGCTCGAGCTCCAATTGTCGGATACGGTCGTTCTGGTCTTGCGAGCCAGAGCCCACCCGTTTCTTGAGCATGTCCAGCTCGCCCGTGAGGTGGGAAATCTGTTCTGTTTGTGTGGTGATAAGCTTGGTCTGTGTTTCTAACAGATGTTTAATCTGCTCCAACGACGATTCGACCCCCGAGACGCTGGCCGAGCTGCTGGCTGCAACAGGAGCTGCGAGCGACGGCGAAGATGCGCGGGTAGATGACTTGATTGGTGATACTGCTTTCGGCGGGGGGGCTGACGTGGTCTTGGTGGGGACGATCGGATGCGGTTCGGATCTTCCAGGCATTGCGCTGCGTTGATGGGGTTTGGAGATTTCTTCGAAACTGGATGCATCATCCTCATCGTCTTCGGCGTCATCGAACTTGGTCGCCATTGCTGCCATAGAGCGATTCTGCTCCTGCATCGTGGGAGGGGGTGACCGCAATGCTGGCGCTGGCGCTGGCTCTGGCTCCTTCCTCGGAGCCGGTTTAGGAACCGGAGCAGGCGCCGCTTTGGGAGCAGGGGCTTTATAATCAGAAGGAACCTCGACAGGAGTATGGCCCTCGTAGACACTCTCGAAATCGATCTTCGGCGGCAAAGCAGTCTTGCCAGCGAGCCAGTCGCTAGCATTGACACCAGGCTTGATGCCAGCAGCCGGAGGAAAGATATCCGACTGGAATGTCTCTGCTCTTCGGGGTACAGTGAAGGAGATAGGTTCAATGTAAGTGTCGTTGACTGTCTTATAAGCCCTCATCACTTCGTTTTCATGAACCTTTCCGGAGTTAGTCTTAGTGATCGAATTTCGACTGGAGGTATAACTTACATTGACTCCACGCTTAGGTAGGAAGGCAATGCCTCGCTGGGGCTCCACGGACTTATACTCTGAAAGGAACTCGAATTTATCGCTCTCATACTCAAAGTAGCGAATATTGCCGTCGCTATTACCAACCTGTGTTAGATACACACAATGCGGAGCAGGTCAAATATGGATTTGATATCCTAGGACTTACCCCTTTCCAGCAAGATACAAACACTTGCAGCTATCATCTATATCACAGGGTTAGTCATGTAAGATAGAGGCGTTTGAAGTTAGCTCACCCCAGAAAGGCATGCAGACACCGGAAATACTATCAAGGATCTTGAAACCACCAATGGGTGTGTTGTTGCCAGGCTCCCAGAGGGCGAGTTGGCGGTCACTCATTTTCGAGAAGCCCGTGGTGGCAAAGCGGTTCTGTTCTCCTAGCCAGACAGTCCGACTGTTTTTGGCACCCTCGTGGCCCGGGCCCTCATGTGCAGGCCTCTCTTGTCGGACGTCCCAGACACGAAGTTTCTTGTCCCTCGAGGTCGTCACTAGCATTGTACCGCTAGCATTCCAGGACAGACTCTGAACGATATCGGGATGCTTCAGAGTGTGCACGGGGGAGCCAGCACCAACATCCCACAGCTTGATTGTGAGATCTCCAGATGCAGAGGCCAATATGTTCTCAGCAGCCGGGTTGAACAGGACCTGGCCGACCTTTCTCGAATGGCCGGCCAACTTGGCGACAGGGGCGACATCCGCTGGTTCTTCGGCATCGGTCAGGAGGGTAAAGCCCTCAGGCACCTGCCATAGCATGATCTTGCCATCCTCAGAGGCGGATGCGATTAAACGGTCGTTGAAGGGATTCCTTGAGCAAGGTTAGGTTGATGTCTTCGGAGCAGAGAAAGTAGCTATCGAGGGGTCGCGTGCGCACCAGTCGGTATCGAGGACAGTGGCAGTATGCCCACGAAAGAGAGGGATAACGTCGGGGAGCTTGCCCCTTTCGTTTAACGGGATGACGGCAAAAGCGCCACCACCGCCGGCGTCCCAATTGACAGAGATGTATTCGGGGTTGACCTGTGGCGACCAAGGCTGTCAGCTTTGTTGTCAGCGCATAGGCGGGATAACAGGCGTCGGACCTTGACTAAGTTGGTATCCCAGGCATTGCGACTAATGCGCAGATTGTCGTAGCAGGAGTCCTTGCGGGTAGACTTGCCAAAGACATGTCCTGGATGTCGGTCAGTGGTGTCGTGACAGGCGCAAGGCAGAAGATGAGAGCGATGATAAGAAGAATGGTGAGAACGCACGGTATTTGGACGCTCGTACAAAGCGACCAGACATGATTAGCGGTGGGCGCAGAGAGAGATAGAGAGATAGAGAGAGAGAGAGAGAGAGGGTATTATTAGGGGGGGAGAGAGAAAAGAATGGATAATTGGTCAACTGGCATACAGCACGATGGAGCAGATATTCCAGTTGAGGGAAGACGGATCGATAAAGGGGAAGCTTAAGCAAGCAATACTCGCAGTACGCATACGCATAAGGGGGGGGGGGAGGATTGGATGGGGACTGAAACTTGAAGCTTATTAGCAGCTGCGCCTCAGAAAGTTATGTACGCTGTAGATTTACCTAATTGACCTGCCTCAGGCTGCCTGGGGGCCTAACTGAGAGAGGGCTAGGATCTGCTGCTGAAGCTGGGAATAGGTAATGGGGGTTTAGTGGGGGTTGGCTGGCCTGCCTGCACACTGCTGCACACTGCTGCATTGAGCCGCTAGCTGGAACTTAGGTAATACATGTACATAGAGCATACAGATGTACACATGTATTCTCATCTACATACAGTGCCTATGTACATATTCTCAATAATCAAATAAATCACCTAGATTCACACGCAAGGTCTGACTATTATATGTACATAAGTTAGTTTTATATATGTACTAATTGGAAGTATATATAATCCTATCTATACAGCCGACTTGTCACCGACTTTATTATAGACCAAACTGCTTATATCCTCTGTAATAATAAAGTGAGTGTCTATATATGTATGTCCATTTACTGAAGATTATTGTAGCAACCTAAACAAATAAACAAACCCATTGGTTGATTGGGTACCTGATCTACCTACTGTGTACCTCTGGTTGCTGCTCACTGGGTCACGTGATCACTGTCCCGCCAATGTACGCCAGTAGCTCTGTCTGCGCGTGAGGACCCTAGGACCGTGAGGACGCGCCTTCTGAACAATTTACATATACTTCTTTGCAAGGGCTAAGCCTTCTCACCCCCGCCACATCTCTACCGCCTATCTAGGTACTCCTCTCACTCTCCGAAGGCTTGCCACCAACTCATCCGCATCAACACCGACATGGCAGCTTTGTAAGTATATTCGCCTGATATTCGCCTGCCGTCGCTATGCCATGTTTTGCTAATGAGAATACCGCCTTAGCGAGAACTTCGACAACATCTTCTTGGACCTGTCCAAAGAGTCGGGGAAGTGCAGATTCGCCGACCACGGTCTGGGCTGGAAGCCTTCTGCAGGTGGCAACACCTTCACCCTTGATAGCGGTGACATCGCTGGTGCCCAATGGAGTCGCGCCGGTAAGGGCTACGAGGTCAAGATTCTGAAGAGATCTTCGGAGATTGTCCACCTCGATGGCTTCCAGCAGGAGGACCTCGAACGCCTGAGCAAGATCTTCAAGAATTGGTATAGCATAAACCTCGACCAGAAGGAGCACGCCCTGCGCGGCTGGAATTGGGGCAAGACCGAATTCAGCAAGGCCGAGCTTGTTTTCAATGTCCAGAACAAACCCTCCTTCGAGATCCCCTATTCCGAGATTTCCAACACAAACCTGGCGGGTCGCAACGAGGTCGCCGTCGAGTTCGCCGCCTCGAACGAGAATGATACAGGTACTAACGGCCACCTGGGCGGGGCGCGAGGTCGCGGCAAGAAGTCGGGCGCCGGTAAAGATCAGTTAGTCGAAATGCGGTTCTATATCCCCGGCACCACCACTCGCAAGGAGACCGAGGGTGAGGGAGCAGGAAGCGATGCTGAACAGGAAGAGAAGAACGCTGCTACTCTCTTTTATGAAACCCTCATCGACAAAGCTGAGATTGGTGAGACTGCTGGAGACGCCATAGCTACTTTCTTGGAGGTCCTGCATTTGACGCCACGGTACGTTCACTTGAATTACACTTGAACCACACTTGTCTTGCGTGTGCTTTTCTTGCTTACTATTATGCAGTGGACGGTTTGATATCGACATGTATGAAGCATCCTTCCGCCTCCGTGGTAAGACTTACGACTACAAGATCCAGTACGAGGCGATCAAGAAGTTCATGGTTCTTCCGAAACCGGACGAACTGCACTTCATGTTATGTATCGGCCTGGATCCGCCCCTTCGCCAAGGTCAGACGAGGTATCCTTTCATCGTAATGCAAGCTAAGCGCGACGAGGAAGTGACTATTGATCTGAACCTCACCGAAGAGCAGCTGAAGGAGAAGTACGATGATCGATTACAACCACACTATGAGCAACCCTTACACCAAGTCATCACCTACATATTCAAGGGTCTTGCCAACAAGAAGATAACTTCTCCGGCCAAGGACTTCGTGACACACCGGAATCAATACGGCATCAAGTGTTCCATCAAGGCAGCTGAGGGCTTCTTGTACTGTCTTGAAAAGGCCTTCATGTTCGTCCCGAAGCCTGCTACCTACGTCTCCTACGACCAGACCTCATCCATCACCTTCTCCCGCGTTAGTGGCGCGGTGTCGGCACTATCCACATTCGATATCGCAGTCCACATGAAGACCGGCGGGCCGTCTCATCAGTTCTCTAACATTAATAGGGAGGATCTGAAGGCGCTCGAAGGATTCTTCAAACTGAAGGGCTTGCGCGTTAAGAACGAAATCGACGAGGATGCCAACCTGCTTGCAGCCGCCCTACGGCAAAATGCCATGGACGACTCGGAGGAAGAGGTGGTCGGCAACAAGGCCGACCGCGGATCCGCCGACGAGGACGAGGAGAGCGTGGACGAGGACTTCCGCGCCGAGAGCGAAAGCGACGTCGCTGAGGAGTACGATTCTAACCACGATTCATCGGGTTCGGGTAGCGCCGAAAGCGACGTCGATGGTGGCGGGGACGACGACGACGAGGACGAAGATATGCTAGACGAAGAAGAGGAGGAAAAGCCCAAGGAGAAGCCCAAGAAGAAGCAAAAGACTTCGAAGTAGGGTACTGCTTCTTCCCCGTCCGTCTCAAGCTATCGCTGTCCGGAGTTGATTTTTTCGGCTCGTCGCGTCAAAAATGTTCCAGGCTGGGAGGTTTCTAGGTGTCAATGGCGTTTTTTCCCGGCGGCTCTGCCAGCTTTTATACGGCCATGCTTTTGTCACAGCTTTTCAGTAATACTGTTCTGCTTTGCTTATGCGACATCGCGGTTGCGTTTTTTTTTTCCAGCACAGCTCTTCGGCCGACATTGTGTATGTAAGAAGTTTCTATGCTGCGCCTTGCAGTTTACGAGACAGGGAGTTAGCTAGTCCCACGATCAGATGATAGTAATGCGATGATCTCAGTGGATCTGAACTGTTTCGGGTGTCTGCTGTCTTGTGATTTGTTCTCTTCTAGGTGATTGTCGTGTAATGGAGGTCGGCCTCGGGATATCTGCGACTTATTCTCGTTTCCCTTTCAGAGAATCTTAAGCATCATTCATGTATGTTATAGGTCTTCGCCATCAGCGTATATATGTGTAGACAGATCAGAGGAGTTCATCTCCTTCCTCCGCCTCGATACCTAACCAGCAGGGAACCGATTCTCATGTGAGTGGCATGAGCTAACATCTAACAATTCACAGTAGCAGACCATACAAGGCACCAGAATCAACCGTTCAATCAATCAAGAGATGTATTTATACTTCGACACAGACGCGCGAAATCGAGAGAGTTATTATAATAACTCAATACAATCAAGCATTGCATGCGCATGGGGGACAACAAAAAAATTAGCACACACAACGCACAGAGAACACCCGGGAACTCCTGCCGAAAACACCTCCCTCCTCCCCTCCCAGTATCAGTGACCTCCTTAATATACTTCTTCAGCACATCAATCTCATCCATCCATCCCTGAGTAGTCAATTCCATCCATCATTCAACCCCGGTGCGTCTTGTTGGTCATCTCATCTTCTCATCCTGTTTGTGCGTTTGTCGGTTCCCGACGTCAATTCCATCATCCCCAGAACAACGTCTTCCCTTGTGCGTCTTGTCCTCATTTCCCGAAATCTCGGGACAGACAGACGACAGACAACCTGTGACCTCACCCACCCACGACGGTATCGACGACGGCGAGAGCGGTAGCGGTGACGGTGGTGAGGTTGTTGTCGCGTCTAATAACAGACCTGCGTGGGCAGGTCTGTGCGAAAATACAAAATAACAGACATTGTAGTAATTAATAAGAAGAACCTTGTACAACGAGCGAGCTTTTTTCTCTTTTTACAAAAAAACATGGGGGGGGGGGGTGTTGCACTTCCGTAACCTGACAAGAACATTTGCGGGGGCTAGGAGTAGGGATGAGGTAGGGTCAAGTGCTTGATCGATGCGGTGGTGAATTTTCATGGGCAAAGCCAATCAAGGGGAATGCTGTCAATGCAATGGGCTTGAAGAACCAAGAAAATGGCCCAAGGCAGGAAAGGGGAAAAACGAAATAGAACGAATTCAATAACTTGGCGCCGTGATACTGATCATGAGACTCGTTCGTAAAGTAGGTAGATCGTATACTGTACTCTCGGCATGGTTTCGTATTCTCAATTCCATTCAGCCAGGGAGACATGAATCATGAAAAACGCGGCACAGCCAGCTCATACAATCATGCTTTTGGTTCTCGAGTGCACTCGTTTGCCCTCAGCTCGCTTCCGCAGCGCCTCCTCCCGCTTAAGGATGAGGTCGCACCATTTGCGGCGAGTGGTGGTTTCGCTAGCGCCATCGTCGTTGTCGCTGCTCCGACCAATCACGTCGCCGAGGACCTTCATCCAGCCCTCTTTGTCTTCAGGCGTGTCGGCGTAGAAGTCAATAACCTCGCCGTTGTTGAAGCGGATACGGAAGCCTTCTTCGACAAACATGTAGCCCTCTTCTTCCTCTGCGAATGCAGAACGACGCCTCTTGCCGTTGCGACCGGTCGTCTCAGGGTTGGTGAGCTGACGCCGGTCATCAATGAGTCGTTTAGCATTAGAGAGATTAATGGTGGCACGAGGTTGGCGTGTTGTCTCATGATAAGCAGTCAACCTGGTGCCAATGAGCTTGAAATAGCGGCGACGCCAGTACTGTTCCAATTAGTTAGCTTGAAGTTTTGCTGGGTACATATAGGAGTGGAAACTTACCGGACAGTCACCACCCTGCTGGCTTAAATGACCCTCCCAATTTCTGCTGAGTCTCTCCTCGGCAGCCTTTAATTCTCGAATGCACGAGTTCATGCTCTTAGGCATATCATCATCAGTGGAACCCTTCGGTCTCGGAACAAACAGAAGCTGGACCTCAAGTTTGCCGATCTTGTACGGGGCTCGACGCACGATCGAGTTGTTGGTTACGGTTCCCGTTCGCTTGCTCTTGACACTGCTAGCGAAGTTGGGTTCCTCGGTTGCCCATTCGTTGAAAGCCGCAATCTCGGCCATGTAAGGACGACCATAGCAGCGGGACTCGTGTTCTTTGAGGCAGATGTATGATCGCGCAAAGCTTCCATCATCTGCGGTAAGAGGAGACAAGAGGTCCCAGGCGGTAGGTACAACGTTCCTCTGCTTAGCGGCAGCTTCGCGTTGAGCGTAAGCAAACGCTTCTTCCTCTGCCCGGAGACGGGCCTCCATCTCCTTTCTCTTCTTCGGACTGGCGAAGACACGGGAGAAGGTGGACGTCTTAGGCTTCGACACCTTAACCGGCGCAGTCTGGATGCGCTGAACCTGGGGTCGCTCCAGCTTTACGTTAAGAGTAAGCTGGAACTCCAGGTCATTAGGAACAACAAGTTCAAACTCTTGGCCAATTGGGGCGTTACGAGCTAGCTCGAGCCAGGCTGTAGTAACACAATGTACACCATTGTCAAGAGTAAGGCTAAACCATGTTCTCTCATCTAATTAAAGGTAAGCATCTGCGTGACAGATAGAAGGGATAAATATGAGACTCACTCTTTGGTAGGGGAAGATCAAGGTCCTTTACGCCCATCACCTTGACAAATAGTCTGCCCCTTTCACCACATTCCTCTGTCGCTAGTTCTACAGTCTCTTCTTCGGGCAGCGAGTTCATGGTTGTAGTGTTGCTCCCTTGGCCTGGTACAGGAGGGACCGGTCCGCTAGGACTTGGCCCTTGTCGCTTCCTAAGACTTTTCCTGTGCTTACCATTCCAAGGTTCAACAGTCCATGACTGTGGGCGTTGTTGTTTGACTGGAGAATTACCAGCAGATCGGATACCCGCTCGGGAATCGTCAGTTTCCTTGTCGCTGGCTGTCACAACTTTTGTGTTCTGACGCATGAGGTAGCCGCGCTGTTTGCGAGCAGTAACGTTAGCATTGAGTGTTGTTTGCGTTGTGTCATTGTCATCGGGGAGTTTTTGTAAAGTAGAGCTAGACACTTGTCTAGTAGGGGTGCCACTTGCAGCAAGAAATTGTTGACGGTTGAATGAAAGTTGTTGGAATGCGACCTTTTGTGCCTCAATTACCCGCTCAAAATCCTGATCAAGACTGAGGCCTAAGTCAAGATCCAACGTCAGGCTTCGTTTCTTAAAGCTAGGATGACGCTCTAGGAAGTCATCACCAGTGACATCGCTAGGCTGTTCGGGTGCCAGGTCTCGGGAGAGGCGGTTACGATGTCGATCAGGAATCGGTGGGACCTCCGGGTTAACTTCGCGACTGACTTGTCTACGGGCTTCGCGCATGGCTACAATGTCAGATGGAGTGGCAGAAACACGGGTCTTCAGCTTGGAGCCGGAAGCTTTGATAGTGGCCACCCGTTCGGGAATGGATGGGGACTCGATGAGCTCTTCTTCTTCGTCTTCATCTTCCCGTTCGTCATGGTGCTCTTCCTCACCTTCATCCTCCTCCTCTTCTTCTTCATCCTCCACCTCATCATCAGAGACGGGGTGGTGTATCACGGATTCGGGAGTACGAGGCTCATCTTCTTCCTCGGGATCACCCCAACCTGTCCCATCATACTCGGGCTTGGATAGACGCTGATCCGGAGTGGATGGCCGTTTTGAGTACGACCGATCATCAGACATCTTGTGACTCTCAGAGTAGGTAAGAGCATCTGCCTCCTTTGGTTTGGGGAGCATGTAAGACTGGAAGCTGCGTGTGAACTCCGAGTCCTTTGTAGGATTGTTGTTCACTTGAGGAAGGGTAGCGCTGAAATTTGTGACTGAGTTGTCATGGGCTGGGGTAGACGCTCTAGGGGTTGCGGTCAACTCATCCTCAGCTTGCGTGAAGTCAGGCTTTTCTCCCTCGTCGGAGTAATGACTCTCCGTGTCATAATGGCTCTCCGTTTCATAATGGCTCTCCGTATCATACTCATGATCATCCTTCTGTGAAGTGGCATCCTCGTCGTCCGAACGCTGGTAGAGATCGTAGACATCGTCCGCTTCATCCTCAACCTCGTGGATGATAACGCTACCTTCATTTTGCTCCTCGATATCTTCCAATACCGAGTCCTCGATACTAGCAATGGGGACATCGGGATCAATGGGAGTATTGCGGGCAGGACTTGAGTCCGGCGCTGGCGAATTGAAGTCATAGTCAGATTCCTGTCGGTCGGTCGTTTTGTTACCATTAACACGACGCAGAATTGACTGTCGGGAGATACTCGGAAGTTGATAGTCCATGTCAAGTCCGGAGATATCACCAATGGTATCGTCCTCCTCGTTAGTTTCAGCATCGGGCTCTTCACGCTCTGGAGTAGTGCTGGCAGTTCTCTCACGAGGACCGGCGCGTCTCATACGACGCTCTCGCTGTTGCTCGGCAAAAGTCTTGGCTGACTTATCAGCTGCCTTAGGGCTGGTCTCGTCGGAGAGCATCATAAGCTTCAATCGCTCCTCCAGAGACATATTGCCGTTACCAATATTCTGAATCTCTGACTTGCTTGCGGAAGCCGGTGGCGGTGAAGGTAGACCTCGAGGTGAGCTTCGAGGCGAGCCAAGCATGCGCTCAGCTGTAGCGGATAGACCATTTGAAGATGCAGAGTGGGATCGAGCATGACCCATACCGGGCAAGGGAGGAAGCGGGCGGTGCTCGCCGCTGGAGGTCACAGAATCTGTACGACCCTGATGTGGGCGGGCGGCAGCAGCTTGAGACGGAGCAGTCTCCGGCATCGGGCTGCTATCAAAGCGTGTATCGCGATCTTGACGCCAATCATCAGGTCCAACAACGGGAGTCTTATCCGTATCTTCTAATGTCGCATCGAAACTATCATCCTGGCCGCCGTGGTCTTCTCCGGGATAGTGACCGTAAATGTAGTCATCCTCATCATCGTCATCGTCATAGCTACCTTCTCGGGAGTTGGAGCCTATAGAGGATAGGTCTGGTGTTGCCATTTCGTACTCGTTGATCTGAGGGGGGCCAGCATCGAATGTGACAGACTTAGCATGGCGGTGGAGAGTCTTGCCGTGTGGAAGTTCAAGGTCCTCGAAAGAATGGTCCGAGAAGGGATCTCCGTTTTGCGAATCAAAGCTGCTCTTGAAACGGCTTGTCGACAGAGAAGACTTGATAGGTGATGATGAGAGCTCTTTCGTTGGTGTCTGAGGAGAACTAGAACCTGGGACAACGCTTGATCGAGTCGGGCTGCAAAATGGGATGCTTGTCTGACTCTCGGTGCGAGCATGACCGGATCGGAAGCCAGACACGCCAGACCCTCCAAAGGCATTGCCTTGGACCTTTGCGAGAGGGCGCTCAATGGTGGTTATACGGGTAGGATCATATTCTTGCTTCTGTTCGCGAGCAAACATAGTACTGTTCTTTACTCGCGATGCCCTCTGTAGGCGCTCAATAGAAGAACGCCTAGTGGGCGATGGTGAGCCGGAGCGGCCACCGTATAAGTCATTCTCAGTAAGGCTGTTGTTGAGATTGCGCTTCTGCCAAAACATGCGCGGGGAAGCAGCCTGGTCTAGAGGCGATGACTGGAATGGAGAGGAGTCTGTACTGAGACCCGTCTTCTGCATGGCAAGTGTTAGGAAAAATCTCCGGTGGGACAGGTCAAGCGAAGGCTGCATAGGTAGGTAAACTTGCCTTGGTGGTGTTCCAGCTGGGCGAATTGCGCCGCCGCTCCGTCACTGGAATCTCAGACAACGGACGGGGTATAGCAGTCTTGCTGGGCGATGGAGTAGGCGGATTCTTAGAGATACGCAAAGGCTGCGTGACCTATCGGTCAGCTCATTAGTACCGGACTCGCATTCCTCGAATCCTCGATTCTACTGAAAAGAGACTTACTGGCTGCTCAGAAGCTGTTTCGGCTGACATGGTTCCAAATTGTTTCTGATTATTGATGCAGCTGCCAATTCATGTTATACGCAAGAGAGAGAGAAAAGATGCAGTGTACGGCACTGCAGCGGTGCAAGGAAGAGGATATCAAGTTCTCAAAGAATGGTGAACAACTTAGGTTGGTGGAAGGACACAGTCGCAACGAGATGTATGGTGGGTGGTGATATAAACAAGCGAGCCCCTCGGGCACACGACGAGAATGAATCTGCAAGACTGCAAGAGTTTGGTCAAAGGCGAAAAGAGGATGTTTTGTCAAGAATGAAGCATAGAAACTGCCAGCTGTATGGATGCAGATGCAGGTATGACGGGTGTCTCCCTCTGCAAGAGAAGATGAACAAAACAGATGGTTGTGGTTGAGTGGTTTGTCTGGTTCGCAGGCAAGCGAGGCTATTTGGGCGGGCGATGGATGTAAACAGAGCAGGGGGGCCACCAGTATCGCATTATCGCTCGTGCCCCACCTCCCCCAACCAAGCGGCAACCAAGCACTCCCCCCCCAATGGGGGATTTTGTAGGGGGCTTTAGGGCCTTGCTGCTATCATTAGGACATCATTAGTGCCTTAGCAGGGCCTGTCCCTGCCTGCCCTGGGCTCGCATCGTTACCCCGCCAACCGGGAGAGGCACGGTCCTCCTCAGGCATAAAGATCCAATTGATCAAGGAAGGCTACACTCCACACTAAACCAGCCCACGCAGTAATACGGTCACGCAATCCACCTATGAGCTTCCTGTGTCTCAATCCACTCGCCGTCTTCCCATTATGCAGCAGAATTTCTGTTTGTTGGCGCAAGTAGCGGTCTCAGTAACACCTGGGAAGATCGTTGTTCACGATGCACAGCAGAAGTTCAGGACAGATGATATCTCGAATATTTCGTACAGCACGCTCAGTTTAAACTGTCCTAAGCAATGCTGAAACAGAAGGATCTATATCGATCTGCTACTCTTTATCTGCTTCGATGCTAGTGGGAGATCCGGTGGCTTTATATCAACTACACATACAAGGAGCTATGGTCACTCTGTCAACCATCCCGGCAAAGCGTGGAGTAGCAGACAAGGTCAAAGACAAGTCTAAGAAAACAAATCTTATGGGCTCGGAGGCTATATGGAGAAACTAGGTATTCCTCTATGCCTAGTAACGTGCTAGGGTTCGCAATATCTTCAGAGTATAGACTTCGTATATGCTAGTAATCGGCATACTAGTCAACGCAAATGAAACACATGTACCACAAAAATGATTACATGAAGGCATATGAGCTCAACGGTGGGAACCATCTCCATCATGACATTGTGTAGCGATCGAATCCTCGAGAATCCTAGAGGAAGAATGCTCCGTGCTAGGTCACTAAAAATTGAAGCAGTGCTGCTTTCACGATCAGCTAGAAATGGGGAGCCATATGCTGCTAGCTAACTAATAAGGCGACAACAATTAAATACGGTCACCGGCCAAAGGTCGAACAAGTAGAGGAGACTTGCATACACGAAGAGTTAATAGATCAGTATCAATATCAACCCTTACTTTGGTACTTCTATGTAGTTTCTTAGATTTCAAAGTCTAAGGTAACGTAGTGCAGCTAGGAATGGTTGCACAACGGCCTCTAGCTATTCATCGTGGTTCCACTACATTATGCAATGAATTAATTACTTGTAACCAGTCACCTTGGTAGTCATACTCATAGTATCACAAACCACAATGACATCAAATACTAGTAAACATATCAAGCGTATGCATGTTCCCCTAAGATTTAGTATAATACGCGATGATCATGCATTGCTTCTATCACATCGAATCACTCATAGAAGACGATAACAGTAGAAGTGAACAAAAGAAGTAAAATGTATTGCTACAAGGGGCGAGCAGTCTTAAGCCCTCTCTGTAAAGACTGGTTATGGTATCAAGTGCACCGCAGCGACGCCAGTAAAAAAACGATCCTAAAAAACCGAACATGTATATGTAATGCAACTCCAGAACCCCTTTACCACCGTCCATTTTGAACCCGCCGTGTGTATATTTCACCCGCCATGTAGCCAGCCAGCCTACTCCTCTTCCTCGACGACCTGCTTCTGCGCGATGTAGAAGCGGTCGCCCTTGTCGTCGCGCTCGTGCTCGAGGGCGACCTTGCTCAGGTGGGTGAGGATGTTCTCCATCATGGTGTCCTGGGCGGACCTCTTCTTGCGGCCCAGGTCGTCGAGGCTCTTCATCCGCGTCAGCGTGTAGTAGATGATGGCGATGACGATCACGCACGCGATCGAGTACACCCAGACCACGACGATGGTGACGATGTCCGTCGCGCCGTTCTGCGAGAGCTTGGACGACAGCGAGACCGGGCTCGACGGCTCGCCCTCGCCGCCCGAGAACCAGCCGAAGGCCGCGAACAGCGTCGCGAGCACGTCGACGCCGAAGATGGCGCTGACGAGCTGCCATGAGGGTATCGTCTCGAAGCCGCGCGTCACGAAGATGAGCCAGTTCTCTGTGAGGGATACCTGTAGGAAGATGATCTCCTGGACTGAGCCGTAGTCCTGGATGACACCGCCGCCGGGTAGCCAGAGCGTGCCGCGCAGGATCCAAGTACCGAGAGCGAGCAGAGAGCCGAGGACGATACTAATAATCCAGATCTTGGGCAGCTGCCATTCCACGGGCCGCTTCTCGTAGTGGGCGGTGTCATAGGCAACGGCGATAGTAGCAAGATCAGCGAACAGGGCAAGGAAGACAATCAGGTCAGCACGGATAGTTTCGTTGATGATGATCATGGAGGTGACAAGGTAGATTTCGAGATGCAGGCAGAGAGCAATTCGGTACTGGATGTACGCCTTCATACGCTGGAAGATTTGACGGGAGATCTTAATGGCGGAGACGATGGTGCTGAGACCAGGGGCGAGGAACACAATATCGGCGGCGGCTTGGGCAGCTTCCGTGGCACCCTCTACGGCAATACCACAGTCGGACTTCTTCAAGGATGGAGCATCGTTGACACCGTCTCCAGTCATAGCTGTCAGGTGACCACGCTGCTGGAGCATCTCAACGACCTGGTACTTGTGCTCAGGGAACACTTCGGCGAAACCATCAGCCCGCTCACACAGGTCGTGGATGGCGGTACCAGCCATATCGCTATGAAGCAACTTGTCGGAGTTGTAAACCTTAGTTCCTAGCGCCAGCATACGGCAGGTTTCCTTAGCAATGGCAATAGCGTCACCAGTAAGCATCTTAACTTGCAGACCAAGGGCTTGAGCCTCAGCGATGGTCTGGGCAGTGTCGGATCGGGGAGGGTCGAAAAGGGAGATCATGCCGAGCATTTCCCATGGGCCGTCTTCCTCTTGGACAGCAACAGCAAGCGAACGGAAACCACGGCGGGCCAGCTCGGTAGCCTTCTCCTTGAACAGAGCGGTCTGCTCCTCGCTGCAGTTGGTGAGGGCCAAGACAGCCTTAGGAGCACCCTTAGCGCAAGTGTAGCGGACGCCTTGGTGGGTGCAGACAGCGGTAATTCTCTTGGAAACGGGGTCGAAGGGGGTGAACTTCTCAGTCTTCCAGCCCTCGCTGATCATTTCCTTGGCCTTAGGGTACCGCTTGAGAGTGAGGATTGTGATCTTGTCGATGGGGTCGAGGGCCTTGATGTTGTGCGAAGAAGCCAAGGCGGCAACGGCCATCATCCAGTTGATATCCACGCCTTCCATGACGAAGGGCTCGCGGACAGACAGCTGGTTGGCTGTCAAAGTACCAGTCTTATCAGAGCACAGAATATCGACACCAGCGAGCGACTCGATGGCCGTAAGCTTTTGAACAATAGCCTTCTCCTTAGCGAGGTATGCAGCACCGACGGCCAAAGTAGTAGTGGTAACGACGGGCAGACCCACAGGGACACCAATGATCAAAAGAATCAAGGCGTAGGTCAGCAAATTGTTGGAGCTCTCCTCGGGGAAAACGATGTGCAGGTTGCGGTAGAAGCCACCAACCCAAGCAGCGAGAATCCAGAAAACGACAAGAACCAGAAGAGTAGTACCGATCGAGTCCATGATGGCCTTGAAATGTCCAGAGTCCTTAGCACCCTGGACGAGACTGGCGGTCTTTCCAACGAAAGAAGCTTGCGCGCCAGAAGTGACGACACCGTAAGCCTTGCCTCGCTTGCAACCAGTTGTATAGTAAACAGTATCGGTCATATACTTATCAACAGCCAGAGACTCTCCAGTGATAGCACTCTGGTCGATAGCAACAATGGCGTGGCCGACATGGGGAGTCCCCTCCTCATCCTCTTCATCAAACTTCTCTCGGCGAGGTGAGGTGACGTCTTGAGCTGTGAGCTCAGCTTCATACTGGGCTTGTCCGTTGGGGTTGTCATATTCGCAAATAAGGCGCGCATCGCCTGCAACGACGTGGCCTTCCTCAATAACAATCTAGACCAGTTAGTCTCTTTTTTAGATCACCCCAATTACTTGAGACAAAACTTACAATGTCACCCGGTACGAGTTCCCTAGCCCTGATCTCTTGTTCCTGGCCATCTCGTACAACACGTGCTTTCATAGCAATATCTCCCTTCAAGCTAGCAACAACGTCGGCTGCCTGCTTCTCTTGGTACCAACCAACAACGGCGTTGAGAAGCAGGATACCGATGATAATACCACCATCAAGCCAATCTTGCATACCAAGAGCGATGATGACTGCCACTTCCATAACTGTATTATTCTGTTAGCTGTATTTGCCAAGAGCATACGATTTCAAGGCATACCATAAAGAACAGGTCCGCGGAAGAAACCGATAAACTTGAGAAACATGTTCTCCTTCTCAGTTGACAGTTCGTTCCATCCGGAGAATTTTCGTCTCCGCTCGACTTCCATTGACGAGAGACCGTCCCGGATGTCGGTGGTCAGCCAGTCGCTCGGCGTCTCGAAGTCACTCAGAGACGCACGAGCGTAGCCGCTCTTACCCCGCCAGAATGCCCACCATGGCCTCGCCTGGTTCTCTTGTGAGAAGTCCTCCTCCCCCACTTCCGCATTTGCGTCTCTATACGTGTCGACGTAGCGAACCAAGCTGGGCAACATGTCAGTACGGGTACATCGTCTCGCATGTTCGGGTAAACTTACGCTCTGTACTCGTCCAAGTACGGGTTGTCGCCATGGTTGTTAGAGTCGACCGTGTTGTTCCTGGTGTTTTCGGTCAAGAAGCTTCCAGATTCCAGATCAGCGGCTTCGTCGATATTGGTCTCGATGTAACCAGGTGACGCCATGCCTCTCTGATGGTTGCTGAAAACCTTAATCTTCTTGAAATTAGGTGCCATATTATTACACACACACAGTACAGCCCAGCTGTACGAAAAGGAAAAGAAAAGGAACAACAAAGAGAGGAACGCGGAAGAGGAGGGAGGGAGGAGTGGTGGCAGCGGAAGTGAGAGACGGAACTTTGGACTGAAGTTTGGAAGATATCGTCTATACTTATACAACTACGGCTACAGGCACAATGGCAAAGGATACCTACGATGCCGCCACCTAGGCTAGGCGTCCAATGTCGCTATCGCGAAACTCTTGGCCACTGACCCTGAAGCATCCTGGGAGAATCAATACTGCAGGGGAAACTCCAGGATCCCCAGAAACCGATATAGTACCCATGCTGCTGCTGTCGACAGCGAAAGCTTGAAGCTGGTCACGAAATGATTGGGATCGTCGTCGACGGTGAAGCTCTGATATGGGACACATTGGCCTATCACAGGCCGAGTAATTGCCTTATCAGCGCAGGGACCTTCCGACGAGAGGGCCCGTGATGCGGCATAGATCCGTTTCGACTCGACAATTGCGGCTACTCCAAAAGCTCCGATGGTAGTATTAAGCCAAGAAAGGCTGGAATACAACAATTACGAAAATGCCTCAACGATAGTATCGGTAGCCGATCAATGCTACACTCGGGTCTGAGGGACCGCAAAAGCGCCGCCGGGGCCGACCAGGACTGTTCCTAGCACGGGTTTCAGCATTGATGGGATGTGAAACTGTTGCGTCGTCGATTAAAGAGGATGGCACGTGACCTACATACAGATCTAGCACTGGCTAGAGACGGCGATTGGTAGCCGTAAGTCGAATTCGGTTGGCAAGAAACATAAAGTTCATCGGACTAGAAACACACTGGTAGCCAATCATGTCAATGATCTTCTCAAGGACTCCTTCAAAGACTGCTGTTTCGAAGATGCTAGTGCCAAGAGAGAGTGAGAGAGAGAGCAATATTTGATCAGCATTTCTAGAAATAGATAATACAAGACAGAAACAATAAAAATTACCAATAATAGCTCGCGACTGAGTTTAATAGGCGAACCTACTATGTAAACCGTTCTTACATGTGCGTTACTGTAAGAAGTTCCCAATTCTGGATACACCTTGGTAAAGTACAGACCAGGACGGGCTAGAGAAGAAATGAAAACGCCATAGCCTACAGCACCATCGCCGGGTCTCATCCGTAGCTACTGCGGTATGGCAGGTCTAGGCTTACATACCCCTCCTAACTGAGGGTATTTTGCATGGTATCTTAGGTTGACCGAGGATCTCAATAGGTAGCACAGCTCCTATACCTATGCAGCCTGACATATGAAGCATCCGCTTGGCCATTATTGAAGGTCTACAATAGCCATCTCCGCGCTTAGGTCTGTGCAATCATGACCGCTAATTTTAAGCGATACGAATAGAATGTGCTACCGAACTGCTACCGTATTACCGCGTATTGTAGCGGGAATGACTTGGACTGGGTGGCAGAGTGAAAGCTTCTGGGGTCCTTGTACAACATGGATCCCATATCTAGGTTGATGAAACGGAACGTGATAAAACGGTAGTGTTCTTCGCAACCTTGCAAAAAGACAACAAGACTCATCTAGAAAGTCGCCTACTGTGTAAAAGAAAAGACAGACCAGGAAGAGAGGCTGTCGCACTAGCAGACAAGCCGGGTTTCTGCCCTATGTTTTTGCGACTCATCTTGGCCAAAACTCTTGGCTGGGAGGTGAAGGCCGTTCCCGGCATGGATCAACAGATCAAGCTACGCGCCAATGGCAGCCAAGAGTATCAAAGAGTTTGTCTACCGTCTCAATGTCAACGAGGGAAAGCTTGATTGAGCCGTTCGCCTTGGTGTGGGGGGGGAATCTGGGGGTTGGGTAGACTGAGAAAGTGTTTCCAGCATCAACTGCCGATAGTCGCCTTTTAAGGGAGTACTGCTAGAAACAAAGCAATCTTGGCAGCTGCGTTACTATACATAGTACGGAGTAGGTAGATGGAGGATCAGCATTTTGCGGGGTGTAAACAGATTTGTGGACAGGACTTGGCGGTTTCAGCTGCTGTATTCGCTTATTGTACGCATATGTCTCTTACATACTCATCGAGAGCGATCTGGTGGATTTAATGGGAATATGCTTTGCTTGATTGATTGTCAAGTGGAGGTTATACGAACCTAACGCCAGGGTTGAAATGTATGTAATTCTCGATAGCATGGCTATTTCATGGTTTGGATCGACAACTAAGTAATTAGATGTAGAATACTGAATTAAGAATTTGAGTTGTTGAGGTGAAATAATTATCAAAGTTCAATATGATGCTGTAATCATAATAGTTGAAATCTGAAAAGCTCGAGTAAGAGCTGATAGGAGCTGGAGCTGGGGCTAGCTTACAGGGCCACATAGAGCTGAAACTTACCCAATAGACAGGTGCTCGCAGCTGCAAGTTGTAGGGCGGTGCGAATGTGGCTTGATCCATGTATTTCGTACCTAAAGTAGATGGCAGTTGTGGGTGGCAGGGGTGGATAATGGTTGTGACTGATAAGATAAGATATTTTATTTTTTCCCCCGATCCTTGATCAAATGGGGCTTTATCGACGCTAGAATTGGTACGACTTTTACAAGTTCTAATTCAGTCCATCCTCGCATCCTCGCATCCTCGCATCCTCGCATCCTCGCATCCTCGCATCCTCGCATCCTCGCATCTTCGCATCATCTGCCTCCACGAGATTAGCAAGATGAAACGAAAGCTTGACGAGAACGACAATCCTGTCCCGGCTACTACCCTGGAAACGCCAAGTACGGGAGCGACAACCGCCGCCACCTTCGCCGGTCTTGGCCTCGACAGCAGACTCCTTCAAGCCACCACCCTCCAAAAGTGGTCAACTCCAACTCTTGTTCAGAGCAAAGCCATACCACTGGCCATCGAGGGCTGTGATGTGCTGGCAAAGGCGAAGACGGGCTCAGGGAAGACTGCTGCTTATGTCCTCCCTATCCTCCAGGCCATCTTGAAAAGGAAAAAGGTACTGTCTACACAGCCGCTTCTATTCACCTCCGCCCAGGATAACACTAACATCCAATTCAGACATCCTCGACCTCTTTCACGGCAGCTCTTATCCTCGTCCCTACCAATGAGCTTGTGAACCAAGTCGCCAAAGTGCTTGATTCCCTCACGTCTTATTGTTCCAGGGAGGTCAAGGTTTCCAAACTATCTGACAAGCTCCCGGATGCCGCTCAGCGTGCTGTTCTCTCCGATTCACCCGATATAGTTGTCGCGACCCCCGCAAGAGCATGGCACAATATCAAGAATTCCGCTCTGTCCGTGGAGAACCTTACGCATCTTGTCTTAGACGAGGCAGACCTGGTGCTATCATATGGCTACGATGAGGACCTACAGAATGTCGCCGCATCACTGCCGAAGGGACTACAGACGACCCTGATGAGTGCGACCCTAACCGCAGAAGTCGACACTCTAAAGGGACTGTTTTGTCGAAACCCCACGATCTTAGACCTAGAAGAGCCCGAGGCTGATAGGGGAGGTGTTTCCCAATACGTGGTCAAGTATGTTCAGCAGATGTGTGATACTCAATATCATGCTAACGAAGGCTTAGGTGCGGTGAAGATGAGAAATTTCTCTTGATATATGTCATGGTAAAACTAGAACTAGTCAAGGGGAAGGCCATCATATTTGTAAGTGATGTGGACCGGTGTTACCGGCTGAAGTTGTTCTTCGAGCAATTTGGAATACGAAGCTGTCTCTTGAATTCCGAATTACCTGTCAACTGTCGAGTTCACGCTGTCGAGGAATTCAATAGAGGAGTCTACAACATCATAATCGCCTCCGACGAGAACGAAGTTGTGGGCGACGACGACGATCAGCCTGAAGTGGACAAAGAAGAGTCCGCCCAAGTCGACGACAAAGGCAAAAATGTGGCGCTAAAAGACGCCGGGCACGATATCGAAAATGCCCCATCAAAGAAGAAGAGGAAGGCTTCACGGCGTGATAAGAACTACGGTGTGTCCCGGGGTATAGATTTCCAGAACGTTGCCATGGTCATCAACTTTGACCTGCCGCTGTCATCTCGCTCATATACACACCGAATCGGGCGAACAGCTCGCGCTGGACAAACAGGCATGGCTCTGTCTTTTGTTGTCCCGAGAGAAAGGTTCCGCAAACACATGCCTACTAGCGTCGAGACTGCAGAAAATGACGAGAAAGTGCTGTCTAAAATCATAAAGCAGCAAGCTAAGAAGGGTCACGAAGTCAACCCGTATAACTTCGATATGAAATCAGTTGAGGCTTTCCGCTATCGAATGAATGATGCGTTAAGGGCTGTGACAAAGGTTGCCATTCGAGAAGCCCGTTTGAGAGAGCTCAAGCAAGAGCTCCTCAAAAGTGAAAGTCTGAAGCGACACTTTGAGGAAAACCCCCTGGAGGTCCGCCACCTTCGACATGACGGTGAGCTTCGGACAACAAGAACCCAAGCTCATCTCAAACACGTGCCCGAATACTTGCTGCCGAAGGATGGGAAGAAGGCAATTACGTCAGATGATGTTGGGTTTGTGCCGTTCAAGAAAATACGTGACGGCAAGGGCAGGAAAGGCAGAGTATTTAAAGGCAAAGGCAGGAAAATGGGCGGTCGTAAGAATGACCCGTTGAAGTCGTTCAAGGCAAGGACTAAAGCTAAGTAATTGATACTCGATTCGAGCGTTTATACTGGCCTCGTCTTTACTCAGCTGGCCGTTGCAATATAGATACCTAAGAGCATTGAGGCCGGATAAGAATTGACAGCTACTACAACCTACCTTGTTTAGTTTCACCATGTAGTGAAGTGTAGGTTCCCATCTCATTTAAACTAATTGATTCTAAATATGTAGTCTTCCTTCTCCTATTTGGTAATCCCCCTAATGCGGCCTAAGATCGCCTTACATGTTTCCCATATCAAGACAACATCATATATTCCTTCACTCGTTAATGTCACTCTTCTAGAGATTATCCAATAGCTAATCTTTACTCGAGAAGAGCAGTGATAGGTAGCAGTCAACCTGGCCGGCGACTGCTTTGCTTGTGATAAGGTAATGGTGTTGCAGCTTGGCTGAACTGCCGGCTCCTATCTAAGTCTTCCTCATAGTAAGGAGACCACCTTGAGAGCCGAACCTTAACAACTTCCTTCATCGTTCACGCAGCATATTAGGACAGACTGATGGAGCATCCTGCCATTGCATTCGCTTATCTAACTAGGGTCTACCACTAATCATTTTGGGAAGGGTTTGCTAGCAAACCTTTCCTAGTCTCTTACTTACCTCATTCCCAGTCACTAAATATTCCACGGCTACCTCGCACCCACTTAACACTGGGAATTCCTCTTGATCTTTTCCCATTTCAATTCATTCATTAGATATAGATCCAAGTCGCCATACCAGATTCCACTTAGATCTTGACTTCAAGCATTCGTTTGCCATAGAGGGAGAAAGGCCACGACTGCAGGCAGTCATCCGAAAGCCTCGTCAAGCCATACAATCGGCAGTAGCTTTAAGCAACGTGCACAAAGGGTAGGGACGTAATCAACGCAAGCCTATGGCTTACGCTTGCTAGGGATTCCTCATCGAAGAGCAATAATTGCAAGGCTCTGTCCCCAGCACGACAGAGTTTAACAAAATCACTCAGGCATCTATATCGATGATATGTTCGAAAGCTAGCTAAATAAAACGCGCGCGCGGCCTACAACATTAACGGGCATCACCAACCTGTTATTGCCTCAAACTTCCATGTGGTTGAGCCGCATGGTGCCTTTTCGGCCCCTTGGCATATACGGTGGGTTTGGGCACCACTTCTACTTCCCCAACACTACTACAAACCTGGATGAACACAATATATTACGGAATATATCTCTACTAAACCAGGAAGGTGTTCAGTCTTCCTATCGTGGCAATCTATTCATACTATAGATGCGCCGCAATGAACAACAAGGAAGGTGCTCATTCTCTGTAGCAATCCTCACTTACACTTTTCTTCGGGGCAAACCACACTCTACTACATCATCCTTGACGAACCTGACAAGTTATAGCAGCCTGATATGCACTGGCTTACATATTAACGCCGGGGCTAACATCTACAACACTCCAGCATGTAACTTGGGCTTCGCCATAAACCTAATAACATCATCGTATAATATTTCTGCTTCTGGAGCAGGAATAGATCCAGGCCCTCAAAATAGGGTATAAGGGATCTTTGGTACATGCTCAGCATTGGCATCTAATGCTTGAGCAAACATAAGGTATGTCTTCCAATTTTCCCGGGCGCCGCGCCGTTGATCCAGCAAGTTCATCTTAGCATTTACTTCCGTTCCCTTAGCACTTGAACATATGTCGCCGTTATACTAGATTACGGTTTCGAGCTTGCCTTCTGTCAATTGCATTACGTTATCCACTCCTTAGTCTGCTCTCGGATGAGATTTGTGCTTGTATTCTCTTCTTCCTACTCGTGGGTCTCTCGATCCTTGAGAAACCTACAAATTTGACCGTAGTCAACGTCTTATGTATATTCGCTTCTAATCCAGTGCCTTATCTTCGCTAATGACGTTTGAGCATGTCTTTCATCTAACGAAGTTGTATGTCTTACCCCTGACTTTCTCTCGCCAAGATCGCTACCTTGAGGTCTAGCCAACCACCTCATGTTCCTCCTTGAACTCAACGCTCGCTATCCCTTTTGACGAGTAGCAGAACATCCATCCAAGTACATTGCTGTTCCCGTTGATTGCTTCTCCATTGTCCTTGTGCCATACCTGCCGTACAGTATGTTCCTTGGTGTGGGTCGTCTGATATATCTTCAGATGATTTTACCATACGCAAGCTTCCAGCAGTATGACACGTTGCCCACAACTTCCTAAATTCCCATCGAGCTTTAGCGACGTGGCCATGTCTGGATCGGAGCAGGTGTGGTTTCTTTACCTAGCACCATCTTTCTCTTCTTCCCCATTGTACCGTCTCCCATCTGTACTTATAAAATGACTGTCTAGTCCGTTGTATAATATCGGCCCGCGAGATGCTAATACAACTGAGCAGGAGACATTCGCACGGTCTCTTAACTAGAGGCACTGCTGCTTCGCCATGGGCGCGAATCAGTCCGCGGAACGTGAGGTGGAGGCGGCTAGGCGATACAGAACGGCGGCGCTGTCGTCGTCTCAGGGGCATATAAGAAGCCCTTCCGATGGGGGAGACACAGGGCCGGTCCATGGAGTTGGACTCGGCCACGGGCTAATCGAGCATGTGCAGCCATTGGCAGCAATACCCGCAGGGGGGAGGGGTACTTCCTCAGCCGCGCTGATTCAGCGTGCCGAGCCGCATCGGAGGGGCGAGGCCACGATGCGAGCGATGCGAACGATGTCATCGCTCGCACAGCCGCTTTCAAATTCTCAAGCACAGATAAAAACCTGGAGTGAAAGCCCTAATGCCCCTCGTCTTCTTTCACACACAAACAACAACACCTCCACAGACGAGGAAGTGAGTTTTTCAGAAGCCCTGCGCATTGTCAAGGTAAAACCCCCATCAGACCACACACAAACCTTCAGGATCATTAAACAACTTTCTGAACAGACACCGATTCCCTTCAGCAGCAGTATGCCTCGCATTACCAACACCAGACTCCGGGCCAACCCTGCGCCTCGCGGCCAGGGAGCCGCAAGCTCTGGGGGCAACACCGCAGGCCCCAGCAAGGCGCCGAAGAAGATCTCAGCCGCAGTGAAGAAGTCGTCTTCCGCTGTCAAGAAGTCATCCGCCGCACTCAAGAAGCATGCCATCAAGTATCAGAAGCCGAAGAATTCAGTCAAGCAGAACAACGAAGAAAACAAGAAGAAGTACACCCCTGAGGTAAGCAATAATCAACACATAAGAGATCCATAGAATATTGCAACTAAATGATGATGCTTTAGGAGTTGGATTTTGCCCGCGGAAAGAGTGACAATTACGCGACACTCGCTCGTGGTGTCCGGGAGGAGGCCTTTGCGCGTGCTGTGTGGAAGTACACTCCTAAGGGCCGAGTTGCTACGATCGCGAGAGAAGCAAAGAAGGTCTATGATGAGCTCCTTCCGGAAGCTATCGCAGGTTCCGTCTACGCGGCCCAACACAAGATCTACGCGGAGTGCTTTGCGCGCGCGCCGGATTTCAAACCTAAGAACTGTAAGACAACCACATATCATACAGAACAAAACCCTCAAGATACTAATATTTCCAGGAACCTTCCATGTTTTGGTGATGATGAGTTGTATCAATTGAATCAAACATCAAGCTCGGAGCCGACAGATATGGAAGATGAGAACAGAGTGAGGAAACCGTTAGGTGTAGATAGTCACATTGAGACCACGCATAAGTGGGAATACACAATCGTCTGCACCGAAAATGCGCAAGACCTAACCCCTGGTGATGACATTAAAAACCACGCCCGTAGATTACCTGGCTCCTTCATGAAACGCGACGAGGCTAACGCAGAACTTGAGAAAATCACCAGCTACGATCAATTTGACGATACCACACATGTAGTTCAGCGTAGATACACTTATGAGCACACCCCATTCAAGCTTCTTAAGGTAGAGCTCACGCTCGCTACGGGAGAGCAGCGAGTCCTCTGGGTAGAACGGCGCCTGGTCGATCTGAAGCGCGACCTGAAGCAAAGTGAGAAGAAGATGAAGAAATGGTCAGCCAAGCGTCCGCGCCTTCCTCACTACGTTGTGGAGTGCGAGTTCATACGGCAGGTGACGGCGGAGGAGCCACAGCAGCAGCGATGGGACGAAGGGGTCATGGACATGGACATAGACACAGATGTAGACGCAGTCGGCGGAGGAGCTACAGCCGTGCCTCCTCGTGAGGTCGTTGGGGGCTTCAACCGCGATATCGAGCTCAACAGGCTCCCGCTAACTACATTTACGGTCAGGGAGCTAGCCAACGAGTACGCGGCTGAGCTCTTTTTGCTACACTCGGCGGTGAGGGAGGAGACCCGCGGGCCCTACGATGACTACTGGTGGGTTCAGAGCGCGTTACCTATTCACAGGGAGGCGGAAGGCAGGGCTAAAGGCGTAGGTAGCGGTCTCTACGTTGCGGACCTGGATACGGATTATATGCGCACGAGACTAGGGTTCGATAGGCTCAGGGTGTCAGTCCACGCAGTCGACGATGTGGCAGGGCCCTTGAATATCTAGTGATGTATTTGGGGTATTACGGGGGGCCCTAAAGGGCAAGGCAAGCTATAGGGCTGGGATATAGGGCTCGATATCATGAGGCTTAGGGGGCCTTAGGGGCCTTGGGGGGCCTCGAAGGCCTAGAGTCTTCGGGGCGGGATACTGTATGATAGCGAACTCGAGAGCGCTTCTCGAGAGCGCTTCGCGATGAATTCCGAGGAGCCTGGAAATTGTGCACACTAGATCCAGTCTACAGATTAGCCTCAACTCCTAGGTATGCGGATGCGTTGATAATAGAGAGCAGCATACACAATGCCTTGTACTGAATTTGACTGGGGAGCAAGGAAACTTACTGTGATGACCATTGTGACTGGAGATAAGCTAACAACCACAAGGAAACATCCAATCAAGCAGCTAAGCAAATGTTTGAACAATGATTTTGGTAGTTAAATAAACGCTTGAAGAAACAATATAATGTGTTTATCATATAGGTATCTAGAAAGGATAAGCACATCTTTGCTGGAGGAACACGAGACTGGTTGATGATTTCAAGCAGATACAGGCTAGTAGATGCCCTGAAGTAACAGTGCCAAATAGCTTTAGCATGATGGATACATAAAAATTTGGGAAATCGTCGAGCATGCTCATGGTGTGACAAATGCGTCGGGGCGAGATGGGCATTTTTGCTGCTGAAACGAGAGGCTGGGTAACCGTCACGGCCAGAGGCAGATTAGAGTAGCACAAGGACTGGATGCTGAAGCCATGTTGATTAGATATTGTAGTAGATGATGAGTGGGATTACAATACATTGATGTCTACCTAACCTTCATTGTGCTCGACGGTTTACTGTTGTTTACAGCTAGGCCCTAACGTTTACATTGTACAGTCTGAAATGCCAGTCAGATGTATTAACAATTTGAGCTTAACGACCTACATGTCAGACAGATCTAGGCAAGACCTATTCATACTTCCCTAGGATTTGACAGTCATTCGTTGTTTATAGTTCGGCGACTATCATATGGACTAAGGACTTCAGATTGCCAGCTCGGAAGCTCGTCCTATCCATCGCCAATACTATTGCATGTCCAGTGGATATTGTGCCATTTAATAACTTCACAGCCGTTCATCAAGGTCTTAGTGGGTTCGACTACCTTTCGTCGTTTACAATGAGCACACTAGATAGCGTACAGAACAATAGATATGCCATGGTATTTGGGCAACTTAGGCTCGCATTTAATAAACCTTAGCCCCAATTAACTATAAAACTATAAAGTACATAGAAGTTCATGCTTCTGCTCATTGGGTGAGCCTTGGCTAAAGAATATGGGCCAAAAGTTTGAGGTACATCAAAGACTAGGAACGGCAGACAGGACAAGTGTTCAGATAAGTGAGGGACTTATCCATAATGTTCAGGCCATATTGACTAACTCGGGAAGCGTGTCTTATTACTTCTAAAGCATATTCAATACGTAAATAGGGTTATTTTGATTTCGTTACTATTTCTTCACTTCTTCCTTCTACTCACGCCTCTGGGCTTTTAAGCAAGACACCAAATATAATTCCATCAATACTTCTATAGCATAAACCCCCTTCCTCAAGAATTGTTGAGGGGGTCTAACACCACCCTCTTATTCTTCCGGGACAGATTGTGTAAGTTGGGAATCAGAGTCAATACAATCCTAATGCACAGCGGATTACACCGTGGCTGGAAAGACCCAAGAATCAGCGTTTCCACCAAGCAAGGGAGTGCTACAAGTACAGCATAGCCCGGGCCGATACCAAGTAATACGCAACACTTGTTGTGAACAAATTCCTGATGTTACCCGGCAGTCAATTATCAGCCACATTATGCTCTGTTGTAATATTAACCACGATTACGTCGGAGACTTGTCTTACAAATTTACTATGTTAGGTCATGTTCTGACCAGGGTTTTTTTCCCCTTCGGATCGATCTAATTAATCGAGTAGCTAACATATCTCCTCAGAGCCACACTTTTGTTCGATATCTTAATATCTAAGGGGGTGTTTAGGGTATCCAAGGATAGATTCAGGGGCAGTTCGGTGGGTTCCTAGCCATATCAAGTTGCGAATAGCTTCAAGTCAACTAGAAAGTTGATGGAAACATCCTCAAGATGGAATAACAAAAGTCTCCGTTACTTTCTCCTTGCTCTATTCTAGAAATCCTTTAGCATTTGCGTTGCCACCCTTGGCCATGGATTTCGTCGCGTCGAGCAAGTCGTCGAGCAAGCTTTTGCTGATGGGATACAACCGGCCCCACGGAACCGTTGTACTATTAAATTTCGTGGGGACATGTACCGTCAGCAATTCAAAATGAAAGCTAGGCAAACTCAAACCACCAAATACTTACCCTAGGAGTCAGAGTCCTGCATGATCAACTCCGGCGACAAGGCGGCAAACAACTCAGCATAAGCGCTGTTGACGGGCGGGAACAGCACCGCCACCTTTAGGACGAACTTGATGATAGTGCTGTCCTCGCGGTACAAGTCTGAGGCTAAGCGGCGTGGGTTGATGGGTACGCTCGTCACCGCGCGAGCGGCAACATGAGCGGCCAGTAGTCCGCGTAGCTCGGCGACAGGCTTCCCGTGGGCGAGACCCAGATGACGCACACAGCGGCGGCGGCGGCAGTGGTGCTAGCATCCCCACTCTCGAGAGCAAGGTGTCTCACCGTGTCGATAATGACCGTCGTAAGTAGTCGCGTGAAGAGGAAGGGGCCTAGTACGTTTACGCCAATGTGTACCTCGAGCCCCTGGGCGGTCTTGGTGCGAGGTCCGTCGGCATCGCTGAAGGACTGGACGGCAGCGTTGTTGAAGAGGGTATGCAGGCTAGTCTCTAATGACAGGAAGGGCACCGCGGATGCGCGGATGGCGCTCAGGTCGGCGAGGTGTAGCGGCAGGAAAACGAGAGAGCCTGTCGAGTTCGGCCAGATCCGCTGAATATCGGCAATCGCGTCGGCCACCTTTGCCTTGGGGCGGGCGATGACTTAGACTTTGGCATTCTTCGAGTATAGGTCTGTGCCTGGATTGGCGCCCATGATTATATAGACCTGGTGAATGGAGTTATTCATTTGTGCTCGTTGGGGGTTCTCATTGTAGGTATTGCGATGAGACTGGGAGTGCGATATGCTTACGTACCTTTCTACTCAGGTCGAGCATGCCATTCTTAGTAAAAATAGGCTTGGAGGGATACAGCTAAGTCCACATACTCGAGAAGGACTGCTTCGCGACTTGAGACCTAGTAATATGGAACGCCATGATGATGATCACGTTGGTCTGGGTTGCGATGGGTGAGCGTTACCCTTCTTTGTGGCTCCCAAGATGAGCTGTGAAATTTCTGTCTCATTGGGACTGGAAGGGTTTCTTGAGCAACGCTGTGTCCCCTAGATATAATAGTCAATTTGTGGTGAGTATCTGGTGGAATTCAATATGCGGCTTTTGTACACGCCAAACCGGACTAGGAGAATTAGCCACGGATCAGCCTCTCAGCGAAGAGCATTGCCGTCTGCTTTTACGAAGGACCCTATTTCCATCTCATGCAAGATGGTTGTTGGCCGTGCCAATAGCGTTCGAATAACTGCCATTGTTGTACATGTACAGTACGACGAGCAAAAGCGTGGCCTGTGTTACTGCTTCATGTACCTCGATTAACAGAAGGAATACGAATTGCTTCGAATTACATGATCATTGATTAGATGATATATATGTACGCCTCTTATACGTATACGCTTTTTGAAAGAAATGGCTATACTACAGCCAACAGCTACAACTCATCAGGGATTGAAGCGAAGCAGATATCTTTACTAGAAGTAACTGTACGGAGAATATCATACCCCCGTTCGTGTTTTAGTGTAATTCTGCGTAGCTGGACATAGCTATTTCCAGTGATAGTTCTAATAGCAGCATAATAACGACGTATGTAGCTGTTTCAGTGATCTGGCCATGCTTTGGCTGCCAATCATGTTCTTACTCGCTACAATACTACTCGTAGACACATTACTAGCACGCTGTATATAATTTACTGGCTAAAAATGTCATGGTATGTTACTATGTCCCTCGATGGGACAATTGAAATGCATCAATTGTTGGCATCCTTCCCCTATAGTACAATTATTCACAATACAGGTTGATGCTTGCGCCTAAATTTTCTGCAAAGCAACCGCAAAGGCTTTCATAGCCTTTCATAGCCTGTCTTGACCGCATCCTGTCATCTACTGACTGGCCATTACTGCATCGTTTTGAGGAAGCCATCTAAATCGAAGCTTTCCTCATACTGTCGGTTATCCCAGAGTTCTCCTAGGTCATCCGCCCATGCCTTCTTGCCTGGAGCTCTCACATCTCCAGTTTCAACATCGACCATATCCTCCTCACGCCCTTCAATGCCCCCCTGAGGTTTATCAGATATCAAGTTGGGTCCTGCATCGCCAAGATTGAAGAGATCTAAGATTTGGTCCGTGTCCATGGTTCCCTTGTAGTAATACGTCAGTAAATTTCTCCAGCGGGTAGACAAGAGGACACAACTTACCAGGCCAGCGTTCTGTTGGTTCACAACGGTGGATGCCACGTCAAGCTTGAATGCTTGAAGACTGTCTACACGTTAGAGACTGTCTACTGCGATACGAATTAGAGACTTACCTTAAGATCTTCTCTTCTAACGTGCCTCTGGTAATCAACCGATACACATTGACCACCTTCTTCTGGCCAATGCGATGGGCACGATCCATAGCTTGCAGGTCCCGCTGAGGGTTCCAATCATGTTCAACGAAGATGACAGTGTCTGCGCCCGTAAGGTTGAGACCCAAGCCACCAACGCTCGTCGTTAGGAGTAGACAATCATATGAAGGGTCCTTGTTGAACTTATTCACAATGTCCTGCCTCTTATTGGCCTCGACAGAGCCGTCAAGCCGCAGATACGAGACGGATGGGAGCAGTTGCTTTAGGACTGTGTTCTGAACCATATCCAACATCTCTTTCATTTGACAGAAGATCAAGGCACGATGCGGCTTGATAGGCTGATATAGAGGATCGTTTGAATCGGTACCTTCAACTCCAATGCCACAATCAACCAGAAGATCCTTCAGAGCGGTAAGTTTGGGAGCATGTGCTGGGTCTTCGACACTCGTTCCCTGTTTTGAAAGCAGGCGCTGTGTATCCTCGTACAACTTATTATTTGGCGTCATGACGAGTGCTGGTGAGTTGCAGAGCTTTCGCAGGTACTGCAAAGCCTGGAAGATGTGCTGCTTAGCTTCTTTGTCATCTCGGCCAGCTTCCTCAGTGAGTTTCTTGCTCTGTCTCTTAGAAAAGTCTTCAAATAACTTCCGCTGCAGATCACTAAGATCGCAATAATAGTTCTGGAGGATTTTAGGCGGAAGGTCATCAAGGACTTCTTCTTTCAGGCGGCGAAGCAAGAAAGGTAAAACCTGTTTATGTAGGGCCTCAATCGCTAAGGCTCCAGCTTCCTGTTCTTTCGAAGAAGCTTTACTGTAGCGACTGGCGGCAATGGGCTTGGCGAAACGGTCTAAGAAAACCTTTTCGGCCCCCAAGAATCCAGGCATCAAGAAGTCGAAGAGAGACCAGAGCTCTAAGACATTGTTCTGGATCGGTGTACCAGTGAGGATCAGTCGATGATTACTAATCAGCTTTTTGACCGCAATACTGATCTTTGCTTTGGGGTTTTTAATCAAGTGGCCTTCATCAAGCACAATATAGTTCCAATTCTGCTTCTCGAGCAATGCAGTGTCATTACGACAAACTTCATACGACGTTACAACAATGTCAGTCGATGCAAACAGCGCAGCTTTGGCTCTTCTCTCTGCAGGTGGGCCAACGAAAGCAGTAACGCTCAAGAATGGGGCGTATGTCTTGATCTCCTGTTGCCAATGCCCCGACAGTGTTGGGGGGCATACAATGAGAGATGGAAGTCTTCGCACGTCCGGTCCGCCAGTCTTCTTGAACTCTTCTGCCCTGTTGTAATGATCACTTGCAACAATGCAAAGGGTCTGGAGGGTTTTCCCAAGGCCCATATCGTCGCAAAGAATGCCATGAAGGTGATACTTGTTGAGGAAATGAAGCCAATTGACGCCTTCTTGCTGATAGGATCGCAGTTCAGCGTTGATCGCAACAGGTATCGTAAATGGTTCGACTTTCTTGGGATCAAGAAGTTGTGCAATGAATGTCCGCTCACGATCTCTCCCTTTCAATAGCTCTTCGGAGAGACCAGGAGGATCAGGAATGCCAGCCTCAAGGGGGACAAGTTTAACTAAGGTGGCAAACGACGTAGTTGCGATGAGACGTATGTCATTGTCTGAGTCGCTCATGCGACCTAGGACAGGTACGATAAGGAATATGACATAAGGCAAAATGCCATCTCCCATGACAGCTATCAAATGGTAGATAGCCTCAACCACACCTTGACGGAAATTCAGGTCGACGGGGTTATTGATAGAGGGTAGCACCTTCTCAACAAGAGCCGTCATGCCCTCAACAGTTATGACGCTGCAAATGGTTGCTAAACATTTTGCGGCCATGTAACGGAAGACCGATAGTTCTGAATGCAGTGCCTTTATAACAAGCGGCACCTGCTCCATGACGAACGGATGGAGTGTCTTGTCCAAGGTTGGAGTAATAGTTCGAATGACTGACATAGCATCAACTATCTCTTGGCCAAAGGGGTTTTCAGGATCCTTCGCCTCGACAGGTAGATCGCCCGAGAACGCCTTTACCAAAGGTTCTTCCATGAAAATTCTTAAGCTTGGTACGATAGTAAAGAGGTCTGCACCAAAAGTGACGGAAAGTATCTCAAGGGCTTCTTTTGCTCCACGTCGAGTAATGCGAGCACCCTTTGCTTCTCTTGCAAACTTGGCAGCATCCGACCCATGATCAACGCGATCCTCTTCCTTCTGCATCGACAGTATCACATCGGTCTTTGTTGCGTGCACCGGAAACTCAGGCGTCTCCGCAACCTCAACACACGAAAACTTGACTAGATTGGACACAACCTTGTCTGCCGGTCCTCGGCGGCCCTTTTCGGTGAATAGTTGTACTAGTCGCCCAATTGTTTCAGCAGATCGGATCTGAAGTTGTTGGTTCTCTTCAAGCTTAATGCTATCCATGATACCTCTGATCAAGGGGCTGGGTTTCTTGGGGAGAAGTTTCATTGCAATGAGGGCACAAGCAGCTGCAGCCTTGATACGCACATCGCGAGTGTCTTTAATAGACTTAGCTTCATCAATCGCCGTAATGGCAGCAACCCGAGCATCATTCAGCTGCTGACTGGCAATCAAACGTTGAGCTGGTGCCATGGCCTTCTTCAATCGATCGTAATCATCTCCAACACATTTATCGGCGGTGGTAAGGGAGAAAGCACCCGGCCCAGCTTCGGCTTCGCCTTGCACTACAACGGCAAGCGTTGGAAGTTTATTCAAGGCTACTTTACCATGGTCTCGGAAAAGATTGACGAGTTGCTGGCATTGGGATCTGACCCGCTGAATAAAGCTGACGAGATCGCGATATTGGGTAGGGCGATCGGAATCAATAATCCTCTGTAACTCTTGTACGTATCTCGACGTGTCAGCCTGTGAAGGAACACAATTTCGGGCATATTCATCGACAATTATGCATGCGGTAAGTTGTGTTGATGAATAAGAGGATGTAAATCCTGGGACTAGCGTAGCGTCGAACGAGTCTAGACTGTATGAAGGTACGAGTGACATGATCAAACCCATAGCCGTCGCAGCAGACACGCGTGATCGGACAAGAGTGTCCATGCCAACGAGATCCACGTCTCCTTGCATCATATGACCGTCAAGGTCATGAGAGTGAAGCGTGGAGGGAAGGTCATCAACTTTGGTAGACTTTCGCCGCCGCTTCGTTGCCCGCTCCCCACTGTCTTGTTCAGATCCCTTGCGCGTAACTGGTGGTGCAAACCCTGGCACCGTGTATGTGCCGCCGGAGGGCTTCTGGAATAAAGTCCCGTTCATTGGTATAGGATGTCGAGATACGCCGACCGGATGTAGGGTAAGCTGCATGAGGGCATCAATGTGTGGGGCGAATTCGCGTGCAAGGTTATCTGGATTCTTGGCTAAGCACTTCACTAGAGCAGTCCATAACTCCATAGACATGTTGAGAGTGCTCAGGTCTCGTTCCACAAGGATGTTTTGGAATATTAGACGAATGATCCTCCCGTCTAACCAGCCTTGAGACTCCTCGCCAAGACTGACAAAGGTCATTAAAGCTTTGAGGACTGCAAGTCGAACAGATGTAATTGTATGCCTCAGGAAAGGGTAGAGCCGTGGTACTAATAATGTGAAAGATCTTTCCTCGTCTTCCTCAGCGGATTTCTTCATAGCCTCGAGGACTTCCGGGAAGCTGCAGAGCGTGGCTAGAAGGTCCATGATTCTTCCCGTACTTGCGCTCAAATCATCACCTAAGCTAGAGAGACTTTCCCAAACAACGTTAAGTAGACCATCTAATGCTGTTGGCCGGAGCTTCACGAATTCCTGGGCCATAGGAATCAATGTCGCCGCACTGACAGATCTAACGTCGTCGTCGCTGTCACCTAGGCCTTTCATCACAGCTTGGACTATGCCGTCGATCATGTGGTTGTGTTGTAACAATACATCCTTTCTTACGGCCACAACGTATCGTAGACCAACCATGCCACCATGACAGACTGCCCAAACAGGTCTGTCCAAGTCAAGGTCCTGTTGCATAACCATTCTGAACAAGATTTGGTAAACGCTGTAGACAGAATCGGGCGGCACATGTTTTAAGAACGAACCTAGAGTCTGACCAACAGTCTCTCTTATCGGTGCCACTGATGTATCCGATGCATAGTCCGTGAATCGGTCCAGCATGAGTACACAGCAAAGTCGGCAAGCCATGTCATCGAGCCATCTGCGGTTAAGTGCATCATTCTCACTTCTTGACTTTCCCCTCAGACGACCTGCCCCGGCGCCATGAACACGGAGCATTTCTCGTAGGCCTAATGCTGCACCGTGACGAGTCTCCCATTGTGTGTCGAAGATGTCGACTTTTAGAAACTCACATAGACGTTCATACGGCCATTCTGACCCTTGTAGTTCATCATCGGTCTCTATTTCAGATTTGATGGGAATGACGGGTCCCTTGAACTCAGAAACGACCTTGGCATCTTCATCAACATCGGCCGGCCGTTCAAGGCTAAAGTAGTCGCTCTTTCCGGATTTCTTAGAATCGGCGTCTGGCATAGGTGTGTCATCAAACCCGTCTGACCCTGCAGTGTGAGACCGACGTATTGACAAGTCACCGAACCCACTCTTTCCTTGTGCAGCTTTTTGAGCATCCCGCTTCCGTTTACGCTTAAGCACGTTAAGCTGACGAGTACTTAACCCGGATTCTTCCGTCGGTTGGCTAGAAACAGAGTTGCTGATACTGTCTTGACGCCCAAAACCATTGGCGGGAGCTGAATCTTGGGGAGTAAGGGGGCTGGCCGATTTCTCAATAGTGATCGGGATTTCTTCATCTTCGAATCGCCTGCCTAGTAAGCCGAGTCGACCTACAAGAGTCTTCTTTTGATGGACGAGTCGCGCCTGTGGTTCTAGGCCTGCAAGCCCATAATCTACATTGCCGGTTCTGAGAAGTTCCCGGCCGTATTTGAGTATGGTAGAAACATCCAACGCCTCAGGTCTGAAGTATTCGTCTGAGGACAACGGCGATTCGTCGGCTTCCTCCTTTTTGACGACGCTAATATCTCCCAGAGGCTCTTGCTTCTTCACCGCCGCAGGATCTTCGTCATCATTGGGATCATAAAGGGGGGCATTCTCGATGATTTTGCCAAGAGCTTTAGCCGCAGTCGCCCGGGTGTCCCAATCTTTATGACGAAGATAAGGTACTACTCTGGACAAGAGATTGAAGAGTTCTTCAGGATGCTGCTTCTGCCAGTCAGCTAATTGGTTGACGGCAGTATCCTTGATCAGCTTCGTGCTGCCTGTCTCCAGGATGCTAGATAGAGGTAAGCGATGAGACCGTAGAATTGAAATTCATGAAAAGTATTCGGCCAGTTATCGTTATTTTATAAGAGATGACATAAAATAAGATACGGTAACCTTTACCAACTACGTTGGATTGCGTAATTTGACTCCCGTACTTAGAAAGAACAAAATACCACTCACGTGACAAGACGATCAAGTCTGTGGTACGGGCATTGCATTAGTCTAGATCCATGATTGATAAAGGTAGTATGAGGGTAGGTATCACTCACCTGGACGCCATTTTCACTAGTCGCGCCGACGCTGGAGTGCTACTATGCTGACGAAGGTCATCTCATACTCGTAATCTATAGAACTGGAGTTAGTACTTCCAACTAATGACCCATGTATGTACTGTATCCACGCTGCTACTATAGCATAAACATAGGATAGTCTGATAATAACAACCAAGGCGATGTTGAAGTCAGGTTCTGCGACTTGGGTACACACATGCAATGCTAGTACGGATACGAACGATGTGTCGTGATTGGCCTTGTTACTTGTATAGCTACTGGCCAATAATAAATCAGACGCCCCTGCGTGTGACCTTGAGACTCGGGTACCTTGGTCTCACAAGGTCCTATACGCCTTTTCAATATTGACAAATGGGAATCGAAGATGGATCTGCGGAGGCTAAAGGCGCTGGTGGAAGGATGGCGGCTGGGATCACACTTGTTTTACCCACGGAGAATACCAATAATCATGGATGCACCACGGTGACACACCAGCCATGATATTGGGAAGAAACAAGAGGTGGCAGACGAGTGTTATACAAGATGATATGTTATGGCGGCTTGGATTCAAGGCAAGGCTTAGATGAATGTGTATGTCGGAATATCATACTTACTAATAATTGCAGACAGTACCGAGAGACCAATGATGGACGATATAGCAGCCAAGGCCCACTGTAGTTTAGCTCAGAGAAGTACGTAGACCGATTCCAGTGTATGGAGAATGGAGAATGAGGAAAGAGAATTAAAAGAGTATAGAGGTAATAAGATGTCTTAGAAGACCTCAGGAATTGAAAAGAGGAGAAATATAAGCCTGTCCCGTGCTTCTCACAATAGGTCGAAACGTCGTAGTTTGTATTGCTGTAGTCTCTATTGTTGTATGGTGAATAGGCACGTTGACAAGCCTCGGACTGGGGATGCGCGATTACCTAAAATAGGCCTTGCGATGGTCGAATCATTGAATGCAGACAGGTCAGGATGACTGGTGGTGGTGCGTGCACGGTTGATTGAGCTTGCCAAGGTGGTTGTGGTAGTTGGGGGCTGGAAGGCCTAGGCCTGTCAGTAGAAGGATGTGCAGCAGTAGCAGCAAGTCGTCGCAGACGAGGGCACGGCTTCCTTAATATTCCTGTACCTATGGATACTTTTATACACGTTTGGGCCTTCTATTTGGGGTCCTGTTGGCCTGAGCTCCAACTGTAAGGTGGCCACCTTTCCTAGTTTGGCATGTTCGCCAGATGAAGCCAGCTGCCAGTCTGAGCTAGGCCTGTCATTTTCCTCTACCTAATGAGCGCAAGGTCCACGCGTTAAGCCTTTCTAAAAAACCAATTCAAAAGACATCCTGTCTTAACAAACAACTCCTTTCGCTGGCGTCATGATCAGTATAAGCGCACACTCCCCCAGTATTCTATACACAATTACAGATACTAATACACTTGTGTTTCCATTAAGATGTAGTTTCCCGTTAGGATTAACTATACAGGTGAATAGGAAAGGGTTACTGTTATCGTACCTCATAGTCGTGGGGGTAGTTTGAGCTCTTACTCGTTGGCTTCTCTGCTCAGGTACTTTCCCTCTTCAGACGCGTGCTTCTCGCTTAATTCCTTAGCGTCAGCTCCCGCGCTAGAGCCGTCAGGGCCCACCCTGCCACCTTGAGCAAAAATATGGTGGCTTGTTGGAATGACGATCCTGTTCCACGTCCGGGATCCGGCTCTCGAGTCATTAGTCGAACCGGTGCTAGAAGGGCCAATAACCTAATCGCTGTTCCTGAAGTTTCCATAGGCTATCTGGTAGGTATATCTACCCTGTTTTCTGTGTTTTCTTGATCTTAGATCCTAGTGGCCGTCTTAACAGGCAGACAGGCTGGTGACCTGCGAGCTCTGTGCCGCAAGCTTGGCGTGATCGACGAAATTGCCCGGGAGTTACGGGCGACGATCAAGACACCAATGAGAAAGTCGGTGTTAGTGCTAGTTGCAAATTACGATACCTTATATTACGGGAAGGTGACTATCTTTTATTGAAGCTTTTGAGATGAAAAAGAGACCGTCGCTGTTTAGTCTAACTCCTTGACACTATTCTAGCTATCTACGGGTATGCTCTTCTAATATATTACTTCAGTTCAAGTTCTCCGTTTTTGTTGTAGTTATCTCAAAAGCTATTACCCATGAATGCATCGGGGGAACAGGGCTATTTTAGAACTGGTGATATCAAAGCAAAGCTTAAATAGATTCCTGCTGCGCTGCTGTTAATCATCTATATGACCGATCAAGCTTCCCAGGGCATGTGATAGCATCTTCCCTGCAGATGGTGATGTCTTTTCAAGGAACGCTCCTACGTGATGCACTCGTAGTGGCAGCTTACAGCCTCATAAATACCTCAAGATGCCGTCGAATGGTAAGCCGGGCAAACGTGAAAACGCTGCAGTAACTCTTCAATTTATCTACTTATGGTCCAATTCCCATCTACTTCAGTCTTGTAGTGTATGCGTATCTTGATTGCCGTTGGTCTGCCCGCCAATGCGCATGAAATGTTTCATGCCCAAGTCATGTGTCTCTCTACAAATCGAGATCTGGGGTAGACTGCCATTAGTCGCAACACGTTCTGTATGAGAGATCACTGATCAAGGTGGCTTCGTATGTACACGTAAGAGGATTGCGATTTCAACGTCTTTAGAATACGCAGTAGTGTGAGGGGGCAGGAGTCAATTAGATACACAGCTGACTGTTCCTGCTCCCTCTGTAGTTGAAAGAAGGGAGCAGTTGATCTGTCAGGTCTGTCTGTGATAAGACAGATCTCAGGGATCTTGCACAGTAGCACGGGTCCTGCCTGCCTGTCAGAGTTGCAGCGGAGTGGCTTCAAGCTCCTGGGATGCTGCATCAATAAGATGATCAATACCTCCTCCTAGCAGGATCGGGCTAGGAGGATTGAGTTGAACCTTATTAGCGGACTGTTGCGAAACTTAATGCAGCTAGTTAGGTATACTGGTACTTGTTTCATGTACATAGATGATAGCATCACCTTCGTACAGAACAGAGGATCTGTCAAATGAAAATGCATAGCCATTTAGATCTTTTATTAAAATTTTCAATGGTCGTGATCAAACAAACATGAAGAGCCCACCTTTCTATCTCACCCATGTTACTGTGTATTGTATGTACAGCAGGGATTATGACCTAGACAAATTCGATTGAATGATTGGACCCAAAAAGCGTCGAGGAAGCCAAGACCAAAGATGAGGCTGAGCCGCTGAGGGTCTGGCTGCACGTGACTGTGAATTGATTGCTACTGGTAAGCCACATTTACATAATCACATAATGTGGCTTTCTCATCTGCCAATCTACGAGTTCCCCACTGGATCTGTTCAAGCCACCCCACCCCATTCATCATCTCGCGCTTCAAACGCGTCGAGAACACTTTACGTGACAACTTTTGGTCTTACGGGTGTTTCCGATTCACATCGTAGCAACACTCCCAAGACTCGACGCCGTCATCCGAGCCCCTTCCGCGACGAACATTTTGATATCGAGATCGAGCTGCCCGACTGGCAGCACCTACCGCGGCCATGTATATCAAGCAGATCATCATCCAGGGCTTCAAAAGGTGCGCGCAAATGGACTTGACAAGATGTGCGGAAGTCATTCGGCATAATGCTAACATCCGACCAGCTACAAGGACCAAACGGTGATGGAACCCTTTTCGCCGGGCACGAATGTTATTGTTGGTCGAAATGGGTCGGGCAAGAGCAACTTTTTTGCCGCTATTCGATTCGTGTTGAGTGATGCATATACGCAAATGAGTCGCGAAGAGCGCCAGGCATTGTTACATGAGGGTTCCGGTTCGGCTGTCATGTCTGCCTATGTCGAAGTCATCTTTGACAATAGCGACGACCGATTCCCCACCGGAAATAAGGAGGTTATCCTCCGGCGAACTATTGGCCTGAAGAAGGACGAGTACTCACTCGATAAGAAAGTCGTCACCAAGACAGATGTCACAAATCTACTCGAAGCTGCCGGTTTCTCGAGGTCTAATCCTTACTATATTGTGCCACAGGGTCGTGTCACAACCCTTACCAACATGAAGGAGTCCGACCGATTGAATCTACTCAAGGAGGTGGCCGGTACTCAGGTCTATGAATCTCGTCGAGCAGAGTCACTTAAGATCATGACAGAAACAAGCAACAAGAGAGAGAAAATCGACGAATTACTTGATTATATCAAGGAACGTCTCAGCGAGCTGGAGGAGGAGAAAGAGGAGCTACGCGGCTACCAAGACAAGGACCGTGAGCGTAGATGCTTAGAGTATGCATATTATCATAAGGATCAGCAAGCTGTCCACGAAGCTCTAGAAGAAATTGAGGAGTCACGTCAAGGTGGCATTGAAGACACGGACGAGAATCGCGAAGCATTCAACGCGGCGGAGAAAGTCATTGCTACACTAGATGCTGAGATACATAAGCTCCAGCAGCAAATGGAACTCCTTCGCATAGACCGTCGAACACTTGACGAGGACAGACGAGAGAGCGCCAAGGCTAGAGCAAAAGCCGAATTAGCTGTCAAGAGCCTGCGGGACAGCATGTCTGCTCAGAAGCAGGCCAAGCATCAACACGACGCCGAGCTAAGCGAGGTGAAAGCCGCGATAGCCAGTAAAGAGGCTGAACTAAAGACACTGGCACCCCAGTTCGACAAGGCGAAGCAGAAAGAGGCTGATATAAAGCAGGCCCTAGACTCGGCGGAGGCCAGCCGGCAGCGTCTCTTCACGAAGCAAACACGGAGTAGTCAATTTAAAAGCAAAGCTGAGCGAGACGCATGGTTGAGAAAGGAGATCAATGACCTGAATATGACATTAGGTCAACAGAAAGCGAATCGTCTTGATGCGGAGGAAGACGTCAAGAATATTCAGGCATCTATTCAACAGCTAGAGGACGAGATTGCGACCTTGCGACAGAGAAACGAAGGGTTTGGTGGTGACCGAGCTGCGCTGGCTGAAGAGGTCAGCAACGCAAAAGACGCCTACGACAAACTTAGCGAAGAGCGAAAGTTACTTCGCCGAGAAGACGACAAACTGGACACCATCATTTCAAATGCCCGAAGCGAGTTGGAGAGAGCAGAGCGAGGCCTATCTCAAACCATGGACCGCGTCACCTCTCGAGGTCTAGCAACTATTCAGCGATTGAAGCGTGAGCAAGGCATCCCTGGCGCGTATGGTACGCTTGCAGAGCTTTTGAATGTCAGCGAAGCATACCGTTTGCCCGTGGAACAGGTTGCCGGGGCTAGCTTGTTTCATTACGTGGTTGACAATGATAAGACTGCTACGTATCTAGCCAATGCGCTCCAGAAGTCGTACGGAGGTCGGATCACATTCATGCCGCTTTCTAGATTGAGACCTCGGAATGCAAATCTTCCCAGGGCTAACGACGCGGTCCCGTTGCTCAGTAAGATCGAGTACGACGCTGAATATGAGAAAGCGTTCCAGCAAGTTTTTGGCAGCACAATCATTTGTCCCAGTCTAACTGTCGCTGGCCAATACGCGCGAAGTCATGGTGTACATGGTGTTACTCTAGATGGAGACACTACAAATAAGCGCGGTGCTATGACCGGTGGCTATATCGATTCCCGAAAATCCCGTTTGGAAGCTGTCCGGGCTGTGAACAAGTGGAGGGAAGAGTACGACCAACGCCAGTCGGAAGCGCACGAGATTCGAAAACAGATAGAACAGAAGGAGCAGGAAATAAATCGTGCGCTGGGTGAAGAACGCAAATTAGCGCAAAGACTTCGACAGATGGAAGATGGCTACGGTCCACTGCGAGCCGAGTTGAATGCTAAAAACAGCCAGGTAGACCGTGAGAGAGATCGTCTTGAGGCAGCAATCAAGCGACGAGACGCGGTCGACAGGAACATGAAGCAGTTTGGCGACAATCTAAGTGCTTATGAGGCGGAGTTGGCCTCGGACTTCAAGAAGGCCTTGACGGCTAACGAAGAGAAACAGCTGGAAAGCTTGGGTGCAACGGTGCAAGGACTACAGAAGGAATGGAACGAAGTCAGCAGCAGCCGGAGAGATCTTGAAAGCCGCAAGCGAAAAATTGAGCTGGATCTCCGAGCGAACCTACAACTCAAGCTTGACCAGCTTACTAGTCAAGCTCTTGAGACTGCTTCTAGTGGTGGTGGCAACTTGAAGGAGGCTCAACGAGAGCTTGAAAAGGCTCAAACGACCGTAGCCTCGGTGGAACGCAGCATTCAAGCGAACGACCAAAAAATCGAATCTGCCAACACTAAGATAGCGAGCCTAGAAAAGCAAAAGACTGAGAAGCAACAAGAGCTACAGGAGCTCGAGAGGGAGATCCACAAGCAGCAAAAAAGAATGGAGAAAGACATTCAAAGGAAGGCTCTGTTAACGGCCAGGGCAACAGAGTTAGCCAAGAACATTCGTGACCTTGGTGTCTTACCCGAAGAAGCCTTTGAGAAATACGAAAGGCTCGACCATAAGACCGTAAGTACAGCCCGCGTGAGTCAGTCAAACAATGTACATAGTGAGTTAACCTTGCATCACAGGTCGCCAATCGGTTGAAGAAAGTCAACGATGCACTCAAGAAATACAAGCATGTCAACAAGAAGGCCTTTGAGCAGTACAACAGTTTCACCAATCAACAAGACCAGCTCCTCAAGCGTCGTAAGGAGCTAGACCAGTCCCAAGAGTCGATCGAGGAGCTAGTTGCTCATCTTGACCAACGCAAAGATGAGGCAATCGAACGGACGTTCAAGCAGGTATCCAAGGAATTTGCCACCATCTTCGAGCGCTTAGTACCTGCCGGTCATGGCCGTCTGGTGATACAACGCAGGGCCGACCGACGACTCGACCCTGATGACTCCGATGAAGAGCAACGAACTAGTGTAGAAAACTACACAGGTGTCGGCATCAGTGTTTCGTTCAACTCAAAAGTCTTAGACGAACAACAGCGCATTCAGCAGCTTTCGGGTGGTCAAAAGAGTCAGTACAATCATTCAGTCCGATTTCAGTGTCCATAGACTAACAGGTGTAACAGGTTTATGCGCTCTATGTCTAATCTTCGCCCTCCAGCAGACGGAATCCAGCCCCATGGTCATCTTCGACGAGGTCGATGCAAACCTGGACGCGCAATATCGGACAGCCGTCGCTGGGCTTCTCGAGTCCATCTCCAAGGAGGCCGGCACGCAGTTCATTTGCACGACATTCCGACCGGAGATCGTCCACGTCGCTGACAGATGCTATGGTGTTCTCTTTAGGAACAAGAACAGCGCCATCAATTGTGTCAGTAGGGAACAGGCCCTTGACTTCGTCGAGGGCCAGGCGCCACGGTAATTTTGTGGAGGATTATTGCGTGGGTGGGGTTTACGTGGTCTCTGCAGGAGTTGATATGGGATTGCTTGTGTTGGACTGTATCATATTGGGGGTTCTCCAAGTTGGCTTCACAAGTCACTGCCCGATTGTTGCATAGCTTACGATGTTGAAGATGCTAATGGGTTTCGTTTATGCTATACCTTTTATATGAGATTACAATTCAGAGAAGGGGCATGACTGTTTTCAGAGTCGTGCTTCTAACCTCTGACCATTGAAACTGCTACAACTGGCTACGGTATATAGATCAATGTAGTCCGTTCATCAAGAGTCCCCACTTGACTCTCCGAGTCAACCACATCCGTATTCATCAGTACATGCTGCAGTCCTCCTTTCTGAGAATGTCTACAGGATTGATAAGTGGTGATAGATCACAATCAAAAGCATAATGTGTATTAGACGAGCATTTGCTCTATCTTTAATAACTTGGTATGCGTCAGTATGCGATAGTCAAAGGGGCCATAGTCAATACCAAACTTCATCTCGATTCCCCCTATACTTAATTCAAGCCGGACTGAATGACCGACTCTGCTAGCCTTCGATTGGCAATACCGAGTTCACTCTCGAATTTATCTTTACTACTCCCGTCACCTTAATAGATTATGCCAATATCGGTACACTCAGTCTCATGATGTTCGTTCTCTCACTCGAGACCGGACTTACGTTTGAATTCCTTATTGCGTCCATTCTTGGACTCGTTTTTCATCTGAAAATGTTCAACCATCATATATGTAGAATCTGTTTATTCAGTTAAAAATGATAGTTCAGCAGAACAATAATCAGAATGATTATCTATTTAGATAACAGTTCATTTCCTCGATTGAAATAGAAAGAGACCATCAAATTAGGCGGAGGTAGAACATATCGGTACATACTGAGTACATATAAAGAGACATCCCAGTCCCATTGGGCAGTATGGCTTCGGATGAAGAGTGCTCAACATTGAACAAACTTCTGCTGTATCCCCTTTTCACGTGGATCCACTGCAAGTCCTTGTGACAAAGATATATGTATATGCCCAGATAAAGACCATGGTTTGTCATTATACAGGCACATTGGATGAAACAATGTGAGAAAGAAATTGAGTATCTGGATTTGTGTTAGGTTTGCATATATGGATCAGAGAACCCTAACAAAGGACAAGGTCAAGCAATCATCTACACAGTCATCTCATAGAATCCCGAGATTCCTTTGTAATGGAAGGAGCATCTTTCTGCCTGCATACTTCCATCGTAAGGCCTCACAATGCACGGTCCCATTGATGGCAAACAATGCCACATATATTTCATGCTGCCTCATATTCCGATATAAATCGTGTAGTAGTCCACCATTCTCTATCACTGGTAGTCCATCATTCCCACTCCCACATCAGCCGAAATAGAATCCACCTCGGTCAACCTCCACACCAGCAACACTTTTCTTTCTCCTTCGCTTTATCATCAAGCAAATTCACTACCATGTCTACTATCGGCAGCAAAGATGGTCGGAGAAGGCTCGTGGACCCATCCGCTTCTCCCTCACCTGCACCACAACGCAACCAGACGGCAGATACTCGTGGTGCTCAGGGAGCTACTGGCAATGTCGCCATCACTACTCCGGATCCCAACGACGAGGAAGCCATTCGCGAAAACAGGGAGCTGGTCCGCCTCCAAGGCTTTCGTACCAACGTAACCGGTGCCACCCTTGCCAACTTAGCTAAGATAGCCAAGGAAGCGCCGGAGACTCTCCAAAATCAGCCTGTCGTCGCCTTTGAGCCCTTCTACTTCTTCTTCTACGGCTCTCTGCAGGACCCGAACACCCTGCGTTTAGTATGCAAACTCCGCTCGACGCCTATTCTCGCACCTGCATCCATCAAGGACTGGCGAATTATGGTCTGGGGCCCGTTCCCGGCTCTGGTGCCTCAGAGGGAGAATGAAGACATCGAAGTCAAGGGAATGTACTGGAAATGCGAAAAACCCCAGCACGTGGTGGATCTGGCCTATTACGAGTCGGACAACTATCGCTTACAGCACTGCAAGATCACCACAGAGGACGGACAAGTGCTAGAGAATGGACGCACATTCGTGTTCGACGGCGATGAGAGTGACTTAGAGGAAGCAAAATGGTCACTGGAGAAATATTTGAGCCGGAAGAATAATTTTGGTATGTTCTGGCAACAGTAGAGAAGATACAGACAGAACATGGTAGCGGAGGGTATGAACGCTAACAGGTTTCGGCTTTTCGAGTTGTGCACGCAAAATACCTTGCTGACGGATGTCGTAAATGCCCACTCAATCGAGGTATTATACTGACTTAATGCAAGTAGTTGCAAGTTTAGCACAATTCATGCCAATATCAAGTTTCGTGCTATACAGTGAAGCTGTACCAACGTCAATGGTCCGTAACCCTTGAATCCTAGTGACCTCATAAAACCAAGCAATATTGGAATTCCTCCTCACTGTAGACCGTATAAAGTTGTCAGGACCTACCTAGCCTTCAAACTCAAGATAGAAATGCTGCTGAGTCCAGGCAGCAATGAGTTGAGTCTCGAAGTCAAGATCAGAAGGACAGTAGGTAACAGTATCACCTAGGTAGACACGATTTATTATAAGTTAATCCGTCCCTATCTAGCACTTACAAGATCATGCAGGGAACCGACGGCGGTCTACCTACGCATACATTAGGTACCCGAGTGTCAAAACGGTGTGGGGTTGCGGATGATGACCAAATAAGCACCTACCTAGGCTGCTAGGTACCTAAAGTACCTTAGGTATTGACACCACGTGCTTGAGAACCTGGAATTGATAGAAGTCTATTAGGTAAGCATTTATGTTGTGGCCGAAAGGGAGCGGGCCGAGAATGTTCTATGTAGGTTACGATAACGCATGATAGGTAAAGTACATACGGATGTATAAAGTACCTCAAAGCTTTAGGTACCTAAGATCGCGGGGCATGGTCCAAGCACATGCCCCGCAGCCTTGATAAGTAGGTAAGTATGCACAAAGCATACAACATCGAGGTAACTTCTATTGATTTCTTAGCAACTCTTCAACACATTCTCGAGAATTCAGCCCTCTCGTCCGATCTTCAAAATGCCTCTAGACTATAGCAAGTGGGTAAGTAACAACTGTTTGTTCCGAATGAATACCTCGAATGCCTGAGTTCCCGCCAACTAACTGACGTCTACCTTTTGTTTTTCTAGGATAATCTGGAGCTCAGCGACGACTCCGATATCGAGGTCCATCCCAACGTTGACAAGCGCTCCTTCATTCGCGCCAAGCAGAACCAGATCCATGCCGAACGCCAGCAGCGTAAATTACAGATTGAGACGCTGAAATACGAACGTCAGATCAACGATGACTTGATGAAGCGCATATCAGGGCTCCTCAACGCCCTCAAATCTCATGCCGCCGAGGCAGAGACTCGGAACCCTGCAGAAGTCGCTTTCCAAGCTGTCATGGAGTCTGCCGGGAACCCAGAAGACGACAAGCCGCCAACTCGACCCGAGGGTGTTCATGCCCAAGTAGAGCAGCCACCATCCTACACGAAAATGATGGCGACACTGTTGGACCAGGTGAACAAGGCGCTCGATGAGAAGAAACCAGAAAACCGCTACACTGCTATGGTCGACGAAATCGGCGACCACCTGAGCAAGGTACAGGATCTGCAGAAGCAACTGTTCGTGAAGCTAGCAGAGCTGGAGAAGGAGGAAAGTAAGAAGATCACAAGCGAGGGTATCCATACAGGATTCGATAGCTCATTTGTCGCCAAGTCAACACCGTCGACGTCTGGAGCGAATAAGACTGATGAGAGCAAGGTTGAGCTTTTGAATCCTAACTTCTCTACGTCTAAACCGGACGAAACCAAAACATCACCAAAGACAGCTACAGACGAAGATGACGATGGTGAGATCGAAGCTTCGGCAGATGGGCGAAAATTCGCCAACATCAAGGCCGACAATTATCGAGAAAGCAACTCTTTCATCGGGGCACATCCACATATTCTGTCGGAGAAGGAAACCGATGGTATTCTCGTTATGGCATTCGATGCACAGCTCGACGGCAAGGAAAACTTTGCACGACAGTGTGTCCACCAAGCGCTGCTCCTGCAGTACTGTCGCGCACTGGGCAAGGATGGTGTCGCTATGTTCTTCAAGCGCATCACCACCAAAGGACACCAAGCGCAGGCCGTCTTCTACAAGGACGTCCAGGACACGTATTACAGGATAAAAAACCGAGCGGCGGAGATCAATGCCCAGCGGGCGGCCGAAGGTGGGTCTGGCGAGGGGGTGGAGCAGATCCAGCTGCACGCCGTCGAGCCGGGCACGGAGATCAAAATCAGGATCCCGCCTGAGAATAGCGAAGACGAGGGCGAGAAGAAAGGACGCCAGATCTTCGAGGCATTCACGCCCGAGATGCGAAAGGCGTTGGAAACCGGAAGCCTAGATAAGGTCAACGAGGTGTTTGGCAAGATGAAGGTCGAGGATGCCGAGGAAGTAGTCGGGCTCCTAAGCGAAGTAAGTTCACCTACGATATGTCGAGGCGTGAGCGCACGGGTTGCTAACAGGTCCGCAGGCTGGCATCTTGAGCTTGGAGGAGCAGATAATAGACGCTACTACGGACGAGGGTAAAAAGCACCTCAAGGAAATGGAGGAACAAGCTGCTTTGGAGTCGTACGCAGACGATCCCGAGTGATTGCTGTCTCTATTTTTATTTTCTTTTGGTTATATAGTGCCGTGGTAGGTCTCTGATTAATATGGTTAAAAAGATAATAACGGAGACATCCTCAACCTCACCAACTCAGCAAAACCGATCCTGCAGTGATGAACGGAAAGATGCGCGGGCATAATCCATTCCCTAGTATTAAAATCAGAAGGCATGTCAAAGAGATATCTATAATACTATACGACAGGTTTCTGAAAGTTTCCGTTAAACCTTGCACAGTATTTGATATATACCCAGTCTGATACTGATATTCCGTCTCGATTTTCTGTCGCATGAATTATTGACGCTTTGGTACTGAAAGATGTCTGGCTCCTTACTCCAATTCTTAAACGAGACATGTCCCTTGATGGATAGAGTTGTCGTCACAACAAATAAAATCGCTCATTTGTAAAATGACTCCTCGCGAATGAAAGGCAGCAGCAGCGCTTTCCCCTCCAAAGCACCCTTGACGAGATGTCACATGCACGGTTCTCCAGGTGGTGGTGAGTAAATACATAGGTGCTCACATCTCCAAATGGGCTTTCCTCTGTGTGGACAGATGATCATGAAGCCAGGATACGCTCATCCCTCCTTCAACTGATTGAAACTGATTGGATAAATGCAAGACGTCTCAGCTCCGAGTGTCGCCTCGAGCCAGTCAAAGAGAAATACGGTGTAAGACGTTGATGTTAGGTGAGGACCCTGGAACTTTAGTTGGCAAAGGAATGAGTGAACCAGGCAGAAGCTTGACAATAGAAGGTGGACAGTCACCTCTTCGAAAGAATCCCAGTCTTTTTCATCAGCGAATCAGAAAGCACCCATGTCATTGATCGAATCTTCAGTGGCGTTGGTTTCACCGACTTCCAGGAGTCGAGGAGCGGCCCTGGAGCCGCCATCGCTTGCAGCAACGTCGTTGTTACCTGGTAGTGTGCTTAGGCAGACTGAGGCGTAGCATTTCGCCTTAGATTTTGAAATTGTAACACCCACCCAATACACTCAATGCACATAGGGGCCTTATCAATTACCTACGTACAATTGGATAGTTGACAAGACCCTTGTGGAACCTACGTACCGCTACATGTACGCATAGGGGTTGAGCGGCTCATATCCGTGAGCGGCTCAGAGAAATGAGTCGCTTCCACCTTTTGAGCAGCAAATTGCCGCTTACATTTACTTCAGCGATACGGTTGTGAGACGTTTCATCAAAGCAACGTTCTGTCATTTATAAGCCACTTCTCTTATATTCACGTTGAAAGAAACTGAGCCCCAACCTTTCCCCTCAACTATCTCAGCCGCTTACTCTTGTAAGCGGCAAATTTGCAGCAAATACACCACTCCCAGAATTTCCAATGCATGTAATAATTGATTAACTTGGCCGTCACTGTTTTGGTCCGTAATATAGAGGTTAACTTTACTTGGTTAACATGTCGTAATAGGTAGTATCGCTCCAACTCGACTTTCATTACGATTATATAACATGAAGCGCATCGTTTAGCATATTTATAAAAAAGCTTGCTTATATCTAGTTGTTTGGAGCTGTGTTTATAGATATTATAAATTATTTTCAATATTGCTCTTTAGCCAGAGTCGATCAATAAAGCATAACTGAATTGTAATGGTAGGGTTACCACAATAGGAAGCAACGAGAATACGCAGATACGCCTAGGTTCTCTATAAGTTCTTACAATGAATCCCCTTTCTCTGGAGCAGATTAAGCCATTTAATCTATTTAGTTCCTTGACAACACCTCGCTCAAGGTCATTTATAAGAGTCGAAGTATTGTTTGCCAGTTAAAGTTCGAGCTAGTTCGTAGGAGACTCAACGTCACTACACGAGAGGCGACTGGGATATAGAGATTGATCTGGCTAATGCACGATTGTTTTTACAGGCACTAACTTCAAAGAGCGCTTTCCCCTCCTTCCTTACAGATTTCAATATATTTTATAGCTGTTATTAAATGACCTGTGGGTGCATGTAACTTAGAAAGTGTACATTCTCCAAGAAACAACCTTCGCTTCAACCAAGTTTGTGAAAAGTTTGATTTCTACTTCAGCGTTGCTAACGTTGAATACCACATCTACTATTCCCTACCAAATATTAGAATCGCGTAAAGTATTGAATTCTAGGATTTAGTGGACTCAACAAAGGAGAATTACCTGTAACCACAAAACAGGGACATCTAATATAAGGCAATCGTTCGTACAAACCACCTCGGCCAATAGCTGTTATAACCGCCATGCAGATCCTCCATTTGCCATCACCCCCGCTGTAATTTTCTTCGATCGTCCTAGTCCAGAAGGCCAATGTCTGTTTATCGACGTTCTTGCTGTGGCCAATGTCTATCAAAAGCTGGCAGTGTGAGTCGCCGGGTTCGAAGTCAGGGACAGGATCGGAGTTACCGACGAGGGAAAGGATACCAAAGCAAGCTACTCGTCCATCTCGGCACCCTAGGTTACGGCTCCTCGGAGACTCGGAGTCTATTTATGAGCTAATGAAAATTATGCGTTGAACCTATAAGCCCTTGGTGTCCATGTCCAAGAGGTTTAACTGCAAGGAGGTATATAGCTCCTCCGAAAGCCATATTCTTAAATCGTAATATATCTTCGGGTTATTTTTATTTGAAAAGTAAACTATACAACCGGCATTTAAAATATATTGTAGAAAAAAAAGGGAAAAAAAGTATGATAAAAAAGCCCGATAGCCAAATAACTAATCATCAAGTCATTTTGTATACCTAGGGCATTATACTTTATGATTCTTTCTTGTTTCCTTTATATCCCTTTTCACTTAATGGCACTGGGTAGACAGTTTATATGCTTAGAAATATACATATATTAATATTACGATACAACCTTAGTAGTGTGCCTGCTTATTTCCTCATGTTCATATTTTGAATCACTAAACAATATTAGTTTATGGCCCCTTAGAGTAGCGCCCTTATTCTAAAGCTTTACTTAGTTAAGCCACGTGTATCTTTGATTTTCTGTTCCCTAGCCCTCGTGATTAATTTGACCTCTCGCGGCATGATTAAATGGTGTATCTGAAGATACCGCACATTGATTATATGCGCTAGTTATCTATAGAATAGTTAAGTGAAATGTTCGTTCCCCATACAATGTTACACGCCGGTTGGGCAAAGTGGATCAATCTGGGGCTAATCCGGGGACGGCGTTAGCTGTTTTAGGGTCCGTAATGCAGATCTAGTTGTTGGATTTGACTTCACTACCAAGTTCCTCTCGTAGAATCACTGTTGCCTAAACCTAAGGTCCCTAGATACTGAGAGCGAATCCCGCACTATTTAATTTATACAGGGCAAACAATGATGGGACTTCCCTGTAGCCACTCACGCCCTTCTGATAAGCCGACAAGGTTGTGTAATTGAAGAAAGTACCAATTATAACTTTTAGGGTTAAACTACTTCTTGTAAGATTATATCAAACCCAACTGACTCTAAGATACCATTTCAAATACTTCAAAAATGAAGGCTTTTAGCCATAAACTCGTTAGCCCTGTATTGATATCCTCTCTTCTAAGTCCACCTCATCTTAATGCTCCCTGATGTAAGTCTGTGACAGGTGTGGTAACATCAGAGTGTTTAAGCCCCTTATATTTCTGCTTAGTTCCTAGACTATGAAGAGCAGCTGCCACTATTATCATAACGAGGATCCTGTGACGGGCAAATGTGTCACACGGCTATTGGAGCCAAGACCTGTTAGAAGCTATACGAGATGCAGAAATGCTGCACGAGTATATATATTAGGTGCTGATAGATGTTATTCGATACTGTTGGAATGCATGACTGCCTAACAAAAGGTATAATCACCAGACAGCGGCTACGTCGGCAACAGATAAGATACGTACCAGGAATACGTACTGCGGCAGCAGGTCTATAAAGACCTGTCGCCGACCCTTAGACTCAGATTGAAACTTAGAACCATAAGCACCCTCAGAGGCCCTAGAGAATTATTAGCTGAATTGATATATTCCAAGCCCTGATTACAGCCCTTGTCACAAAATGCGTATAGCGGGCGCTGCTAAGGCAAAGCTCGATACTGCGTATTACTAACGATAAAGAGGAAAAGGAGGAAGAAAAGGAATCCAAGTACAATACAAGAGTCAGTAGGTATCGGCTACTAGTGTACACACGGGCGCGCTGCTGGCCCGTAGCGCCAACGAAGCTCACGATCGGAGCTCAAGCAGCTAATTTAACTGAATACATCAACAGGCTCTAGTCCTGTAACAGATACATTGATTTCGCCTGGAATCAAGATAAATACCGGTGCGGGGGGCTGTGTTAATGTATATCAGCCGGTAGAGATGGAATGTTTCACCATGTTAGTATTTTTAAATAGTATGGAAGGCGAAAACTCGTAAGCTGCAACTTAGCTAGAAAGGGCGACGATTGTACCAAACCCCCAAATAATGACTAGATAACCAAGTGCCATATGTAAATTAAAAAGGGAAATCAAGTCATGTAATTCGAAAAGTAGGTTCTACGTCAAGGTTGATTCAAACACCTCGGTCTAAGTCAACAATGCTTTTTTTATTCACTTGGAATGGGTTGGGCCATGACATTATGTAACCTAACAGATAATCCAGAAGTTCAGATACCATGTGATTGTATTAGCCTTGGGTACTAATGGATATACAGCTCGTGCAGGAATCATATTCTAATGTTGTAGAGGATTATGTATTCACTATGTAAGCAAAGACTTAAACTACAGGGTACTAAGACCCACCAGGTACTGAAGTAAAATAAAGAGCATGTGAGGCTCAATGCAGTACCATGGTCGCGTTACCTAGCAATTGCTACATCTCAAAAAAGGAGGCTTTGTAGGAGGAGTGGGATGAAGGAGGTCGGGGTCCTACAACGGAAAATACTTTGTGATGGGAGTCTCAGGAAGTTTAATCCCTGCGGATCGCTCTTTTAATGATGGGACAGTTCTGGCAACGATCCTTGCCGCAGCGCATACAGAAATATTCCCCCCATACTATCATTTGGTTCCCACATTGACAACAATTCCAGTAGTATAAGTATCGGACATCCGAGTCCTTCCGCGGCGGCAGCATTCGAATGTTTTGGAACATCGGTGGGTCAGTTGATAGATTAGTAACGATAGGTTTACCTGGCATGATTCAGCGGTTAGTGTTCGGTTGATAGATTGCTCTTGTCAATGCCTCTACAGTAATGTTTCTATAATTGTTGGATTGAAGGAAGAAGAGTAGAAGTCGAAGAAGCCATATATATAGAAAACTAGTTTCGGTCAAACAGATTATACAGTAAGACATGTGGTTGATCAATAGCCGAGTCTGAGAGTCCTCTTGAATATTCATGTTGAAGAACTGTTCTATACATCAAAACAACGAAGCTGATGAAGAACACTCTGACACCAAAGTAGCCAAATAATCAAATGATAGACAATGAACATGTATACCTTTAACAGCTCGGAAATAAACCCAAGGTTTATTTGTATAAAAGGCGAGACTAGTCTTAATTCAGTATTTCTTTATGTCCCGTAAAGACCACATAATACAATGTCTAGATTTTCTACGGCATCACCATACACCATATACCTCCAAGTTTACAATATGGCCAAGGAACCGATTTATAACTTAAATTAGATACTAGAAACCATAAGGTGTAATACAAAAAGTCCTGTATCTATGAGGATAGATAAGCAAGCATCAGACGGCAGGCTTCGGAGTGGAAGTTTGCTTGTAAGGAGAGCCTTTATCGTATTCAACACCACCACCATATTATCGCGGGATATATCAGGCGTTATTGCTGACACAGCGCAGCAATAATGGCGGAGTTCTTGCGACACATATACATTAGTTTTGCAAGTCGCCAAAACTATATGATGTAGCAAATATGCCGTCCAGTTCATTCTGGATTCAAGTAATTAAATATGATACCGTTTCCCGACAAGGATATTTCCACGAAACATCAATGACCGGTGGTTTTGGGATTGCCATTATTGTATTTGGTATAGATGATAATACGATGCTCTTCATATACATTTGCTGTGTAGTTTATGACCGTTTGGAGTACCAATAAATGCGTTCCACGAGAATTATTAGACTATTCGACATTTTGTTATATCGAGAAGCTTGCAGCAGAACTGCAAGCGTAATATCGTGCGTACAGATCGAATGCATCTTGGAATTTGTGCTCTACATAAATGGCGAGTTCTTCAGAAGGCAAGCCCTCCGGAGTCGGGATCCGTTTCCAGCCTCGGAAACCCCGACACGTCCTCCGATCCCGAGAGATAATACCTATTACAGGCGATAATGTATGCCACAGGTACAGATTCGAGGTTCCACCTTCCATTTTCATTGGACTCGCCCGGTCTTGGGCTATGCTGCTTCAGATAGTCGTCTCATGTATAGCGATAAGTTGCCTACTAGAGTAATATATGATCGAAACCCCTAGATTACGAGATCGGGTTGTATCCGTTGAGGCTTGGCCGGGAAGTTGGGATCCCCCCATTGAAAAACTACAATACTACGAATTTTTGAAGCCGATTTCTGTTAGGATTGGGAAGAGGCTATACCTTAGTAAAACAGCAAGAAATCATGTAGATCCTACCCGTAATCCTACCTGTTTGAGAATTGTGTAACCGTGTAGATACTCTCTCACTTTGTAGAATTTGTTGAATATCAATTTGGTACCGCATAACCTGCACCGTTTCCAGCTTACACACAGACAATTAATTCATGACTGGGTTAGGTAAAGCATGCTGGCATGTTGCACAGCTTGACGCCTATCTCATTTGAGAATATAAGAGAAAGGGCGTTGATTGGCGTTCAAGTTGCAGGCGCACGTACTGATTTTCGGGATAGACACTTGGTGAACAGTGGGCTTGTAACAGCTCAATCCACTACGTTTTAATATATAGGGAGCGGCAGAGGCATGGAAGCGTTACTATGGATCGGAAGAACAAAGGGCCAAGTATTCTAACTGCATGGGGATCTTTCGAAGTTTATGCTGAGAGGCTGAGAGGCTGGCATTTTTTCTTTCTTTTTCCTTTACTTAACAGTTTTGCATTGACAGCATACGTCACTTTCTACGTGGGCAGCTTAAGGAGGTTAGCACACGGTATTTGTTGGCTGGGCCCTGAAGATCTTATGCAGGCTGCACGGAATGCCAAAAATAGGACAGGGGTTGAGCGCTAACAATTTTGTACGATATAATGGCGCCAGTGCTGTTAGTGTCACTAGATAGTGATGTCTTGCTTAGTGGCGGAGAATGCTTCGTATAACAGGAGGTTGAGGCGGACACGAAGGTCTCGCCGGCCACCAAACCTGCTTTTTTTCATGTTGGCCGACAAATCGTCAGGCCTCCCAATTCCATGTCACACGCTACATCTAACAGCCAAAATCTTCAGCCTCCCTGAATAGACATGTACATGTACAATTCTACTATGAGTTCACTGCTTACCTACTATTAGGTAAAACCAGACTCAATTGCCTAGTAAGCTGAGAGCGCATGCGTACACCAATATAGTTTCAAATGATCTTTCATAAAGCCCATAGCGTCAGGAATACCAAGCTAAAGCAAAGCTCTCAGAAGTCTCAGAGTTCAGTAATTGTGGCCGCGTAACTCAAACCAAGCAGTCCTGCGCGGCCTTAGTCGTTTCAAGTTAGTAAGAGGCTTACGACGGTCTTTGGAGGCGCAGTCGATCGGATGCCGAAGAACTCCACAAAACAACCGACCACTCATGTTATTCAGGGTCCTGACCAACTTCATAAGGAGGTGGTGCGGGTAGCGGCTAATCGCGTAGTATTGCCTCTTGTCAGGACGATGGTTGGTATCAGTGTCTGGACTTTGTTAGCTCCTGAACCTTGTCTAAATGTCGAAACGTACTTAAAGATCATGCACCCTTTTACCACGGGCGAGGTAGGTTCATATTATAACATTTTCCTCTGTGGCGAGTCCATTTCTTTACTATATACCGGAAGACCATAGTAATAGTCTTCCGTTTCTACCAATACCTGTGCTCAATATGATTCCTTCGTTATGTACAGTCCTGACGGCCGTTGTTGCTCTGTCAGGAACAGTCCTTTCACTACCCCAAGCCGGCGCAAGTAGCTCTGTTACAGCATCTGCCGCTACGTCCAGCTCCAGCTCGACATCGACCACAGCTTGCAATAATTCTCCTAGCTTATGCAGTCGCTCTTATAGCGATGTAACTCACATGGGCGCCCACGATTCAGCTTTCCTCCGCGATGCCACAACAGGCAACTCCATAGCGGGAAACCAGTTCTTCAACGCAACGGTTGCACTAGATGCAGGCATTCGCCTGCTTCAAGCCCAGGTACACGACAAGGACGGCGCCATCGAACTGTGTCATACTTCCTGCGACCTCCTCGACGCCGGCACGCTTCAGAGCTGGCTAGGAACGATCAAGACTTGGATGGACAGCAACCCGAACGAAGTAGTAACGCTCCTCATCGTCAACTCGGACAATAAGGACGTAGCGGATTTCGGCACGGTCTTCAGCGGTTCCGGAATCTCTAAATACGGATACACGAAGTCGTCGAGCAGCAGCTGGCCGACGCTCCAGGAGATGATCACGGCGAACACGAGACTGGTGACCTTCATCGCCTCGATCACGGCCAGCGACTCGTACCCCTACCTGCTCTCAGAATTCGACCACGTCTTCGAGACGTCGTACGAGGTGACGTCGCTCTCGGGCTTTAACTGCACACTGGACCGCCCGACGTCGCAGAGCTCGGCCGGCGCGGCCATCTCGGCGGGCCTCCTGCCGCTCATGAACCACTTCGCGTACACGTCGCTGCTCTCGTCGATCCAGATCCCGGACGTCGACGACATCGACACGACGAACAGCCCCTCGACGACGACGACGGGGGCCCTGGGCCTGCACGCCAAGAACTGCAACTCCCAGTGGGGCGTCAACCCGACGTTCGTGCTCGTCGACTTCTTCAACAAGGGCCCTGCCTTGGACACTGCCGATTCCCTAAACGGCATCTCGGCCACCGGTCGGTCGACTGCGGCGCTGACGGCCACGGTGACCGTGTCTGATGGCAATGAGCTGAAACAGCACAGCTTGTTGAGTACGGGGTCTATGGTCGCCTTTGTAGCGGCCGTTTTGTTCCTCGTTTAAAGGTGGCAATGGGATGGTTTTGCATTTACAGGAAGCACGGACTTTTGACTTAGATATCACGATGTACTACTTATACATAGCGACGGCGTTCATGACATTTGGATAGGACTAGCATCCGGCTGGGTTGGGTATGCTCGCATTCAGAATAGAATGCATATCGCATAGGTTGCGTACGATTGATACAGATGATACAGACTCAACAAAAGAGTCATGGGACGGCAATTGGATAGAACCAAAAGTTAATTCTCACAATTGAGATGAATCTTACTTAAACTCATTAAACAATTTTGGTGTTCTCATATTAGTAAACTAAAAGTAATTGTACATGTTTAAAGTAAGTAATAAGGTTATCTTGAAGCTGACACTTCAACGATTTATAGTCGATTGTGGGCTGATAGTTCATTACATCATTTCCAACTTGCGTACTTTTGAGACTTTCTCAACTTTCCCTCCTGCATCGCGCAACGCTTCTAAGAGCAACACATAGAACTCACGAGAGATAAAATCCAAGACAATCCGGAACTCTTTACTTCATAACAATACATACAGCGCATCCACAACCTGTATCGACCTCCATCAGAACCCGCGATCCGCAACCCCACTACGACCGAGATCGGCATCGTAGCAATGGCATACACGCACGTCGCAACGCCGGAGCGGTGCTACGCCGATTTCTGTCTGATCCCCGTGCGTCTCACCATTCTCACCTCTCCCCGCCTCCCCTCTTCTCACTCCCCTTCTTACTCAGCCCTATTGACTGAGCTAAACCTCACCCCCGCGTGCACAGGTAGGAACAGGCAATGTCTCCGTCGCCGAGGAAGTGGCTGAGGTGCAGAAGCTGCTTAAGGCGAGCGGGCTGACGTACACGATGCATTCCGCAGGGACGACGGTTGGTAAGTCTCGTGGCCTTTTCTGCTTCTAGATACATATTTGAATCCCTCTCTCCCCTTGTCGTCGTTTCCTTATGGTGGAGAGGTCCACAGTGTAATTTACGAGAACGAATCTGTTAATGAAATGTTTTGTGTCCACGCAGAAGGGTCATGGGATGAAGTGATGAAGGTCATCGGCCAGGCACACAGCGTCGTCCATTCGAAGGGCGTGGTGAGAGTGCAGTCGTCGATGCGGGTTGGCACAAGGTACGTTTAGGCTTGGGCAGCATACAACTCTGCTTACGGCGAGGATCGTACTGACCATAGGTGTGCATTTAGAACGGATAAGAAACAGACGGCAAAGGACAAGGTCAAGCGCGTTGAGGACCTATTGGCTAAGCCGGAGGCGTAGATTAAGATCATCTCGACTGAAGCAAGAATGCCTTAACATGGGAAAGTATCAAAATAGTTGCACAGGTATAAGCAGCTATCATCAGCATGTATAAATGCGTAGAATGCAGTATGTCATAGCACCTAACCGAATATCATACATTTTAACCTACCAGCATACACCCAGGGAACGCATTGCCGGTATTCCAAGTACATAGCTCAACTTCGTCATATGCATACAGACATCGAGGCGTTTTTTCTATGTCCATCTCGTCCCGTTCCCTCTATACTACTAAAAAGTGAACGATATTATTAAGCGACAGTGGCTGTCTATGCTCGCACCGTTTGCTTTTTCGAGGATTTGCGGAGCTCCTTTTCTTTTTCCCTTTCGAGGTACTTCTTCTGAGCCTTAGCATCTAGGGCATTCAGCTCAGCATCACGCTTCGCCTTCTTTGCCTTATCACGCTCGAGCGCCCGCTCCTCAGCCTTCTCTTCATCGGCGGCTTTCTGGATATGCTTGATAACCTCGTCTCTGACACTCCTCACTTTGCGCATGACTTCTGGCCGGAAATGAGCCGAAGATACTAGATGATCGGGGATCCGCAGGAAGTAAGCGAGGAGTGGAGCCAGGTCATCGTAGTTGTTCGACGTAGGAAGTCGATATTTCAGATAGATTCGCTTGCGCGGAACTGTCTCCTCCATGCTAAATTAATTAGGTCAGTTATGTCTTTATGCGATGTTTTCACTACGTGGAAGAGAGTAATTTTGAGATGACAGTGGGTTGCAATACACATCTGGCTAGTATAGGGGAATGGAGACTGCTCGACAGGGATTGCGAGGTGGAAACATAGAACTTACTTCGTTGGCTTGTCCACGGGCTGATCGCTAATGACGATGTAATCAAACAAGTCCCCAGCCTTCTTGATTGCCGAAGCCAGCTCGTTCGTCAGGAGAGTTTCGGTGATCTCAGCGCTCTCGCTCATGACCGTTGCCCAGATAGGTAACTTTGAGTTGTCCTTCGTGAATGTGATGGATACATCGTAACGCTCATCCCGAAGCTTCTTCATCTTATCTTTATTCACTACAGCCCAAACAAACCCATCGAATCCGCTCTTCGAGTCCTTGCTTCTCAACTCAGCAGCGCCTGGAAGAGCGGGTACAATCTGGGCTTCCCTTCCGTCAAAAGGGTATATAGTAGCTTCCATCGAGTCCTCGGGCGTGCCAAAGCTGTCGAAAAAGAAGCTAAGGGCCGTCTCCGCGAACGTCATGATAGGGTTGAATCGCTTCTTCAGTGACAACTTGACATCCACGAATGCGACATTCTGTCGACCAGTCGCGTATGTTGCATACTCGAACAAGCTCTTCTGCTTCAGCAATTTCTCGGGGTTCTGGTCAGATTGCGGAGATCCACCAAACCCAGCAAGAGCGAACTCGCCAGCTAAGACAGGCGCATGCGCCTGGATCCATGCTCTCGACTTGGCTCGGTTGAGCTTCGTACCGATGAAATGCAGCGTGAATATGACGGCGATAACGGTCAGGATGATTCCCTCGGCTTGGAAATCACTGAGGCTGTAGCGCTCATGAACATTGTACCATTTCGTGTACGGCCGCCCTGTAGGTGCTGGACTGCCCAGAGTAGCACCACCAGGGGTGGCTTCAAAAGGTACGGGCGACGGCGATGGTGCCTCCGCGAAGTCGGCAAAATCTGTAGGTCAAGCCTAGTTAGCAACACAGATTCTACTATATGGACACAAGCAGGCAGATAGGCTAGCAGACTACTCAATGCTCGCAGGGTTTAGCAGCGAGAATTGTGCCACTTGGAAGCTTCGCAACACGGCTTTTGGACACGATGACGAATCCCAACCATCGACTTCTGTCTCGAATTAAGAACGCAATTAGGAAGTAAACGTACCAGAATCAGCCGATGGAGCTGGAGACGCGGAAGACTTGCTTCCTCCAACAATGTTCTTGAGAAAATCCGCCATGGCTGCAATACTCGCGCAGAAATTGCTTTGCGCGACGAGGTTGAGGAGACGAGAGCATAAATTAGACCAGCAGCAAATGGGGTCTCCAACCTTGCTGCATTAGCAGTTCAAGGTTTGGGGTCCAAATTGGGGCTCCACACAAGGTAGCACGTGGCTGGTGATACGGGATACTTGGCCTGTGGCTAGATGATATCCTATATCAGCCACAGTTAAAAATCTACTAGCACCGAAATGCCTAAGCGCTTGTTACCCAGCAACCAGCCAGCGGAAGTCAACAATCGCCAACCTTCACATCAACGTCTGAAGTATATAGTACTGAAAGACCCCATTCGACATGACCGAATACTGAAAGATCATACTACCTCGGGAAGATGTCAAAGCAAAGCTCTCTGCGGAAATATGGCAAACAGTCCAGGAAACCGAAATGCGACCGCTTGTTCGCCGAGCTACCACAAACGCCCATACGCCCGGTACCTCTAATAGTAAAAGAGGATGTCTCAGACGACGCTGCAGTAGCAAAAGTAACTGAAGGCTTGTCAATCATCAAATTGGAGGACGAGAATACACCTCCACCAGAGTCGAGGAGGCTTTCTACTAGGCGGAAAAAGACATCCGTCGCCGCGCAATCACCACATATCAAACCTGCCGGGCCCCAGACCCCCCAATTGCCTAGCCCACCCAAGTCGGAGGAACCAGAGACCCCCAAGCAGCCAACGCCAAAACAAGAACTACTAGTACTGTCTTGGGACGAAGTATGTCCACCTGGAGATAAGATTGTCAAGATAGCGGAGGCTTCTTATGCGGAAGTATACCGTGTCACCAACGAACGGGGGACAAGTATCATCAAAGTGATTCGGATGGAGTCGCCAATCAAGGCGCAAACCAAAGCCCAGCAGAAATCCGGACTCGTCGATGAGGAACCGCACTCGGAGTCGGATTTGATGGGCGAATTGAAGATCTCCGAGTGGCTTGCTGATATACCAGGCTTTGTGGTGTACAAGGAGAGATACATAGTCCAGGGGAAAGCTTGCAGGGAATTGCTCGAAACCCATCAGGCTTTCCACAAGAAGGTGAAGCGGCAGGATCCGGATCGGCTACAGTTCTATCCCTCGCCGAGTCGGTATCTGGATGGGACGAGGTTCTTGGTCGTCGAGCTCGGCGATGCCGGCACAGCCCTAGAGGACTTCGAACTCGTTTCTGCGGATCAATTATGGGACATCTTCTTCCATGTTGCGATAGCGTTGGCAAGAGCCGAAGTTCAGGTAGAATTTGAGGTGAGTGAAATAAGCACTCCCAAGAGACGCATTACCTGACAGCCACAGCATCGAGATCTCCATGAAGGGAACTTATGTATACGACAAACGGGAGAGCCAATACCGGTAGAGCAACGAAATCGTTCAGGTCGCTTTGGATTTTCCGGCCTGGAAATAACGATCCTAGACTATGGGCTCTCTCGAGCCCATGCCAACCCCGATATCGAAGACTCTAAGCCAGTAGCCTATGATCTCGAGAGAGACCTAAGTCTATTCACTAGCGAGCACGCACCTCAATGCGAAGTTTACCGGCGGATGAGGTCGTTCCTGTTGCGGGGCGATCGAGTCTGTCTGCCGCCGAAGAGCCATAAGAAGGCCTACGAGGCTGGAATTGATGGTCCCATTAGTTGGGCTCAGCACGAACCATATACGAATGTCTTATGGCTAGCGTACATCTATAAATGGATGGTCAGCAATTTTAAGGGGTCGAGAAAGGAAGTCAATGCTTTCAAGCGCCTTACGAAGGAACTCTGGTCATATATGGACCCTGGTGCAGCTGAAAGTGTCCCTAGCTTCGAGAGCGCTAGTGACATAGTCAGGTTCTCCTTGGAGTCGGGCTGGATTGAGGAGGACCAACTGGTAGGAGCCAGGGATGAGGTTGAAAAGTCGATACTGTCGATTCTGACAACCGATGCTCGGGGTAAGGAGCTTGACGGTGAAAGCTTCACAGAGTCGTTCCTTCGGAGGTCGCCTAGGAGACGTCAGAAGCAGGCTATGTGAACTGATTTTATATCATGACAGGCGTTTTGGATTGACTGAATACATAGGGTGGAGTTTGTATATGTTAGTTCGGACGAGCTAATCTGTTAGGCAAAGACATGAATTATCTAGAAATTTATCCTACTGTATATAATATCTTATCAAAACAAGACTATCAATATTCTAAATGCAGCCCTCCAATGATGTAACGGTGTGAGATTAACTCGGTCTCCCTACGTCGATATAAGGAACCCTCTGCTTAGGCTTTGAGCTCGAGTGACAACTATAGTATCAATGTAGGTTCTAAACACGGGATCGTATATGTGATAGTGTTTATAGACGACTGGTTTCATTAAAATTTGCGATTGTGATACACTTTTCGGCGAGCCACTAACGTCTCCGTCGGCCAACCAACCTAGAAGCCGAACGACTATCTCATAAGCTAACACCTTCACATAAATAAGACCATTACCGTTGAGTCCGATTAAAAATTACTAGAGTGTACCTTATAAAACTGAAAGGAAAGTCGTTTTTCAAACAAAGTCCGCTTACGTGACGATATCACTCACTCCACAGCTACCTACAACGACATGCTTTATTCCGAGTACACGAAATTTATACGTAGTGATACAGACACACTTTAGTTGCGGCACACCAAAACAGCACCCTTGTGTTGCCTTCTTCCGACGCTACAGTGTAAGAGAATTTTCGTAGTTGCGGCGTCGTTCATGGCACCCCCGGTTTAATTTGATTCGCCCGGTATATTCTCTTTGACCAACAAGATTGCGAAAAGACGCTATACAGAGTCCATAGTAGTCGCCACCGTCAACATCATGGTCATTTTCACGACGAAATGCTGGAGCTTGTTCCAACCCCCAACTAGCCGAATTAAGAACTTCATTGGCCATCTTTAGAGACTCACGAGTACGGCCTTTCACAGGACTCTACCGATTTCACCATAGCACGATACATAAGTCTTCCGTTAGAGGCGTGCCATGGTAAGTTAGTGGATACATTCACACATTCTAGTAGCGTCGGAGAGGCTCTAGCCAGATTTCAGAAAGCCAGATATCTTTCTGACATATAGTAGCTTACATATATACATACGTAAAATGGAGTAAATGTAACAACATCCTTATCACCAACGTGCATCTCCTTAGATATGAATTTGTAGAACAATGACCATCTCACCCGGCCTCCTCAGTGCTTCCCATTTCAACCCGCGATCTGCTGACTAATACTAACAGACTTGAAGCAAAACGGCTTAGTCTCATGCTTAGCCGTCCAATCGGCGCAGGACTTGGTGTTCGCATAGTACACGCACACATTTCCCGAGTACTCGTCCTTCTTCGTCGCCGACCAGCAGATGATACCCCCTTCTACGCAAGAACCAGGGTTAGCTTCTATTTCTTCTTTCGGGCGCCTAAGCCATTACAGCTCCTAGAATAGACTAAAATAGGGGTAATGATAACGACTCAAAAATACGTACTATCGCAGTGCTGCTTCCCGTCGAAGCCGTTCGGGTAGTTGGGGCCCGGCAAGTTAAGGGTGGCCTCGTAAGAGTTGCCTGTGTCGGCCGTCGCAGAGATCTTGACAGCCTTGTCGCCGCCGCCGCACTGTTGCGACCCGCCCGGCACGGGGAAGCAGCAAGCCCCTTGGTTCTGGTAGCTGAAGTGTGCTTTGGCTAGGTCTCGTGGAACGGGAGCAACGGCTGCGGATGAGGCTGTCACTATTGTGTAAAGCGAGATGAGGAGGGCCTTAGCGAGCATGATGTGTATAGTAGTATGGACGTAAGGGATTGGGGTGCTGTAGTTATGATATGTCTATATGGCTTTTGATTGAGAATGAACAGACTGAACATTGTTGCCTTCGGAAAGACAAACCTATAGCTTTTATACTAAGATTCATGTCAAGATCTATATAGTTACTCATTAGTATATTTCTACTATACTACGTGTCGTCATATTATTCAACTTATATAACAAAAACGCCTTGATAGATATGAATCCTTACGTTGCTATTTACTTCAATAAGAAATATTGTGCGCAAAGGAAGACGAGGATGACATAATTATGTCATATACGTTGACTTGTTTCAAGCTTGAACGCTCTTTCGAGATGCCAAGTACCGAAGCTGAACCATGCATTTCCACTTTTGAGGGGGCTGACATACATTTACATACTACGCCTCGGCTGAAATGTAACATTACCTATACTGGAGCTATATTGCGAGGCCTCAAACTTCCTGGATGCGATCTACAGCACAAGCAGCTCTCTATAGACTCATGTCTCGGGGGACCCGAGCAAGGGAAAAGTGGCCTAGTTTTACGCTGCCATGATAGATTTCACCATACGTCCTGTCAGCGACGAAGGCACTTGCAATCTAAGGCCACGCTTCAACTAGATCTCACCACTAGTCTGACACTTCCTACTTATAAGATCACATTCTACGTGTCAAAGATCAGCATAAATACTCGTTAAATCGTGTAAATGCTAAGTAGATCTAGAGCCCTTGGGGGATGAGTCTAATATATCATACAGTCTGTGGGATATCCAACCTCCTATATTCTAACATTGAGTTTACCGACTCAAATCTAAAGCTACGCCGCTAGTAGTACTTACACCGACGAACACTATAACGAAGCCGATGCAACTTCACTAGCGCGGTGTCCATTCTGTGTCCTGGAAAGTCGCAGGAATATATAAGCTCTGGAATCGGCGGGTATCCTGCATCTGAGTATCAAGAAACCCGAGATCCAAATCCGCTTGGGTCAAAAAGTCTTGGAGAGAGGGTTCCGCTAGCGCCATTTCTGCTGTCATCGTCGGCTGAAATCCATAGGGAGGTGTAGCAACAGAGTCAGCCGATACCAGGGGTAAGGGCATTGCATTCGTCAGGGGTAGGAAGGGGAGACCAGTATCTGTAGGTGATACGCCTCCTCTTCCGTTATTGTTCGCTAGGAACGTGGCTATGGAATACCGAATGTGATCAAAATGTCGGCAGAACTCTCTCGCAGCAAAAGTGCCGTTCTCCTTCATTTGCTCAAGGAATTGGTTTGCTGTTTCAAATCCATCCTTGTCGTCTTGTTCGTTTTTGCCAATGGACAAACTAGAAACAGCTAAAATAGTAGCTGCGGAAAATAAGTATTGGGCGTAGGTATAGTCGAATATTAAGAACGATCCGTCGATCCATGATTCTGTTAGTAGCTGTTGGGAATGGCGTGCACAGCGAATGCACGCTTCAGCTAGAGCGAGAGTCGTCTCTCCAATCTCCTGCTTGAGTTCCGTGCCGTGCAGGGGAGTGGCCCAGAGATTCCTGTGCGTTCGGAAGACAAGTAGTAAGATTGGTCTAGTAGCCAAAATCACAAGCTGATATTGTCAGGAAGATAATATGGCGATATGGACACTGTATCTCACCTGGTTAAATGACAGATGTAGCCACTTTATATGCCTAGGCAATGGTCTTGCGGTCTCCCCAGTCTCAATCTGAAGGTGCCTTGGTAGCGCGCTCACCCAGCCACGTAAGTCACTCAATGTTTTTTGAACTCGTTTTGAGAATGCTATGTGAGTAGCCCTACGATTGTAGATGGACGTTATGATGTCCCGGGAGATTCTAGCGAGTCGGATGCTAGCATTGACATACTCAACATCTAGGAAATCGCTGGATTCGGTTTCAGATAAGCCTTCAGATGACGGCAAATCTACTGCTATGTCGTCATCTTGAATGGACACTGGATGTCCCATTTCGGAGGCTAATAGACGATCAACGGTATATGCAGTCCACCAGACTCTTGCACGATGTTCTCTTGCTGCTCTATCGGGGAAATGAAGCTCGGGCATATCCTGATGCATACCCATAATTGTAGCCAAACGTACAGCGGTACTAGCTAGGAAATGTGCGCTATACCGACGATTCATGAGGAGTGAATATAAGGACTGCAAACCATGTAAGCTATATGAAAAGTGCGACGTCCTTGGATATCAACTTACAAGGAGAAGAAGTATTTCAACTGTATCTATATGGGGGCGCTCACGCAAGTTGCGGAGGATTCTGCTCGCACGTGCGTAATAGGAGAGGCCTGGGAAATCACTCTCGGACGTCGGTGTCTTCCTTGATGAGTAGACTTCCCCCAGCGCAAATAGAGCCAGAAGCTTGCAAGCGAATGCAGTATCAGAGGACATCATGTTCGAGACGAGGTTGCGGTAATGCTGTTTCAACCCGCTGTAGACTTCACTCCTTCTGACGCAATGGTAGCAAGAGCCCACAGTGTCCAGGGCAAACTTAACAAGTAGACGAGCTCTCGAGACAGGCGGCCAAGGACATTCGCTATCCGCCAAGGAAGCCAACGTGCTATCAAATACATAATGCGTGCGTGGGAAGTGTTTGACGTTTGGATCATCAGCCAAAGCTTGACGGAATCGCGTCGCAAATGCAGTATCAGCCGCTTCGCCTACGAGTCCTGGCACTATAGCATCCGAAGTTAACATTTACTCTTCCTAGATGATCTGGCGAGCTACCAGTAGATCTCGGGTCTGTCTGATGATTTGATGGCCCCCAAAAACTACCTACTCTAGCGGATAATCTTCGCTTTCAAACAAAAGGGGGAAATAAACAACTCTAGATACTGCTTACTTTCGAAAGTAACAAGTGGCACAAACCAAGATCCATCGTCCAGCAACGGGTTGCGAGCAGAGTCACGCTGCTCCCTAGAACCTTTCGTTGACTCATGGCTGACGGCGGGTGCCTCATTGGCCTTTTCCGACTCTAATCTAGGGGTTTGCTCGCGTAGGCGTTGGTTCTCGGCAATTAGCTTTTCAATATAGCTATACAAAACATGAGTTCCTCTTCTATGTAATTAGGGCGTGCCATTTGTCTACCTGTTTGAGACCATTACTTTCTGGTCGCGCACTGGATAAGTACAGTCTTGAGGGCATTTTGACTGCTGACAATTTGAACACGGCTCTCCACCCGGGCATTTGACCTGGAGGGCCCATCAGCCCAAATGAATAATCCCTGAGCAGGAGTGGCGGCTCACTTTACGAGAATGGCAAGGCCGACAGCTATACTACTTATTAGCTGTGGTCGTCATTGATCCCGGCATGGTAACTTACGCCGTGGGCTTTTTTCGTCGCTTGCTGGGAAACTCGTCATTGAGGTCTGACAGGGAGTCTATGCGCTTTCGGCTAAGAGACATGGTGTCTAATAGTATCCACTGACATAGGCAATGGGAGCTTCTTTGTTGGTGCACGCAAGGCAGCAAGACAGTGTCGTCAGGATTCTGTTCGGCTCGGTGAAATTTAGGGCTTGATCGACAAATCGGCAGGCTGGCGTTTTCCAGGCTGGCCGTGCATAAAGATAAATTCCTGACGCTAAAACGTCACAGCTATACCTAATTTGGCAGTACTTTTGACGGGCTATAGCTTTATGAAAAGCCAGCCCAACTCCAGGCTGGCTATGTAAAATTTCCTTCAATTTCAAATGTATCTGTGGATCTGTGGCTTGGAATTTGTCAATAAACGGCATAGTTACCCAGAAATTGGCGCAAAAAGCCAGCCTAACAACTGATATTTTTCATGAACTTGAAATTGTTAGGCTGGCTGTCTGGCTGGCTGTTTGGCTAGCTGTCTGGCTTGATTAGCTAACTAATTAACTGGCTGACTAAGCAGCTAATTAGGTATTCGATCAGTTGGCTACAGTAGTTATTTCAGTATATTGGCCTGACTATTCCTCTTTTGTCTTCTGATTTTTTCTGATTTTTTCTGATTTTATTTCGGTTTGTATAGAGGCTGTATTATAGTTGCAACTATTACAAGAGAGGCTTTTGGAGAGGCGAAAGGAAAGGCAAAAGGAGTGGCAAAAGGAATGGCAGATGGGGTGACCAAATGGGCTGATAAAAGGAGTGATCAACTAACCAAAGGAGGTATGGCGTGGCTACAGGGAGTTTCAATAGGTTCAAGGAAATTTGCATTATTTTTTATACAGGCAAAAGTCACTTTTTTACCCATGTAAAGCCAGCCTGCCGATTTATCGATCAGGGCCTTAAAAGTCGCCGAGATATTTCGGCGAAGAATTCGGTTTGCCTCAATTTTTGGCCATTTTTTTACCTAGTACGGTAAGGTTCACATGGAGTCTCCAGCCTCCGGTATCGGCCAATTCTATGAAGACGCCGGATTTTAGGAAAATGTATCGTGAGAACCCCTTAACTTTGCAAAGAAAAGTAGAAAGATGTTCTAGATGTTTTGAGATGCATAACTCTGACCCTCTGGCATAGCATCGCTGAGCCCACTAATTGACCTAGGAATGGCTAATTTGTAACTTAAGGTGGATTATCGGGGTTCAGTGCGTGAACCATAGGTTCTAGATATTCTGTAAGCGTTGTAAGTGCTCAGCATTATGTCGTTCTATCTGCACCCGTATTGATTAGCGAAAATAGGGTCCATGGTTGGGCGATGCCATAGTGTTAGTTAGTACATGTGGCACGATGTATCACCCTGCGTAGAATAATCGAATCGTCTTGGAATGATAACGGACGGGTTAATACAGATGGTTTGTCCATCAAAGGATTCTAAATATGAGCGGGCCATGTTTGATGACTTACACGGCTGCGGAATCAAGGCTTGCGGGGATGGGGGTTTCAGGCCTGTTGGTAGCCGCGATATGTAGAATGTCCATATATATTAGGACTGCCATAAAGGTCTCAATTTCCCTCTCAGTAGTTGGTCAGTCCAGATACTTTAAGTATGTCTCAAAAATCATGAATTTAGGCTTTCAACCAAGTAGAAGAGGCTAACTTGATACTTCTTACGAATCAAGTACTGTCCAGCTGTAGAAACAAAGCCATTATATCATTAGTAATCACTCTCAACGTCTTGCTATCAGCCCTCACATCCTTATCCAATACATATGCGTCGCCGTAGATAATGAGCCTGGATGCTAGATCGATGTCATTCGTGATTTAATCGTTGAGAGACATACACTGACTGACATGGGTACCAAGACGGTGTATATAGAAGATTAGTATCTACGTGCACCTCGGGTGGTTGCTAGATCGAGAAGGCGTTCTTAGAACATCGCTATGATCCGGTAGGTGCTGAGAACTTCATGGAGTATCTCGATAATAAGGAATATGTGCACTACGCTGTCATATGAACAGTGCAGTCTGTCAAGGGTTTGCCCTTTCTCTAGATGTTAGGCCACGCCCTCGATATCCTCAACAGGGGGTCGATGAGGTCAATACCGCCTTGATGATTTCCATGCACACCAACAAGGAGTTTACTTGAAGTCAATCTAACCTAGGCAGTATCATTCGAAGGAGTGGTCTGGGCGTGGCTTCGTCTTCCTGCTGTTCGGCTCAGCGGCCTTGATGCTGATTCAGTAAGACCCCCTTCTCGGTCTCCTACCTTTGTCTATATCAGTTCCAGAACTATCCGGTGACCACTCAATATTTATTTTCATTGACTTGGAGATAACGCAATGTCTTGTAGAATGGTTGTCTGTTCCATAGATGGCAAGGTGACCAAGGTACCAGGGGGTCAAGGTTGCCTTTACTTAAAGGAGAGGACTGGTTCGTGCTCATGACAATACCGTAATCTGTAGCTCTTGAGCTCATTCGCACTTGTTATTAGACCTCAAATCTTTTCCTATGGCCGTAAACTGAAGTGACCTAGCTATCATTCTGTCTGCAGCGAATGAACTGTGACCCTGGATCCAAGGCTGCTCAAATGCCATACGATCGCCAAACAAGACCAGTCAAATAACTGAACTTATTATTAGTGATATACACTTTCAAAGCAGTACTTTCTTTATCATTTATACTTGAAGTTTCGAAGTTCTCGTAAACTCCTTGTTTCTCGGGCAGCCCATACACTTCATGATCTTGACGCATATTTGGCGATACGCACCCCAAGCTCAAAACACGTAAATAGGGATCGACTTACAATCATATCGAACTCCTTTACTACTAGCAAGGGCATCATGAAAAAAAAAAGTATATAGTAAGATAGTTTCGAAAGCGCACGTTGTACCTTTGGCTTCCACTATCCGCAGACGAAAGCGGCACCACTACTCGAATAGGTATATTACAGAACATAGTCAAACTGGAAGCAGTTCGGTCCGTTTGGTCAGGAAAGCTATCATGGTATTTGGAATCATTTAAAACAGCTGCAGAAGCTGTAGGGTTCCATGCGAGTGATTGCAGCGGCCCGACTCTTCCGAGTTGCAATGAACAAGGGTAGGAAAATCAGTCCTTTTCTGCCTTTGTAAGCATCACTAACCAGCACGTCATGGCGCAACATTAACATATATGAAATATTGCACCCTGTCAATCATGTATGCTGTTCTCGATTCTCAATTTGGGAAATTGAAGGCCAATCACCAGCATACTTACTAATAGTCTCTTCCTCTTTGGTGTCTTATCATTTCGGTTTCCCTTAGGACAGTGTCTTTGATGCATCCCTCGTAGCCTGTGCAACGATTTGCTTTTGACATATCTTGTCAACACGTGGTACTGCAAGTATACTGACAACAAGAAACTGATAGCCACTAGGTGCCAGGAAAGGATATCATCGTAGCATCAACCAGAGGACTTTATCACCGAGGTGGATAGTCCTACGCCGCGAGAAAGCAGGCTTATTACATACTCCAAGGTATGTGTCGACTGGGATATGGGTTTGATACGATCCTCGGACAAAGAGCTGGGATCAGAGGAGATGATAGTAGGACATCAAGACAATACTGTTTGTTCCCCACGATGATGGAAAATACCTATGTTCTCTGCGCATCACAACCACGAGCCAATCGAGTCTATTGCTTGTCTCGGTCTTCCGTCGCAAGAGGCCTATTGCATTCAACACTTGATGATATTATAAAAATGAATACTTGAAACTGCGGTGGATTGGCTGCTGCGCCTTGAACACGCAGAACTGTATAGGGAATATAAAGGGTGCTGGCCTTTCATAGTCAAGGATAGCAAAACCAGTCTTCCTAGCTGGTACCTGCTCAGAATGAAGGTGCTCCCTTGATGTGATTGCTCTGATTACTAGCACAACACTTTTCCCTTAGGCAGCAGCATGCAATTATATAAGAGTCGGGCGGGCTGAGGCTCTGCTGGTAAATGCTAACCTTGACCCCCGCGGAAATATGCGCCCAGTCCGCTTCATAAGAGCGTAGTCCCCGGGTCTTCGGCACCTCTGTCGCACAGACCACTCATTAAAATTCCTCAATTATAATGCCAGAAAGGTAAAGATGCTATGCCACAGTTATGACTGTTAGCTTTGGCGAGGACCACTCCGTAACTTGGTCCACTACAGAGAATCGGTGTTTGCAGATCTGTGCGGACCTGCCCGCTCAGCTAGTATGTGGTATGTAGGCATACTGTGTTAGACCGTTCGTGAGATTAGGTAAGGTGAGGATCTATTCGGGACCGGGCCGGCCAGGGGTGGTGCGAGTTTTGAAGCTGGATCTTCATCCTTCGGCCTTGTTCGTCAATCCCGAGCATCCGAGGTCCAACACATGTTCTCCGGGTCATGTCTCGGCTTGGCTTTCTGAGCCTTACGGCCCTTACCCCATGCTCCTTTTAGCGTATTTTGCAAGTTTGAAGGAGTACAGCCAATCAAAGGATTCGGATTTCCTCCATTATTTGTACATATACGACAAATTAATCAACATGTATACACTGGAAGAATTCAGATAGTCACTATAAGATAGAACCCAAAAAACGTAGATATCAATCCAATAATAGAGTAAACCAACGAGGGCATGTGACCGTAGTTGAGGGGATATATGACTTCATTCTAGAAATGACTGAGCTTAGGAGAAGATGATAATCAAGTCAATAGGTATTGTCGTCCACGTCAGCCAATTATTGGTTCTTGCTTAGTCTTCCATAGCAACAACTTGAGAGTCATCAAATCCCACCAGAGTTGGCGCTTGTAAACATCTTAACCAGGGCCCACCAACTGTCCATAGTCAGCCATTGGATAGCTAGAGATAAGATGCCAAGTATACCAAGACCCAACCCAGCTAACATGATTATTCACAAGGGCAATAACCCACTGGGGTATCCAAAAGAAGACGCCGAGATGTAGGGAGTCGTTTGCGTCATGCAGAAGTGGTAATCAAGACAGTGTTTCAATCTCTCATTAACGAGATTGACGAGGGGCCAATCTATTTGCCGTTGTCGCTTCACTCCAGTTCCACCAATGGTTAATATACTTTATTTACTTTATTTGCTTCAAACACGTGGGAATCATTGCTTTAAAGGGGCCCGGAATCGTTGGCCGCTCCATTGGCCGCAGTGGCCGCAGTGGTTAACCATATCGGCCCAGATGCCCAGCACTATTTCCCCATAATTCCATGCAAGTGCCGAAATAGGAATGGACATCCTCCGTGATTGTAACCTAACCTGGGGAATTGACAACGACCTTACTTTGATCCGACTGTTCTATTCGGACTATCCAGGCTATCAAAAGGCGTTTCCCACGTCATGTATGGCACCACACTAGCGCCCATGCGGGTGACCACCGCACGCCGCATGGACGCCAATACAACCGTGCATGGGCCGGGTACTCAAGCAGACAGGGCCTATCTATTTGTTGCTAGAACTTCGCGACCGCCTGATGGGACTTGATTAGCGAGTTCGTTTTCTTGTCGTTGCCTACGTGTGGGTTCTGGTACATGTATAACGCGGGTGATGTTGCCCTCCTTCAGCTTTTCCTACCAATGCCTAGAATACTAACCAAAGTTCCTGGCCGTTCCTTGGATCTTGGCTGCTTGGGGCTTCGATTCGGCCAAGATCGGACAAGATACCCCTGGTGTCCAGTTGATCTTTTTTTAGCCTGCGCACACGGCTGTTGGGAATCGGGTTGCATACATATGTACGCAGTATGGCCCGACGCGTTCACCCCTGGCATTATAACGGCCAAGAGCTACACGTTCCTGACAGATGTGATATGACTTACAGGCGGCAAATTGAGCTCTCGACAGTGGCGTGTTCCTCCAGTTGCGGAAAGGGAAGGTGGTTGAGCACTTCTAGATAGCCACCTTGACAAGCGACAAGAAGACCATCAGCAATGCCTCAGCCTAGTGTTCGTCTAGAGCTTCCAGACCAGCCCCATGTTGCCCTAATGCAGCCCGACGTCGGTGCATCCAAGGATTGGTTCGAGGTGCCGGCCCTTAGGTAGCTGCTGTGTCTTTATTTCAACGTGGAACACCACCAAACCCAGTTACTATATAACACTGGATGATGGAGTCTCGGAAACATCAATAGGTAGCCTCCGCGGAGACTACGGGATATTCGCATAACGCGTTCGTGGGGACATCTAGGTAAACACCTAGGTAAGGTAGGTATATCGTTCTGCAAGATAGGATTGTCCTGTAGGATATCACATTACTGCCAAGTGGTGATGGAGCTCCTTACCTCACTCCCTGCTATGTCCCTGCTATGTCCCTGCTACGCAAGAGATAACAGTTGCAAGCGTTTGCTAGCTTCTACCTATGTGGTTCTGTCGACTTTCATCAGGCCACAACGAGTCAGCATACCAGTGGAGCGTGGACTCACGATGCACCTCTTTCGTCTTAGACTCATTTGCGAAGGCAAGATTCGGCGCAGGCATCACATGGCATCTATTTTGGATTTAGGTATGGGGTTCGGGCAAATAACCAAATGTGATATGTACTGACTTACGATTATCTCTCATCTTACTGGTGGTTGACCTTTACGACTATGTATGTAATAAGATAGTGGAACATCTTCTTTTTGTGGAGATAGCCCTGGCCCGCGGCCCGCAGGTGAACCGGTCCATTCCAATGGAAGTTGCGATGTACACCGTAGCAATGCAGGCCATACTTGCCTCCATACCTACCTCCAACCTTACCTTCGGTAGTACCTACCTATGTCATGTATGCAGCTTAAACGACTTTTTGATTGCAGGTGCTGGCTACCTACCGAACCGTACCTACCGTGGCCACTACCCTTTGCGTCAGAGCCGCACGCTCCAGGATAAGTCGTCCGAACTTATATGTACCTTCCTCCTGTGTAGCCGGCCCGGGTTTACCTGTTTTCTTATAAACAATGCATGAACCCGCGTGTGTGGTATCGTCTTAGGTACGCGAGCTCTTCTCTTCTGATATCACGTCTTATCTCCTCGCCCTTCCCAAAGTATTCTTCAGTATTCAACCCAAAGGCGTCGGACGAGTCAAGTGAGCTAGTATGGGTCGAGCTATCACCTGCGCTGCCCTGTTCGGGCTCGTGGGCCTTGCCTCTTCTGCTGGCTGCCCATTTGCTGATCCGGCTGCCCTTCGCGCTCGAGCCGAAGGAGTATCTGATGGCCCAGTCTTCGACGCCATGGTCGATGACAGCGCTGGTTTCATGACTGATGACGTTGGCGGACAGATCACGGAACAGAACAGTCTCAAAGCCGGTGAGAGGGGTCCTTCACTGCTCGAAGATTTCATCTTCCGCCAGAAGATTACTCATTTTGATCATGAACGGGTAAGATTCCAAAGCCTACTATGTTACAAAGGGATCTTGGTTTTTCGTCTATGAGCCAGACTTGAGGACAGCTTGAGAGCTAAGTTAACCCCTTTGCAGGTTCCTGAACGAGCAGTCCATGCCAGAGGTGCCGGAGCTCATGGAACATTCACAAGCTACGGTGACTGGAGCAACATCACAGCTGCTTCTTTCCTCAACAGCGCCGGCAAGGAAACGCCCACGTTCGTGCGATTCTCTACTGTGGCTGGATCTCGTGGAAGCGCAGATACCGCGCGCGACGTCCATGGCTTCGCTACGAGATTGTAAGGTTCTCTCTTCTCTCCTTTTAGAAACGTTGCTGACGCCATATCTGCTTAGCTATACTGACGAGGGCAATTTCGGTATGTGCTGGTTTCTGCTCACTTCATCTAGTAGTTTTACTGACATCTTCAAGACATTGTTGGAAATAACATCCCGGTGTTTTTCATCCAAGATGCCATTCAATTTCCTGACCTGATTCACTCTGTGAAGCCGAGCCCAGACAGTGAGATTCCCCAGGCAGCCACTGCTCACGATTCTGCGTGGGATTTCTTCTCGCAACAGCCGAGTACGCTCCATACGCTGTTCTGGGCTATGGCCGGATTTGGTATCCCTCGAAGCTTCAGACACATGGTCAGTTACCTACGCTGTATTCACACTTAGCTTCGAGACTGATGTGTAACCAGGACGGATTTGGTGTTCATACATTCCGTCTGGTCACCGACGAAGGCGCATCCAAGTTCGTCAAGTGGCATTGGAAGACGAAGCAAGGCCGAGCAAGTTTGTATTGGGAGGAAGCTCAGATCCTTGCTGGTAAGAATGCGGATTCTCACCGACAAGATCTTTTTGAAGCTATTGCGTCCGGAAATGGTCCCGAGTGGGAACTCGCTATTCAAATTGTCGACGAGGACAAGGCTCTCTCATTCGGGTTTGACCTATTAGACCCTACTAAGATACTTCCCGAGGAGTACGCACCTCTCCAGAAAATTGGTGTTATGAAGCTCCACACAAACCCAACCAACTATTTTGCGGAAACTGAGCAGATTATGGTACGATATAATATTTCATCGATTCATGCAACATCATAGTACAGCTTTTTGTTCAATGCGGCTACTGACACGATGTAGTTCCAACCTGGTCACATTGTCCGAGGCATCGACTTTACCGAGGACCCCTTATTACAGGGACGAATTTTCTCATACCTTGACACCCAGTTGAACCGACATGGTGGTCCCAACTTCGAACAGCTCCCTATTAACCGACCTGTTGTCCCTATTCACAACAACAATCGCGATGGCGCTGGCCAGAACTTCATTCATAAGAACACCGGTCATTGTAAGTCTTAGCTCACATGCACCGGGGCTTCGGAACCGGTAAAGTGTAGTCATGAATGTCACAGCTAATGGTCTTAAGACTCACCAAACACACTGAACGGTGGATATCCACAACAAGCTAATAAGGATAATGGACGCGGTTACTTCAACGCGCCTTCGCGCAGCACTACCGGCAACTTATTCCGCGGCCTCTCTTCAACCTTTGATGACCACTGGTCTCAAGTGCGGCTATTTTACAATTCGCTCGAGCCTATCGAACAGCAATTCCTGATCAACGCCATCCGCTTTGAGACCAGTAATCTGAAGTCTGCTACCGTCAAGGAGAACGTCCTGGCCCAGCTCAACAAAATCAGCAATGACATCGCCGCCCGCGTTGCCACCGCGCTAGGCTTGACAGCTCCCGAACCGGACGACACGTATTACCACGACAATACGACGGCTGGAATTTCGATTACCAACGGCACACTGCCTACGGTAGCAACCCTTAAGGTTGGCATCCTGTCTAGTGTTAACGGCACCCTGGCTCTAGAACAAGCTACGACACTCAAGGAGCACTTCACATCTGATGGACTGAACCCCACCATCGTAGCCGAGCGCCTAGTCGAAGGTGTCGACAAGACGTACTCAGCCGCAGATGCAACGGACTTTGACGCACTGATCGTAACGTCGGGCGCGGACGCCGCGGGCGTCTTTGGCATGACATTATCGCCTCTCTACCCGCCTATGCGACCCCTGCAGATCGCCAACAGCGCATACCTGTTCGGCAAGCCGGTGGGCTTTTTCGGCGAGGGCACGCCGAGCGAGCTGCTCGCTGCCGCGGGCTTCGATGCCCAGGGCGACGGTGTCTATGTTAGTACTGCTGAGGCCGATCTAGTCAGCGGTATCGAGGAGGGACTGAAGACGTTCAAGTTTACATCAAGATTCCCCGTGGATCAGACTTCATGATGATAATTCCGGGCTTGTCAGACCCGTTCTTTGTGCTTTTTCTCGTTCATACTTCGCATTACATAACTTATTAAAATAGAACTCATATAGAAATCGACGCCAGTCTCTAAAGCTTTCTTTGGCCTTGTCATCTCTCCGCCCCTTTAAGCTGCTGAAGGTGAAATGAAGATATAGGCGTCGAATCGTAATCTTAATTGGTTTGCAATCGCTCGGCACCCATGACCCCTGGCAATTGGAACGACAGGCTCAGTGACGAGCAGTTATTAATGTCATCGCAACTCCTCAAGTATGTACCTATGTAGATACTCGGTAACATTTTTACTGCTCTTACTCTGACTCATCTTTACACTCACCCTTATGTTGTGATACGTCGTAGTCTCCGCCTCCCGATATCCTTGTACATATAGGTACACATAAACGGCCATCCTGATGCCTGACATTATGACGGTCAATAATACGTTGCGCTACTCGCTTTACTATCTACTCAAGGGCAAATCTATCAGAACCCGCTACCTAGCAAAATGTCTCGTCTTTCGTCACACTGATACATAATTTAGGCATAAAATCCATAGCATAGCAGTCCCTATGGTTTCTCAAAGCACATGATCGTATACCTGAAGGTCCCATTTGCATAACCCCTCCTCATAGCCCGGAAAGCCTGCAGGAATGCAAGCCCGTCTCTCCCCTGTGAGATAGCAAAAGCCCAGAGCGAAGGCGAGGAGACCAAAATCCAAGAAATATCCCTACTCGGTGTCAGTAAATGATACACAACCCAGCAAAAGGAACAGCCCTAGAATCAACAACAGATACGCACCAGGTCCTAGCCACTTCCTTACTGATATCAATAGGGGCCTGGTGTACTTTCAACCCGGCCTCCCGCGCCATCTCCGCGTACCGATCCGCCGTGCACAGCGGCGGCAGCAGCATGCCGTCCTCGATGGGATCGATGTCGGCCTTCTCCTGCTCGGGCGTGAGGTCCGGCGCCTTGAACCAGTCGGCGATGACGAGGCGCCCGCCCGGCCGCAGCAGCGCGAACGCGGAGCGGAAGAACAGCGGCTTGTTCGGGAAGTGCGAGAGCGCCTCGGAGATCCACACGCAGTCGAACTGCGCGGTGGGCTTGCCGTCCGCGGAGAAGTGGTCCAGCATGGTCTCCGCGTCGAGCTCGATGAACTCGCAGCTGCCTCCCGACGGGAGCGAGATGACTCCCTTGCCCTCGCCCTCGGGAGGGGTGCTCGGAGCGGTGCTTGTGCTGCTGCTGGTGGTGGGAGACGCCTCGGCTTGGGTCAGCCGCTTAGCGATCTCGACTTGGCGCCCGCTGATTGTGAGGCCCGTCACGCGGCATCCGTGCTCTTTAGCGAGGAAGCGCGAGGTGCCGCCGATGCCGCACCCGACATCGAGGACCTTGCTCTCTTTGGGCAGGCTCGAGATTTCCAGGAGGTAATTGATCAGGTTGACTTGCGCCTGCTCCTTGGTCTCGGCGGGCGATTTGAAGTATCCATGGTGGATGTGCTGCCCCCTAGGAAACAGCCTCAGCGATGAAGGTTCACAGGGCTGACTAAAGCTTTACCAGAGAGAATAATAGTAGTCGGAGGCTATTTCATAGTGCTTCTTGATCCTCCCCTTTAGTGCTGCGAATGAATCGTGGTCCTCATGTGTGGGGATTTCGTACTGATCGCCTGGATGAGCCTCAGCACTCGCCTTGGCCTGTGGCTCAGTTGTATGATTAGTCATGATGCCGGATGCGGTAGATTCTTAACTCTAATCAGCTTGACCATTCACTACCAGCTGTCGAAATGACTGTGGCTTACTCACTCAGATTGTTAATGCGTGAGTTGAAGCGGCTGTAGCACAAGTTTCATGTAGCTGGTGCCGCGCTCCGGTGATCGCAGTTCTTGGCACAGAATGTAACGTCGGTGGATGTACCTATGTACCTGTAGGACTTGTATCTCCTTAAGTATTGACGTCACTAAGTGAGAACGTAAGGTGCATATAAAACAATGAGACGCAGTCATTTCATGTTGTATCATCTTCATGACCAACCAACAACAATCATATATCTACAAGACATTATTCTTGCAGATTAACTTAGCAACTGAAGCCAACATCCCGGCGTGCGAGCCTAACTGAAAATGTTCCAGAACATGTTTTTAATAATACTCCAGCTCTGTCTGGCTACCTTTGCCTTTGCGGCCCCAGTTGCCAACGACGAAATGGCAATAGCCAGCACTGCTCCATGGCAATATGGAACTGGTGGTGGGATCATTGGACTGATCATTCTAGTCCTCGATATCATTGTCTTCAGTGCGTTTCCGTCACGTCCCTACCTCTATGAGAGATCTATTATGCTAATTGCAATGTACAGTCGAGGTTCTGAAATCCAACCGTCCCGCCACCGACAAGCTGATCTGGTGTCTTGTGGTTTTCTTTTTCCCTGTCGTCGGCATGTTCATCTATTTCCTCTTCTCCAACCGGAAAGCGCACAACACGTATGAGCCTTTGCCGTAGAGTCAACCATGGATCCGGGAGTTTTGATGACTAAGGGGGATACGCCGAGCACACCATGTGCAATTTGGTATGGGTCATGGATTGGTAGTTAGTAAGCTTGAGTAGTTTACGAGATGTAGTTGGCTTCCCTACGCACAGTCGTTGCTTCTGATCTCCCTTGAATCGTGATATTGTTGCGTACAGTATGCAAGTATGCCCAAATCCGATTGAAATGCGGACTTCCCAAAGCTAATGGGGGGCTTTTTGGTGTTGTTGATCCTGTTGTGCAAGATGACTTATTGGGCGATATTCCTGTCGACTTGGGCGGCCTGCCTTGGTCCATGAAACATACCGACTGCCCTGCTGCTGCGTTTCAATTCATATCTAGGTCGTCATGAATGAGTAGGCGGCCAGATTGAAATTTGTGTTATGGAGCTTAGACATCCAGTAACCGAGCTTTTTTGTCAAATTCCACTTTGGAAAAATGGAAGATGCATGAATTTGTTTTCATTTTTTAAAAACGTTCATTTTCACCTTGTTTCTCCCTTGCTTTGCTTTAGTGTTAGAATTCCCATCTTAGTAAACAGAAACTTATGAATGCACCAGGAGATAAGTTTAAGCGCGTTGGAATCCTAGTGCATGGCGCACCTGATGGGAAGAATACCAAGGTTCATACCACAACCACGACGCGCACCTTGCCCAGCTTTCTTATTTGGAATGTCTATCAACTGGGCGTCAGTCGTTTTTTCAGCACTATACCCGTGGTAGACAACTGTCTTGGTTTCATCACCTGTGGTCGGGGGAGCGGGAGAGAGAGGCAGATCGAACGCGTCGGCCTAGACGGCGGGCCTAGTTTCTAACTCTGGCAAAGCTGTGGTTCATGGTATGAGGTATATGTTGAGTGAAGAAAACGATACCAAGGACTCTGATTGGGATATAATCAAACGTGCGAGAAACATGTGCATTTATCGGCTACTATTATGAATACAATATCCATTTGTCAAAAAGGGAGTCCTGATATGTGACATGGGGAAGGACGAGGGTCAGGCTTGAGCGAGCAAGTCCAGAAGAATACAGACCAATGAGAGATATCCGACTATAATCCCTCATAGAACGATGGCTACATCGCTCATTCCTTCATTAGAGGACATCACCCATCTTGATGGGTCAAGGGCGGTGGGTAGCATAGCTCAGGGGATACGATAATACCATGATATGAGCCTGACACCTAGGTTCAAGAGGATACGATGTAACAACAGCGCGAGACCACCTTCTTTACTGACAAAATAGCATAGCACTAGCACAGCCCCGTAAACTACTTTACTTGGGGGGCGATGTCCCAAGACAACGAGATCTTAGAGGCCTTGACCCAAGGCTCTAGCTAAGCAAAGACACGACGACAGAAGAACAGACACACCACAATCCAAGCTAAACCCCATAGTACCTATAAGCCAGCAGACCTCCACGACACCCACAAGGCAGCAGCAGCACCCCAGCATCCACCTACCTACCAATGCATCCCTCCCCATGGAGGTACCGCAAGCGACCCACCAGTCCAGTCCAGCCCAGCCCGCGCTCCTGACGACACGCCCGGGGGCTGTCCGCAACAACAGGTCCCATGACCAGAAGCTCCTGCCCGTCACTGAGACAAAAACTTAAACACCATGCACGACATACTTGCACGCAGGAAGGAGGCGGTCACGTGAGGTCCGGCCCGGCCCCGGCCACTGTGGATGGCGCCTCATGGAATTGGATGATAGGAAGGAAGGAGGTCGCAGAACGGGCCGCAGGATGACTATAGTAGGGGCTCATATATTGCCCCTTTGGGGAGGCGTTAGCCGGACCATGGTTAAGGCGGCGGTCTCGCTCTTAGATATGGGATATATGAGAGGAGAGTTGGAATTCGTTTTCTTGGAGAGGGAAGCTGGGTACGATCTAGATACCGTGCCGCCCTTCCCCTCAAGGAGATGGGTGACTATAGCACGGGGGCCTCGAACCTGTGCCGTGAGCGAGGCATCGCCACCAAACCGCCTACTCTCTGGGCACAGGCCAGGGATCGGAGACTAGCTGCATGATTGCCTGCATATTGGACACAGTCGGGGCACTGGTGAGTTGTCACAATACCCAGATCGAGGTCGGTAGGACAAGGCTCGTTGATAGGTTGACGGGATCACGGCTTGCCTGCCTTGGGTTGCAACGGCCTGTGGCCTGAGGTCGCCTTACGTAGGTATGTACATCTTCGCCCACTTATAAACAAGCACGGCTTGTGTTCTCGCTACTTGGGTATCGTGAGTGCTGATTCAGCTATCAGGGTGCGTATATAACGACGCTCCAGAGGTCGATATAGCAGCGAGTTGGTCCATACCACGGCGGCAGTTCCCGCTGCCTGGCCACTGGCTGGTGGCAGAGCCTACGGAACAACGGTACATATATTGTACATGGGGGCTGCTTGCCTGCTTGTCAGCTCAGCTGGTGAATGATATTGCGCTTCGGGGTACGATAGCGAGGGGTAACGGACTACCACATATTAGATGGTTTCAGGTCTCCTGTTTGGAGACAGTATTTTCAGGTTAGCTTATGATATTAAGATCCCTTGGGGTTATGGAAACCAGTTAGGGCTCACTCAACTTACTACGCTCTTCTAGCCACATCTTATTCATAGATCCCTAAACCTGCATGTACCTAAGGAACAGTTCGGGAAAATAGTCTAGTGTGTTCGTTGGTATTGGTAGTTTGGAACTAATGATACCCCTACGCATACTTGTCAGCTGCAGAAAGACTCGCCAATATCTGCGGAGCCTAATCTCAAGCAGAGTGCCTCCCACGGTATAGATATCTAGTATGGAGAGGTCTCCAAGTTGATACGTAGTTCCTGAACACGTTAAGGCAGATTCAGCTGCAACATAGGAGAAAGAAAAAGTGCATGAGGTCTGAGGAATTACTATATTGCGCTCGTGATGAGACCGAGTCCGTCCCGCTACCCTGAGTGTGAAACAGAACCAGTATACCTAGACCCTATCGTATAGAAAAACTCAATCTTCCTCATCGCCCTCGGCATCCTGGTCCTCATCATCCGACACCGGCTGCTGAGAGCGTCCGCCATTCGTCTCGCGCTCGGCATCCCCGTTACCATTAGCATTACCATTCTGCTGCTCGGACTGCTGCTGCTGCTGCTGCTCGTCCTCGACGGCCTCCTCCTTGCCGTAGGGGTGCTCCTTGTAGAGGTCCATCCACTCGCGGATCTCGTCGGTGGGGTCCTCGACGGTGACGTCGAGCTGGTCGACGATCTCCTCGTCGACCATGTCGGGCACGCCGATGGTGCGCGCGATGTTCTTGGTGCGCTGCGGCTTGATGATCGAGCGCTGCATCACGGGGTAGTAGAAGACGGCCTTCTGGTCGATCATCTCGTCCTCGTTAAACGCCAGGATCACCTCCTCGTCGTACTTGGTCTGGTTGTTCAGCTCCGACTCCTGCGCCGTCTCGTACGCCCGGATCCGCGGGAACTGGAAGTTCGGCTTCGCGCCGCTCTTGTGCGTGTACAGGCCCTCGTCGTCGTGGTCGGGGTTCTCCACGTCGAACTTCTGCCGGAATTTCTCGGCCGATGCAGCGGTATCGTTGAGGAAGAAGTCGTAGTCCATGAGATTGGCGGGCTTGGGGTTGTTCTGGGGATCTCGCTCGTAGGCGTGAAGGGCGGCTTGGAAAGCTGCCTCTTCCGCATCGCTCTTGCTGATGGGCTTCAAGATGCCATTCAGCATGCGCTTGTCGTAGACTTTGGAGGGAGGTACGGGATTATGAGTGAACTTGAAGGTCACGTAGGCGCCAGAATCGGGGAAGGACTCGAGATCGGGAACCATGGGGAACGCGTCGACAAGCTTGACATTGCGCTTTGAAGGATGCTTGACCCTACTCTTGTCCTTCAGATTGGTAGCCGCAATGGCAAAACTCTGATCGATCTTCCGTTTGACATAGGCGGGAGAGTCTCTGTCAGGCTCTGGAGAAGGCCGTTTCAGGGTTCGCCTGGGATTGGGGTTGACACTTCGCAACGGGCCCTCGTGCCGAGCTCTTGCATTCGTGGATGAGATGTACTCTGTGCGACGAAGGAAGGATACGTTGGTGTCGGCGACTTTGGTATTGCCTAGACTCCCCGGGGGTCGGAGAAGCGCTCGATCATGCGGGTGCATGGGCGGTGGTTGCGCTGGAGCTTGGATAGCTGTATCTTTTGTTAATCATCATGTGCTCAATGGCTTCGCTCCGGCTTCAGAGTAGTACTCACAACTCTCATCTCCATCAAAAATACCTGGCATGCCCACCAGATCCAACGGCATACCAAGCTCTGCGTCTGCCTCAATGTTCAATGGCTGCTCCCTAGCTAGTCTCGACGCAAAGCCAGGAGCCGTGTACTGGCCGCTAGCCAGACCGGTATTCGGGATATCGAGAAGCTTAGGGGGGTTGGGCGGCGGAGGCAGCGCATTGGAGAAGCGGATTCTGGCAATGAAGTCTTGGTGAATCGAGCGAGGCTCGCCGCCGCGCGACGAGGACGCCATCGCGGGTGTTGAGATTTGTTGCAGACTACTGAAGGCAGTAGATAAGCAATGCAATGTAATGCAATGCTAAGGAAGTTGGACTTGCTCGATGGTGCTTGAATTGGTAGTAGATGACGAACAGTCCTTGGAAAACTAGTGTTGGCGCGTCGCGATTTATACTAGGTAGTAAATCCAAGCTTGGTTGGTATTTGGTTGGTGTTTGGTTGGTTTTTGGTCGCCGCCAAAAAAGTTGTCGGATGGATGTTTTGAGATCGTCCGAGCTTCACAAGACTGGAGGGATTTAGTAGGGAATTTGGCAGCAAACCCCACATACCTACTTACAACCGAAGATATTACGGTATAGAGAAATATTGTATCAATCGCAACAAGTCAAAATTAGCAATTCTTCAGTTTTGTCATTAAAGTATATATTAATAACCGTGAAATATTCAACCCTACGCCGAGTCCGCATCCGCATCCGCATCTGTCCTCATGTTGTCCCCATTCCTTCTTTCCAGGCAAACCGAAGTGAATGTCTGCCAGGCTGACTGACTGACTTCACTTGGATGACCCTGTAATGCGTATGCCACACAAAGAATACATATATCATGATTTTGTACAGTACAGTCCATCTTCAGCGTACACTACTAATCGTAGTCTTCATGAACAATAAGAAGGAAGCACAGACACTTGTCCATCCATGCATCTGCAAAGCATCCTTACAAGTATACCTCTCTATAACTGACTGTCATGAAGAAGCTTCGTTTGGATCAACCTAGCCTGAACAAAGCACCGATGCTACCTGCAGCCTACGATGTGCTGCTCTTGCCGTATTTCGCCTTGCCAAAGGAGAAGGGCACGTATCGGTACTTGATCATATGCTGGATCTGCTTGCGCACTGCAAAAAAAAAAAAAAAGGTCAGCTGGCCACTCACTGAATAGAAGGATAGATGACTGGTGCTTACTGGTCAAGACAAAGAGGATGATCCAGTACATAACCAGAACAGGCCAGAACACGGGGACGTTGAAGACCTCGAACCAACTGCACGCGAAGGCGATAGCAACGGCACGTGTGGCCTCGTGCCAGAACTTGAACTCGGGCAGCCGTCGAATAAAGGGTCGGAATTCCTCGTCCTGCTTGGTCGGTAGACCGCCAGCCGACCCGTCCTCCATCTCGTTGTCCAGCATTTCATTCGAGGGATCAAACTTGGGCTGCAGGAAGGCGAGGAACAGATTGAGCAGGTAGATGCCGAGCGCATAGGCCACTATATGTGTGGTGTGTGAAGTCAGCGACTGCTGTGCTATCCTAATGCTCCCAGCGCTTATCCGGGGGGAAGAAGAATGAGTGCCTACCGATATACCAGCCTTGCGCGAGGAACACGCGCAGGAAGAAGAAGGACAGGAATACACCCGTGCCGACCCATCTGTATAGGACGAAGGGCGTTGCGTGATCAAGCAGAGCTTGGTATTGCTGAGAAGAAGTCAGAGATGCCAATCCGATATGCATACACTACGTAATGCCACCCGTAGAACTAGTACTGACCCTCTGGATCTTGGATGACTGCGCCTGGACGGCGGCGAAAGGGGTCTGTTCCGCCTCGATATTCTCCATCGTGAAGGAGGAGGTGTTCTTTTGCGTCGGGCGTTGATAATCGGAATCTCTCGTGCGTGAATATGCTGTCGGCGATGGGGAAGAGTGGGTGGGTGTGAATATGTGTCGCCGTGGTGAGAAAGGTTGAATCTCAACTCCCCATACTTTGGCTGTCGCGACTTTTAAAGATCTGCGCCCCCCCAGGGGCTTTTTTTGGCTGGGACAATCTGTCCAGCTAAATTAAATTCACTAGCCACAACCTTAACAATGCCACCAGGCCACTCCGCCACGCAAGCTCCGTGCCGCCTTGCTTTATTATTTAAATCTGACGCGATTGGTGCATGTGGGGCACTTTTCCTTTTACATACCTGCAGTTCGTACCTAAGTACCTTTCTGTGTATATGTACCTAGGTATCAGTAAGCAACGGTGCTGCAGCAGTTCCTCGGCCAGCTTCGGCTTGATGAGCTCATTGGTGTTCTCGGAAATATGTATCTATACTGCATGTGTTCGAGCTCCAACTGCGATCAACAAAACAGCCGTTTCTTCTCGGTAATCTGAATCAATTGACACCACTGAAATAACCTGCTTGTTGTAGAAATCTACGTACATTGAAGAGGCATATAAAATTCAATCTACAATTGTCGCTGGTTAGTCTCTTCGCTAGGCCTAACAGTGCCTCTGACCTACTTCAACCAATATTCCCTTAGTAGTCTAACTCCGAATCAGAGTTGCCAATATGAACACCTTACGAGCACTGAGGCCACTTACCTCACGTCTTCAGCCGTCTACACTTCCTAGGATTGCTCGTCCATTCTCTGCTTCGGTAGCAAGGTCCTACGAGTGCATCCAGATCTCAGAGCCGAGGCCGGGAGTTGGACAAGGTAAGATAGCGGAATTCTTGCTATATAGCTACGAATTGACTTAGACGTCCTTACTAGTAACTCTACACCGGCCCAAGGCTCTCAATGCCCTATCCGGGCCTCTCATCAATGAGCTGAACCAAGCTCTCGGCGAATTCAACTCGTCTGACAGTGTCTCCGTCATAGTCCTGACGGGATCGCAAAAGGTGTTCGCTGCCGGCGCAGATATCAAGGACATGGCGTCCCTCAGCTTCTCTGAAGCATACACTAAGAGCTTCATCGAGTCGTGGTCTCAACTCACGACGCAGGTGAAGAAGCCCATAATCGCCGCGGTCTCCGGCCATGCCCTAGGTGGCGGCTGCGAACTGGCCATGATGTGTGATATCTTGTACTGCACGGCGAACGCCAACCTCGGGCAGCCGGAGATCAAGCTGGGCACTATACCAGGAGCGGGTGGTAGCCAGAGACTGACCCGTGCGGTTGGCAAGTCGAAAGCAATGGAGCTAATCTTGACGGGCAAGTCGTTCACGGGAGCAGAGGCGGCAGAATGGGGTCTCGCTGCTAAGGCTTTCCCGACTTACGAAGAACTTATGGATGGTGCTCTGAGCACGGCTGAGACGATTGCTAGCTACTCGAAGGTAGCAATTCTTGGTGCTAAGGAGGTGGTGAACAAGAGTCAGGACCTCCCCTTGAGAGATGGAGTTGAGTACGAGAGACGAGTGTTCCATAGCATCTTTGGCAGCCAAGACCAGAAGGTCGGAATGAATGCTTTCCTGGAGAAGCGGAAGCCTGAGTGGACGCATTCATAAGCCGTGCATTGCGACTATGACTATATCTGTTTGCAAGGAGTAGTCAAATTCTACCTAGGTACGGTTTATGTACGGATTACGGCATTAGTAATTCTAGCTATCAGGAACTACGGAGGGAAAATGGATCATGACAACTGTCAGAATGTTTGCGATATGTATGTCAAAGTATTGAAAGCTTGAGCGTTTATCACTTATTAGAGTGCTAGTTGGTCTTGTTCATGATAAACTACACGTAGGGTAAAATCCATGATACATGCATTATACCGTATACTTATATTACTTCAAATAGCGGGGTAGGCCGTTGGAGCAAACCTAGGTTACATAGGTAGGGCTGACGTAGGATTTATGTACTCCGGGGGGTCTTGCATCTGAAGGTTCAAATGCAGAAAGTCAGATTTGCCGTATCCAAGTCACAGGACTTCGTAAAAACCGCTCCATATACATACATGTACGGTACCGTATTGCGGACCGCAATGCTGACATTTGCATCTGAAAAGAGCCAAAGCTGACACCGATCTGACATAGTTCCTGAACTTTCTCCCCCGGCCACTATATACTTGTTTGGGCCGCCCAGCTCCAAGCGCCACCGTTGGCACCATGCAGCCGACTGTACCGGTGGAGGGTGTCCAATACGAGTCCAAGACAGGTGGTATTGTCGCCTCAGTAGGCATCGCTCGCTACGACTAAGGTCGACTATCGAGTTAGCCGCCATCACCAAATCCACAAACACCGGTCTGCCTCACAACGAGAAAATAGGGAAGGATCCGATTCCGTAAGATCAATCTACACTGCATATACATCCGTACAGTCACGATGGATTCTGCCAGGCCCGGAGTAGACTTAGAGAAGGAGTTGACGTGCTCGGTAGGTCTGCACGGCTCGACTATTTCTGTACAAACCGTCCAATTTGGCAAGAGGCTAACCGGGGTTTACATACATAGATCTGCACCGACATCCTCTACCAGCCCTTGACCCTTCTTGACTGCCTGCACACATTTTGCGGTTCCTGCCTGAAGGACTGGTTTGACTGGCAGCAACTCCGGGCAGAAAATTCTCCCAGTCCTCCCGTGCCAGGCTCGCAACGATTTACCTGCCCGTCATGTCGCGCGCCGGTGCGGGATACCCGCCACAATGCTACGGTCAATACCCTGCTCGAGATGTTCCTGACGGCGAATCCAGACAAGGCCAAGACGGAGGAAGAAAAGGAAGACATGCGTCAGAAATACAAACCTGGAGATAACATCCTGCCAAAGGTGGAGATCCCCGAGAAGTCTCCCGAGGAGAGGAGGCTAGAGGCAATAGAAAGGCAAATGCTGGAGCAGGCGCGCGAGCTGAGTTTGCGGGATGCTGGTGTCGACTCGCCCGAGGGATCTAGACCAAGGCGACGTCGTGACCATAGCCAGTCGGAAGACGGGAGGAGCAGGTCAGATAGAGACAGCAGTCGAGACCGGCGACATCGAGATTCGCATGATCGCACGCGGAGGGAGCCGGGGCGCAGACGCCGGACCGAGTCAACTGGGATACTACAAGCTGAATCATCTTCGGACGAGCGGCGACGTCACCGCAGTGATTCACAAGTGCATTCGCGTAATTCATCACAAACTAGGCAAACTAGGAGGCGGCATATAGAGCATCAAGCGTCGATAAGATCGTTGATCAGCTCTTCTGATGTTGACTCCCGGGATCTAGAAAGAGAAATCGACGAATTCGCCCGTCAAATACAGGAAGAAGGGCTTCTGGACGGCTTAGATGTGGACGATATCGATCTTAATCGGAACGACGACCTCAGCCGAAAGATAACGGAAGCATACCGGCGGCGACAGAGGGGAAGAGCTCGTGCTGAGTCTACCAGCAGAAGCACCGGGCATCGATCGGACCACGTGCGGGCCTCCTCGCGACCTCCAGTGACAGACGTGCCCTGTCCGAATAGCAGACGGAGATCGAATTCGGCCCATACTAGGCCGTCAAGCGCGACGAGCCAGCTGGAGGTACGCAGTCGGCCTCCCCTCACGTCGACGCATCTTGAAATACGTGCAGATCCAGAAAGACGACGTCGGCGGAGGACTTCCAGCAGTGGTAGGAGTAGCACCGAGCCGACACGACCTAGGACGGCAGACACTAGACCGGCGACAAGATCACAGACAGACTTGGCTATCCGACCACCCGACTCACCTGCCCGATCACACAGTTCAGATCCGTCGGCTCGTCGCCCATCTATTGTCGATTCGAGAAGCTCTAGCTTGCCCACTGGACCTCATGCCGGACAAACATCAGGCGAGACCCCTCGAAATAGGGATCTCTCTTTCAGCGAACGGGCTGCAGCCCAGATCCCACCAGCGTCTTCTCCAGGAGCTCATTCAGATGATGCCAGCGACAGACGCCCAAGAAAATCTCCACAATCGCCGAGTCTAGTATCCGGACAAGCTCCCTTGCCTAGCCTTGGACTTATATCTTCACCTACCCATCAAACTCACCATCAGCGGACACGGTCTCAGTTCTACACAGAGCCGTCGATCACGTGTTCACGGTGTAGTCGGCCGCACATTGAGTATGATCTTCACTATAACTGCTCCAAATGTGCGCGGGGTGAATGGAATCTATGCCTCAGTTGCTATCGCACGGGAAAGGGCTGTCTACACTGGATGGGCTTTGGATACGCTGCCTTCCGCAAATGGGAAAGGTCCCGAGCCGCCGGTCACGAACATCTCGAACCTCCACACATGCTTACGCCGTGTCGGTATGAACCGCCTAAATGCGTACCGGGTGGTGCAGAAGGACGGAGGACGCTCACGACCGACGACCCAGCCAGCCGCCTGGAAAGCGGCATGTTCTGCGCCCGATGTTTCGCCTGGACGAACGAGTGCTACTGGCGGTGCGAGACCTGCAACGAGGGCGACTGGGGCTTCTGCAACAACTGCGTGAACCAAGGCTCCAGCTGCACGCACCCGCTCCTGCCCCTAACCTACGTCGCGCCGGCGCACACGCACAACTCACCGCCAGCGAGCCCGCGATCGCCGCGGTGCCCGCGCTCGGCCTCGCTGCTGGCCGGGCCCGACGTGACCAGCATCGGCGACTTCAAGCCGCTGACGTTCGCGACGACGTGCGACCTCTGCCGGACGAAGATCGCGCCCACGCACCGGCGCTACCACTGCTTCGCGTGCACCAGCGCCGTCGTGCCCGACTCGCACCCGGGCGACTACGACGTCTGCGTCAAGTGCTACGCCGGCCTCGTCGCCGACGAGCGCATCTCCGACGAGAACGGGCACACCGGCTGGCGCCGCTGCCTCGCGGGCCACCGCATGGCCATCCTCGGCTTCACCGAGAGCGGCGGCGGCCAGCGCCGCGTCGTCATCCAGGATATCGTCGGCGGGCGCAACCTGCAGATCGAGCCGTACGAGAGCAATGCTCCGAACGAACAGCAGCAGGGGGGAGCGGGGTCGCAGCTGCAGAAGTGGTGGTGGTACGGCCCTAACGAGTCCCGCCTGGAAAGGCTAGTTACCATGGACGTCGCGGCCAGCGCGCCCGAGCTCGGCACGGATCTGTTCCCGCCGGATGGCGGCGTCGGGTTGAGGGCTGCGGCGAAGTGGTCCTGGTACCCCGATCCGGAGTCCGAGGACGAGCTGCTGTTCCCGAGGGGCGCCGAGGTCAGGGAGATCGAGGACGTGAATGGGGATTGGTTCTTCGGGTGCTACATGGGGGATATGGGATTGTTTCCTGCGCCGTATGTGCGCGTTGTTGATTAGGGGTTGAAGAAAGTAGGAGGTAGGGGGTAGGGGGGTAGGAAGTAGGGGGTGGGTGATTGATTACTACCTGCTGGTGCTGGTGGACAGATACGATGGCTGGGCTGGGTTGAGGAACGGAAAGGGGTGTTCTACTGGCTTGCATTTGCGTCTTTTTTGCATCGATGGATGGGGCTTTATGTTTCCGAGATACCTTTACCTCCTTAACTTCGTCATGACGACGATGACTACTTCCTATGATATTTATTATCTAGCTATCTACCTAGCATGGATGGGGTTGGATGATATATGGTCAAGCGGTTGTAACTATCAGTTTATTTCTTAGCATAGAGTCAGCGTACGAACTAAGTGTGTTGAGATAATTGTTTATGGCTATCTACGACACTTGTGAAGGTTACTTTCTGCTATTCGAGCCCCTGATACGGCTATATTGAATAGAGTGCGAGCCGAGTTCGGAAGCCGGGATGACGTGCTCAGATCCAGGCTAGCGTTGCCGCCGACTGGCTGGTACCCGTCACGGCTGAGCTGCGAAAGTGCCCCGCCAAAATAATTTCTAAGCTGCTAGCAACACCTCTAGACTTGAGGGTCTTTGAAGCTCTCTTTTTCTCTCTAAACGAGCAGCAATTCGCAGCAATTTGATATAGTTCCAGCCTTGGAGCCCGTGTAGATTTACCATTGGGAGTAGCTAGAAGCGCTAGAGCAATATGTTCCGACAGAGCGTGCGACGCTTCGCGACGACGGCGCGCAGAGCCGCCGTGGCTCCTCCCGCACCGGCTGCCGCCCCGAGTCCGTATACGCTCGCCGTGTCGAAGGCGCAGGGTGTCGCTAGGGGGCTGACTGGCGGTATGAAATTTCTTACACTCTACTCCCACTTATCTGCCTATCTGCCTATCTGCTTGCCTATGACTCTGTCCCCTAGACTCTCTGCTACGTCATTAACCATCCACCCGCCGACGCTTCCAACTTCCTAATCAACGAGTCCATCCTCTGCTTGAATAACACGTACACCCACTAACGCACGACCAGCAATCGGCAACACGCCCCTAATCCGGCTAAACACGCTCTCAGCGCAAACAGGCTGCACGGTCCTCGGCAAAGCCGAGTTCATGAACCCCGGCGGCAGCGTCAAGGACCGCGCAGCGCTGTACGTAGTCCTGGACGCCGAGGAGCGCGGCCTCTTAAAACCCGGGGGTACGGTGGTGGAGGGGACGGCGGGCAACACGGGGATCGGGCTGGCGCATGTGTGCCGGTCGCGCGGATACCAGCTGGTGATCTACATGCCGGACACGCAGTCGCAGGGCAAGATCGACCTGCTGCGCCTGCTCGGCGCCGACGTCTACCCCGTCCCCGCCGTTGCCTTCGACAACCCCCAGAACTACAACCACCAGGCGAAGCGCCACGCCGAGAAGCTGGGGAACGCCGTCTGGACCAACCAGTTCGATAACACCGCCAACCGCCGCGCCCACGTCGAGACCACGGGCCCCGAGATCTGGGCCCAGACCGAGGGGAAGGTTGACGCGTTCACCTGCGCCACGGGCACCGGCGGCACGCTCGCCGGCGTCACGCGGTACTTGAAGGATGCGTCCGGGGGGAGAGTGAAGAGCTACCTCGCGGACCCGCCGGGCAGCGTGCTGCACTCGTACATCCAATCGGGGGGCAAGCTGGCGGAGCGGCAAGGGGGGAGTATCACGGAGGGCATCGGGCAGGGGCGCATCACGGACAACCTGGCGCCAGACGTGGCGCTGCTGGACGGCAGCGTGCACATCGCGGACGCCAAGAGCGTCGAGATGGTGTACCGGTGTCTGGACGAGGAGGGCCTGTACCTGGGCGCCAGCAGCGCGCTGAACGTCGTCGCCGCCAAGGAGGTCGCGGAGCTGATGGGCCCCGGGCACACGGTGGTCACGATGCTGTGCGATGGCGCGTATCGCTATGCGGATCGTCTGTTCTCGCGGAAGTGGCTCGAGTCGAAGGGGTTGCTGGGTACGATACCGAAACATCTGGAGAAGTACATTGTGCTGCCGTAAGGCAGGATCTAGGCATGGATGGATAGGAAGAAAAAAAAGAAAGAAAGAAAGAAAAAAAAGAAAGAAAGAAAGAAAAAGCAGTCAGATCTTGAACTCAGGTTTGAGACTATTCAACGGCGTTTCGAGAGAGGTGCGTGCATAGCATACATTCCTACGTACATAGCCACTCGGGCAAGCGGTGCTCGATAGATCATTTCTGTATATATATACATGTACAACGATGATATTGAACGTTGATTCAATCTCCCTACGTTCATCCAGCTCCGGCCTCATTCAGGGGACCCCCTTCCCCTGAATTGTCTGTCTGTTCTTGAGTGCCGTATATTTTTTCGTATACCTGTGAACCTCTGCCTATCCTGTCGTTTGCCGCCTGAGCCTGCTGGAGCTCGAGTTTCAGGGCATCTAACCGCGACTGGAGCTGGCTTGCGAGTTCGGGCTTGACCTCCTTGATAGTGGTCTCAAGGCCGGCTATAAGCGGCGTGACGAAGGCGATGAATATGTTGGGTTGGATGAGGTAGTTTCTATTTGCTTCGTCCTCGAACGACTCCTCGGGATATAACTCGGTCAGCTTCTTCCCCTCGGGCCAGAGCATCACGACATCGCGGGCGTACTGGTTCATCCGATCGACGACGTTCTCATCAACCTCGTATCTCGAGACCAAGCCTGCGGCGAGGTGTAGCGGCGCTAGCAGGACCATCGGGTCCCGATACAACGGGAACTCTCCCTTTATTGGGGGTTCGCCTTTCGGTCGCTTGGGCTGGTGCCCCTCCTCCTGGAGCAGATCGAGGACCAGCTCGGCGCGGCGCAGAGCCTTCCGGGTCTTGGTCTCGTCCCACTCGCTGTCGATGGCGGCCATCTGGAGCCAGTGCATGACCTCGTTGACCTTCTCGCTGCTGTCGAGCCTCAGGTTGGTGCGCTCGACGGCGACAGCGCAGTCGATGATGAGGGAGATGCGGCCCTTCTCGCCCACGCGGCGGATCATCGAGGTCCAGAACTTAAAACGGAGCTTGCGGCCGGCGTACGCGAGGCCCTCGAGCAGCGGCCGCAGGTTGGCGAAGTCGGCGGGCGTCTCGAACTGGCGGATGGCCGACAGGGCGGACTGCTGGGTCGGGGGTAAAGAGAAGCGGTCCTCGTGGCGGAACTTCAGGATCTCGCCGTCGATCTCGATGATTATGGGGTCGGACTGCAGCTTCTTCTCCCACTTGGGCGAGTAGATCCTCTTGCGCTGGATGTATGGTAGGTAGGCGGGCAGGATGATCTTGTGGCGGATGGTGGAGAGGAGCTCGTCGAGTTCGGGCGAGGAGGTCGGCGTGAAGTGTGAGATTCTCGCTATAGTGGTCAAGCGATCAGTAGGGCTGCCACGCAACGGCTGTACGGTATACGAGGCATAACACACCATTCCGTTGGACTGTGGATGTGAAAGTTCGGCGCTGGCCAGCTATCCTCGTCGTGGCCATCTCTACTAATGCGCCATTGCCCGCGCAAAGGGCGCCCAGCACCGATCTCCTCGACATAATCCCGACTCTCTTCTTGAGGTCAACGGAATTTCAGCTATCGCACAAGTTGTCGCTCCGTGTGATGGATCAATTCGGGGCATCATCCATACTATCGCAGTAATGCACCGACGACATTACAGAATATTTTCTAAAGTGGGATAAATGTACATGCCTAAAAGCCCTTATGCAGCAAAGGTATTTAATGTAGCAAAGACAGTTAATGTAACAAAGCAGACGCCAAGACCCAAACCCCAAGACCCAAGACCCGCATTAAAGATCCTCCACCCCAAATCTCGTCCGGAACACCTAAACGCCGATGGCCCTCGCACGTTCTTCAACATTGTAAGCTTCAACCCCCCTCGACAAGCTCCTTTCGATTGCGCAAGGAGCCGCACCTGGACACCATGATACCCCAATCGGCACGGCGGCCACTGAGCAGCTGGAAGGCTGTCCTCAGACGGACTTGCCAGCACCGGCAGCATCAACAATTCCTCCTATCGCGGACAATGGCTACCGAGACCACCAGCACACCCGGATCAGCGTTGGGCGCAGAGCCGCCTCTACCACCACCCACCGCGATCCCGCCGGAACCCAAGAAACTCAAATTCCGTACGTCATCTTTCTAATTGCAGTATTCCCTAACCCCTACATACGTCTCGGACTAACACCCCTCTCTCTTCCTCACAGACGCCATAAAATCCCGAGTCCCGAGCAAACCAATCCGCACCGCCTTCGCCGTGTACCCCCGCCTGCCCTCAGCGCGCGCGACGAACCCGACGCCCCTCCAAGGCTTCCACGCGCAGCAGATCCGACGCCTGGACCGGACGGGGGCGCGCACGACGCTCTTCTCGAAGAAGAACCCGGACGCGGCGAAGCCGGGCGACGTGCTGCAGGTGACGCCGCGGCGCGGCGAGCCGTTCGCCGGCGTGTGCCTGTCGATCCGCCGCGCCGGCGTCGACACCGCCATCCTCCTGCGCAACCAGATGACCAAGGTCGGCGTCGAGATGTGGTTCAAGATCTACAGCCCCAACGTCCAGGGCATCGAGATCGTCTGGCGCCGCCCCAAGCGCGCCCGCCGCGCCAGGTTGACCTACATGCGCCAGCCCAAGCACGATATGGGCAATGTGGATCATTTGGTCGATGCCTGGAGGCGTACCAGGAATGTCTTTAGCTCCAAGAGCAAGGGCGTCGCGAATCTGGGGAGGACGAGCAAGCATGCGAAGGGTGGCAGGCGGTAGGTGGGAGGCTCGTAGGCTGGTGCTGCGGCCGATGTATTTAGGAAGAAAGGGGGGCGGCAGCGAGGCTGATGACAAGGGATGTCAGGTCAGAGAGCCAGTTATACAGCCGTTCTACCGTGATAGGGGAGTGGTCAAGAGTGTAAAATTTATGCACACACACACACATATTTGGCCTGTATTATACAAAGACTACCCGCCACTGTTGAACCTATGCCTCAGCATGATGTCTATTTAAGCGTATCCAAATGTTTGTGTCCCAAGTATACATGAATTCATGAAGTCCTAATGTATCCAGATCGCCTAACGCCTTCTAATGAGAAACGGGGCCTAACATTGATGTGTTAACCAAAGGTTTCAAGCAGTAAGTCATTGGTACAAGATTGAATTCCCAGACGACCTAGGCTAGGCAAAACATCGAAGTTAGTACAAGAAGGAACCCCATTGAAAGAACCCAGAAGGGAGAAAAAGAAGAGACAAGAGATGCTCCCCCTCGGCAGATGAGTTCGTTCTAGGTCCTCTAAACGAGAGCGCCCTCTAAAAGAAAATAAAAGCAACCGCAAACTCCATTATATAGTAATATAAATGCCCCCCGGAAATCGCAACCATGCGCTCCCGAAATATGCCCCTCTAGTAGTGAGTGTTCCTACCCAAGCCTGAGCTACCATCTCTAGTCGTATGTATGATTTCTTTATCCAGTGGTTGTGCCCCGATGCCTTTGAAAAGGGGGCATGCAATCAAGACAATTATCCCGTACTTCCGAGATACCATTGGACGGCTGAACCTCGCCGCCACCATGGATTGTGGAACGCCGGAGGCGGTCCATACTGTTCATTCGTGGAACCACGCTTTATCACTGGTTCCGAGATCGTCCGCCTACAATCCGAAGTCAACTCCTCCTTCTCTGATTCCTCCGTGCTTCTCCACCACTAGCGAGAGACAGCAGGCTGGGTATCAGCTCTTTTCCTGAACTGTTTGGGGATTGACTGTTCCGCAGTACCGTTATCGTCGCTCCCAGGATCAGTCATATGTTTTCTTAAGGTCTCCATCTTCCCAAACCCAAGCGATTGCTCCGACTTGGCCATCGAGGGGTGCGTCTGATAGGTGGGACCGGGATGCAGGAGGCCGGTGAGCATGTGCCTTTTGTCTACGCTGCGGCTACGACCTCGAGCTTGGCTCGAGTGTCGGATAGACTGGTCCCTAACAGACATGGCCGATTGGCGACGTTGAAGGCTTACTTCGGCATCCTCAGCCTCCTTCCGGTTGAGATGCTCGCTGGGTAGGAGCACGGCCCGGTCGAGTCCGTAGGGCAGGCCACGGTGGCGTCCACGGATCTGCATGGCGATGATGACGAGTTTGCCAACGACGCTGAACTGCGAGGACAGCGAAGCGTTGACATTGGGATATCCCAAACTTAGTCCGACAGTGCCGTAAGCACTCACCACTTCAAACAGCACAGCAAACATGGAGAAGTCACCGGACATAAGCCGCTCCCCCTCCGTTATGGTGATGATGAAATAACCAATGAAGATATACCACAAATCGAAGGATAGCTGGCGGCGTAAATGGTGTCCCACGTACGACATGCCACCCTGAGGTTCATCCATGTCATGATGGCTGTTGTATACTCCAAGAGACTTCTCTTCGTATACGTTCGTCCTACGAATCGAAATAGCGACAGGAAACACGGAAATATACATCATGATAAGATACGACGTCTGGACGGCTGGGTGAATGTTGGCTAGGTTAATACAAGAAAAGCCAGCGGTTCTGGTAGACACTGCCTGAAACCACCCATCAAGGAAGCGGATATTCAGGGGAAGCTCAGCAATTGCTCCCGTGCCCAACTAGTCGGACATTAGCTACCATCCCATTCGAAAATCGTACTTGGGAAACTCACATCAAGAATAATGAACAATATAAGATCCAGACCATTGAGAGCGACGAGAATGAAGAAGAGCCACCAGGTAGCATTTGACGGGAATAAAAGCGTGAAACAACGTCTTGGATGATCCAGCAGGAACCTGAGTTCTTCCCACACGCCCGATCCCCGGGGCACAACCAATGATAACAGCCAGATCATGAAACGAAGCATTATCGGAAACCCCGTGTTTCCCAATATAACGAGGAATGACATGACCAGTAGGGGAAAGATTGCTGTGTTGAATGAGTTCATACTATCAGGCGTGAGGGTGAATCCGAGATCCATGAATGCTGAGTTAGCTGTGAAGAAACCCCACCACACTCTGCTCTGGCCAGCATCGTCTATGATTTTTCCATAGTAATCGTTATTATTGACGATCCAGGGCACGAGGGTGATGATACCGAATGCTGTGTAGCCCCAGAAATAGAGCAAGAGAACACCTGCGAGCGTCTTCAGGGACCGATATTCAATACCGCCTAACTCATCTCTCTGCTCTTCAGATAAACCCAAGAATGCGGAATTTCGACCCAAAGTCGGCTGCCAGCTCAAGTATGGCGGGTCCTCTTCTTTGCTTTGAGTCAAGGCAGTCTTGAGTCGATGCAGGGGATTGCCCCGATGCAGTGTCGACGACCTAGTGGTATCAGTCTCATGAATCTCTTCCTCTTCTCTCCTTGGGTTCCGAAATCTCAATGTGCCTGAGGTGCGCGTGCCGGCCTCGGCATCCTCAGCTATATCTCCCGGCTTGTCGGTCCCTTCTCTTCTGGGCCGCACCGGCTCCTCAATAGTAATGGTAGGCTGGCGACCCGACTGGCTCACAAATCGTGAGACTGAAGTCTGCCGGTGAATAGGTTCGAGACTAGATTCTCTTCGCCTTCGATTTGAAAATGCTGGTCCCTCTTCGTCGTCCTCCTCGAGCTCTTCAGGCAAAGCGCCCCTGTCGGCATCACGTGGTCCAGGGATCCTTAGCACACTCTTGTCGGCTTTACGCTGTCTCTCCAGAATGGCGATATGTTCTGCCTCTGACCGCTGGCTAGGCAATGGGAGGTCTTCATCTGAATCGACCGCATCGCTCCTCTTCACCTGGTCTGAGAACTTGATTTGCGGCGGAGGTACATTACGAGGAGGTTCTTCTTGAATTGGGCTAATCGACTCGTCTTCGGACTGGGAAGCGTTTGCGAGCGGGCCCTTTTTGACGGCGCCATTCATGGTATAGCCGTCCAGTAGGATACCGTCATTGGTGAGGCGTGATGGTTTAGCCGTATTATGCATCACGGTGATGTTTCGGCCGTTCACACCCTTTTCGACGTCCAATGCACTCTGTTTCGCCTTAGATCGTGACTTGCTAATGGTAACTCGTCGTTGACTGGCTTCCCTCACGACGTGCTGAAATCGCTTCTCGAACCAGCGTAGGCGCAGAAAGACTACTGAAGAATGGATCGTGATGGGATTTGTCAGCATCATGAGAAAATATATCACCAGCTGCTGGAAGGTGTTGAGCAAGTTGGTATCAACAGTATTCAGCCCGGCCTGAGTGTTGGCACCGCTTGCAAAGAAGAGAGCATCAATATAAGCCAATTTACCGCCGGCAGAAGCAAAGATCAAGATGGATCCTACAATGATCCATCCCATGATATAAAAGTCTACAGCATGTTAGAATACAGGGGATTCCAGGGCATCAAATGGATAGTACCTACAGTGAACGGTGATGAAATTGAAGTGGGGGTGTTTGGATATGAAAGACGGGCGAAGAGCTTGGATAGAATCCACGAAGAGCTCACGAAAGTTAGCCATGATGCCTAGGTTACCGTATTGCCGCAGAATTTTATTCGTCAAGGCTCGGAACCGCGGGAAGAGAAGGCCAGTGTTAAAGAGCTGGAGACTCGTAGACCTGGTGGGTGAGGTCTGTGACGAGGAGAATGGTGACAATCATGATGGCCACTGTTGATTCCGAGCTGTGCCAATGGTCAATCAACTTGGTGCATGGAAGGAATCGAGGAGACATGCGGGAAGGGCATCGTGGCGAATAGAGAGACAGCTAGGTAGGCAGGCATGAGCTAGAAGGGAACGGCTTCGAGGAATGGAATAAAACCAAGGCTATGCTATGAATAATCAATGGGTACATGTATGGAGGTGTGTGGGGGAGTTGGTGTCAAGGAGCGTCCGAAGGACAAAGAAAGCACTCCCGTAGAGAAGTAGAGAATTGATGAAGGATGGACCAGCGGATAGTTTCCAGACTCGAAGCCCACGTGCGGTCAATGTGCTGAAGGCCAATTGGATATAAATTTCTGCAACTTACTCTCACGCAAGTTAGAAATTGAACGATATCGGATGCCTCCGCCGGTATATTGCATACGCGAAAGTAACTTCGAAATCTTTTGCTCAACAAGAGTCGTAAAGTCGCATTTGGAGAACGTTGCAAATCTCCACGTGAAATCGGTACGTTGTTGTAGGAGGAAAGGTAACCTACAGCGCAGACAGATACCCTACCTAGACCTAGTTAGGTACCTTCTTAGCTTGGCGGCCCCAGGATTCCGCAGTAGCGTACTCGCAGTACGTTGGTTTGTGAGGTTACACGTCGTGCTATGTATATGTAGAGTAGAGAGAAAATGGAGCAGGGTGGAAGAGGCGAAACGTTTGCTCAAAAGTACGAGTCACGAATCATTATCGCGTCTATTGTACGTGATGATCAGTGAGCTTATTGCCTATTGTATACTCAAATATGTCGGTTTTCGGATTTGCGGATTTTTCTTTTTTAGTATCAAATCTTAAAATTTTGATGGCAAGATCTTGTATTGTTGGTACTAGTACATGTACCAAGTAACCACCTCATATAAAAATAAGGGGCACGGATTGGTTGATGGTTGATGGTGACTGAGAAGTGAAGTGCCAAGCAGGTGCCAAGACTGTCCACAATACCCAGACAAGGGCCAGGGAGGTTTCGGGAACGACCCCCCTCTTCCCCCTCCGCCCTGCCTGCCTGCCCCCAATCTTGTACATACGCAGTAACGACTAACACATGCGGTCGGACCACAGATAGCCGGTGACGTGAAAGAACGGCCAGAACATAAACTCCTCTTTTCAGCCTGGCAGGGATAAGTATTTACTACTCGCAGTATGTACGAACCCGATGGTCTACTACCTCCCTAACTACGTCTTATGCATGTAATGTCTGCTCAGTACTTCTTCGTAAGCACCTAGCAGTAGGCAAGGGCCTGACGGGAGCCAATAGATTCGCAATTTACATCGCATAGGTCTAGACTGGACTGTACATACTTAATAATCATTGGACACTGAGCAGGCACGTCGTTTCGCCTGCTTGTTTCTTGCTTTTGTTTCGTGGGGGGGGAAGCTGGGAGAGACGGGCTACACGTAAGACGATTACCACCTCCCATGTCTCGTAATAGGAAAATTGCCGGAGCCTTTCTACAAAGCAGGGGCTATACTAGGTATGTATCACTTAGCTATATAAGTCTATATAAGTATGTGATATGCACATAGCCTATTGTAAAAAGGCCTTGACTTACATGTACCGGGTAGACTACAGCCAAAAAGCACATGCACTGTTAGGATATATGATCCATTAATGTATTGTGTTGTTATAGATGTTAAGGTTTAGGCTAGTACTAACAGTGGGTACGATAGGAATACATGGTGTGTAAGGATCATGTGACATGCACGTCCAGGTTTTATATTGGTTACATGATATCATTATATTTTTGTATAAGATCTTTTAAGCAGGTGTGATGTCCAATACCATTCTGCTGCCATGTAGGAATCTTCATACCTATGCATTCGTCAACTCAATACGGATGTAGGTAGTACAATATATAGAGTGTATCCTGGTTAAATTTCAGACGGGAATAACTGCGTGGCCAACGCATAATAGACTCAGCTTATGTACAACCAACACGGTAAGGGACCAATGAAATAAATCCAAATCGAGACAAAATTCGCTATCGGTCAGTTACAGATATCAATTGGGTCTGCACGTCTCAGTCGAGGTCGTTCGGAAGAAGGATGAGCAAATTTCAGGATATCATGCTATGTAAGGTAGCGTCGTACGGAGTAGATTCCTTGCGCGATTCCTTGCGCGATGGTGCATCTGCCTAGTGTTGCACTGCAGCGATCGCTCGACGAATCGGGCGAGATGTCCACCGTGCTGGAATCACCAGATAAGAACAGCGGCCGTTCCCAGCCCACCAATACCGTATCCAGTCTCGATCGGCAATGAAACAAATTTATCATACGTGTAATCCCGGCCTTATAACTCCACGAAGTACGCAGTAGGGCGAGGTCACGAGGGAACACCCGCCCGTCTCAGATGCCGCTATCCTAATATCTTGATACATGCATGTTATAAAATATCATCATTGTTGGTTCTTTAGCCTCTCCTTTTCCCTGGCCATCTTCTTGAAGAACGCACTGCTCTTCGCTGGTTTCTTCTTGAGAGCCTTGTTTGCGTTCTTGTTCCGTTCAATATACGCCATATCTTGTCCACCACTGAGCTCGCCTAGCGTACCAGCTGTTCGTCTGACACCCTTCTTCTTCCGTCCCTTTGCATAGAAGAGGTCATCTGTAGCATCCTCATCGTCCTGCGCTCTCCTCGACTCTGTATCAACGACAATTTTCTGGAGGAGCTCGCGACGTTCTTGTGCCGTACGAAAAACAAGTTTGTCCATCTTTTCGATTCCCGCGAGTTGTGTAATGACCTTGAATGAATACCCTTGATCCACTAAAAATGCTTGCCGCCTTGTCGAGTAATACATCTCGGATGTATCTTTAGAGACCAAGGAGTAAAAGAATGCATTGAATCCTTCATCGGATCTGCGCTTTGCTCGAAGAATGCGGCCTAATCGTTGAGCCTCTTGACGACGAGATCCGTAGTGAGACGATATCTGAATCAGACAGGTGGCCTCTGGGAGATCCAGAGAAGTATCGCCTATCTTTGACAGGAAAACCGTCTTCACATAGGGGTTGGTCATGAAGTTGGTCAAGACCGTCTGGCGCTCATTGTTGGCTGTGGAACCACATATAAAAGCCTTTTTAAGGGACAGTGCGATTTCCTTGAGGGCGTAGACATTGTCTGAAAATACAATGATCTTGTCGCCTCGTTGCTCATGATAGTTAATGAGGAACTGGCAAGCTTGGATCTTACGTGGGTTCATCACGTATAGGTTCTGTTTTAGACCTCTGTCGGCAGTTCTGAGGTATTCATCGTAGAACTCAGTTGTCATTGGGCACCAAACCTCGGCACATTGCACCTTGGCAATGTGACCTTGCTCTGATAACTCCATCCAATTGGCTTCGTACAACTTTGGTCCGATGAGGAAGTTCAAGTCTGAAATCTTGTCGTCCTCTCGAAGCAGAGTTGCGGTTAGGCCAAGCTTCGCGTGGCTCTTGATTGAGTGTGAGACTTTTCGGAAAATGTTAGCAGGCACGACGTGAACCTCGTCAAGAAGCATCAGACCCCATTCCCGACCTGTTAGGAAGTCCATCATCTTCTGCGAGTCATGGGCTCGTTTTTTGCCTGAAACTGTCACCATGTTGTAGGTAGTAACGATGATGCCGGTATTTCCAGGAAATCTTGATTTGCTGTCCGACGTAAACAGACAGACATCGTCTTCCCTGATATTTGACCATTTTAAAAACTCATTCTTCCATTGGACAGCAGACATAGTGCTGGTACAAAGCACAATGGTGCCCTTCTTGATTGTGCACGCAGCAGTGATTCCAACCAGGGTCTTGCCGGCGCCACAAGGCAGTACTATGATACCGCTCTTTGCCCGTCCATTTCCAAACATCTTGCTAAGACTCTTCTCTTGGTAACTCCGGATTTGTGTAGCCGGCCGTAGATCAATGTCGAGTGTCGCATTTCGGTCATCGTTGCGGAAGTCATATTCCTCTAGCATAGGATACTGAATTTCCAATGCGCGTTTCTGCACAGTTTCGATGCTTGTGTCGAATATTTCAAAGGCGTGCACGGCTTCCTGATTATCGTCGTCATCGTCTTCTCTCAAGGCATCGAAAGGGTTCTGCTCCTGTACGCCCTCGGCCGTCTCTGGCTGTATCTTCTCTGCTTGCTTGATTTTCGCTTGTTGTACTCCAGCGGCATTCGAGGTACCAGGGATAACGATACCAGCCATGGATGGAGCAGCTGTGACCGTTTCGGAACCATGTACTCGGCATGGCCCGATGACGGGATCTTTCAGTAGCTTCTGCAGGACTTCGGGATCGGTGCTTTCGACAAAGTATTTCGTGTCCTTAATGACGAGCTTTACTTTTCCGTAACTTGATGCGCAACTTGCGATGAAGCTGGAGATGGACTCGGGAACAGGTGTTTTTGAAAACCGTTCCAACGTGTTGATGATATCACGAGGCTGTAATCCAACGGAAACGGCGGCGTAAAGACTATGGCTGGTAAGGGCGTACTCGTGAAGGAAGGTGGGCCTCGACAAAGGCTCAGCAACAGTGATGAGGAAATCTTTCGCCTGTTCTGCCAAAGGGCTAAAGTTCTCGAGAATAATCCGACCCCTCTGAGGATCTATCCAAATCGGACGGCTCTTGTAGTCAGGTTTCAAGGGTAAATAGGAAAAATCACGCCTGCCATTGTTGCCGAAGTATCTGGAAGCGCTGTCTATAGGGCCTCGAGCCGTTTTATCCTGGAACGCCGCAAGCGAGAAACGGTCTACGGCCTGCTGGAGCTCCTCCTCATTCTCAGCCGGTTCATTCGCACCCTCGGCGTCATCGTCGCTATCGATGTCTCGGGGTGTCGAAGGACCCGGCGTCGAGGCTGCAGAAGCCCTTCCCGACTTCGCGGCACCTGTGACGTCTTCAGACTATTAGCATGGTCGCGTGCTGCGAAATTGCAGAAGGAAATGACAGAAGGAAATGAGCTTACTCCCTGACGCCTTCCTCTTGACCGGCATCTTGAGCGAGCAGTTTCGTATGCCTTCAGGTGATGTATGGAAGGGGGAAAATGCAGAAAGGATATTGCAGGTAGGAGTTGGAATGAGGCGAAGATATGGGCTGACTCAAAAGACAGGCGAAGACAGCCAAAGACAAGTCTGATTAATCAAATGCAGTCTCGACCAATCGGAGATTTTCCGCTTTAGTACAGATTTCGAAACTTGGAGTGGGGCCAGGTGGGGTTCCACATACATAGCACCTGGGCAGCTGGGCAGCTGGGGTGGTGGCTTCCCTAATAATACCCCAGCCTACGCAGCTGCCCAGCAAGTCGAACGGGGCTGGCAAACCGCCTTCCTCTTTAGTGCTACACCGCCTTCTGTCTGCATTTCTGCCAGCAGAATCTTTTATTTTCTTCGATCGACCCCACCAACTACCTCTCGATACCTCTGCAGAACGCGGGGCCAATCCAATTGCACTCATCACATTCTCCCACTCTAGGCTCAATTCTCATGAATTCACAAAGTCCTGTCAACATTTCTTCTAACCCTCGCAGTTACTCCCAGGGAATGGACACCTGAATATCGCGTCTTTGTCAACTTTGATTACTGTGCCTAATCAAATCACCCGCTACCTACCTTTCACCAGTGATGGCGACGCATACTGCTATGGCCCAAGGCAGTGATGCCTCTGTACGGAGTTCATTGGAGCAACGTATTGGCATCCTGCACTATGTATCCGAGAAGGAACATGGATGGTACGGTCAAATTCGCACTAGGTAAGCCGCTCGCATTTTCAGTTGGTCTCAATCTTATAAACGCGTTTAATATCATACGCCGTGGCTACTTATTTCCACTCGACCATTACTTGCACCACAACTCTGTATTGAGGTCAATTGGTTCGGTTCTGATGATCCATAGGTTTACCGATTTTCAAGTGCATGAGATCAGCAAAGATGGCGAAGTGGTTCATCTACATGACGTCCCGCTAAACGCGAAGGATCTTTACAAGGCGGTGGGTTTGCATTTCTTCCGAACTTAATATGAGTATTTCGTATGAATCTAACCAATTAGCTATGGTAGGCCCCCCGTCAACTAACGACCAAGTCTGGAGCTACTCAACCGTCACAATTGAATCAAGCCAGCCCCTCAGTTGATAGCAATGATACGATCGTCAGAGAGAATAAGGAGTCTACTACCAGCTCAGAACAGCCGAAGGAACAGGACAACTCCAACAATACTATTTCATCATCTGATCAAACAATTTTGGCAGATGTTCTCGGCCAGAATGTCACAGAAGGGTTGATCGACTTGTACAATAAAGTCAGCCAAGACAAAGTACAACCAAAGAGCCTCGCAGCCGTAAAGATACCTGCAATATCTGATAAGGCTGAAAGATCGCGAGTGCATTTGGTATGGCGCCATAGTCCCCTTCAAATCCAAACTCTAACGTGTCCTAGGAGATTCGCCGTGTATTTGGTGGCAAGCTTGACACCGTTACGGAAGCTGACGGCTCTATTAACGCAACAGCAGTGGGTTCAAGTAAACAACGATGGGGCAGTCGTCAAGGAAATGACCGATCGAGAAATAATCGCCGTAATCCCAATCAACCCGACGAAGGTCAATTCCTACACTTTTCTCTCTACAAGGAGAACAGGGATACTATAGATGCGATCAATCAGATTGCGCGCCTTCTGCATCTCAAGCCCTCTTTCTTCGGCACAGCTGGTACCAAGGACCGTCGCGCTGTGACTGTTCAACGAGTCAGTATGCGGAGGCGTAATCCTCAAACCCTCCTCTTCATCAATAATGACCGCGTATATGGCGTGAAAATCGGAGATTTCAAGGTTGAGCAGAATCCGATCCATCTGGGAAGCCACAATGGGAATGAATTCGTTATTGTGATCAAAAACTGCTCGTTCAGTCAAACGGAAAGCCTCTCGTTTGAACAGAAGCTCGAGGTCGCAAAATCGACTGTGGATTCCGCACTAGAGCAGATCACCCAGAACGGCTTCATCAATTACTACGGCACTCAGCGGTTTGGCACACATCAGATTGGAACTCAAGAGGTTGGCATGAAGATTCTTAAACAAGATTTCGAAGGCGCGGTAAGCGCCTTGCTATCCTTCAATCCTGATTTACTCAATACCTCCGAGGCAGGTCAGCTTGCCCAATCGCGACGCGAAGATGCCGCTCGGGCACAAGCTTGTTCGGTCTTCTTGGATACGGGAGACACCCAGGCTGCACTCAAGTATCTTCCTAAAAGATGCAATGTCGAGTCCTCCTTAATGCGCCACCTTGGTAGACAACCTACGGATTATATTGGGGCGCTTCTTTCCATAAATCGAGGGATGCGTACTATGTATGTACATGCGTATCAATCTCTTGTCTGGAACTTTGCGGCAAGCAAGCGCTGGGAGCTTTTCGGATCCCAAGTCGTCAAAGGAGACTTAGTTCTGATCAAGACCGGGAATTCGACGGGACAAGGTGATCATCATAAAGACAAGAGCGACGAGGAAATGATCCATCTTATAGAGGGAGATGCAGTTACCGAGGAGATGTCTGGACTCAAGGCTCATGCATTGACTGACGAAGAAGTTGGTAGCGGGATATACTCTATATTCGACATCGTTTTGCCCACCCCCGGTTGGGATGTCGTGTACCCTAATAATGATATCGGACAATTCTACTCGGACTTCATGGCGAGGGAGGAGAATGGTGAACTGAACCCTCAAGACATGCTTCGCCGACAAAGAGATTTCAGTCTACCTGGGACTTACCGCAAGCTCATGGGCAAATTCATTAGTACTCCCAACGCCACTGTTCGAGAGTACTCAAACGATATCGAGCAGCTTGTACCCACTGATCTAGATCTAATCCGATCTCGCAAAGCTAAAGAGGCAGCAGAGCGCAGGACTCCTCGACCAGACATGAAGGCTGTAGCATCAGCGTGGCAAGGTTTCGTTGACCACGTACGAGAAAATGAGCTTGAAGAGTCTCGAGCCCGCATTGAACGCCGGAAGGCTGAAGATTCTTCTGGTGTGCCTGAGCATCGGATCAAGGATACTTGGATTCAGACATCGCTTGACGGAAGTCATAAACGAGTCAAAGTTGCTCAACATACAGATTACATCAAAACAGAAAAACAGGACAACGTCTCCCAAAGTACTGGAGATGCGATGCAGGTGGACGAGCAAATGCTCCCTAAGGAGAGTAATGATGATAAGGCCACGATTGATGAGTTAGTCACGGTTGAAGGAGTTAAATCAACAAACCAGGATAGCAAGACTTCGCTTAACAGCAGGCAAAGTAATCTCGACAAGACTACGGGAGATCAGACAGGCACGATCGAAGATACAGCATCGACAGGTCAGGACAGCAAAGCTACCGACTCTTCGATTGTTGCCATGTTTACAGGACAGGTGCGGTTCATTGCAACTAGACTTCTGCATGCGATCCAGCAGCTTGTGGCAGTATTTAGAATGACTACTAACGAGAACTCTGTGAAGGCTGTCGGAAACACCTCACCATCCGAATCACATCCCGAAATACAGGTATCGACAGGTGTTGTAGAGGTCGCTAGCAACAAGGACGAGAATGAAGCCCAACAGGCTGTTACTGACCAGCTCGCACGGCCCACGCCTCAAAATACGACCACCGATACCGCAAACATGGTCAAGGAACCGGCACCATCAACCGATGCTGTTCATGGCGAACTTCCCAACGTTCAAACACAACAATCAATTGGTTCTTCTACTACTAACGATGAGAGAAAAATTGCAGTGATACTTCGATTTGCACTGAATACGAGCCAGTATGCAACAATCGTCCTTAGAGAGCTTCAAGGCATCGCCTCTCCGAGCAACGGCACTGATGCCCTATCGACTCTCCCCGCTTTCCCTAAGGAGGATGCCATCAACCCTTCATAAGAGGGACCTGGGACTGTTGCTAAATCATAGCGTAATCTTGTGCAATGGCTGCACCTTCACCTTCATATGTTCAGAAGTCATTTTCCTAATTTCTAAGATAACACCTTGTCCAGAAGTGGACTGCCAGGCATCAAAGCCTGATGCACGGAGATATCAGACAACCCGAACCTTGACGCTCTCGTGATCGGTAAGGCCCCGGATATCAGAAACCACACTAATGTCACAACCTGAATGCATGTGTGAATTCGTGGCACAACACGAGCAAACTGAGATGAGCAACATGACCCTACAGTTCCACCAGCAAGACTTTGTTGGGGATATCCGGGACATAGGTTATAGCTATTGCAATCATAGCACGAGAGATTTTGATCCATTCAAGGCTCTGTTCGATGAATGGGAACATCATGTATTGTAGAGTAGATACCCAATTGCTAAGAAGTTCTCAAGGACGTGCTTATTTTATGATTTCTTCATCTCCATCACAGGATAGACCCTGGGCATTAGATTTGTACTATACATTGTCCATTATATGTATACATAAGGGTATTGAAGTTTAATATAGGTCCCGTCTAGCAATAGGAGACAAGCAGTCAATTACCTAGTGTACTAGGTCACTTTACAACTATCCCGCCTGGACAGTGTTTATATAGTTATCCCACTTGCTTGGAATAGGGCTGTACATTTTGACTCGAACCACAGACGGGTTCCGACTTTGCAAGAAGCAATTTAGCATGAAGAGTAATTACACACTCATTCCTTCTCTCCATAATGTTTCTTTATTCCGAGGCTATCACGATTCTCGGCTAGCGGTTTCCCTTTGTCTTGTGGTGAAGGGCATTGGAACAGCCTGGTCATCCTTTATCATGTACAGCCTTAGTCTCTTAAGAATGAAGCACAATACCTAAAAAAGAGAGATAAACTAGCTTCTATGCTCAACTCATTTTACGTGATCGTTGATTTTGTGATTATTTTATGTCCAAAGTTCTCAAGACAGGCGACGAGACACTGTGCCAGCCAAAAAAATCAGGTTTCAAGTACGACCTAAAAACCAAGAGTCAGTGCATTAAGTGTCTTGAGGCGTATCATCTTTGCAGCAAAAATGAGCGTCCTTGAGAGATTTGCGCGATACAATCACAGCACTCGGGCCCGTCGAGAAAGACTGCTTCTCAAGCCGAAACCTATCCAAACGACCACCGACGATGGACAAGACCGTTCATTATTCAGCAGGCAAAAAGATATTATGAACCAAGTAAGGAATACGATACTCTAATCTTCTATTAGTACCCGCTAAAGTCAGCCAGATTGTAAGCCCAACTATACGACATTTCAGTTTTGACGGAGCTGGCGGCTTCCCATTCAGCAAAAGATCACCCTCCCCAAGAGGTAATGAGACTTGGAGGCGTCTTTTTGATTGGAACCTTAGCTAATCCTCCCTTAGCCATATCAAAAGAGTCTTTAACATCAGATGAATACAGCGAGCTCGGCTGGGATCAGGCGTCCTTGCTAGAGCTATCTGATTCTGTCAGGGCGTCTCTAAGGCATGACAAGACGGTTGGCCCCAACGCTGAAAAGCTAAGCAGCTTCCTGGAGGCAGCTCTACAAGACGAGGAGCGGAGGCAGCCTACGTTGGACTTCGAGACCATCGAGTTTGCCCGCCTGGACAAGTTGCTGGCCAAAATTCTACACTTCGCTGAAATGGTCAAGGTCACAGCGTTCACTTCAGACCTCCTTCCACTGCGGTTCCGGGTAGACGTTTCGCATGCCAAAAGCTTAAGACGTATCTGGAGACGCAGGTTTCGGGAGCAGTATTTTATGATGGACCAGCATCGGTGCGCCATGCTTGTGCAGGGTGGGCGGCTGAAAGATGTTTCCTTCAATAGCTCCTTATCGTATGACTTGGGTAAGTGGCATACGAAAATCAATGATCCGATCTCCGAGCTTGAGGGAAACCTCCAGTTTGAGGCCGGGCAGTAAGTAGACGTTCTCCTGGATAAATACACATAGCTTTTTTCTGACATGATTTAGCTGGTGGTTAAACATTACCTGTGCCGAGCGAGATGGAATAGTGGCTAGCTCGTTCGAAGTGCCAACCAAGGGGCGGTATGGCATCACTGCGCTCCCGCTACTCACTGGCCAAGAGGAAATGCTTCGCGCGAACACGTTCAAATATATTCGCGAAGGGCGATCCTCAGATATGCACATCGCCGTAATATCGCAGGTTGGGCGACAGATTCGGATTCTCCGAGGCTATAGACTGAAAAGCATATTCGCCCCACAAGCTGGGATTCGGTACGATGGACTGTGAGTTGTATCCTGCCTGTCTCCAAGTTCAGTAGCTGACTTTTGGTCCTCAGGTACACTATCAAGCAATATGGGTGCAAGCTCGATAACAAGACTAATACCCATCGGCTTGAGCTGACACTTGAGCGAGTCCCAGATCAGAAGCACATGCAAGAACTCAAGAAGATCCCTAAGCCCTCGCAACTGGACGACTGGGACTTATATGAGAAGCTTGAGGGAGACAAGATCAAGCTGTTGCAGGGAGAGACAAGCTATTTGGAGTGGAAACTCATCAGGCAGGAACAGAAGATCGACAGGGAGGACTGGAAGCGGTCGCGTTTATTCAGAGCCTCATTCTCAATATGACAAACGGATGTCTTGAGAATTCGGTAGCAAAATCAACATTGTGCAATTCCTTCAACCAATTACAAGAGGAACTTACCTAGGAATGACCTTTTCCTGTGACTTTCATTGGCATAGCTTTTTAACTCTCGTACCGCACCACGGATCCCCTTTTACATATGTCTTGCAACACTCGCGCAGATATGCTAGCTATATGTGAACCCCTATTTTCATTACTTTAACGACGTTCTCACAAGTCGCCGCAGATATCAGTCCCTGAGGTGCAATACTTACGAATACTTAATTCGTCACAACTCCCCTTTCCTAGAGTTGCTACGAGCGTTGCTATATAATTGCATAGTATATTTGTACCAAAATGGCTAGAACTCAAAATGTCTTTGCCATAGGCAATTATGAAGTCGAAATTAATGCGGTTTAACTGTCTCACTAGCCAATACCCAGAGGTGAACTTCGCAGTGACTCTAGTATTGTATGTAGCATCTAATAAGAAGGTAAATATCTAGCTGTGATTCTTCAACTTAACCATACAACATTCGCTGGACCTTCATCGGTGTCAAGATGTGCCACAGCAGAAGCAGTCGTCCCAGCCTCACTCTCGTCGATCTTCCACACCTCGATAAAGTTGGACCCGCTGTCAGTGATGGCGAAGTACTGCTCACTAAATTTAGCCGGGGAGATGGCATTCGCAGATCCACCACTATTAGTGGTTGGCAGGAGGAACAACTGCTCGGTAATAGCCCCGGATATGCTGTCGAGCGCGAACGCCGAGACGTAGCCAGGAACACCCTCGGTGCGAGACCGTGTAGCAGCTAGGAGGTACTTCGGCGCGGCATTCTCGTGCTCAGGGTAGGAGAATAGTACCTCGTCCGCCCAGTAGGAGGAAGAGGCATTGGTAAAGGCTAATGCCAAGTCAGTTGGTTGAGCATTGGAAGAATCCCGTTGGGCGACTTACATGGAGGCAACAGTGAGTATGTTTTGTTAATACTTGTCAACTCTCCCGTCAGGGTGTTTCGGCTATACGATGCGATTGTACCGGCTGCCTCGTACACGACATACACCCATTTGTCATTGGGATGGACAGCTAGATGCCGCGGGTCGGAACCATTTGGCGCGGGGAGATACTGGACTTTCTCGATGGTACCGGTCTGGCTGTCATATGAATGGACCCAGACTGCATTGCCCATATCGTCGGCCGAGTAGATGAAATCATTTTTGGAGCTCAGTGCGGTCCCATGAACGCCTGCGGCGCTGTTGTAGGTCGCATTCGCGAAGGCAGTCTCCAATGTGCCGGTTTCATCCACCGAGATCGCCAACGAGGAACATCCAAGGCTGTAGGGTGTTCCTATGACTGTGTAGGGATAGGCTGTGGCTGCTGCAACAAAGTTGGCGTTTTCACCTAGAGCCTATTAATAAGTCTACCAACAAGACCAGGGGACTAGGTATTCGACTATGTAGGGGTTGGAGTACGTACAGTCCGATGATAAGCTCACATTACTCTTATATGCGAGACTTAAGTTGCTCGTGATGGCATAGCTCTGGACATAACCAGTCGTGCCAACATATAGATTTCTTAGCCGGGCCTAGCTAACTATAAGTTTTTACTATTGGATAGTTTCTCATCTGAAGACAATGCCCCGGAATGAGATGAAATAACGGGCAAGAATTCATACATCAAGTGTGATCCACTTCGAGCCAGAAGTTACATCTGTAGAAATGTTGTTGACGAGAGTGAGTGAGGATGTCACATCGTCAAATTGGGCCCCAATAACAGAAGTGCCTGCAAAGAACCCAGAGAAGAAGTAATGAGTGTCACCCAGAGCTGGGACGGCGAAAGCCGCCAACGAGAGAGTAGAAGAGACGCGCATGATTTAGGGTTTAGATTGGATATAAAGATCGGATGAACACTCGATCACGGTGGGCGCTCAGGGAACCGTAGCACACCAACATCTCATAGAGCGCGTTCACGCATATATAGACAGACCTACAAGACCTAGAGTTCGTAGGAGAATCCATTCTGCTCCACTTCGTTGGCCTGGAGTCAATCACAACGTTGATATTGTCAAGCTGCTGACAGGGACCTGCTTGCTCCTGCCCATAAGCTCATAACTACCATTATAGTCATACCAAGATTTTGACCCCGGATGTGGCTTCGGAAAGTGGGGAGCAACGGAAAGGTGCCCCATTTCATCACTCGCAGGATCGAGCTACGCCTTGAGGAACACGCGTTTGCGGGTCAGCACAGAAATATGAAACGCACACAGGCAAAAAAAGAAATAGCTACAAAAGGCGGCCTACAAATACGTAATCATCGACGCGTGGTGATCTTGCAGCATGCTGTGATGCGGATATCACCAAGCGGCCCTATCTTCGGTAAACGAGTCGGATATCTATTCGAGGTGCCCCGTGGCCAACACATAGAATACTCAAGGAGTTTGCAGTGCTTGAGTGCAGCAAATTGAGCGGTTTATTATAGACTACAAATTCAACTGCCGTGAGGCGCGTGTGTAAAACCCACCTGACCTACGTAAGTCGCCTTCCCCTTGTCTATCTAGTCAATGAAGATCAGCGCTCGCACGGACAGATGTCTATATACCTAGCACGATTGCAATGGTTAGTACAAGTCACAAGGATAATTATTACTAGATTGGCGCCAGGCATCAATACTAACCAGTTATAGCAATCAGGTATTGTTTACCTATTTTTCTGGTAGGCAGGTAGGGTAAACGTCTGAACCCTTTTAGCTGTAGCGAGAAGCATTAACATCTGTTGATATTATATAAAAATCTCAGGTAGGCCGACGTATTCCATCCAGCAAATTATATAGGAAAGCTACTTGTTACTATAAGTGGTTAGTGTAGATGCCTGGCGCCAATCTAGTAATAAATATCCTTGGGACTTGTAAGGTTATTGTTGTTCTTGAAAGATTTACTATTACTTACGGGAATCCGCCAGGCTTGAGAAGGGTTTAGGCGTCCTAAATAGTAAAGCCGAGTCTTTTTGTAGGTGAAAGCTACGCCATATCCTCGCATGCTAGCGAGAAATAACTCTTTTTTTTAAAAAAGACTTTTTTAATTTTTTCCCTTAAACAATTTGCTAGTGGATTTTACTTCATACGCTGTTAACATGGCCGTCTTATGGTAACTGTAGTATTTGTAGTATTTTATAAAATTACCATTCTGTCAGGCAATGATATCACGAAGTCCAAACATAATTAGGACATCTATTGAGTCCAGCGTAGAACTTTAGTGTTCTTAATATGAGGCTAGTGTCTAGTACCATTATTGAGAGTAAAAGTACTTATATAGTACGTAACTAGGCGCATGGTCGATGGATGTGTGCTAATTAGAGTGCTGCAAAATGAACTAGTCTGGTCTTTGTGTATTATCATATATGCTTATGCATGTAGACAGCTTCTAATTTCACATGAAACACCCACTGTATCTGATAGGTTGCACATCGTTTACATACTGTCTACCATGCGGAAAGTATTTCGAATAGATTGCGTGTAGACCTTACATATAGGGTACTGAAATTCCCAGCTAGATAGGGAGGAGGACAAAGCCATGAATCTGTTTCTATGGCATAATATAAAGAATAAAGGAACATCGATGTGCTCAATACTACAGACGTTACACCCGGATAAGAATGTATAAGTTACCGATCAGATTGCTGCTGGCAGGAGGTCAGAGTGACATAAGAAGTTGATGAGATGCAACGGATGCAATCCTAAGATGATGGACAGACGATGGTATTAAAAGATAATCGAGATGAAAATTAGTGCGCTGACCTACATAAGCTTCGCGCTCAGCAATATTGGGATCTAGAACCATCTAATACTCGAAGTCATCATAATGTAAGTGACTACTCGGAGTCGGATATGCGCCATAGTGAATCCGGAAGCCCGAAACATGGGGTAAGGAACGGATCGGGCAGCCAAGAAAAATAGACCGGACCGAGCCGACGCAGTCAGGCGATCTCGTCTGCTGGCCTTGAGCTTTTAATTCTATGGAGTATCGAGCCGATGCCGCAGAGTTAAAAACCCCAATTATGCGCAGAGTCGGCCTGGCATACTGCGCATATATATATATTATATCGCTCTTTTGACTCGTTAAACTAGGTGTTATAAACTCGATGGGTCTCAATCACCATTGTGCTCATTGTCCTTTTGCTCATTCAACACTATATTGATATGTATAAAAATCCTAGTAGAAGCTCGTTCGAATGGCTGCCAAGACAAAAAAAAAACCTGGAGAACCCTTGGCGGTTGCTTTTTCATACGGACCCCCCGGAGTTGGGTTCGGCAGAGATCCTGCTGTTCCGGAAACCACTACCTACATGTATTGTACGTGGCTAGATCGAAGGTCTTGTACAAAATACGTGAAAACCACAAAATTGTGCCAAACATAGTGTTGCGATTCATGCAGGTTGATTACGTGATTGATCGTTTATTTCCACAGATCTACTTATTATAGGTCGTGGAGTACATCCGTTTAATATCGGAACAAGCCTTGACTAGCTAATGTGGAGGAATAGGAGTGTAGCTGGTAACCTACAGGATTTGCCGAACTGAATACGTAAAAGTCCGACTACTGCAATCCACAATAGAAACACTGCCAAGGCCCCCGACCGCATATAAAGCACTGCAGGCGGTGTACTTAGGCCAATGACAAAGCCGAAGGTCCGCAATCATCATCCGACCATCAATAACTGCTCTCCAAAGGCACTTATCATATAGACCATAATGTAGTATCGTTCCCGCCCATTAGTCTTCTGTTCAACACCACTTTCAAAAGATTTTAATGAGTTTTGGCTAGTCAAAATGATTGACAATGTCACTACCTAGCAGACGAGTTGAGACAAAATCAATTTCTAGACACTCGCGGCCAGAAAAAGTCAGTGATGGCGGAAGACACCGAAGCCCCGGGTAGATCCCTCGGATCCCAGATGGGCGCTTTGCGACGGAGGATTCTCATGTTCTCGCTGTGCCTGACGCTATTCCTCGCCGCGCTCGATATCACGATAGTGGCGACAGCTCTGCCCACCATCGCAAGTGCGCTGAAAGCGAACGCCGCCGAGTACGCCTGGGTGGGTAGCTCCTACACCCTGGCGTCGACTTCGTCCACGCCCATATGGGCCAAAATATCGGACATCTTCGGCCGTAAGTCCACGCTGATGGCGGCGAATGGCGTTTTCATAGTGGGCAGTGTGATTGCCGCTCTGGCATCGTCCGTGGGCATGTTGATTGGTGGCCGCGTGCTCCAGGGCGGAGGCGGAGGCGGCATTATGGTCCTTATCACTATCATCATTGGCGACATCTTTGAACTGAGAGAACGAGCAAAATACTATGGCTTCATCTCTCTGGTATGGGCCATTGCGAGTCCTATCGGGCCGGTGTTAGGCGGAGTCTTTACACAAACAATTGGATGGAGGTGGTGCTGTGAGTAGATCATACCCTGATTCTTTCGGCCCGGTCCAACTGACTCTTAAACAGTCTGGATCAACTTACCATTTGAAGGATTGTCGCTTGTGGTTCTCATCCTTGTTTTAAAAGTTGACTCGCCATCCGTCAGCGTGATAGAAGGCCTAAAATCGCTTGATTGGGTCGGCTCGGCGATTATCGTCGGCGGTACTATCTGCTTTCTGTACGGCCTCGAATCTGGTGCGGGCGGTACCCAGGCTTGGAATTCCGCTCTGGTCCTCTGTCTTATCATCTTTGGGATCCTCCTCTTTATACTATTTTCTATATACGAGGCGAAGATAGCCACGAATCCGATGATTCCTATGCATATTTTCTCCTCGAAGACCAACATAGCCACATTCACAACGACCTGTTTACATAGTTTCGTTTTCATATCCCACGATTATTTTCTCCCACTTTATTTTCAGATAGTACTGAAGTTCCAGCCCATCATATCAGGGGTTTCCCTTTTGGCCCTGGTCATCCCATTGACGATAGCATCGGTCAGTACCGGCGTATTCGTGAACTGGACGGGAAACTTCATCGTACCCATCAGGCTAGGGGCTGTTATCATGGCGGTCGGAACCGGTCTATTTATTGATCTTGACTCGACAAGAGATTGGCCCAAGATCATCATCTACCAAGTTATAGCTGGTGTTGGTACCGGCCCCCTGTTTCAAGCCCCGATGATCGCATTGCAAAGTCATCTTCAGCCATCACACGTCCCCGCAGCAATGTCTGCCTTCACATTTATGCGGAATCTCTTCTCATCAATTTCGATAGTCATAGGCAGCGTACTCCTCCAGAAGGGGGTAGGCGGGAGTAGTCTCACTCAAGTCGGAATGGCAGGATCAGATTCAAAGGCGGGCGGTGCTACTGATGGCACTTACGTGTCTGCTATGCGCATTCTCTGGGTGTTTTACACGGCTCTGTGTGGCCTAATGGTTTTCGCGGTCATATTCATCAAGGGGAGAGACATCAGAGGCAGCCCTTCAGTTCCCGAGAGCAGTAGTCAAGATAACGAGAGAAGTAAACATTAATGGCAAAGATCTCGCAATCCAAGGTCTCTCTACAGTCTCCTATAATCGCGAATAACAGGCTCGCCTAGTGATACAATATCATCGAATAACGCACATGTGTTTTATCGCCTAAGTATGTGCTAGCTAACGTTAGATCAGACTGTATCATTCAGCTACGTGGAAATGGGTATAAATCTGAATAGGCTGAAATATAACCATTATCACTACACACAGGTTGGCTAGCAAATATATACCCTTGTAAAGACTCAACTGCATGATCTTGCAACACGCAACTGGTCTCTAAGTCTATGATACGGCCTGGTTTTCTCGTTTTCTTCCTGAGAATTAATTATCTTAGAGAATCAGTTCAACTAGTATGTATGAAGTACTGATCAAGAATACCCAGTGTCATTCGAATCTCACACTCTACGGGTAGGCAGCTCCGTCTATTATCATACACCTTATTCGAGACGAGTCTCGTAGTAACGATAGCGTGGCCTAATATCTGATAACTTTCAGACTTCGCGATTTGATTCAACTAATAACTAATCAGCCACGATATGAGCCTGAAAATGCCTCTTATTCGATGGTTTCTCAACCGGGCTGGCGTTGAGAACCAGCCCTTCCGGATTTAGTAACCCGACACAACGATGGCGAACCCTATTCAGCGGTTCAGACAGGGAAAGACTAAAGATAACTGTGTTGGTCTTTATAGAGATTTTGTTGCCCAAGAACTGATTGGACTATATTGATTGAAGTGCCGAAAGGTCCACATCACGCCCATTCCTTATAATAAACGAATAGGGGGCTTAGCATCCAACTTGGGAACCATAATCCCTGACCATCTTCTAGCGACATTTGATATACCTATTCCAATTTTGTAAGTGGTGATCAGTGCTGATAATACACCTTCCCGTCAAGTACTAAGATCCATTTTATTCTAATTTTCAATAAGATGTCTAGATATCACGGAAGCGTATTAGGATAATATAAATTACTTTAGGAAGGAGTTTCGTTATGTACCTTGCTTAGCCAATAGTTCCTCTGATATGATATCTAGACTGTTAAAATAGATAGCAATATATGTGGTTAGATCATTTGAATCATAAAACCTGGGAAACATGCTGTTATTGCATATTTAAGACGCCAATTCTTTTCATAGATTAGCTTAAGGGATGATGGTAACACATCGAACTATCCTATACCTACTTAGCATCATACCATCAACATTATTTCCTAATTATTAGCGAACGCATGAAATACAATCTTCCTTAGTGAAATCTAGTCTAGTACCGAGCTTCAGATCCGCTATCCAAGCCGAAAGTGAACTCGACGAAGCGCTCTATGATTACCGTTGAACAATTTATAACCATCATCAAATGGATAAAAGGCGTGCTCGACAGACCCGACAATAGAAAGAGAACAATCCCTCAACCTCCGACCCTTGTAGTACTTGGCGTTCCCATGCTTTTCCCAGGAAACCACGAGCAGGTTTAGACAGCATTCAGTAGGTGTTCTATCTTCACGCCTGTCTGGGGGAATGAACCATGAATTATATGTCGACAAACCCCTCAGTCTCTTGACGTCAAATTCACATAGGAGCTCCTTTCCTAAGACTAGGCAAGCCCATGTCCCGTTGTCTAGGTTTTCCCTGACATCTAAATTCCATGAATCTAGTTCCTGCCCCATGACATCTATAGGCAGCATATATGCTTCGCCGATCAAGAACAGTGGTGCATCGGATCCTCCAGCAAAGTAGGAGGGTGCTTCAGGCCAATCTACCACCCTGCCACTTCTTCCCTCAATGGCGTGTATTTCCATAATATGGCGCCACCTCGAGAATGCGGGGAAGAGGCTGAATAGGCTAAAATATATCTTATTCTTCCAGCCGGCCCAGCTCCAAGATGGAAATTCTATCCGTCGAACATAACGATTGTCAATTTCCATACTGAAACCAATGGGATTGAAATGGACCCAACAGAGGGCCCAGATCAGGGTCCTCTTCTCAAGCTTGTAAATATTTGCTTTTTGGCTTTTCGACCGACTTAAGAGAAGCTGGTAGGATATATGCCAGACAGGGAGTCCCTGAAAAGTACAGAAGCTGGGATCCGCACGCGAGAAAACCTTCATCGCGCCTTGAAAGCCATCAAGTGCATCGCTATCCATTGTTAGGTGTTTAGAAGTATATATCTCGAGCAGCTTATGCAGCAATCTTGACTCCGCCCAAAACCTATCGTACGGATCGTCTAAATTGTATGGGATATATCCATCACCAGGACGCAACCTTTGGAGACGTTCTATCCACGATAAGGGGGATGACAGCGAGCGACTTCCGTCATAGACTGGGTCTGCCAAGACTTCGCCCATCATCGGTAACGAATCAGTGCGGCTCGTCATCATGCCCTCGAAAAGCATTTCATGGTCAGTGAAATAAAGCCTACGGCTGGAAAGTATAGCTTCTTGGAAACACCAGCCACGGCTGTACCAGCTTGAGGCTTGAATGTGTTTCACGATATTAATAGGGCTAGTGAAGATGATCACCTCGTCATTCCTTGTGCCCCCTTTCCCTTGTTCAAACGAATTAAGCTCCAAAACGTCCTGTTTTATTCTAGGTATGCCCCCTACGCCAGGTAGTGCCCCTTGGGAGCTTGCTGCTATTATAGTTAGGTCTGCGGAAGAATAAATGAGATCCATCTTTGAGACAATCTTTTCCTTGTCATGCTTAGAAGATTGATCGATACACACTCGACTATTGCACGTTAGTCTGCTGTGTCAGGACCCAAAGCCTAGAAGATTCGTTCGCTTCCAACAGGGCGGACATGATTTAACTTAAGAGATAAATAAGAAAACATAACGTACTGCAACAAAAGTCAGCTACTATGGTAAATTAGAACTTCAGAGATATTGTGATTAAAGGTTCAGGGGGCCTGCCACAGCAGATCTCCATACGTACCTCAACCCAGAGGTACTGATACCCAATATCTTTGACGACCGTTATAGCATCATGCACGACTCTCGGAACTTCTGTTGGCGATATCGCATTGTATGATGAAGTGGATGGTAAGCGATTGTGGAGTCTTAGAGACACCATGTCCTTGTTTGCTAGCTCCCACACATAGCTTAAAGCTACGTATCTCATATCATTTGTACGCTCAACAATTTCGAGAGCCTTGCAGTCGATCACCCTCATGAGTTCAATCTCCTTGGAGCCATTCTGGTGCTCTGATCTGCAAGCCAGCTTCCTACAATGCCTCTGCTCAGTAAATCTTGGCCTTTCAAAAGTACTACCGTTGTTCCTTGATGTGTTATCTTTAAAATATTTAGCATCTCTAGACAACCCATTTTCGTATAACTCACTCTGACGTGACAAGTCAAGCCACTTCTTTACTAGTAATGGATTATATTTCTGGGGAATAAATTGTGTCACCAAAGATTTATCTCCCTCGCTAATCCATGATGCCGCCTCAGGATCCTCTGCTGATAGTCTGCTTAGCTCTCTCGGCATCATGTAAGCCAAGTACCTTCTGAGATTATCTTTAACGTCATCAGCATACTGTATAAAATCAGACGTGCTGTTCCCAGTGTGAAATATCACAACCTGGTGCGGCGAAAACATGAACCGCGCTTGCTTGTAAGATCCATAATGTTGTGATTTGGTGACGCTCAGTTGCCACAATTCATTTGACTGGAACATCTCGTTGCAAGACTCGGGGAAGAGCGCTTCGGCGAAAAGTTGACACAGAGCGCATTTTGGGTCTAGGCCAGTCCGGTTGGCGACCAACTCGGTGATAGTTGACTTATAGATCTTGCGAACGGGGTTTACCAAATCCATCATGCGACATTGTTGGCATAAAATCCTTGTGGGTTGCAGGACGGTGGCTGAGGACTCTGCAATTGTAAGTTCGTACGTGTTATGAGAACGCTCGTCATCTGTGGGATTTTGGATAGGGAAATTGCCAGTGTCGAGGATGTCTTCCTGCATCCTTTGAAAGAATGGCGATGCCATCTCGATAGCTTCGTTTATAAGAATCGTCTGAATCTTCACGGCACCACTGCTAACCTCCCAATATTTATAACCCTATATTTCAACGTCGCAGGCCACTTGAGGAGGGTCATGTCCCGCACGGGAATCAAGAGTTAATAGGTCAGAAACTTTTCGTATTGCGTACCTCTTTACAGAACGAACGTCAAGATATCCAATGCCAATGTTGCCGGCTATACTAATTGTCTGAAGCACCTTTCCAATTGGTCGACCATCTCGCTGCCTGCATACACAGCCATGAGACCTGAGCTACTATCGCTTGTGGCTGAGCATATAGAGTGAGTTGGGTTCGATGCCCAACGGCGCTATTGGTATTGATTCGCTCTACTGGCTCATCTCTACTTAGGTAGATATAGTGCGATTGGAAGATTCGCTTTAGCTGGTCCATTTAGGGTTTTGATATTCGGCAAGACTAGCATAGTGCTCCTACCAGGCTGCCAAGTTCTATCATGATGGCGTATCAGGTTACCCCCTGAAATAATGTAAAATTCTGCCTTGGAGAGATACAGCGGGAAGAGCCCGCTACAAGGAAATGTTTCAATATTAACAAGGCGAGATGGAGTATTCTGAAGCTGGAATTATAAAAGAGATACATATCTATAAGATCTCCCCAAAAGACTTCAAAAACGCATAAATTCACTACTGGAGTCACTCCACTTACATTATTACAGGGGTCGACCTATAGACTGAATCTTTTGTTAAGGTAGGTCCCTTCGTGTATACCCCCGAGACAATATCACGCGAAATCACGGCGTAGTATCATGAAACATATGTACTATAAGTATACACCATATATGTTGTAAATATCCAATCAGATTTAAGCAAAAGCTACTTGTCAAGTGACACCTGAATAGAAGTGAGGTTATGATATGGAGAGCCAGACATGGGACTGGATACCTTACACATGTATTAAAGGCACATTCAATAGTCAACAACCTAGAGATCAACCGGTGAAACAAACCTACATTTGACATTTGGGTTCAAAAAAAAGTTTTTGTATATTTAATTTGAGGCCTATTAAACATCGCTCGTTATACTGAAAGGTAGGCGTACTTAGTAGCGAATGATTTTACAGTGGATAGTTAAGTATCAGTTAGTTAATCAACCAATAAGATTAGGTTGCTTAGCAGCACCCTCCTCTGCGGCTCGGGGCTACCTAACAAAACCGCAACACTCAGGGTATCGGCACAATTAGCCCTGCAAGACACTGCCTACACCCCATTTCTCATTCATCCAGCCTTGGCCTCAACGTCAGCTCATATGTGGGCTATCCCATCCGAACTCGCAGGTCATCGAACAAAACTCCGCCACGCTGGTCGTCATCATGGGCGCGAAGAAAAAGAACGAGAATAAACAGACTGGAAAGGATGCCGGTGGAAAGGGCAAAGGCGGGAAGGCCAAAGATGAGACTGAGAGTACTACCAAGGTGAAAGGTGGCCAGTCAATATGTGTCAGCCATATCCTGGTGCGTTAGGTCTCTCTCTCTGCCTTGCTCAGATTTGCATCGAGACGGTAGTCAATTCTGACATGGAAGCAGTGCACCAAGCACTCGAAAAAGGAAGAAGCGTTGGCCCTGATCGAAGGCAACCAGACTCTCCAGAACTTCAAGGAGGTAGCCAAGACATACAGTGAAGACAAGGCAAGAGACGGTATGATTTGATTATTTTTGCCATTTCTAACTCTGAAAATACGACATCTTTCTGACTCAAGCATGGGAATACTAGGGGGTTACCTTGGCTGGTGGAATAAAGTAGGCTTACAGCCGGAGTTCGCAGAGGTTGCATTCGGTCTTCCAGATTCTGGGACCAAGCCTGGGGACAAGGCAATCATCGGACAAGCCAAGACGGCCTTTGGATATCACATCATTGTAGTACATGGCCGAAAATAAAATCCACACAAGGTATGGGCACACTGGTACCTAAATAGTGAGCACCAGGAGGATTCACGCTCAGGGGCATGGTCATCTCATCAGTGCCGAGTGTCTTCATGCAAATTTTCCTTAATTCCGATGCAGTATGATTCCCCTTATTTTCAGTACCCAGGCCGCCTGTAGAAGCTAGAGTACATGCTCAGGGTGTCGAGGATGGTCTGAGAGATCAGCCCCTCCCCCACTATCTATATCCCCGTACAACGCCGGTGAAGACCCTCCTACTGCTCAGACTGGAAGTAGTTCAGGATGATGGACCGCTCCGTCGACTCCTCACCCCAGTCCTTGACCACCACGCACGAGCAGTTGACAACCTTGCGCGCATTGCCCTCTCGGTCCAAGACGCCTAGCACACTCGATTAGTTCCCGTTCCAAGGAAATCACACCAGCAATTCCACCTATTCGGGTGCAGTGTAGTGTAGGATAGACTCACAAAGACCTGCCCACTCGCCCAGTTGCTTGCCGTCGGGAACCTTGATCAGAGGGATCTTATGCTCGGAGCACAGCGCGATGACCAGCTTCTTGTAGGCTTCCTCCTCGCAGCCCTCGTTGAGAACGCACATGTGGGCCTGGCGTCTGTCTAGGGCCTTGGACGCCTCGCGGAGACCTCGCGCCAGTCCATCGTGTATCAGGGCGAGCTTCAGGACACCCTTGAGGGCGTCTATTACGGACATCGAACCCTTGGAGGCATCGGCGGAGACTTCGACCTCCTCGGGAGCATCGGGAGCATTGTTCTCTTCTACGTCCGACTAGAAACAGGGAGGTGCGTTAGTTATGAGGTGCGGCGCACACATATAGAATTGCGAATGCGAATATTGCGAAGATCGAAGAATATGAATATTGCGACATGATGCAGCAAAATGCAGCGAAATGCAGCGAAATGCAGCGAAATGCAGACCTACCATCTTGGATTGTGTGTGATACCGGTGCGATCCTCGAAGAGCAGAATTGGTGGTGAGTAAATGTGAAGGTGGCAGGTGGGAGGTGGGAAACGTCTCGTGCGAAAATGTAGAAAATGTTCTAAAGCACCGATGACAGTGCAATCAATGGGCAGTCAATTGAGAGCCTCGAGCCGAAAGGAGGGTGCGCTGCGGGAGTCGAATTGTGTATCGCTTAGGGTTTATTGCCGGGGTTTATCCAATTGGAACATCGAGCTGCCGACCCACCAAGCCCACCAGAAATTCACGGTGCTGCTGCGAAAAAAATTAGGTACATCAACTTTTTTTCCGCAGCCTCCACTTCTCCCCTTCTCCCATTCTCCTCCCTACTCAATCCAACCTTCTACACACACATCAACCCGAACACCTGTCCAGACAGTTCCTTTGTCGCCCGCGATTGCAGTCGAGGTATGTGGAATTGCCATATAATGGATTGAAATAACTCCCTCCCCCCAATGCGCCCTTCAAGAAGCCAGAGGAGAGCAATCAGGAGCTTGATTTCCTAGATAGCTGCCGGCGCATCGCCATGGCCGGCTGGGTCAGGCCCCTGATACGCTTCTCCTCCCCAGTACTGAGCGGGCAGAACCCTCCCCAATTCCATGGTGGGAAGGGCACTCTCCATGCTCATGGCTTTTGAAGGCTAACCAATCATCTCCCCGCTTAGCAGATACCTCATATCCTTTCCGATCGATCTGAGAATCTCACGCCCACACCGCCAAAATGGTCAAGACTTCCGTTCTGAACGACGCTCTCAACGCGATCAACAATGCCGAGAAGACCGGCAAGCGACAAGTCCTCATCCGACCTAGCTCCAAGGTCATTGTCAAGTTCTTGACTGTCATGCAACGACATGGTATGTATGGTTTGCTTGGTCTAGTCTACACGGATCCCTTCATACACAAGTCCCCTATTCGGCATGATAACTGGATAACGGTCTCAACTCACCCTACGACCGGCGTCTTTTAAGTTGCCGATAGATAAATGAACTCCAGCGAAGGAATCTTACACGTTTTTCTGACCACACAACATGAAACCTTACGTTTAGTCTTTCGCTACATTCCGCTAACCAATCTTTCTGTTTAGGATACATCGGCGAGTTTGAGGAGGTTGACGACCACCGATCCGGCAAGATCGTCGTGCAGCTGAACGGCCGCATCAACAAGACCGGTGTCATCTCCCCCCGATACAACGTCCGTCTGGCTCACCTGGAGAAGTGGGTTGTCAAGTTGTTACCCGCCCGTCAATTCGGTTACATCATCCTGACCACCTCTGCCGGTATTATGGACCACGAGGAGGCACGGAGAAAGCACGTGGCTGGAAAGATTATTGGGTTCTTCTACTAGAGACTACCGCCAAAAAATAAGGTGATGGAATGAAAGATAGGATGGACACAGCATTTTCGGCGTTAGGGGACAATGGATATGGCCAAGCCCGTGCTTGATATTTCAGCCAAATAAACCATGATACCACGAAATGCTAGACGAGTCCAGTTCTCTCAATGCCATGTGTTGCCAAGCTTTCGACCAATCCTGTGTGTGTGTGTGTGTGTGTGAATGTATTAGATTATACCCCTAGAGAAGGGACATAAGTTCCAAGAATTGCTTCGCTCATCCTATTTTGTTCGAGTTCCCAGCGCCTCTATGTCTTACGGCAGTGCCCCTCGGCAATCGAATGCCTCTCCTAGTAGGGCCCTATATCGAATATAAGTTATACAGATTAAGTTTCTAACCGTGCTTTTCAACTTTCATGTCACTAGATACAGCTGAAGATGGGCCGATGCCCACTTGATAACTGCCCTTCATCCGCAGCATGAGCTCTTCCCTCTACCAAGACACTATAGAGCTTCATAAGACAGCATGCACACACGTGCCCACTATGTATGTGCGATGAATAATCAAAACCATTTACCATAGCACATCTCGAAAATCCATGCGTTGAGACCTTTCAGCATGTTGAAGTGCAGGAGTCTGTGCATGCTTACGTACTCTTCAAATGAATGGTTGTTGCTGATTGGTCGGGAGGAGACCGTACACTGAAGTTATTCCGTAGACCTGTGTAAAATATGACAGAATGAAGACTGCCTATAGAACATTTGGGACTGCTGGATATGAATTTTTCTTTATGGAGTTGATCAAATACACAGTAGATAAATCATAGTAGTCCATTTATCTAAGATAGCTATACCACCAAAAAGCATACAAGGCACTTATCAGCTAGGAAGGAAATATGCGTGAAGCCACCCTAAGGTGGGTGACAGAATAGGGAAGGGAGGTTTCATTGACGCTTCAGAAACATAGCATCGAAAGATCAACATAAAATCAAAATATAAGTCCGATGAGCCCTCTAGGAAAGTGAATCTATTGCATTGATCTACCGCACTATCTAAGTCGGCAAATGCCCACTCATATTTTTGCCGCCTCACCGCAACTATCCGTTGCATTTTCCCCTCCACGCTCATTGCCTCCGCACATCTTCCCCAGCCATGACGCGTGATATATCCATCAAGACATGACATGCGGTACCGGGCTACCTCAGCTCTCCTGGCCTTCGAAGGTAGGCAGGTCCTTCTCGACATCGGACCAGGTCTTCCCGCCGTTGACGACGTCCTGGATGGCCGCGAACACCTTGGCCTCGTCGGCGCGGACCTGGCTGGTGGTGTCGCGGTTCCGCAGCGTGAGGGTGTTGTCCTTGACCGTCTGGAAGTCGATGGTGACGGCGAGGGGCGTGCCGAGCTCGTCGTTCCGGGAGTAGCGCTTGCCGATGGTCGCGGAGGAGTCGTCGATGCGGTAGGAGATGCGGGCCGCGCGGAGCTTCTGGGAGATCTTGGCGATGAAGGGTTCGAAGGCTTCGTTTGACGACAGCGGAACGATGAGGACCTTGGTTGGCGCCATTGTAGGGGGGAATGAAAGGACCTGAGAAACATTAGTCTCGGATATTATTAGTTGCTAAGAGACTGCGGAGACTTACGCTGCGGGATTCGTCGCCGCCCTCATCGGCACGGGTCCAGAAGTTATGCTCGCAGAGAGCAAATATGATTCTTCCAATACCGAATGAGGGCTCGATAACGTTCGGGGTATATTCCCGAATGTTTTCTATTCGAGTCTTAAGTTGGATAGTAAGAAGGTCTTGACCAACTTCGACTTGACCAAGACCTGGGACATCGAGGGAAATCTTTCCAGCCTCTTTCAGCTCCTTGGACAGCTTTTCTCGCTGTTCTTGAGTCGTCTCCACGATAGCACTATCTCAATTTGTTAGCTTTTGTATTTTATTCTCAGAGGTAGTAGGAGTACAGTAGAATGTGCTGGGTCAGAAGGAGTTGTTACAGGAATGACTGTAGCATAGGACCCATACTCAAGGGCTAAGGTGAGAATAGTGGAACACTTACGCTTCGACAATCTTATTGTCTTTCTTGAAGAAAGGACCAAATTTCTTCTTCTCGATATCGACTTCCCACGCCTCAACTGTCCGAGGCTGGTCAAGCTTTTCACGAACGACAAGAGGCTTTCCGGTCTGTTTGCTATGGACAGCTAGATCGTATGCGCTCCTGTCAGCGCAGCCAACGCATTCAATCCATCCAGACGAGGTCAGGAGCTCTGCATCCCAACAATCGCAAGCGTAGTGAGCCTTGAATGGATTTATATTAGCAAATGCAAACCAGTACACCACTAATTAGATCACGGATAATTTACCATTTCATTGGCCTGTTTGGATTTTGTTAGCTTTTTGTCCTGTTGACAGCAATAGGGGTAGGTGTGCTAACCATATGTTGACGGAATCGAAGCTTCCGCATGTCAATGCCAATCTTCTCGAGGAATAGGCTAATGCGAGCCAGGAAGTATCCAAGGGTCTCGTTGTCAATAACACCGTCCTTGACAGCCTTCCCGACGGGGATGCTTTTCACAACCGTTTGACCAGAGAGTTGAGTGTGGCGGTCGAGGAGGGGCAGCTCAATATTCTCAACCTCATGGAAGCGGCGATGCTTCTTGCCACTTTCCGGATCCACAACTTCAACATCGTTAGCGAACGTGATCACGCTGGACGGAGTCTGCTAGTGAAGCTATCGCCGAGCTATAGCACTGCGGAAACGACTGAGAAGAGGTGGGGGGGAGGGGGGGGGGAAACGACTAACAGTGCTCAATCTCTGCCATTAGGAACTCTCGAACACGCAATAGACCACCTCTCGGCGAGATCTCGTTTCTGTACGACTTGCCGATGGATGCCGAAGCAAAAGGCATGGCACCCATGTTATACTCCAGAAGCTAAGAACATGCGGAGTTAGCTATTACCCACCAAAGGGATTTCAGGTATCATATTAGCTATACCACGCCATTCTTCGGGAAAGAAGGGCCTCTGGCAGTAAATATGAACCAAATCTAGAAAACATACCTTAGCGAAGTTCATAAACTGGCCCTGGGCAGTCTCTGGACGGAGGTAGCTAGGAAGGTTGCTGCTTGGCCCAATTGATGTCTGGAACATGAGGTTGAATGCCACGGGTGGGCTTGGCTGTAGGTTGCTCTTCGGGTTTCTCAGGTCGTACTTCTTAATAAGCTCACCTAACTGTTCGCCATCGTAGTTGTCGATCTGGGCAAGGGTCTCCTCATACTCCTTGACCACTGCATCATCGAGCTTGACAGCTTCTTGACCCTTGGCCTTCTTCTTCTCCCGCTTTGCATCCTTCTTCTCTCCTCCCACGACTTTTTCGCCTCGAGCTTCTTTGTCGCCCTTCAGCCTCGCTTCGAGGACGTCCTCCACAAAATGGTCGGCTCTGAGAATGTCTCCAGTCTTCGGATCTTTACACATCCAATCGGCGAATTTTTCGACATGGCCACTGGTCTTGAGGACAATGTGGGGGGTCAGGACGCTGCAATCGACTTCCAACATGTTCTCCTCAACTGAGATCCGAAGTCATTAGTGCCTATCCCTTAGCGTTGCGTGAAATGGGTAGTTCGGGAGTGGATGCTCGACCAGAGCCGTCGACCGGAAAGTCAGACTTACGAATGAAATGTTTCTTCCATATGTCAAGCAGGTTCGACTGCAAGGCAGTACCCGGCGGACCATAGTCGTAAAGGCCGGAGACACCGCCGTAGATCTGGAAATAACCAAGTCTCTTTAGTATATGAAATCTCCCTTACGTGGCAGAGGGAGTCTGAGTCACACCTCAAAGCTGGGATAGAAGAACATGCGTCTTCGCAGCAGGCCGTCGAGGGCTGCCCTATCGAGGGGCTGCCCCTTGAGTGTAGTAGCGGTCGTAGTCATCCTGGTGTTTTGAGGTCGGCGTGACGGGAAGAGTGCACGTAATCGGGGCTGGGAGTTGGTGAAGTTTCTACGAGAGTGGACTGGCGCAGTCGAGCTCGAGCATCGCGGCAGTCTTCTGCCCAGGAATGCGCTGCGAAAGATGAACATCGATTGGCGACAAAAAGTTTTGAGTCACGCAGTTGCACCAGGGCTTCAAATCCCAATTAGATCCACACCACCTAAATTCTGCCGCTTCCTACCCCTCCTGCCCTCCAACGAGCTCCAAAGCCCCTCGAATATGGGGTCAGCTGCAGATCGAGCTAAGCCCGACTGGAGATCTATGTACCTTGTACATAACAGATTAGGTAAGGTATGTACATACGTACTCCCGGGTCCTCCAGGGTCTCCTGCTACCTTATCTAATCTGCGTCGTCTCATCTTATCTCCATGTGACCTTTCATTATTCCGTACCTACATACAATAGAGTCCGCGACCTACATACAGGCTGACAGCCCGCTGACAGGCTGACAGCAGACAGCCGACAGCAGACAGGCTGACAGGCAGACAGGTTCCCACTGCACGGCAGCCAAGCAGGGCTCCACAAGATCAATTCCATCCATTGATTTCCTGTGCCTGGCGGTCCCCCCCCTAATTGGATTCAAGCCACTATTACAGGTATCTAGGTACCTTTTTACGCGTCGCTCTTTTTTGATTGGACTAGGATGGCCGACTAGCCAAAAACCCAAACCTGCAGCACTCCTGACGCTCTCCTGACGCTCATCCCTTTAACTTATAGTACATAGTAACGAAGGCTGAATTCTTCAAACACCTTCCTTTTTGCTTTTTAGTAGCGTCCCAATGTTCCTACCGGAATCTCCTTTGCTTGATGCGAAACAGCCTCATTTATACCTCGAGCGAATCGGGCCTTGAGAAATGAGGCCGCGACAACAGCTCTTGACCGGCGGACTCGTCTTCTTTGTCGTGTGTCTCGTGAGCATCTTCCGACTGTCGCCCTCGGGCACCAACCTCTCCGACATACAGCCTGGCCGCTCATCGCACGGTAACCATGGCGCCGGCCAAAATGCACCGAAAGCACCTCCTCCCCCGGAGCAGCCCTTCGATCCCAAACCGAAGCCCGCGCCGGCTGGCTCGCACCCCATGTGGCATCTGATCACGGACGCGGAGCGGGAGCTCGAGGCTACGAAGGCCCGACAGTCGAGAAACCTGCAAGAGGCCGTGGCCCATTACCGGAAGCGCTACGGGATCCCCCCGCCGCCCAATTTCGACAAGTGGTTCGAGTTTGCGCAAGCGAAGAAGATCCAGCTCATCGACGAGTTCGACATGATCCACGAATCCATGACACCGTTCTGGGGCCTGAAGCCTGCGACGATACGCGCGCGGGCCACGGAGGCGCTTGGGTTCGAAAATGCGCTGCTGGGCATCCAGATCCGCAATGGCAAGATAACGCATATCCAGGGCGGAGGGGAGTGGCAGCGGGAAGCGACCGCAGGCATGCTTGGGAAGTTCATACAGTGGCTGCCCGACATGGACTTATGCTTCAACCTGCACGATGAGTCGAGAGTCATTGTGCCGCATGACGACCTAGCTAGACTGGTCAAAAGAGCTACGGAGATCAACATGCCCGCAGCAAATCTCAATCCCAATCCGAAGAACGAGTTCACGGCAAATCCTAAGGATTTAAATGATGGAACGAAATTCCAAGAGAATAAGCTGACGAGGTTTAATGTCTTTGCGCATCAACCGACTTGGACCCATTCCAGACTATCGTGTTCCCCAGACAGCCCTGCGAGGGCATTGGAGGAAGAAGAGAAAAAAGATGACGTCTCAAAATATGGCCTCGGCGAATTAGGCTTTATCTATAATGCTTCGGCTATGTCCGACATATGTTACTCCCCAACGCTCAGCTCGACTTTCGGCTTCTTCGATCGACCGAATGCTTATAATATTGTTTTCGACCTCTTTCCGATATTCTCTCAGTCTAAAATCTCTTCCTACTCCGACATTCTCTATCCCTCGCCGTGGTATTGGTATGAAAAGGTTAGCTATGACGAGAAGAAGGACATAGCATGGAGCTCGAAAGAGGACAAGCTGTATTGGCGGGGCTCCACGACGGGCGGCTTTAGCAGAAATGGTGGTTGGCGCCGGCAGCACCGTCAACGCTTCGTGCAAAAGATCAATGCAGCGGACAATGCCAAAATCCTCGCGAACTCGGGAGATGACAGCGATCAAAAGTGGGAGGTCAAGACGGTCCCGCGGGGAGACTACAAGGATCTAATGGACGTCTACTTCTCTGGCGTCGGACAATGCGACCCGGGCGACTGCGACGCCCAAAAAGAGTTCTTCACCATCAAGGGACATGCCGAACAGCAGGACGCTTGGAACTTCAAATATCTGCTGGACATCGATGGAAACGCCTTCAGTGGTCGTTTTTACGCCTTTTTGAAGAGTAGAAGCTTGGTGTATAAATGGGCTATCTTCAGGGAATGGCACCTCGAGTGGCTGAAGCCGTGGGCTCACTATATCCCTCTTAGTTTGCAGGGTGATGAATGGCTCGAGGCCGTTCGATTCTTCAGTGATGGGAAGCTTGGGAAGAAGGAGGCCGAGCGTCTGGCGAACCAGCAGCGGGACTGGGCTAATAAAGTCCTCAGACACGAGGATATGGAAGTTTGGTTCTTCCGGTTGTTATTAGAGTATGTCCCTTCCGCTCTACTCCTCTTAGTCCAGGAATACTAATAGAATTACAGATATGGCCGAGTTGTAGACGATGACCGTACAAATATTGGCTTCTTAACAGGCAATACTGAAACAGATACAGAGAAAGTCGTACCTAACGAAGGAGAGGTACCGACATGACTCTGAAATGGAAATATAAAACATAACTGGACATGGCGTATGAGGCGATGTTGTATACCACACTGGCATGGGCGCATTTTTCATACAGATGACGAATATTATACATGTTGGATTGTCAGCGGACCAAGGTTAATTCGCTTTGTATAAATGTGAGGATGGAGGTGATTCCTGGACCGAACAACTAGAAAACAGGAATGAGGGTAGGTATGAAGTATCTACTACGTTGAGAAAGTAATATTTAATCTCAATCTATAGAGACCTCACTGGTAGTATCTAACATTATAAACACTACAAAGATACACCTTTTATATATTTAAAAGTCTTAGCAAAGGAAACTCAATTGCTTACTTATAGGTAGAGTATGGACCATAGGATACAACCTAAGCCCGGCACCGAATATTGGAGATTTGGGCTTACCTAATTATCTGACGACCCCACGCCAATCCATTGAAATTCAAGGTACCACCAACCTTACCTAAGAATTCCGTAGCTCGGCTACGCTCGAGCTTTATGTCGGTGTTTCCCACGTACAAGCTCTTGCGACTAAAGTTTGCGACAACAAACCAATTGAGCTCTCAAGCCAGTGCTTTACCGTCGAACGTCCTCGTAGGATTTCATCACAATACGTAGAAACTCACTTCGAGCTCTGCAGTGTCATACTAGCGACCTGATCATCAAAGAGCCTCCAGACATGGCGTCCACGCCAATGGATCTCGACCTTCCCGAGAACTCCTCGCCAGCTAATGGCACGCCAACCACGTCCTTGAACATAACGCGTACTCTTGGAAGCGGCCTGGCCAGCACATCAGCTGTCACAGATGTAATCGCAAACTACAGACCTACAAAGGTACCTTTTTCCACTAGACTACAACACCGTAAAAAACGCATTGTTGCTTCTTCTGTATCCAAGCCTATTGACAATGGCACTTCCCGTCCAACTCCAGCTACAAAGGAGGAACCCGACAATGACTCACACACATCACAGCTCTTCAAGCGCGACGGTATCAAGGATGGGCCGCCGCAACCCCATATCCTGAGCCTTGACTACGACGATCCCGGCGAGCTCCTGATGACATCCGAGAGCGACGAGACGATCCAGATCTACAAGACGCGAGAAGGACGGCACGACAAGCAGCTTCTCAGCAAGAAGTACGGAGTGAAGCTGGCGAAATTCACACACAACAGCTCGAGTATCATCTACGCGAGCACGAAACAGAATGGTTTGGATTACCCTGGCTTCTAGCACCATGCAGCATTATCTTGGTTTTGCTACTAACACTTGGACTGCCACAGACGCCATGAGATACTTGACGACCCACGACAACGTGTTCATACGGTACTTCGAAGGCCACGAGGGCGCGGTCACCTGTCTAGCAATGCACCCGGGCTCCGACGACTTCATATCGTGCAGCAAAGACAACACGGTGCGGCTGTGGAACGGCGGGACCAAGAACATGACGGGGCTGCTGTACCTCAACACGCCGTACCTGGCGGCGTGGGACCCGAGCGGGCAGATCTTCGCCGTGGGCTCGCCCTCGAGCGGGACCGTGCTGCTGTACGACCACCGCAACTTCGACAAGGCGCCCTTCGCCGAGTTCGACATCGTCGAGGCGTGCGGGCCCATCGACGCCTCGCACACGCTGCGCGGCTGGACCAAGCTCGAGTTCGCCAACGACGGGCGCACCCTCCTGCTCGGCACCAAGGGCGGCGGGCATTACCTCCTCGACTCCTTCAACGGCAGCCTCAAGGCGTACCTGCGGAAGCCGGACGGGCGGAGCGGCAGCCGGCTGGCCGCGGGCGAGGAGGCCATGATGAATGGGGGACCCACCGGCACGAATGTCGAGGGTAGTGGGGACTGCTGCTTCACGCAGGACGGGCGCTATGTCGTGGGCGGCACGAGGAAGGGCGTCGTCGTCTGGGATACCCTGGGCCAGACCCAGGAGAAGATCCTGGACCCCACCTATGTGCTCGAGGACTCGAGGGAGGCGGCGGTCGTGGCGTTCAACCCGCGCTTCAACTTCTTCGCGACGGCGGATCAGGACTTGGTCTTCTGGGTGCCGGATCCCCATGCTTAGGTAGGATAGGGGAGTGTGAGTTCCATTGCAGGAGTAGAGGTATTCACATGAGGGGATGGATGTCCGTGTAAGTCAATGGGGAGTATTGAGAAATCGATGAGAGGGAGAACGATTGCGGTTGGCTCTAGAATAAGATACCCCGTTTGCATTTGCGGCGTCTAAAAGGGTTGATGTGATATAGACATTTTATAATCAATCATGATATATAAGCTATTCATGGCAAATTCTCTCTGATTGATGAAGTTCCCATTATTCTCAAGAGCTGCTCTAGTGAGACCTCAAAATACAGTACCTATTTGATCGACTATATATCAAGTTACCTAGGTACTTTGAATTGCTTCAGGTTCACCAAGCTGACCTCGGAATCAGAACTGCCCCGCAGTTTGCAGTAAGCTGGAGCTCACCAATGACAGGCCCCGCCAAAAGCTGGTCGCCAAGAAATGGAAAAGGGCCAAAATTCAACTTACATATATATACCAATCTCACTCCAACAACTGACATATCCATATCTCATCCACAAGCCACCCGCACATGACGGCACATGACGGCACATGAACGAACCCTCGACATCCAACATCGACCGTCAGATCGTATCGATTGCATATAGACAGACAACAGCGCACTCGCAAGCAGTCCACAATGCCGTACTACGCAACGAGCCAGGAATGGCTGCACCAATCCTCGCTCCTCCTCGAAGCACGACCAAGCACAGTACGTTCTTTCGTTCATTCATTTCCTCACCCTCACCGCACTATCCCCTTCCCACTCCCTCCCACCTCCCACCTCCCACCTCCTATACACGTATCCCACACACATACCCAACCAACCGACCAACTAACCCCCCAACAGACCCGCATAACAACCAAATACCACATAAGCAAAACCCTCAGCACCCGTCGCAAATCCAAAACCAACGCCCCCTCTTCCACCACCACCACCACTACTACCACAGACAAACCCCCGCGCGGCTCCCTGACCCTGAAGACGTACGACCCGCACTCGGGCGTCTGCCTCAAGTACCGCACCACCAAGGCGGCCGAGGTGTCGCGGCTCGTGCTGAGCCTGGGCCGTCTCGGCGGCCGCATGGCCGCCCTGCCTGCCCCCGAGGCTGCCGATGAGGTCATGGCTGATGCGCCGCCTGAGGGATCAGGAGCGGGGGCAGTGGGGGCAGGTGAGGGTGTGAGTAGAACGGGGACGCCGGTTGTGGAGGCGGGGAAGGCGCCGGCTCCGCCGCCGCCGCCGCAGCAGCAAGGGGGTGGTGGGAAGGGGAAGAAGAAGAAGGGCAAGAAATAGATAGGGGAACGAGGGAGCGAGGGAAGGGATGAGATGAGATGAGATGAGATGAGATGGTGATCTATTGGGGAATGGTGTACCTACACTACATACGTGCATACATGCTCTCGGTGCTGTGGATATGGCGAGATCTGGCCGCGGGGATTTAAAGCATCTAGACTGTCTCATATGATGACTGTAACAGCTACTGCAAGGGGCGGGAAGCCTGGCGTTAGGAGGGAAGCACGAGGCAAAGACATCTGTCACATCTAGCAAAAAGCACGAAGCATCATCCAAGACATGTTCAGGATTTAGTGAAATATTTTTTCTTGATCATCGTTTCTCTGCATTGCTTGCGTGTTTACATTATACACCTCCCCGATTCCCATCCGCCAAGTCATACCTACTTCCACGCGGCCCGATTCGTTGATTCCCCTTTGCAAGTATCTGAATTTTTGGACCAATGAAAAAGAGACGGAGAAACTCCCCAACGCCAGTTGTTGACCATGTCCCCCTGACAAAAAAAAGAGAAAGGCTGACGCAACAGATGACTCGACGAAGTGGTGTAGAGTCGTGACCAGTCTGCTGAATCCGGTGAGAACGATCGCCCGTCTTCTAGTCTATAGTGGGAGTTCCCGAGCGATGCAGGGGGCAAGACAATAGAAGCGGCGAAAGAGAAGAGAATATACAGAAGACGGATCTAATGAGGGGGTATCGAGACAGAATAGAGAATAGCGAAATACAGACGGCGACAGGCTTAGAAGTCGTCGTCGAAGGTGAAGTCGCCACCGTTCTCACCCTGGCCATCAACCGAGGCTGAGACATCCTCGTTGGAGACGTTCTTCTTGGTGCTAGCCATGACACCGGCCTTCTGGTACTCGCCGACCCGCTTCTCGAAGAAGTTGGTCTTGCCACCCAGCGAGATGTTCTCCATGAAGTCGAAGGGGTTGCTGGAGCGGTAGACCTTGTCGTTGCCGAGGGCGACGAGCAGGCGGTCGGCGACGAACTCGATGTACTGCTTCATCAGGTTGGCGTTCATGCCGAGCATGGCGCAGGGCAGGGCCTCGGTCAGGAACTCCTGCTCGATGTCCACGGCATCGGTGATGACCTTCTGGACGACCTCCTTGCTGGGGCGGTTCTTCAGGTGCGTGAACAGCAGGCAGGCGAAGTCGGTGTGCAGACCCTCGTCACGGGAGATGAGCTCGTTGGAGAAGGTCAAGCCGGGCATGAGACCACGCTTCTTCAACCAGAAGATGGAGGCGAAGGCACCGCTAAAGAAGATACCCTCAACGGCGGCGAAGGCAATCAGTCGCTGGGCAAAGGTGGACTGCTTGTCGGCAATCCACTTCAGAGCCCAGTCGGCCTTCTTTCGGATACAAGGGACTAGATGAATTGTCAGTGGCGGATCGATGATGGGATCGAAATAGGCTAAAACTCACTAGTCTCGATGGCGTTGAAGAGGTGGGTTCTCTGGGCAGGCTCCTTGATGTAGGTGTCAATGAGCAGTGAGTAGGTCTCCGAGTGGATGTTCTCCATCATGATTTGGAAACCGTAGAAGCATCGCGCCTCGGGGATCTGGACTTCGCCACTGAATCGCTCGACCAGGTTCTCGTTGACAATGCCATCAGATGCAGCAAAGAACGCAAGAATGTGGGAGATGAAGAACTTTTCATCATTGTTGAGTCTGTTGTTCCAGTCGTGGAGATCCTTGGACAGGTCGATCTCCTCAGCAGTCCAGAAGGAAGCTTCGTGCTTCTTGTACATTTGCCAGATCTGTGTAATGTAGTTGTTAGCCGAAGTCGCGTCGGAAAACACTTTACGCGTCTTGACGCGTCACATACCTCATGGTACTTGATGGGGAACAGGACGAACCGCTGAGGGTTCTCCTGGAGGAGGGGCTCGTCGGCCTCCTCAGGCTTGATGGTGGGGGCCACCGCAAGCTTCTCTTCTTTCTTCTCCACGGTTGGCTTCTGGGACTCGATCTCGCTGGCGAGGGTATCAATGTCAGCGTCGAAGGGCGCGTTCTCTTTGCCGGCGGCAGAGAAGTCAAGCTTCTTGACAGGAGACTCCATCTTCAAGGACTCCATGGCGGAGGTAGCCTATTGAAAAACGGGTTAGTCTTGGTCTTAGAATGGGCTGCCAGGCAATAGCATAGCGGTGTCATGTACCTTCTTGGAGGGAGTGAACTCAGTTGCCATTGCGAAAGACTGTAGAGGTTGATGTATATCAAGGCTGTAGAAGTCGAAACGAGACAAACAATGGTTCAATTGCAAAGATAACCCAATCACTTGAGGAATGACGCGTGGTTATTGAGGTGATTGTGGTTGTGATGGTGCAAGACGAAAAGCGTG